>JARQOD010000005.1:57484908-57665248 GCA_033576555.1 Oophaga sylvatica
CTTTCTCTCAAACCATTTTATAGTGCTTTTGGAAGTGTGTTTTAGGTCATTGTCCTGCTGGAAGACCCATGACCTCTGAGGGAGACCCAGCTTTCTCACACTGGGCCCTACATTATGCTGCAAAATTTGTTGGTAGTCTTCAGACTTCATTAGCCATGCACACGGACAAGCAGTCCAGTGCCAGAGGCAGCAAAGCAACCCCAAAACATCAGGGAACCTCCGCCATGTTTGACTGTAGGGACCGTGTTCTTTTCTTTGAATGCCTCTTTTTTTTTTCCTGTACACTCTATGTTGATGGTTTTTCCCAAAAGCACGACTTTTGTCTCATCTGACCAGAGAACATTCTTCCAAAACATTTTAGGCTTTTTCAGGTAAGTTTTGGCAAACTCCAGCCTGGCTTTTTTATGTCTCAGGGTAAGAAGTGGGGTCTTCCTGGGTATCCTACCATACAGTCCCTTTTCATTCAGACGCTGACGGATAGTACGGGTTGACACTGTTGTACCCTCGGACTGCAGGGCAGCTTGAACTTGTTTGGATGTTAGTCGAGGTTCTTTATCCACCATCTGCACAATCTTGCGTTGAAATCTCTCGTCAATTTTCTTTTCCTTCCACATCTAGGGAGGTTAGCCACAGTGCCATGGGCTTTAAACTTCTTGATGACACTGCGCATGGAAGACACAGGAACATTCAGGTCTTTGGAGATGGACTTGTAGCCTTGAGATTGCTCATGCTTCCTCACAATTTGGTTTCTCAAGTCCTCAGACAGTTCTTTGGTCTTCTTTCTTTTCGCCATGCTCAATGTGGTACACACAAGGACACAGGACAGAGGTTGAGTCAACTTTAATCCATGTTAACTGGCTGCAGGTGTGATTTAGTTATTGCCAACACCTGTTAGGTGCCACAGGTAAGCTACAGGTGCTGGTGATTACACGAATTAGAGAAGCATCACATGATTTTTCAAACAGTGCCAATACTTTTGTCCACCCCCTTTTTTAGGTTTGGTGTGGAATTATATCCATTTTGGCTTTCGGTCAATTCTTTTTGTGTTTTTCATTGAAGACAAATTAAATGAAGATAATAATACCTAAGAATTTGTGTTTGCAATCATTTTCAGGAAGAAACTGAGTATTATCTGACAGAATTGCAGGAGTGCCAATACTTTTGGCCACCACTGTAACTTGCATGAATCCCAAATGAGATTCCGTAACTGATATCAATCCTTTAAGAAAGTGGGATACAAGACCAATATAATATGCTATTGTTACGGAAAGGATAGGGGCAGACAAAGTGCCTTGGGGGCGCCACTGCAAATCTTCTTTAGGGTGCCAACCGATACAGTCAGGTAGGAATGATTTCCTTTTAGGAACTAGGGATTGGTTAGGGCCAGAAAGGCATTCCCTCCTTGTTATATCTGGGTTAGAACCATCTTTGGCATCATTTCATCTCTTCCCATGATGGAAAGCGATATATTGGCAAGGGATAAAAAGATGTCAGAGATATTAATGTCTCGACCACGCACCACAATTGTGGGTTTCCAGGGATATGGGGTACTCGGAGCCGAGCCCATGAAAGTCTATGGGATTTGTGTCACTGGCAGCGGTGGCTCGTTCCGTGTCCCTGGCGGTCAGGCGTATGATGGGGGGGATTATTTACAGGGGATTGGTAGATAACAGTTCGTGACGCCACCTGTAGTTTTCTAGTCACTAAGACCAGCGCTGCTGAATAGAACTCTGAGGGGATGTTATGGCAGCTAGATGACGGGTCCCCCACAGGTGGGACTGGTCCCTCAAAGTCTATGGTTATGATGATGTAGGGTGCAGTTAAATGAATCAGTCTCACACCATCCAGCGTCTTTCCATACCTTTTACTTGTCAGATGTTTAGGCAGGTCCCAGGGAGCTGGTCGGGGTGGAGAATGCACGTCTAGGTAACAGCTGAGCAGGTTAGAGGCCTCCTTAACTTCCAGATTGTAGAAGAGTCCAACTTGCATAAAGCGTAGTTAACTCCGAATACTCCAGCTAACTCTATAGCTGTACTGCCCGGTCAGCATTGTGGTGGAGCCTTCCAAGTGATGAAACTAGGTTCTTACTTTTGTCTGCGCTTGACTCAAAGTCCCTATTCCACCTGACTCCGGTTACATACCGACACATAAGGGCTTACTCCTGCGACTTGTAGTCCAGCGAGTCTCTGGTTTTCTCGTTACTATGCGTGAAGCGATAGCAACACTTCGGTCCCCAGTGACCGGCTAATAGTGCAGATAATCCAATATCTAAGGCACTTCTCTAATTCCTTCCACTGCGCCCTTCGCCCTGCTCGCGCTCTTAACATAAGCACTCCACACTTCCTATGGTAGTACAAGTCAATCCTTTCTTACTTCTTCCTTGGAGCTCGCTGACAGATTCTCAGTATTCTCCTAGTTCAGGAACACATCAACTGAACTTCACTGTCCTTGGGACAGGCGACTGAAGTTTCTGCTGCTAACTCTTCTTTCCATCAAACTGTCTCTGAACTGCACTGTCTGAAGACAGGAAACAGAACTCCTCTGTCCGAAGACAGGAAACAGACTGAGCTCTGCTGCATGTCACTACCTTATATACCCTATGGGTGTGTCCAAGTGTGTGATGGAGTGAATGGATATCAAGCATTAAACTGTTACCTCTCCGCACATCCTCCAGGATTTTATGTGTGCCTTACATACCAGGGCTACACATTAATAACCCAGATATAAGAAGGGGGGGCACCTTTCTGGCCCTAATCAATCCCTATTTCCTAAAAGGAAAACGTTCCTACCTGACTGCAGGGGTTTTGAACTTAAAGAAGATACACAGTGGCGCCATTTTGCCTGCCTGTATCCCTTTCTTAATGAGCCCTCATATTAGAGTACAATACGTAGGACATGAAGGACAATATTCAGTGATGAGAGAAGCAAACATGATAGGATTCAGTCTTGATATGTGAAACCTTTTGGATAATTACACTTACTGTACTTGTTTCTTGTTAATATATTTATTAACATTTTGTATCTTTGCAGCACGTCTAATATGCAATAACACTGTAGTAATAACGGTCGACAACTGTATGAACAGCACAATGTAAAAATCAATACAAAAATAAGAAAAATGTAAAAGTTGTCTCAAGGTAACCCATCTTTATGTAGCCTGTTAGGGTAGTTGGGAGTCAGATGGGGGCGCAATGCTTAGGGCCACACTCTACTAGCAAATCAGACAAGCCATCGACAAAGCATAGCTCTTCCATAAAGGCAAACATATTTCTAAAGGGTATGCCACACTGAACAATATCGCTAACGGGATCGCTAAAAAACGTCACTATTTAGCGATCCCGTTAGCGATATTGTTCAGTGCGGCAGCTGCCAGCGACGAGCTTCCTGCTGTGATCTCGCTCGTCGCTGGAATCGCTCCGGACCCTATTTTCTGTCGGCGCTCCCGCTGGGTAAGTATCTAATCGCTGTGTGGCACCTTTTCTTAGCGATTTAGCGGTACTTTTGTACCGCTAAAGTCGTTAAGAAGATCGCTAACGGCGATAGCGTCGTTAACTATATCGCTAAATGTGGCTGCATTTAGCGATATAGAAACAATCCCGCTAGCGATCGCATTAGTATGCGTCGTTATTGTGATCGCTAGCGGGATTGTTTAGTGTGGCAGTACCTTAAGACTAAACCTTATAATAAGTTCTATCAATGATTGGGCGGCCAGAGTGCTCCACAACTAATTCCTGTTTTCATTTTTATTTGATTAACCACCTGTCGCAAACACTTCCATTATTCTGCTATCTCCAAATCTTAAGCTGCCTGAGGTAACACAGGGGATTTTACCAACCCAGTGCCTCTTTTCTCCAGGAAATTTAAGGGGAGGACACAGACAAATAGTGAGCTAATTACTTGGAATTGATTTCAGCATTAACCTGGATTTCAATCCCTGCTAGAGCAGGATAAGAGGAAAAAAATCAATGTTATTAAAGCAACACAATTAAAACCAGAAGAAGATGAAACACATCTTGGGGGTTCTGAGATCGCTAAACCTGACAATAGGAACAAAAGGGAAGGTGAATGATACAGGGATGGAGAAGAATGACATTTGTAACATTCCTACACTTGTAGGAAGACACCTGGATAGTTCTTTTTTGCTTTTGTTAATAGACATATGTTATTATTCAAGTCACTAAAGTGCATCTATGATGATGTAGAAGCAGTCTTGTAGTGTGAAGGGGGCACAGGAAGACTGACATGGGTAAAAAGCTCTAAAAGTCACTACAATAAAAAAGTGGCATCACTTTGTTTGCAGAAGAGAAGAGGGCTCCGTCATTCGGATTAGGTGAGTTTAAACTTTATATCTGTAGTCTACGGCACAAATTTGGCATTATTATTTTTTGAGGGTGTACTAAAGGGACATCATTACTTTTTAAGGGTGCGCTAAGGGGGATTTTTACTTTCATAAGGGGTCACTCAGGGGACAAAAATACTTTCTAATGCCATTCAGGCATTCAGGGGACATTATTTGTTTTAACCACTTCAATACATGGCTATTTTCTATTTATCGTTTTAGTTTTTTCTTCCCTACTTCCAAAAGCCATAACTTTTTTATTTTCCATCCAAATAGCTGTATAAGTGCATTTGTTTTTTTGTGGGACGAGTTGTACTTGTGAATGAGACCATTCCTTTTATCATGTGGTGCACGGGAAAGTAGGAATAAAAATCCAATTACTTTGAAATTGCAAAGAAAAGTGCAATTCCACAATTGTTTTTTATTTAACATGTTCACTATGAGTATGCAGATACCAAACATTTTTTTTTTTCTACTAAGTGGTGAAAAATTTTTGGAAATTTTACTGCTATCATTGTGGGTTTAAATGCAATATTTTGATCGCCTCTTATGGCATTTTATTGCAATGTTATGATGGCCAAAAAAACATAACTAACGTTTTGATTTTATTTCTCATTATACAGTTTACCGATCGGTTTAATTTATTTTTTAATTTGATAGATCGGACTTTTACAAATGCAGTGATATCAAATGTGAGTTTGTTTTTTTTTCATTATTTTAGTTTTAATGGGGAAAAAGGTGGGCGATTTGTTAAAAAAAAATTCTTTAACTTTTTACTGTATTTAGAGTTGAGCGAAACAGGTCGGTCAGATTCAAAAGTCACCGAATTTTGACAAAGTCGGGTTTCGTTGGCCGAAACCCGACCATAGCGTGCAGTCGGCCATGCGGTCGTCGATCCGAGCGCCCAAGTCGGTTTTCCAATAATGCTTGCAGGCGCCTTTTTTCAGCCAATGAGCAAGGACGTACACTGTGGGCAACGAGATGACATGGGCAGCGCCCACCCCCATCTTAGAGAAGGGCATTGCAGTGATTGGCTTGCTTTTGGGGCGTCATAGTGTATATAAAAGCCCTCACCGCCGACTGCCTTTTTACTTCTGCCGATATTAACAGTAGGGAGAGGTTGCTTGCTGTTTATCAGTAGGGAGAGAGTTAGTGCTGGAAAGAGAAGTTCTTCTGTGCTTGTGCTGATAGCAATTGTGCTGTACAGTTAGTGTACAGTGATGGGGAGGATTTTCTTGTGTGCAGCAGCGCTGGTTATTAGGCTGCCTGATAGCTGTATTGCTGTGTGTACACTGCTGTGCAGACTGCTTTTTACACAGCACTAATACTTCTTTTTTCTGCACAGTTACCGACCGTTCATTTTTTCCCACACCGTATAGAGCTGTACGCTACTCACACACTTCCGTGTACTGGCTGGTATCACGGACAAATACATGCTGACTATCTGTGTGTGACTCCAGAAATATATACGGAGATTGCAATTTTCCCCTACACCGTATACAGCTGTACACTTCTGAGACAGTACCGTATATCTGCTCTTTGTATTACGGTCAAATCCATACTGAGTGAGTGTCTGTGTGTGACTCCGGAAATATATACGGAGATTGAAATTTTCCCCTACACCGTATACAGTACAGCTGTACGCTTCTGAGACAGTACCGTATATCTGCTCTTTGTATTACGGTGAAATCCATACTGAGAGAGCGTCTTTGTGTGACTCCAGAAATATATACGGAGATTTAAATTTTCCCCTATGCCATATACAGCTGTACGCTCCTCATACAGTACCATATATCTGCTGGTATTTTTGGTACATTTTCCCAAACATGAGGAAGTATAGTGGAAGAGGCCGCGGACGTTGTCGGGGGGGGCAGCTGGTACTGATGGTGGTGGTGGTGCATCTGTTGGTAGTGCCAAAAGCCCAATTAGCACCTAAGGCAGGAGGTATTGAGCCTGCGTCATCTTCTGGCTCCAGAAGGCCTGGAAGGCTCTCTTTTCTGGGAGTAGGTAATCCGCCTTGAAAGCCGGAGCATCAGGAACAGGTTTTGGCTTACATTGTCGAAATATCCTCCAGCTCTATCGCCTCCTCTTCTGAAGTTTCAAAAAATGCAAGCACTGAGTCGTCAGTGCAGGCTCCTGGTCAGGAACGACACCTTTCCTTGTGTCCTTCACCCCCACCAAAAATGAAGGATGCGGCAGGCCACACTTCAGATTACTCCATGGAGCTCTTTTCACATACCATGCCTGGGTTATCAAGTCAAATCCTGAATTCCCCAGTCCAAGATGAATATGACATGGAGTGCACTGATGCACAGCCACTGCTATCTGATTCTGCTGGTACATTCATCCAGAGCACTACATTGCCCTCGCATTCTACTGAGCCAGAAACTGACCCTGATGAAACTCAGGTGCCCCTTTCTGCATACTCTAACATCTTACACGGTGACACAGAGGAATGTGCAGATTAAATTGAAGAGGAGGTGATGGATGACCCAGTTGTTGACCTGGATTGGCATCCATTGGGGAAAGGGTGCCGCTGGCAATAGCTCAGAAGAGGAGGAGAATCCGCGGCAGGTATCGACATCGCAGTTGCGGTTATCTGGCATGCCCGTAGCAGTCCAAAAACGTGTTAAAAAAACAAAAGGAGTTGCAGAACAGCTTTGCCAGATGGTCAAATTAGCACTGCGTGCAAGCCCTGAAAATGTATCAATAGTAGGAGTAGTGCAGTGAGGCACTTTTTTGACCAAAATCCTATTGATGAGGCAAAGGTTATCTGTAAGAAGCGCGGAAGGACCTTTAGCCGAGGGAAAAATCCCCGAAAATTGAATACCAGTTGCATGCTTAGACATTTAAACACCATGCACTTGCAAGCGTGGACGGACTACAAAACCTCACTGGCTTTGAATGCCTACATTGCCAAACTGACCTCATTAGAGATGATGCCCTTCCGTTTGGTTGAAAGCGCAGCGTTCCGAGAGCTCATGGCCTACGCAGTCCCACACTATGACCTACCTGTCAGCACTTCTTTTCTAGAAAAGCCATCTCTGCCCTCCACCTGCATGTGAAAGACAGCATTGTCCATGCACTCAAACAATCAGTGAGTGGAAAGGTGCACCTCACATCAGATGCATGGGCCAGTAGGCATGGCCAGGGCCGTTACGTGTCCATCACTGCGCACTGGGTTAATGTGGTGGATGCAGGGTCCACAGGGGACAGCGGTGGTGGGACAGTGCTGCCTAGCCCACGGTATAGGCAACAGTTGGCTGCAGGCGTTCAACCCTCCTCCTCCTCCAGAAGCAAAAGCTCGCCGACAGAGCGCAGTCGCACGAGCACTCCATCCGCAGCTGCCAGTGTTGCACACGAGGTGTCCCTGTTATGATTTGGTAACTGAGGAGGACAGGAGCAAAACAGCAAGGCTGCCGAACACCTCAGAGGTTGGAAACTAATGGGTTGCAGATCTCTAAACTAACCGCACAACTAGAAGCAGCCGTGGAGTGTACCTACGGTGGTCCTAGACGCCTCGGCACAGCCGGAGAGCTAGCTACACCTAAACATAGAAACAGGAAAGCTAACTGCCCCGGAGTAGAGCCACAAAGGAATAGGCAGCACCCAAACATATAATGGCGGTTAGACAAGACAAAACACAAACGCAGGCAGAAAATAGAGTGAGCAAACGCTGGGGTCAAACACTGCCTAAATAGGACAGGACAGAATACTATCTGCAACCCAGCAAAACCCTAGCAAAACTTCCAACACTTCTCAGCATTTTTTAAATCAGATCACACGATCTCGCCACCCACTAAATCAGATCTCAGTGTGAACAAGGCTAACCCTCAGCCACTCAAAAAGCAGGGAAAGAGCAACTGAACAAATGACAGCAGCTATTGAAAAACAGAGAGTAACACAGGCCCCAGGAGGGGACCCGGCTAACCTCCACAAAGGTGCAGACAAAAATGGAAATAGCAAACACAATAGAAACAAGAAGAAAATATCTTATCTGAAGGAAGCAGACGAAGGCAAGACACCAGCAGACTTCCAAATGAACCAGGAAACAACAATTGATCACCAGGAGGATCATGGGAAGGCAGCTCCCTTATATCAGCCCAGTCAGTGATTCCTGATTGCCAGTCATCGCTGGCAGGTGAGGAGGACCTGTCATTAGATGCAGCTTCAGTACCGTCAGCAACCACCAGAGGGAGCCTCAGCTCAGAAATAGTCTCAAACATGTTCACAACATGTCCCACTATCGATCATATAGTGGTAAGTGTCAGCAGGCTGTTTTAAAGATGATGTCTTTGGGCGACAACAGACACACCGAGGAGGTACTGGCCGACTACTTGCGGCGAGAAACTGAGTCATGTCATAGCTGGGCAGTCTACATCTTGAGCCAGGCAAGGTAGTCAGTGATAACGGCCATAATTTTGTGGCGGCCATAACCCTGGCAAAACTCAGACACATACCTTGCCTGGCTCACACCTTGAACCTGGTGGTGCAGTGCTTCATAAATAATTATCTGGAGTTACCAGCCCTGCACCATAAGGTGCGAAGACTGTGCTTGCACATCCGTTGCTCGCCCGTAGACTCCAGTCGTATGCAGAGGCTGCAGCGATCGCTCCACCGCCCCAAGCACCGCCTAATCATAGACGTTGCAACAAGGTGGAACTCCACCATGCACATTGTTGAGAGGCTGTGTGAACAGAGGCAGGCTGTAATGCATTTGTAGGAGGATCCATAAGCAGGCAGTTTGAGGGCGGACATGGAGTTGTCGGGTGTGCAGTGGTCAAAGCTGAAAGACCTCTATAAAGTCCTTCAGTGTTTTGAGGAATGCACACGGCTGATAAGCGCAGACAATGCCATCATAAGCATGAGCATCCCACTTATGCGTCTGCTCATGCAAACTTTGACGCACATTAAGAATCAGGCGTCTGCAGCGGAGGAGGAGGAGGGAAGCCTTCATGACAGCCAGGCATTGCCTGCTCAGGGAACTGTCCTGGACGAGGTGGAGGAAGAGGAGGAGGATGAGGATGAGGGGGATGATTATTTTGGGGAGAATGATGCTTTTCAGGAGGCAAGAGAAAATGTTGGCTTGCCAAGGTCAGGTACAGGGTTTGTGCGTGAATGAGGGATGTGGATTTGGCAGAACGTGCTCCTCCACCCACCACTTGCAGTTCATCATTGACACCTGGAACATTGGCCCACATGTGTGATTATGTCTTGCGGATCCTAAAAAGGGACCCCACATTGCCAAAATTATGAAGGATGACGACTACTGGTTGGCCAGCATCCTCGATCCACGCTATAAAGTCAAATTACAGAACATCATGCCATAGGAGAACCTAGAGCTAATATTGGCGAACAAACAAGCAACTCTGGTAAACCATTTGTTAGAGGCATTCCCAGCACACAGCAGCGGTGCAGGTTCTACCACAAGCCGTACTGGGCCAAATGGAAGAGGTGTTCGTGGTGCACACAGCCGAAGTGGTGTTGGAGACAGCGGTTTCATGACCATGTTGTGGTCTGATTTCTCGAGTAACGCTCACACGACTGGTAATACTGAATCTATTGCAACAGACAGGAGACAACAGTTTTCAACTATGGTTCAAAATTACCTCTCCTCCCCTATCGATGTTCTCCCTCAGAGTTCATTCCCCTTTGACTACTGGGCCTGTAAACTGGACACCTGGTCTGAATTGGCACAATATGCCTTACAGGAGCTCGCTTGCCCTGCTGGTAGTGTGCTATCAGAAAGAGTCTTCAGTGCAGCTGGATCAATCCTGACATAAAGAAGGACCCGGCTGTCGACCCAAAATGTAGGTGATCTCACTTTCATTAAAATGAACCATGCCTGGGTTTCAAAGGATTTTGTACCACTTTCCCCTGATGACACATAGGTTGCCAGCAAAATGGCTCGCTTTGTCTTCCTCTTCCTCCAACTTCTCCAATTCCTCCATTTGCAGCTGCTGAACATTCAGCCTACACCTCAAAAATGCCACTTTTTCCACCTTCCTAACTGGACTGTCCCCCCCGCAGGGCCGGCGTCAGCACGTGGCGCACCCGGGCAAGTGCCAGGGCCCTGAGCAGGTGGGGGGGCCCTCTCGCTGTCAGAGACACCGGTGTACTATGTGGGGCCCTGTGCCAGTTCCCGGCACCCACTAGTGTGCCCCCCTGCTTGCTCAGGGCCCCAGCACTTGCAATACTTACATCTCCCTGCTCCACCGCTGTGACGTCTTCCGCGTTTCCTGACAGTGACATTTAGGTCAGAGAGCGCGATGATGTCACGTCTGTGCGCCCTCTGCTCGAACAGTCACAGTGCAGAAAGCTTGAAGATGGCGACGCTGAGGAGTCCAGAGTAGAGCAGTGCCTAGTGAGGAGAGGTATTTCATTTTTTTTAATGTTTGGAGCAATATATGGGGAGCAATATACACTGGAGAATTATATATGGGGCTCATCATACACTTGAGCGTCATAAATAGGGCCCATTATACACTGGAGCATCATCCATGGGGCACATCATATACTGGAGCATCATATGGGGCCCATTATATATGGCGCATCATATGCGGCACTGTTGTGAATGGACTTGAAATGAGTTCTGAGCAGAGGCTCCCTCTGGTGGTTACAAGCGGTACTGGACTGTCCAGTGAAGATTGTGAGGATTGGGAATCAGGTGTTACTGACTGGTCTTATATAAGGGAGTCGCCTTCCCATCAGGGTTGCCGGTGATCAATTGTTCTGGTCTCAATCCTTGATTCCTGTTTCCTTTGTAGCCTGCTGTGTCGTGTCTGCATCTCCTGCTAACAGATAAGACATTTTCTTCTTTTTGTTTTTGTGCTTGATTTTTGCATTTTTGTCCTGCACTTCTGTGGGGGCCTTCAGGGTCCCCTCCGGGGGCTTTTGCCCTCTCAGTTTAGTTCAGCCACTGATGTTTGTACATTTGCTTTTTCCAGTTTTTTCAGTGGCTGCTGTTTTGATTTTGTTACACCAGAGAACTAATTTAGGTGGTAGAGGTCGTGTGATCTCAGGTGTTTTTGAAATTAGTAGAGTTGGTGCTTTTCAGGGTTTTTTGAGATTGCAGTAAGTGCCCTTCCTATCCTTTTCTATTTAGGTAGTTTGGGCCCCAACGTTTGCTCATACTATTTTCTGTCTGTGTCAGTATTTCTTCTTGTCTAACCGCCATTACATGTTTGGGGGCTTTCTATGTTCTTTGGGGTTCTGCTCCGGGGCAGATAGCTTTCCTCTTTCTATCTTTAGGTGTAGTTAGTTTCTCAGGCTGTGACGAGGCGTCTAGGACCAACGTAGGAACGCTCCACGGCTGCCTCTAGTTGTGGTGGTTAGTCAGGGTACTGCAATCTCATAGATTCCAACTGCTCTGGTGTATTGCCTTTTTACCTGCACTCCTCAGTTACCGAAACATAACACGGCACATTATATATGGAGCATCACATGGAGCCCATTATATATGGAGCATTATATGGGGACAATTATATTTGGAGCATTTTATGGGGTTCATCATACACTGGAGCATCATATATTGGGCCCATCATATACTAGAGCATCATATGGGGTTCATTATTAATGGGGCATCATATAGGGCCCTTTATATATGGAGCATCATATGGAGCACATATGGGGCCTATTCGGTATGGAGCATTACATGGAGCCCATTCTGTATGGAGCAATATATGGGGCTCATTATTCTGTACAGAGCAATATATGGGGCTCATTATTCTGTACTGCGCACTATGTGGTGCCCATAATACTGTATGGATGACTATACTGTCCGCTTTTTGAGCTATTGTAGAATTTAAAATAGATATCACTCATGTAATGTAAGAAGTGAAGTATTTGGCATTGGACTATACCTATATTTCTCTGCCTATCGGAGCATCATTAATTGTGGTATGTGTTAAAGGGGCCCACTGAGACTCTTTGGACCGGGGTCCACGAAAATCTGGAGCCAGTCCTGCCCCCCCCCACAACTTTAGCCAAATAACCCCCAGTTTTCAATGTGTTACTATTATTATAAAGTTAATTAAGGTTGACAAGCTTAAGTAATAACAATTGATGTCGTTGGCATTGAAATGGGCACTGTAGGTGTGCTTACTGTCCTCCACTCCCTGCCGACTTTTATTCCCCATTGACTTACATTGGAGTCGGATTTTCGACTCCGACCCGACCATTTCCGTTAGTCAGCCGACTTCGTTCGACTCGACTTTTGAGAAAGTCAGGTTTCACGAAACCCGACTCGACCCTAAAAAAGGCAAAGTCGCTCATCTCTAACTGTATTTAATAGTCTCCCTAAGGGACTTGAAGTTGAGATCATCTGATAGCTTGCGGTATGCATAGCAAAAATCACATTCTCCTATGAATGCCAGCAACAGCCAGGCGTTCACAGGAGAATCGTAATAACAGTCACAAAGGTCTTCATTAGTGTTGAGCGATACGATAATGTAAATATCGGCTATCGGCCGATATAGCTCTATCGGCCTTTGAATAATTCGTTTCGATATTTTCGTCTTATCGAATACCGGAATCGGATTTGTCACTGTCACTGTCTGTGTCCGTCGGTCGGGTCTGTCACTGTCAGTGTCCGTCGGTCGGGTCTGTCAGGAGTCAGCGGCACTTACCTGGCAGAAGATCTCCGGCGGTCACGTCCTGGACTGCTTCATGGCCGCCATCCTCTTCTCCCCGGCGGTCACATGCAGTTTCTCGCGATAACTGCAGTGACTGCTGGGTAATCCCGGCCGTAAAGCAGTCAGTCCGATGACGTCACCGCCGGGGAAGCAGGTAATCAGCTGCGCTGGTCGCGATGACAGGCTCTGCCTGTCATTGCGATGTAGCAGAGCTGGATCGTCGTGGGACTGTCGTTATGGACTGCGTCGGACAGGTGGTATACTGTTGGTTTGTTTTTTTTCTTTTTTTACAGGAGATCGATGGCGTCGCAGGAATGAGCGTACAATAAAAGAAATGAAAACTGTGTTGTCTCTTTTATTTCATTAAAAGACTTTTTTCTTGCTTTGTCTTTTTTTTATGCATTTAATAACTTTGGGATTAATAATGGATCGGTGTCTTATTGACTCCTCTCCATTATTAACCGGGCTTATTGTCACCGTGCAATCAACAGTGACATTAACCCCTTATTACCCCGCTTGCCACCGCTACAGGGCAAGTGGGAAGAGCCGGGTAAAGTGCCACAATTGGCACATCTTTTGATGCGCCAAATGTGGGGCTGCTGTAGCCTGGTATTATTCAGGCTGTTGAGGGCCAAAATCCATGGGCCTTGACAGTCTTTTAATACCAGGCCGCAGCAGTCTGCATTTTACTTGGCTGGTTAACAAAAATAGGGGGACCCCTACGCCGTTTTTTTTTTCGAGGGGATCCCCTATTTTTGTTAACCAGCCAAGCTAAGCAGACTGCTGTGGCCTGGTATTATCAGGCTTGCAAGGTCCATGGATATTGGATCCTTACCAGCCTGAAAAACCAGGCCTCAGCGGTCTGCTTCATCTGGCTGGTTAACAAAAATAGGGGGGACCCCACGCCAATTTTTTTCGAGGGGATCCCCTATTTTTGTTAATCAGCCAAGATATGCAGACTGCTGTGACCTGGTATTATCAGGCTTGCAAGGTCCATGGATATTGGATCCTTACCAGCCTGAAAAACCAGGCCTCAGGGCTGCTTCATCTGGCTGGTTAACAAAAATAGGGGGGACCCCACGCCAATTTTTTTCGAGGGGATCCCCTTTTTTGTTAATCAGCCAAGATATGCAGACTGCTGTGGCCTGGTATTATCAGGCTTGCAAGGTCATGGATATTGGATCCTTACCAGCCTGAAAAACCAGGCCTCAGCGGTCTGCTTCATCTGGCTGGTTAACAAAAATAGGGGGGACCCCACGCCATTTTTTTTCGAGGGGATCCCCTATTTTTGTTAACCAGTTCCCTCTGACGTCACTGATTGTGTCCCTGGCTGACCTGAAGTGAAAGTGGAAAGCAATCAATTAAGCTTTCCACTTCCTCTCCTGTCAGCCAGGAGAGGAACTCATTCATTTGGGGGTTTACTGTGAGGCTGCAGCATTAGCTGCGGTCCCTGCAGTAAACATTAACCCTTTCTGATGGATTACACCGTGGGACCTGACTGTACATCGGATTGGTAAGAATAATTTTGCTTTATTATTTTATTTTTATTACAGGAAATGGTTTTAGCAGGTAAATAAAATATGGTCAAAAACTGTGTGATTATTTCATTAAACTTCTTTTTTATTAAAGTGTGTGTGTTTGATTTTTCTTTCATACAATAGGATTAATAATTGATAGTTGTCTAATTGACAGCTCTCAATTATTAACCTGGCTTAAAGTGACCTTTCAATTGCAAGGTCATTTTAACCCCTTATTAACCCATTCGCCACCGCTACAGGGCAATGGGAATAGACGGGCAAAGTGCCAGAAAGGGCAAATCTAATTAGAGATTTGCCCTTTCTGGGTGTCTGGGGGCAGATGTTAGTAGCCGGGGGGGGCCAAAAATAATGGTCCCTCTCTGGGCTATTATTATCTGCCCCCACTCACTGGCTTTGTCTGTCTGGTTGCGAAAATAGGGCGGGAGCCCACGCATTTTTTTTCAGCAATTTTACACCTCATATATATATATACATGTCATTGAATTTGTGACACATATATATATATATATTTATAGTTCATACACTTCTACATAGTATAATAGCCGCTAATTCAATTGCCGGCTTTTGTGAAAATGCAGAACCCGACATGAAATGACACTTGGTTTACATAGAGTTAACCATGTCTTTTCATGTAGTTTGATATCTGATTTGCACAAACAATTACATGAGTGTAAGTGTGCAAAATTTCACACCTGTAGGGGTTAATTAAATGTGTAAATTCGTAGCAAAAAAGCCCGGGTTTTTTTACAACGAATTTACACCTTTAATTAACCCCTACAGGTGTGAAATTTTGCACACATAGACTGATGTAATTGTTTGTGCAAATCAGATTGCAAACGACATGAAAAGACATGGTTAACCCTATGTACACCAAGTGTCATTTCATGTCGGGTGCTTCTGTCTTTTCACAGAAGCCGGCTTTACCCGGCAATTGAATCAGAGGATATTTTACTATGTAGAAAGTGTATAAACTATACATATATGTATATATATATATATGTCACAATGACATGTATATATATATATATATATATATATATATATATATATGTATTCTATGTGTGTATATTTAGTGTTTACAAGGAAATAAAGGTTTTTTTTAGTTGCGATATTTTGTTCCCATAGACTTACATGGGACTTCCGGTATCGAAATCGGATATCGACGATATTTAGTGCTATCGGCGATACAATTTCGATACGATATTTTTAGATATCGAGCACTATCGCTCAACACTAGTCTTCATCAAACCCCTGGCTATCATGGCAACCCATCAGCGCCCCACAAATAAGTCATGGGCTTGCCGATGGGCATATGGAATGACTCCTCCTCCCTGCCGAAGTGCATTAAATGCCACTGTGAGAGATAGACTGCAACATTTAGCAGATTAATAACTGCAGCTCTGCTCCACCCGCGGCTGTTAGGCACATGATGGATGGTTAAATCATCCATCATTGCCTGGAAAAGATCTGAGCTCAGTGTGCAAGCCTGCATCAAAATCAGGGCATGAAATATGTCAGGTATGTCATAAAATGGTTGAGAGGCACTATTACTGTATTTAGGGGATCAATAATTGACATTTTGTGGGTGCTGACAGCGCCTGCTTTACGACTGTGTAGCAACACTAAATTTTCCACATTTGTTCTAATTTTGGATAGATATTTCATAATTAGTAATGAGCGAGTATGCTTGTTGTTCGGGTTTTCCAGAGCATGCTCGGGTGGTCTGCGAATATTTGGAAGTGCTCGGAGAGAGAGAGTGCAGCTGCATGATTTGCGACTGTTAGACAGCCTGAATACATGTGGGGATTTCCTAAAAACCAGGCAATCCTCACATGTATTCAGGCTGTCTAGTAGCCGCAAATCATGCAGCTGCAGTGACACTAACTAAATCTCCGAGCACCTCTAAATACTCGAAGACCACCCGAGCATGCTCGGGAAAACCCGAACAAAGAGCATATTCGCTCATCAGTAATCATGATATTAAAATGAACTGTTCAAACAGAGAATCTCAGCTCTGTTGCATCTGATAAATCTTTCCCTATACCATTATAGTCTGGCAAAATATCACAGGCTACTGTATGGGCAATACCCGACAGTTGTATGTCAATATAATTTACAACTGAAAGAGACAGATAATTTACCTATGTACATTTTTATGCAGCAGTGATCAGCAATCTATGGGGACAAAGATTAAAAATGGAAAGGGGTCACTTATCTTTTACAATGCAAATGTGATTGCAGATTCATAATATAAAACATATCTAAAATATGTGGTAATTAAACCCTGATTTTAGGCAAACCTGGCTGCTACGAAAAGATTCTAAGACCTTATCTGCAGATGCTGAGGCAGCAGCTCCGGATGAGTTTTCCGTGTCCTTCAGAAATTTGAATGTCCTCGATTAAGACTGAGATATGCCTATGACTTACATAATTATTAGTTTTCTTATAAGTCAATTTATAATTTTGCTCTTTCACATTACTAGTTTTCCTAATCTTACAATCAGGAAGGTGGCCATGCAGCTTTTATAACTATTGGCTAAAAAGCCCACAGTTTTCCCTGCTAACCCTACGTACAAGGGCGCTCTTGGTTTTACCATTCATGCCTATATTCTTACACTAGTAAAGTTTTATCTTCTGCGAATTAAAAAAACTGTTGAAATAGGCTAACATCCAACATGTCAGACCTTTTATTTCCCCCAAAATATATACTGTTGGGGAGATGGAATATTATCATACACATTAGATAGTTAGGCAGTACCGCCAAAATCAGAGGCTTTGGTGACAGTTCTTCTAATTCGAATAACCACCTTAGGTACAGGTTTAGTGACAAGTGAGTAGCTCCAAAGTCACCTCCAAATTGACCTTGAGAGTAGAGATGAGCGAATTTGTTCAGATTCGGTTCTGAATATGATCAGACTCGCATATTGTTTTTGCAATGTTCTTCGAACACAGCCGAACGTCATTAGAGTCAATGGGAGTAGAAATTACCGAAATGTTTGGAACTGATCATAAGACAAACTTTCGGCCCGAATAGTGTTCGAATACGGTCCGAATATGTCAAAATCAGATTCGGAGCCAAAATCCGAACAAATTCGCTTAGCTCTACTTGTGAGCCAATTATTGTATTAGATCTTTGAACCACTAAAGGATATTCTGGTGCTCTCTTTGGCCAGTTTTCTATTGTTGCTACGATACAATCAATGCACGTACGCATGCAATATGATCAACACCATAAGGATAATTATTAGACACCAACCATATGCTCAACAAAAAACTAAGTTTTTGTCCTTACCTTTAGAAATGAATCTAAGGAGCCATTTTCCATATACTCTGTAATTATCATGACTGGCTTGCCTGTAAAGAATGGAAACATTTTACAAGATTACTCAACACATCTTATCAGACAGGTTAGGATAGGAATCTTAATAGTCACTTAAAGTTCTACCAGAGCTGGAAATCCACTGACTTCCCCATGTATAGTATATGCATTGCTGTTCTCTTCTTTTTAATTATGGTTAGAAACAATAAAATTTATAGAACAAGTCAGCATGAAATTTATTATATTGCTTTATACTACATTTTATTCTATTCTGTAATATAGAAAAGATGAAACAGGACAGACGAGATGTTGTTTTCTTTTTTTTCCCAATTATGCATTAATGCTTATTTAATTTAGCCTCTGTCAATCCATGATCAGCTGTCATTTCCTTTGATGGGGCTGTAATATCAGCAATTATTGTTGGAGGTTTCAATGAAAATGCTCGGAACTATTGGTAGCTGTCATAAGGGAGCCCTCAGTATGAGCAGTAATGTCCATAGGCCCTAAAAAGGCTAATTAAAAGAAGTTGTTTTCATACCACAACTACTCTAACCCCACAAAAGGCAGACTTCAGCCATGTTCACAGGTTTAGTATTTGGTCAGTTTTTACATCAGTATCTGTAAGCCACAATCAGGAGTGGAACAGTCAGAGGAAAAGTATAATAGAAACACGTCACCACTTCTGTATTATCACCCACTCCTAGTTTTGGAGAATTAATGACTTCATTTTTTGAATCTGCGCATGCGCCTGCCATTTTTTTTCAGAAAGAAGACGCCGGGAGGATCGGAGGACAGGGCGACATGGGGAACACCTACAGGTACAGGGAGGGGGGATCTGGGGTTCCGGGATACTATTTCTCACCCCTCTGATGTGCGATCACATCAGAGGGGAGAGAAATCATTTTTTTTTGTTGTGGTCGCCGTTTTACTGTTATAACGGCGATCGCAACAAAGGGGTCGGTAAATACCGACCCGAATCATGTTCTCTGAGGTCTAGGATACCCCCGGCAGCCATGACCCCAGAGAAAATTGCCCAAGCCCCCCAGCACATCGCGGCGGCGCACTGAGCATGCACCAGCCATTTTCTCGCCATTAAAGATGGCGGCGCCCACCGGAGGACACAGGAGGGCCCTGGGGCCACAAGGGGGGATCGGGGGCCACAAGGGGGGATCGGGTACCCTTTTTCTCTCTCCTCTGATGTCCGATCACATCAGAGGAGAGAGAAATTAAATGGCACATTATTTATTTTTTGTTGCGATTGCCGTTATAGGGTTAATAACGGCGATCGCAACACCGGGGTCTGTAAAAACTGACCCGATTCATGTTCTCTGGGGTCTCGGCTACCCCTGGCAGCCGAGACCCCGGAGAAAATCCAACTGCGGAGGGCGCTATTCACTTTTTCCACAGCGCCGTTAATTAACGGCGCTGTGGTTTAAGTACCCTTAATGACCGCCGTTAAAAGGCGTATCAGCGGTAGTTAAGGGGTTAATAAGTGTAATTTCTTGCCTTATAAATGGGGTTGGGACCATCAGTTGTATTGTGCAGAAGTCTGGTGGATACACAGATGATAGTCCTACTGAATAGACTGTTAGAATATATATTATGGCAAGAAAAAAGCAGCTAAGTAAAGAAAAACGAGTGGCCATCATTACTTTAAGAAATGAAGGTCAGTCAGTCCGAAAAATTGGGAAAACTTTGAAAGTGTCTCCAAGTGCAGTTGCAAAAACCATCAAGCGCTACAAAGAAACTGGCTCACATGAGGACCGCCCCAGGAAAGGAAGACCAAGAGTCACCTCTGCTTCTGAGGATAAGTTTATCCGAGTCACCAGCCTCAGAAATCGCAGGTTTACAGCAGCTCAGATTAGAGACCAGGGCAATGCCACACAGAGTTCTAGCAGCAGACACATCTCTACAATAACTGTTAAGAGGAGACTTTGTGCAGCAGGTCTTCATGGTAAAATAGCTGCTATGAAACCACTGCTAAGGACAGGCAACAAGCAGAAGAGACTTGTTTGGGCTAAAGAACACAAGGAATGGACATTAGACCAGTGGAAATCTGTGCTTTGGTCTGATGAGTCCAAATTTGAGATCTTTGGTTCCAACCACCGTGTCTTTGTGGGACGCAGAAAAGGTGAACGGATCGACTCTACATGCCTGGTTCCCACCGTGAAGCATGGAGGAGGAGGTGTGATGGTGTGGGGGTGCTTTGCTGGTGACACTGTTGGGGATTTATTCAAAATTGAAGGCATAGTGAACCAGCATGGCTACCAGAGCATCTTGCAGCGGCATGCTATTCCATCTGGTTTGCGTTTAGTTGGACCATCATTTATTTTTCAACAGGACAAAGACCCCAAACACACCTCCAGACCAAGAAGGTGAGTGATGGGGTGCTACGCCAGATGACCTGGCCTCCACAGTCACCAGACCTGAACCCAATCGAGATGGTTTGGGGTGAGCTGGACCGCAGAGTGAAGGCAAAACGGCCAACAAGTGCTAAGCATCTCTGGGAACTTCTTCAAGACTGTTGGAAGACCATTTCCGGTGACTACCTCTTGAAGCTCATCAAGAGAATGCCAAGAGTGTGCAAAGCAGTAATCAAAGCAAAAGGTGGCTACTTTGAAGAACCTTGAATATAAGTCATGTTTTCAGTTGTTTCACACTTTTTTGTTAAGTATATAGTTCCACATGTCTTAATCCATAGTTTTGATGCCTTCAGTGTGAATGTACAATTTTCATAGTCATGAAAATACAGAAAAATCTTTGAATGAGAAGGTGTATCCAAACTTTTGGTCTGAACTGTATATACAGTAGGTGGCAGGTATAGCTTAAAACTTAAAACTTTTATTTCACTTCTGTTATACACAGAGGCACAAACATATCAGTTTCACATGGCAGAGCACAATTTGTTCACATTTCAGCAATACGACATGCCTGACTTGAATTCTTGATTTCAACAGTCCTTCACCAACCACAGGGCACTTCTGCATGATGCCCGTGACTGAGTCTGGAAAGTTCAGTATCTCATCCCTGTATTCCCAGGTCTGTCCTACACGCTGCTTTTTCAGTCCCACCTCTCTAACTGTCTAAGGCTAGTTTCACATTTCCGGCGGGCGCCTGGCGGCGCCCCCGGCATTTTGCCGCAGCGCCGCATCTGAAAACCTTTCACACTTCCGGCGGCCAAAATGCGTTTTTTTGTCGGATGGTTTCTGATGCTTGGAGAGATCAGAAACCATCCGGCAAAAACAAAAAACGTTACATGCAGCGTTTTTTTCCAGACGCCGCAATGTACATTTGCGCCGCATCCAGACAAAACCGCATGCAACGCATTGACATGCGGCGCCATCCGGCGCTAATGCATGTCAATGCGAAAAAAGCCGCATGCGGCGCATCAGATTTTCAGATGCGGCGCTGCGGCAAAATGCCGGGGGCGCCGCTAGGCGCCCACCGGAAATGTGAAAGAGGCCTAAGGTCACCAAAAACTTGAAGATCTACTTTGTGGGCTCCTGGCCGACTCTACTGAATCTGATCTCTCCTTATGGCTGTTACACTTACTAGATGAATATATTCTGGCTGCATTAAGATTCAGACTGCCACTAGTCCACTTACAAATGCAAGCTTGCCACCACAGAAATTTCCTTCCTTGCACACACACTCAGCTTGGGGCTAAATTCTTGTCTTTCTCTGTTCACTAAAAACTAGTGATGGGTCGTTCATGAGCAATCCAGTACATAGAGTCAGCTCCCTGCTGTTAACAATGTGAGCCTGCACCCCAGTGAGAGGCACTAAAGTCTGTGAATGGCTCTCACTGGGGGTAAAATGACAGTGTTAGGCAGCCAAAACTCTGCCCACCCTGTCGAAACCCGCCTACGCAGCTATTTCATTGTCTGGCGCAGGTAGGCGAGGTTTCATAAGCAGATGTGTTGGGTTTTAGCTGTATTAGTTTAATCTTAAACGTAGGGTGAACACATATTTAATAGAGATCCATTAAACATCGAAAATAACCGGTCTCTCTTTGGTGAGCAGAGGCAAATGCTCATCAAAAAGAGCTGGACTGCCCATTATTACTCAAAACTACTGACAGGTGCTAATTAGGAAGTAACTCTCTTCTTACTCACAAAATTTCTCCTGCCATCTGGACTGGCCAGCTGTGACCCCTGGCAGTTAATTTCCTGTGTGAAAGACCCCACAGATATCCTACAGCGGAAATGCGGTATTGTTAGCTATGCTTCAAAAATGAGTGAGCAACGCATTTCATCTTTTGCATTGCAGACATCTGTAGGAAAATTGACATATCTGCACTAGTTAATTTACACAATGGATATTTTTCACAAAGTGTGCCTAATATTTCTTAAAATTTTATGCGCAAAGCTGGAGATGTGAATTGCAGTGGATTTTCCATCTTAAAAGTCCAAATGAAAAAAATTTCTGCATTAAGAGTACAAGAGCATGTACCTTTAAAGGGTGTACAAAGTTTACAGGAGGCAATAGCTTAGTGTCTGCTGAGGGTCTTAGCACCTAGACCACCACCAATATCCAGAGTTCCTTGCTTGTATGAAGTGGTGGTGAAGCACAAGCATTGTCTATGGAATGTCAGTCACCAGGCTTTAATGATTGCCATGCCATACAAACACCAGACTCTTAACCACCAATATTGTGATTGGCGGAAGTATAGCACATCGACAAGTTTAGAAAGCTCATCACTTGTCATCTTGATACAGTTCCTTAAAGGCGCTGTCAGGCCATCAATGACTGATCGTTGGGGGTGCGCCACCTGGCACCCCCGCTGATCAGCTGTTCCCAATGTTGGTGGCAGCTGGAGCTGATCAATTACGGAGCTGCACAGCTTCATTGATGGAATAGTGGCCGCAGTCTTTTTCTGCACATCCACATCCAATACGGGAGGATATGTAGAACCCGACTGAGGCCACAAAACAGTCAACGGAGCTGCACTATGAAGCTCCGCAACTAAGCAGTTCTGGACACCGTCGACACTGGGAACAGATGATCGAAGGGGGGTGCCATGTGTTGCACCCCCACAGATCAGACATTGATGACCTATTCTCAGAATGTTACCCATTTAATTAATATATTTCTAGTGGCAGCCAAATGGATTTCAGACGTTTACTATATTAATTTTACTTACTTATTTAGAGCCATCATATTGCATAGTGCATTACCGGCTTCATCATTATACATTCTGCTCAGGCTGAAACCTCTACACCAATTTCCATTCATTCCTCTTATAGTTTAAAATACTTCCAAAACTTTAACTGTCCCATCCTTTACTGCAAAAGAACAGCATTTCACTAACCATAGAAAAAGAGCCTGTGGATGTGCATTATACATGTGCCCTATTGACGAGCATGTTATTTAGGAATCATCACGTAATTATGGTTCATGACTTCATTTGGTCCATTTCTCTAAACAGCACCATTTACCAGCTAATAGCCAATCCTGTAATGTTCAGCCAATGTGTGCGAAATTAGTGATACCTGCTAATTGATCAGGCACTTTTCCCAGCAGTGTCCCGGACAGATGGACACACAGCTAATGGTTATGTGCTTCATGAGAGTAACACTTAAGATTTTAGTAGAACATCAGCCCTGCGGTAAGATGTTTCATTTAATGATTCCCATCAAGCTGAAGGTCTAATTACTGACATTAGGATAAGACAATCACTGAGTATAGATTCCCCCCTCTAATTGTAAAACAGATAGTGAGATAGACATCCTCATTAGTCTGTGCAATCACTGTAAATGATATTGTATTCATTTACATATCCAATTAACTAATCCTTCATCAATTTGTTATGGACAGTGAAGAAAATCATGCGCTTTAACCTGTAGGAGCACTCCGATAGCTCAAAAATGGCTTTTAAAATAGGCTTCACTGGTTTTCCTAATGTCTATTTATTCAACTGGCAAACATGGTCCTAAACTTCTTCTCCCTATTTGTTGAAATGTTTTAGATTATGAAATAGCATATTTTACCAGTACTTTATCAAGCATATAAACAGGACGAAGTTCCACATTAGCATTAATACTAGTGTTGAGCGATACGATACTGCAAATATCGGGTATCGGCCGATATTAGCTGTATTGGGCTTTCGATTCCGAGTACCGATATTTTCGTCATATCGGATACCGGAATCGGATTTGTCACTGTCACTGT
This sequence comes from Oophaga sylvatica, assembly GCA_033576555.1. Taxonomy (NCBI): domain Eukaryota; kingdom Metazoa; phylum Chordata; class Amphibia; order Anura; family Dendrobatidae; genus Oophaga; species Oophaga sylvatica. Next base: position 57,508,909 of record JARQOD010000005.1, read on the forward strand.
CAGTGTCCGTCGGTCGGGTCTGTCAGGAGTCAGCGGCACTTACCTGGCAGAAGATCTCCGGCGGTCACATCCCGGACTGCTTCATGGCCGCCATCCTCTTCTCCCCGGCGGTCACATGCAGTTTCTCGCGATAACTGCAGTGACTGCTGGGTAATCCCGGCCGTAAAGCAGTCAGTCCGATGACGTCACCGCCGGGGAAGCAGGTAATCAGCTGTGCTGCGTTGCAATGACAGGCTCTGCCTGTCATTGCGATGTAGCAGAGCTGGATCGTCGTGGGACTGTCGTTACTATGGACTGCGTCGGACAGGTGGTATACTGTTGGTTTGTTTTTTTTCTTTTTTTACAGGAGATCGATGGCGTCGCAGGAATGAGAGTACAATAAAATTAATGAAAACTGTGTTGTCTCTTTTATTTCATTAAAAGACTTTTTTCTTGCTTTGTCTTTTTTTTATACATTTAATAACTTTGGGATTAATAATGGATCGGTGTCTTATTGACACCTCTCCATTATTAACCGGGCTTATTGTCACCGTGCAATCAACGGTGACATTAACCCCTTATTACCCCACTTGCCACCGCTACAGGGCAGTGGGAAGAGCCGGGTAAAGTGCCACAATTGGCACATCTTTTGATGCGCCAAATGTGGGGCTGCTGTAGCCTGGTATTATCAGGCTGTTGAGGGCCAAAATCCATGGGCCTTGACAGTCTTTTAATACCAGGCCGCAGCAGTCTGCATTTTACTTGGCTGGTTAACAAAAATAGGGGGACCCCTACGCCGTTTTTTTTTCGAGGGGATCCCCTATTTTTGTTAACCAACCAAGCTAAGCAGACTGCTGTGGCCTGGTATTATCAGGCTGGCAAGGTCCATGGATATTGGATCCTTACCAGCCTGAAAAACCAGGCCTCAGCGGTCTGCTTCATCTGGCTGGTTAACAAAAATAGGGGGGACCCCACGCCAATTTTTTTCGAGGGGATCCCCTATTTTTGTTAATCAGCCAAGATATGCAGACTGCTGTGGCCTGGTATTATCAGGCTGGCAAGGTCCATGGATCTTGGCTCCTTAACAGCCTGAAAATCCAGGCCTCAGCGGTCTGCTTCATCTGGCTGGTTAACAAAAATAGGGGGGACCCCACGCCAATTTTTTTCGAGGGGATCCCTATTTTTGTTAATCAGCCAAGATATGCAGACTGCTGTGGCCTGGTATTATCAGGCTGGCAAGGTCCATGGATCTTGGCTCCTAAACAGCCTGAAAATCCAGGCCTCAGCGGTCTGCTTCATCTGGCTGCTTAACAAAAATAGGGGGGACCCCACGCCAATTTTTTTCGAGGGGATCCCCTATTTTTGTTAATCAACCAAGATATGCAGACTGCTGTGGCCTGGTATTATCAGGCTGGCAAGGTCCATGGATCTTGGCTCTTAACAGCCTGAAAATCCAGGCCTCAGCGGTCTGCTTCATCAGGCTGGTTAACAAAAATAGGGGGGACCCGACGCCATTTTTTATTCGAAGGGAACCCCTATTTTTGTTAATCAGTTCCCTCTGACGTCACTGATTGTGTCCCTGGCTGACCTGAAGTGAAAGTGGAAAGCAATCAATTAAGCTTTCCACTTCCTCTCCTGTCAGCCAGGAGAGGAACTCATTCATTTGGGGGTTTACTGTGAGGCTGCAGCATTAGCTGCGGTCCCTGCAGTAAACATTAACCCTTTCTGAAGGATTACACCGTGGGACCTGACTGTGCATGGGATAGGTAAGAATAATTTTGCTTTTTTATTTTATTTTTATTACAGGAAATGGTTTTTGCAGTCAAATAAAAGATGGTCAAAAACATGTGTCTTTATTTCATTAAAATGATTTTTAATTAAAGTGTGTGTGTTTTATTTTTATTTCATGCAATAGGATTAATAATTGATAGTTGTCTAATTGACAGCTCTCAATTATTAACCTGGCTTAAGGTCACCTTTCAATTGCAATGTGGCTTTAACCCCATATTAACCCATTCGCCACCGCTACAGGGCAATGGGAATAGACGGGCAAAGTGCCAGAAAGGGCGAATCTAATTATAGATTTGTCTTTTCTGGGGTGTCTGGGGGCAGATGTTAGTAGCCAGGGGGGGCCAAAAATAATGGTCCCTCTCTGGGCTATTATTATCTGCCCCCATTCGCTGGCTTTGTCTGTCTGGTTGCGAAAATAGGGCGGGAGCCCACACATTTTTTTTAAACAATTTTACACCTCATATATATATATATATATATATATGCATGTCATTGAATTTGTGACACATATATATATATTTATATTTATAGTTCATACACTTCTACATAGTATAATAGCCGCTAATTCAATTGACGGCTTTTGTGAAAATGCAGAACCCGACATGAAATGACACTTGGTGTACATAGGGTTAACCATGTCTTTTCATGTCCTTTGCTATCTGATTTGCACAAACAATTACATCAGTCTATGTGTGCAAAATTTCACACCTGTAGGGGTTAATTAAAGGTGTAAATTCGTAGCAAAAAAGTCCGTTTTTTTTACAACGAATTTACACCTTTAATTAACCCCTACGGGTGTGAAATTTTGCACACATAGACTGATGTAATTGTTTGTGCAAATCAGATTGCAAACGACATGAAAAGACATGGTTAACCCTATGTACACCAAGTGTCATTTGATGTCGGGTGCTTCTGTCTTTTCACAGAAGCCGGCTTTACCCGGCAATTGAATCAGAGGATATTTTACTATGTAGAAGTGTATAAACTATACATATATGTATATATATATGTCACAATGACATGTATATATATATATATATATAATATATATATATATATATATATGTATTCTATGTGTGTATATTTAGTGTTTACAAGGAAATAAAGGTTTTTTTTAGTTGCGATATTTTGTTCCCATAGACTTACATGGGACTTCCGGTATCGGAATCGGATATCGCCGATATTTAGTGATATCGGCGATACCATTCCGATCCGATATTTTTAGATATCGAGCAGTATCGCTCAACACTAATTAATACATATACCTACACCCATTTTAACATCCATTAGCTCTGTAGAAAATCAGTTTTGGAAAAGAGAGGGTACTAAAGTGTTACGGTAATTGATATTCTCGCTGGCAATCGGTGTGGACAATTAGGGTGGTTTCCACACAAAGTGCTTTATAGAAAAAATGCTGTTTATTTCTTGCATTTTGTCTGCCATCTTTTTTATTGTTTATTTTTTCAGCAAAAAATGCTACAGCCATATATTGTTTTTAAGTCATTAGGGCAATAATAGAAAAACAATAAACAGTGCATTTTTTGTTTTTAAACTAACCCATTTTTGGAAACTTTGAAATCTTTATTAGTCATTTTGATAGGCTTCTCTGTGCTAAAAAAAAGTCTTCAGCTGAGTTGGATTTGTTCTGAAAAGATGTGGATAATTTTTGGACTATTTTTTAATGTTAAAAAGCATGAAAAGTGCATTGTGTTATTAAATAGACTGTTGGCTACCATCCATTTCTACTGTGGGTTCACGTTGATATTACTAAGGCCTTTATCACACATCTGTATAAAACAAGTATGTGAAAAACCAGTACCAGTGTAATCAGTGCTTTCCATCAGTGTCTCATCTGTGTGTCCGTTTTTACCATCAGTGTTTTTTCATTATAGGTCAAGAAAAAATAACCTGAAGAATAACGTTAACCAGCAAAATTGTTGTTTTTTTCATGCCACCAAGTGTTCCAGTATACACTCCCTGACAGAAGTTATGTCGCTTATCCATGTTATGTAAATAAAAGCTTATAACCTGACGTTAAATTCATCCATTGGTTGTATAAATTATTCTTTTGAAAGCTGAAACCCTCCAAAATGTGTTTTAGGTTAAGAAAATAAATTGGCATCAATGCAGAAATATTGATCATTTAATGGACACAGAATGGTCAGATTTTGGCAATACAAAAGTTTTGTCGCCCACAGAAAGTAATGTGATATTCAAACAAATAATTAACTTAAATACAAATATATGTTGCATAACATTGGTGAATGAAATTGTGGTGCTATTAGAGTCATATTTAATATTTTGTGTGACTTCCATGAGCTTGAAGGACTGCATCCATGCGGTTCAACAATGATTCATACAATTTATTAATGAAGTCATCAGGAATAGCAAGGAATGCAGTCTTACATGCCTCCCAGAGTTCATCTAGATTCCTTGGTTTTGTCTTCCAAGCTTCCTCTTTCATCCTTCCCCAAACATGCTCAATGATGTTCATGTCTGGTGACTGGGCTGGCCAGTCATTGAGCACCTTGATCTTTTTTGCCTAGAGGAACTTTGTTGTAGAGATGGATGTATGAGATGGAGCACCCTCCTGCTGCATAATTTGACCCCTTTTATGATTTGGAATGTAAGAGGTAGCTAATACTTCTTGATATTTTAGGCTATTGATATTGCCTTCCACCTTGCAAATGTTTTGCCACACCCCATACTGAATTTAACCCCAGACCATGATCTTTCCACCACCAAATTTAACTGTTTTCTGGGTGTATTTTGGATCCATATGGGCTCCAGTAGGTCTCCTGCAGTATTTGCGGTGGCTGTGGTGTAATTCTACTGAAGATTCATCAGAGAAATCCACCTTCTGCCACTTTTCCAGCGTACATCTGTCTAGTAGGCTGTGGGACTTTGCAAATGCCACACGGTTTTTTATTTGCCTTTTGTTTAGTGTTGGCTTCTGGGCACTGATTCGACCATGGAGGCCATTTCAAGACAGAATCCTACAAACTGTTCTAGCTGACACAGCGACTTGAGGTGACCAGGCCTGTTGGAGCTCTGCTGCAGTGGAAGAGGGGCTTGCTTTGGATTTTCTAACCAACAAACGTTCCTCCTGAGCAGTTGTCTTGCGTGTCTGCCGGACCTGGGCTTGATAAACACATCTCAAGTCTCTTCAAATCTTTTTTTAATTCTTTGTACTTGACGCTGAGACAAATTAAAGGTGCCAGCCACCTCTGCAGTGGATCTGGTCTTCAGCCTCTTGATAATCCAGGCTTTGGTCGCAGGGTGGATTTTTGGCATGTTGTCAGAGCTCAAGTTGCAGCTCAAGTGAAGGTCTGGGGTGCTGGGTTTCTTTTCATACACAACCACTAATTAACCGATCATTTACTGAGCACAGGTGAGGATGTAAACTAGGATTAGGTGCATTATATGACCAGGTGACAAAATTTTTGTCCTGCCAAAATCTGACCATTCTGTGTCCATTAAATGATCAATATTTCTGCATTGATGCCAATTTATTTTCTTAACCTAAATCACATTTCAGAGGGTTTCAGCTTTCAAAAGAATAATTTATACAACCAATGGATGAATTTAACGTCCGGTTATAAGCTTTTATTTGCATAACATGGATAAGCGACATAACTTCTGTCAGGGAGTGTATTATATGTCAAATGAAATGGTGTCATTTAAAACACTCATATGGCTATCTTGGTGGAAAAATAAGTTATGGCATTTGAAAAGCAGAGAGAAATAAATGAAAATTACCAAATAAATGTAAAATAGCTACTTCAGGAAGAGGTTAAGAATTTCAGTCCATGTTACATATAGTAGGATGGATACATTGAATTTCATGAATAGTCTTGTATATGATTGAACACTATGGCAGGGAGTTTGATCATGGCAGGGTTTATCTTGCATATTTGCCATTACCAGGGATGTAACTATAATAGATGAAGGGGTTACAATCGCACCGCTGGGCCCTGGAGACTAGAAGGGCCCAAAAGGTCCCTTTGTCCCATAGGAAAAGACTATTACTATTAAAGTCCAGTGATAGTTGGGTGTCCCGTTCCCGATTTTGCATTTGGCCAACAAACTTCAAATTACGCCTCTCGTCATTGCCTACAAGACTTTATATGAACTTTTTTCTTGTATCTTTGGGAAAAGCGATAGAATGAAGCAGGTAACATTTCCAAGAGAATTCAATTCTATAGACATAATGGAAAGCATTGTAATTGTGCCGCTATGTGACTACATAAATCACACAATGTGGTGATGGACCTGACAACGTCTCACGTCGTAGACTGGAGTAAACTAAGCAAGAACAGCCGGGGAAAGCAATAATAATGCGACAAAGGTTTCCTACAGCAGAAGATTAGCTGGACGTCTGACATCAGCCTAATGTGCACCAAATAAATGGCATTTCACATAATAAAATTGTACAGTAGTAAAACAAGTCTTCGCCTTCTCCTTTGTGTAGCGACATAGCTCTACGCTCTTCCATGTCTTCCGTCTTTATTACAGGGTGAGAGGCAGCAGGTGTGAGCAGAGCAGGGTTTTACCACAGCTCCATTTATAATGTTATATTAGACTGGGATTTACGTGTCCAGATAAAAGCTGTCAGACGTGATAAATGGTTCTCTTTACCGAATTGCAGATTGGCTAGTGAGTCGGTGCATGACAATTGGAGGTCCAGTAAGCACGTTGTAAATCAAAGCAAAAGTTACAATGCTACCATTACTGCTAATATCATTCCTTGTATTATTTTCTGCTAGGTATAGGGGGATAAGAAACATCCATTTCCAAGGCCCCCAGAGTTTTGTAGCTTGTGAGTCACTTTAAAAAATAACTGGTCCCCGTACCGTCATTGAGACTCATTGCATATTAAAGGGAAAAAAATCTAATAAAAGTTCACAATTTAATCAGTAATGCGGTAACAGCGGTATCTTGTAATAGTGATTGCATACCTCCCAACTTTTGAAGAACAGAGAGAGGAACAAATAATTCTGAGCGCTATGCAATTTTGCAATTTTTGGCCATACCCCTTGACACACCCCAACCCATGTCCATTCACCATTCCTTTCTACCCTTGTAGAAGGAGATCTCAGAGGGGTATTGGTAGTGAAAGAAATTCAGGCGCCTGAAACTGCATGGCGAAGACCCAAAACTGTGACTGTCTGCTGAATCTGGGACAGTTGGGACTAGAGATGAGCAGATCGATTCACGGATCTATGGTCCAGCGTCCAGGTCAGTGAGCAGCTGGACGAGAGACCGTCCGACGTCCCCGGTGCTGGCAGGACATCATCTGTGCATCCTGCTCATCTCTCGTTGAGACCTATGGATTTATTTTTTGCACCTTCATTCACAGTCGGAGCTGCCAGAACTTTTTCATCTTTATGTAGCTTCACTATATGACATCTAGTTTTTTGATATCTGTAAGGCCATGTTCACAAGTAGCAATAATACTGTGGTTTTTATTTCCCACACCAAACTACACAATAACAATCTTCTCTGATTATTGCTTTTTTGCTGCATTTGTATGATTTTTCCTCCTTATTTGATGCAGTTTAGTGCAGATTTGAAGGTGCATGTTTAAGTGCTTTTTATAGTACAAAAACGCTGGTTTTTACATGCGCTTTTATAGAGTCCACATAGAAGCCTCTAAAGAAAAAAAAGCATCGCAACTTCACCTTTCAGCAAAGTCTTTAGATGCACAGGGGACGCGGTTTTCATGAAATCACATCCACTTTGCTTGGACCATTAAGCACAACATAATTTCTATGCAAAAAAATGAAGAAAAAAAACGCAGCAGTTACTCTACATGTGAACACAGTCTAAATGTCTAAGCAAAGTGGATGTGATTTCATGAAATCTCTGCCTTTGTTGCATGTAAAGACACTGATGTACTCTGCGTTTTTTCTCTATTGTCTTCTATGTGCAGCCTGAAAATAACGCAATAAAAAAAATAATCTCCGTGGCATTTTTAAGTGCAGAATCAAAACTTTTCTGTACTAGTAAAAAAGCATTAAAAATGCAGATTTACATCTGCACAAAAAATGCAGCAAATATGGGGGAACATGCGTAAAAGAAACACAACAGACACACAATAATCAGAGAAGATGGTTATTGCGTCATGTTTTGCGCACACCTGCAGAAAACGTGCAGAGAAAAAATGCAGTATGTACACTACGTGTGAACACGGCCTCAGCTTTAAATTTTTATTACAATTTTTTATGGTTTTAATGGAGAAAAAATATCAATACCGCCATTTTTTTACTTCATTTACTGATTCCCGTAACTATTCTGATTGCTGTGTTGTGAGCATCGTTATGAGTACAAGGACAAAAACTATGTCCGTCTTATTTGCTGATTTATGATGTTTATTATTTTTTAAAAAAGAAAATTAAAACTGACATTATTGTAATTGTTTTTCATTATTTTTTAGTAATGTTATAGGAAGAAAAAAAATCTCGTTTATTCTCCCTCTAGAAAACATACATAAAAATACACTGCTATGTACAGATGTATCTCTAATTTGCCTGTGGAGTCAGAGCTTGCAATACAGATCAAGTATACAAAATTTTCTGCATGACATCACCATAACCTGTGACTCAGTAGCTTTAGCCTCTGCCTCTAATGTTGCAGATTATGAGTTTGAGACTTGGTGAGACTCATGAAAAAAGAGTAAATCATTTGCTTTTTTCTAGTTTTATAGGAGCAAAAGAAATATGTTTTCTTTAACTCAGTCTACAAGTACAAAGAAATTCACTGCTGTATACAATGTACAGGTGTAATCTGCTTCTAGGTTCACTGCCTGCAATAAAGCTCAAGATTACCACATTATCCTGTTTATTAATATGGCCTGTGTCTCATAGCTAGAGCTGCTGAGAACATGGAGACATGAGTTCAAGTCCTGGGAAATTCCTGTCAGTGCAGAGAGATGCATTCCCACCCCTCGAGGAGTCAGAGCTATGGTGCGATGAAGATGTCAGAGATTAGTGAGTGATAGAAGCCATGACTGTACCCTCAAATAGGGCCAGTCCAGTTGAATCTGGGATGGTTGGGAGCTATGGTGATTGTATAATAGGGCAGCCTGCAACTGCTGTAACAGGTTAGCGTGCTCTAGTAACCTTACACTAGAGCCAACATGTAAAAATAAGGCTATGTTCACACGTTGCAGGAAAAATCAGCTACAGACTTGATCACAACTTTGTGTGAAAATCGCAGACAGAACTAGATTTGGCTGAGGTAACTCCCCCTGCTCCATTGTAATGCCTAAAATATGGTGAAATCCGCAATGAAAATCTGCACAAAAATGAGCATGCTGCAGACTTAGAACCTGCATCATGCTTTCATTTTCCTGCAATTTTTTCTGCAATATGTGAATGGGATTTTGAAAGTTTAATTTATTTGTACCGCTATGTAAATTGCTGAGGATTTGAAGTGCAGAATCCGCAAAGCAAATACGTAACAAATCTGTGATGAACGAACATAGACTAACTCAATACTAGAGCTGCCAGACTAACTCCATACTAGAGCCGCCCTGTAAGGTTTACATGATATCAGAGCGAAAATAAAACAGTAACACTATATTGTAGGGGTCAGTCCCTGCCAAGAACTGAATTACACTGTGACTTTGAGAAAAGATGCTCCCTTCTGATTTGTTTACCCTTGGACTAGTCCTGCTCCCCTCTGCAGCTTGCTGTGTTTTGACTTGAGCTAGAAGCAGGAAGTGTCTGTTCAGGAATTGAAGAGGCCAACTCGTGCCTGGGTAAGAGAGTCAGAACAATATGTATGTCCTGACCCTGAGACACGGTAAAGATAGTGCCCAGTTACTGCAGGATCGATCACCAGGACCGAGTTAGAAGGAAAGAGTCACATTGCACAGCCAAGCTGGTTCTCCGTGGGCACCTGTAACCTGAGAGCAAAAACAACGCTGTGCTATCAGTAATCCTTCAGAGACTTGCCCGAAGAAGACAGGTCCATTGACCAGAAGGAAGAGCTCAACACAACAAACTCCGCTCCACTACATCAGAAGAAAGCAGAAGCTATCAAACTTTCTCCTAAGCATTACAAAACTGTGAGTGTGACACCGGTGTTCAACTGTGTTAAGGTGTAGAGCAGAGTTCTTTAGCTAAGGTGCTGTATCAGTTTGGCCCGATTATCAGAAGCCAGACAGAAAGTTAGGAGAGAGTAGTTTATAGAAATTGTTTATGCTGTTTGTATTGAACATTGCATTGCCATAGATGGAGTGCAGCGTGTGTGACATGCTCCAGCTATCTCTCCTTCTATCAATTATTGATACAAGGACAGCATACAGTGTAGTAGAAAGCTTTAGATAATCATCCTCTTCTGGAATAAACTGTTGGCAAATTAGTTTACATTTCCACTGAAAATTAAAATGTAGTGACTTCCATTTGGCTAAAAGCATTTTTGTTACAAGACAAATGGGCCTTTGGGCCATCCTGGCACAAGGGTTTGGGTACAAATGCTTCCTGTGCACCTCTCACAGCTCCCTTTCAATGATGTATGGACAGGTAGTGAAAATGTTAACCAACTGGTAGATGTGAGCTGGGACATCATAGCTATTTTATTTCTATTAATAAGCAGAATGATTATAGAATATTTGGCTGTGGTCCCTATCTTCTGATTGTTTCCCGTAATTTTATGTCTCTGCTTAAAAGGTAATGAAAGCTTTTTCATGTTATTCTTTGATTCTTTACCTAGCAGAACTGAGACGGGTGCTCCCGCATTGACCTCCTTTATTCTACATACACCACACATTACAGAAGCTGAAATGATTCTTCATCGCTGCTGATATTGAAATTCATTTAAAAACAAGGGAAATTTGCTGGGAAACTAAAATTGTTTCAAGAGCTGAGTACGAAAATGAATCAAAGAGATTCTGTCAGATGGTTCATGGCTGCTAAACCAAAACTGAGGGGTAGAGGATACTTGTGCCAAGTTACTTTTGTGGCTACAGATCGACTTAGCATTTGCAAAAAAATGACTTTGATTTCTTATGCAAAAGAGCTCACAAGTGTCCTGAAGGCAGTCCCAAGCTCCATAAGTGCCCAGATCTCCTAAGGAAACCTGGGCTCCGCGTCCAGCTCCAACACATAGTGGCAAAACAGAATGGTAGAGTTCTTAATCAAGGCCATGAAGGAAGTGCAGGCTTTGGGCAGGGTTTACAGAAGAAAGCTAATTTTCACAAGTGATCAAAGTTGTTGTACTTTTCGGGGTCATAAAATGATGCATATATTTTTCTTTCACCGTGAAGCTCCATTAATCATCAGAAAGACTCCCTGTAAGTGATTTTTTAAAATATTTCTTTATATGCCAGTAAAGTGCATTGCAATAAAATAGTCTCAATTTATTAGGAGGCACACAACTCTGAAAAATCTCACAAGTTCTTGGGAAGTTTGAAAAAAAATTGAAATCCATGCTTGGTATCATAAGTTGCTGAGATGGGCTTTAATTTGTGGCAACTCCTAATATATGTTTTATTAAAGGGAACCTGTTACATAATTCATGCTGAAAAAACTACACTAATTAAAGCCTGGCTCCGTGATTACTGTCCAGTATTTTTGGGGAGCATTTCAGAGAAAATATAGATTGACGGACGAGTTGGGTACTATAGGCAGAGATGAGACTGCCACCAGCTGGCTTCTTCCCACACCACTCAAAGTAATTGACTAGTCTCTACCCCATGCATTAATACCTGGAACAGTCATGGGTAAGGCTGGCTGGGGGGCAGTGCAGGTCTAGTTGGCACCGGCTCTTCAAACTGTATTTTTTCTAAAATGCTGAAGTGTTTCATAGAAATACTGTATATACCTGACTACAGTCAGGCTGCCAGGCTATAATTCATGCTGCCCATGGTTTGGGTAGCATGAATCACCTAACAGGTTCCCTTTAAATAATCAGATGGTTCCCTGCCCCATAATAGACCCATGCTGTTGCTTCTTGCCATTTTTGAAATAATGGCAATAAGCAAGAAACATTTTTAGTGAAAATGTTGCATGCTTCTAAATATGACCCTTCTACATTAAAATAGTGGTGAAAAGCTGCTCCAATGCAACTTCCCTCTATAACTTCCGTCAGGACTGCCTATGATGAAACACTGTGTCTCATCCAGCACACATATAGTATACCAAAAGGCTTCTAAGATGTCAGTCTGATACTGAAAAAAGTTAAAACTGCAGTTCACACAGGTGTGATGTGTGTGTCCATGTACGCGAGGAGCATAATAAAGCTCAAAAAGACCTGTAAAAGTGTATTGACCACTGCTCATACTGTACATGCGCTGTGCCGCTACCACACACCCTAGATTTGAATGGAATAGTGGTTACTCATTTGTATCACTTAATTCCCACGCAAAAAATAATTAGATCTTCTTGGGATCAGTATCTGCTTCTACAACCAAGACATTTATGTTCCTTAAAAGTAAATGGCTGGCAAGGTCAACCTAGAATGGACCCCTCTCTCCAGGCACCCATAGAGCCATATTGTGATATTTTCCATAGAAGCAGGCAAAGCACATAACTATATGTTACAAATGTGGCCAATTATTAGTTCCCCTCACTGACAGTGAAATCTGTTCAAATTTTAAAGAGTTTTTCTACAGGATGGGTGATAACCGAGGGTTCAACTGATGGGACCACTACCAATCCCAACAAGAGGGATCTAATCAGACTGCTGGGGATAGCAAATTACAGCACTCATCCATCGTCTACAGCATTTCAAAGACATGCTCTCACAATCAGAGTGGGGCCAAGATCTCAGTCAGACCCCGTGATTAGCAAGTTATCCAAAGATGGGAATAACCCTTTAAAACGCAAAGTGTATTGGAAAGTTTAAATCAAAAACCCAATTCGGTATACACTAAAGATGCGTTGCAGGGTACAAACTATGGCAGATGCAGGAGCTAACATCAATGACCTGACATTTCACCTTACATTATGCAGGGAAGATAAGACCTCGAATATACTGTATATTATGGGAATGTCTATGCATGACTTCTTGCAGCAGCCATCAATTATCTTATAAACTGTCCTACAAATATATCCTCTCCGAGGAGCTGACATTTAATCTTATTGTCTTTTCCCTGATGGGGCAAACAGATCAACCTGTCCACTTTTATTTTAACATTTCAGTCTGTAACCCTAGTGTCAATTGAATATTGATTTTTTTAATACGTTTTCTAAGTACCTGGCACCATGCCGCAGCAGTGAAGTAGGTGAGGGGTGCACGTCTGATCAAAGCCACAGATCAGCGTAACCAGATTAACAAATCACCGCGGTTATGACAGGAGTGGTCAGAGTATATGGCATTAATCAAAGCATCAATGTCTTTAAAGACACGTTACATACCAGGTAAAGGAAGAAAGGAAGAATGGAGGAAACAGACTTACAATGGAGCAGATTGAACGCATCTTCATTATTAAAAGGATGACTGTTTAAGAAAAAAATTATGTCCTTTCAGTGAATTAAAGAGTATGGATGGGTGAACCCGAATGGTAAAGATCGGGAGCCATACCGAACACCTAGTGCCTGTTCACGGGCTCCGAACACGGACTTCTCTATGACGGTCATGTTACTGCAGCCCAAAAATCTGATGTTTTCCATGTTGTCATCTGTGTGACAGCGCGAGAAACAAAGGCTCTGATCGGCGTTAACCTTTCCAGTTAACCACGGCCAAAGCACTGCGATTCCCATGCTGTTATACAGATGACCGCGTGTGAGCCAGCAGCTGTGACCGGTAGTAAAAAGGTTAATAAAATAATAAATAAATGGCATGTGGTCCCCTTTATTTTTGACAACCAGTGCAGACAAAAAAATCAGTTGCGGACTGCAGCCCTCAGCATTACCTTGAATGGTTATCAAAAATAAAGGGTTCACAAGACTGGTTTTTAAAATTATTTAAATAATGATTAAATAATGAACTCCGGTGACTTCACTGATGTCATCACTGGCTGCGTGAGAACTTTCTCACGAGCGCTGACATCAGTGCTGTCACCGGAGTTCATCGACTATGAACTCCGCTCATCTTATTGACCTCACCGCTCTGCGCTGCAGCTGAGTTGTCAGGCTTAGGTCAGTGTTCTCCTGGATTCATGGCTGTGCAGTCACATCATGCCACTGGGAGCTGCAGCCCACTGCTGTCAGCTGACTGCATTGGTTGCCAAAAATAGAGGTGACTCCATGCCATTTTTAAAAAAAATAATTTATTTATTGCACAGGTGCTGGCTGATTAATATTCTCATCATCGTACGCCTGCTCTCGTTGCTATCAGTATAATCACATCAGCCGACACCTGTGACAGGTGTAACCTTTTTACCGCCATTCACAGCTGATGGTTCACACACTGTCATTTGTATGACATTGTGGTAAACGCAATGCTCTGACTGGCGGTAACTTGAAAGGTTATCAGAGGCGGTGATTCTCGCGCTGTCACACAGATTACAACATTGGAAATACTGGATGTTCGGGTCCCCCATTCACTTGAATGAATTCTGGGTTTGGGTTCAAGTTCAGGTACCGTTCTGGTACCCGAACCAAACTTTTTAAAAACGTTCGGCAGAACCCGCCACACCCAAACATCACTATTCAGGAGTTGAAAAAGCTTTCCAGGATTGTGTTTAAATAGTAAGGAAGGATAGAAAATAATAAAAAATGCATTAACTCCTTTGCAACAGGGTAAATTTTTGTTTCTTAGCTTTTGCTTTATTCCTCACCTTCTTCCAAGAGTAATACATTGTTTTCTGCAGGACGAGTTGTAGTTTTGAATAATACAATTCATTTTGAAAATGGGGAAAAAATCCAAGTTTAATAAATGGAGAATAAAACTACCTCCTCACCACTACCGGAGATATTGCCTCAACCAACACCGGAACTGCTGCAACCCCCCGACCTACTGTCTCCTGCCCCACAATCCTGTAGAATGTAAGCCTGAAAGGGCAGGGTCCTCTCCCCTCTGTATCAGTCTGTCATTGTTAGTTTGTTTACTGTAAGTGATACCTGTAATTTGTATGTAACCCCTTCTCATGTACAGCACCATGGAATCAATGGTGCTATAGAAATAAACAATAATTAATAATAATAATAAAAAAACTAAAATCCCCCATAGTTTTGTTGGTTTCGTTTAGAAATGTTCATTGTGTAGTTAGTATATCCTGACAACATGATTCTCCAGATCTGCATGACCGTATGATCACAGCAATACCAATTATGTATTTTTTTTGGTTATTTTGTTTTCTAAGTAAATGTGTTTGTATCGCCATTTCCTGAGACCTATAATTTTTTTTAATTTTCCACCAATGGAGTCGTTTGAGGGTTTTTTGTATGTTGTAATTATTATTGAGACTATTTTTGGGTACATACAACACTTTGATTGACTTTTGTTGCATATTTTAATTGAAGTGAAATGATGGAAATGTTAATGATAGACATGATGCCATCACTGCAGGACTGGTGGGGACCATCGAAGAAGCAGTGCTAGAATATATATATTACTAGCTGAAGAGCCCGGCGTTGCCCGGGCATAGTAACTAACTGTGGTTAGTTATAACAAATTATAATGATTATCCTCCATCCCATAGTCCAGTGTCCATATACCCATCACACATCCTCCATCCCATAGTCCCGTGCCCATACACCCACCATACATATCCTCCATCCCATAGTCCTGTGCCCATATACCTATCACACATCTTCCATCTCATAGTCCCGTGCCCATATACCCATCACACATATCCTCCATTCCCATAGTCCCGTGCCCATATACCCATCACACATCCTCCATCCCAAAGTCCAGTGCCCATATACCCATCATACATATCCTCCATCTCATAGTCCTGTGCCCATATACCCATCCTCCATCCATAGTCCAGTGCCCATATACCCATTACACATCCCATAGTCCAGTGCCCATATATCCATCATATATATCCTCCATCTCATAGTCCCGTGCCCATATACACATCACACATCCTCCATCCCATAGTCCCGTGCCCATATACCCATCATACATATCCTCCATCCCATAGTCCCGTGCCCATTTACCCTTCCTCCATCCAATAGTCCTGTGCCCATATACCCATCATACATATCCTCCATCCCATAGTCCTGTGCCAATATACCCATCATACATCCTCCATCCCTTAGTCCAATGGCCATATACTCATCACACATCCTCGATCTCATAGTCCCGTGCCCATATACCCATCACACATCCTCCATCCCATATCCCGTGCCCATATGCCCATCATGCATATCCTCTATCCCATAGTCCTGTGCCCATATACCTATCACACATCCTCCATCCCATAGTCCCGTGCCCATATACCCATCACACATATCCTCCATCCCATAGTCCAGTGCCCATATACCCATCACACATTCTCCATCCCATAATCCCGTGACCATATACCCATTACACATCCTCCATCCCATAGTCCCGTACCCATATACCCATCACACATTCTCCATCCCATAATCCAGTGCACATATACCCATCATACATATCCTCCATCCCATAGTCCAGTGCCCATATACCCATCACACATTCTCCCTCCCATAATCCCGTGACCATATACCCATCACATATCCTCCATCCCATAGTCCCGAGCTGGGTGGCGCTGAGCAGGAAGTTCCTGGAGATGTGCTGTTATGTAACCTGGCAGTGCGGCTCTGTGTGCGGCCGCTGACGATGCGATTTTCTACGCCGGTAACAATAGAGCGCGGCAGTAATAGAGGAGGGGGTGATTCATTTCTGTCATGTGCTCTCTGCTCCTTTCTGGGGGCAGACAATGGCTGGGAGCTTATGTTCCCGGGGATGCTAGATTTCTCCCACCAGGTCAGTGTCTGCTGAGGTGTTGTGGAGTGGGAAAACTGTTGATCATAGCAACTAATCACAGCTCAGCTTTCAAGTTTTAAACAGCTCTGGTGAAATGAAAGATGCTTAGTGATTATTTGCCATGGCAGGGTAACCTGTTGTGGTCAAGAAGATGGGCCTATGAAATATATATGTTAGATATTTATTATACGGGGCTTTGCGTGTGGAGTGAGTGGATATGCAGAGTGGGTGGGGCTATGTGGAGTGGGCGTGGCTCGATACACATATACACACACACACACATGCATACACTCAACTTTATATATATAGCTTTATATATATATATATATATATATATATACTGTATATATATATATATATATATATATATAGATTTGAGCAGCGCAGTGGTTCAGTGATCAGCACTGTTGCTTTGGTGTTCTAGGTTTAAACCCTTCCAAGTACAACATATGCAAGAAGTTTGTATGATCCCCATTGTTTGCCAAGCTCCTAAGAAATACTGATAGGGAAGTTTGATGCATTTATTAGCACTTTACAGAACAGATTATACTGTTGCTGCTTGTATTGGGTTCCCAGAAGCAATACATCTAGCGATTAGAGATGAGCGACTTTGGCTCTGGGAGAGTCGAGTCGGGTTTTGGACCACCCGACTTTCCCAAAAGTCGAGTTGAACGAAGTCGGCCGACTAACGGAAAAGGTCGAGTCGGAGTCGAAAATCCGACCCCAATGCAAGTCAATGGGGAATAAAAGTCGGCAGTCACACCTACAGTGCCCATTTCAATGTCAACAACATCAATTCTTATTACTTAAGCTTGTCTACTTTAAATTACTTTATAATAATAGTTACGCTTTGAAAACTGGGGTTATTTGGCTAAAGTTGTGGGGGGCAGGGCTGGCTCCAGGTTTTCGTGGGTCCCGGGCGAAAGAGTCTCAGTGGGCCCCTTTAACACATACCACAATTCATGATGCTCCGATACGGCAGAGAAATATAGGTATAGTACAATGCCAAATACTTCACTTCTTACATTACATGAGTGATATCTATTTTAAATTATACAATAGCTCAAAAAATGGACAGTATAATCCTCCATACAGTATTATGGGCACCACATAGTGCGCCATACAGAATAATGAGCCCCATATATTGCTCTATACAGAATAATGAGCCCCATATATTGCTCCATACAGAATGGACTTCATATAATGCTCCATACAGAATAGGCCCCATATGATGCTCCATATATAAAGGGCCCTATATGATGCCCCATAAATAATGAACCCCATATGATGCTCTAGTATATGATGGGCACCATATATGGTGCTCCACTGTGTGATGAGCCCCATATAATGCTCCAAATATAATGGTCCCCATATATAATGCTCCATATATAATGGGCTCCATGTGATGTGCCATATATAATGGGCCCCATATGATGCTCCAGTATATGATGTGCCCCATGGATGATGCTCCAGTGTATGATGGGCCTATATAATGCTCCATATATAATGGGCCCCATATGATGCTCCAGTGTATGATGGGCCCCGTATATGATGCTCCAGTGTATGATGGGCCCCATTTATAATGCTCCAGTGTATGATGGGCCCCACATATAATGCTAGAGTGTATAATGGGCCCTATCTATGATGCTCAAGTGTATGATGGTCCCCATATATAATTCTCCAGTGAATAATGCTCCCCATATATTGCTCCAAACATTAAAAAAAATGAAATACCTCTCCTCGCTGGGTACTGCTCTACTCTAGACTCCTCAGCGTCGCCATCTTCCAGCTCTCTGCACTGTGACTGTTCAGGCAGAGGGTGCACAGACGTGACATCATCGCGCTCTCTGACCTGAATGTCACTGTCAGGAAATGCAGAAGACGTCACAGTGGTGGAGCAGGGAGAGGTAAGTATTGCAAGTGCTGGGGCCCTGAGCAAGTAGGGGGGGCACACTCGTGGGCGCCAGGAACTGGCACAGGGCCCCTCATAGTCTGCCGGTGTCTCTGATGGCGAGTGGGCCCCCCACCTGCTCAGAGCCCCGGCACTTGCCCGGGTGCGCCACGTGCTGACGCCGGCCCTGGGGGCGTTCAGCCCAGTTAGGAAGGAGGAAAAACTGGCATACGTTGAGGTGTAGGCTGGACGTTCAGCAGCTGCAAATGGAGGAATTGAAGAAGTCGGAGGAAGAGGAGGACAAAGCGAGCCATTTTGCTGGCAACCTATGTGTCATTAGGGGAAGGTGGTACAAAATCCCTTGAAACCCAGGCATCGTTCATTTTTGTGAAGGAGAGATCACCAACATTTTGATTCGACAGCCGGGTCCTTCTTTCTGTCCGGATTGATCCAGCTGCACTGAAGACTCTTTCTGATAGCACACTGCCAGCAGGGCAAGCGAGCTCCTGTAAAGCATATTGGGCCAATTCAGGCCATGTGTCCAGTTTACAGGCCCAGTAGTCAAAGGGGAATGAACTGTGAGGGAGAACATCGATACGGGAGGAGAGGTAATTTTGAACCATAGTTGACACCTGCTGTCTCCTGTCTGTTGCAATAGATTCAGTATTAACAGTCATGTGAGCGGTACTCGAGAAATCAGTCCACAACATGGTCATGAAACCCCTGTCTCCAATGCCACTTCGGCTGTGTGCACCATGAACACCTCTTCCGTTTGGCCCACTATGGCTCGTGGTAGAACCTGCAACGCTGCTGTGTGCTGGGAATGCCTCTAACAAACGGTTTACCAGAGTTGCTTGTTTGTTCGCCATTATAAGCTCTAGGTTCTCTTGTGGCATGATGTTCTGTAATTTGCCTTTCTAGCGTGGATCGAGGATGCTGGCCAACCAGTAGTCGTCACCCTTCATAATTTTGGCAATGCAGGGGTACCTATTTAGGATCAGCAAGACATAGTCACACATGTGGGCCAATGTTCCAGGTGTCAATGATGCACTGACAGTGATGGGTGGAGGAGCACTTTCTGCCAAATCCACATCCCTCCAGTCACGCACAAACCCTGTACCTGACCTTGGCAAACCAACATTTTCTCTTGCCCCCTGAGAAGCATCCTCCTCCCCAAAATAATCATCCCTCTCATCCTCCTCCTCTTCCTATTCTTCCTCCACCTCGTCCAGGACAGTTCCCTGAGCAGATAATGCCTGACTGTCATCAAGGCTTCCCTCCTCATCCTCCTCTTCCTCCTCCGCTGCAGACGCCTGATCCATAATGTGCATCAAATTTTGCATGAGCAGACGCATAAGTGGGATGCTCATGCTTATGATGGCGTCGTCTGATCTTACCAGCCATGTGCATTCCTCAAAACGCTGAAGGACTTTACAGAGGTCTTTCAGCTTCGACCACTGCACACCCGACAACTCCATGTCTGCCCTCAAACTGCCTGCCCGTGTATCCTCCCACAAATGCATTACAGCCTGCCTTTGTTCGCACAGCCTCTCAAGCATGTGCATGGTGGAGTTGGAGCGATCGCTGCAGCCTCTGCATACGACTAGAGTCTACAAGCGAGCGACGAATGTGCGAGCACAGTCTTCGCACCTTATGGAGCAGTGCTGTTAACTCTGGATAATTATTTAGGAAGCACTGCACCACCAGGTTCAAGGTGTGAGCCAGGCAAGGAATGTGTCTGAGTTTTGCCAGGGCTATGGCCGCCACAAAATTACGGCCGTTATAACTGACTACCTTGCCTGACTCAAGATGTAGACTGCCCAGCCATGACTCAGTTTCTCGCTGCAATTAGCTGGCCAGTACCTCCACGGTGTGTCTGTTGTCACCCAAAGACATCAGCTTTAAAACAGCCTACCACTAGCTGTTCGATAGTGGGATACCTCGTGTGCAACATTGGCAGCTGAAGATGGAGTGCTCGTGCGACTGTGCTCTGTCGATGAGCTTTCGCTTCTGGAGGAGGAGGAGGGTCGAACGCCTACAGCCAACTGTTGCCTATACTGTGGGCTAGGCAGCACTGTCCCACCGCCGCTGTCCCCTGTGGATCCTGCATCCACCACATTAACCCAGTGCGCAGTGATGGACACGTAACAGCCCTGGCCATGACTACTGACCCATGCATCAGTTGTGAGGTGCACCTTTCCACTCACTGATTGAGTGCCTGGACAATGCGGTCTTTCACATGCAGGTGGAGGGCAGGGATGGCTTTTTTAGAAAAGAAGTGCCGACTGGGTAGGTCATAGCGTGGGACAGCATAGGCCATGAGCTCTCGGAACGCTGCGCTTTCAACCAAATGGAAGGGCATCATCTCTAATGAGATCAGTTTGGCAATGTAGGCGTTCAAAGCCAGTGTACGCGGATGAGAGGATGAGTACTTTCTTGTCCTACTCAGAGTGTCTGCTATCATGAGCTGGACTTGAGAGCTGCATATGGGTGAACTAGGGGTGGACATGATGGACTGAGAGGGAGTTGGTGATGGTGATGGTGGTGGTGGTGATGGCCTAGAGTCAGTCTTTCATTGCAAAAACATTGTGAGTCCCTGACTTATTTGGCCTTGCGATGACAATTCAACATTTCTTGCTGGTGGTGTGCAAACCGGTGGGCTTTCAGTGGGGGGAGCGATGGTGCGTTGGTGGCTACCTTCAGTCAGAGCAGGTGCACATGTGGTACCTGAGGTTTTGTAGTCCGTCCACGCTTGCATGTGCTATGGTATAAATTTTCAGGGCTTGCACGCAGTGCTAATTTGACCGTCTGGCCAAGCTGTCCTGCAACTCTTTTTGCTTTTTTAACACGTTTTTTGACTGCTAAGTGCCTGCCAGATAACAACTGCTGCGATGTCGATGCCTGCTGCGGATCCTTCTCCTCTTCTGAGCTATTGCCAGCGGCCCCCTCTTCCCCCAATGGATGCCAATCCGGGTCAACAACTGGGTCATCCATTACCTCCTCTTCAATTTCATCTGCACCTTCCTCTGTGTCACTGTGTAAGGTGGTATAGTATGTGGGAAGGGGCACCTGAGTTTCATCAGGGTCACATTCTGGCTCAGTAGACTGCGAGGGCAATGTAGTGCTCTGGGTGAATGTACCAGCAGAATCATCTAGCAGTGGCTGTTCATCAGTGCACTCCATTCATCTTGGACAGGGGAATTCAGGATGTGACTTGATAAGCCAGGCATGGTATGTGAAAAGAGCTCCATGGAATAATCTGAAGTGTGGGCTGCCGCAACCTTCACTTTTGGTGGGGGAGAAGGACACAAGGAAAGGTGTTGTTCCTGACCAGGAGCCTGCACTGGTGACTCAGTGCCTGCATTTTTTGAAACTCCAGAAGAGGAGGCGATAGAGCTGGAGGCTGCTTCGGCAATGTAAGCCAAAACCTGTTCCTGATGCTCCGGCTTTCAAAGCGGTTTACCTACTCCCAGAAAAGGGAGCCTTCCAGGCCTTCTAGAGCCAGACGATGATGTAGGCTCAACACCTCCTGCCTTAGGTGCTAAAGTGCTTTTGGCAGTACCAGCAGATGCATCACCACCACCATCAGTACCAGCTAGCCCCCCATGCCCACGTCTGCGGCCTCTTCCACCATACTTCCTCATTTTTGGGAAAATGTACCCAAAATACCAGCAGATATATGGTACTGTATCAGAAGCGTACAGCTGTATACAGTGTAGGGATAGTTGTAACTCTCCGTATATATTTCAGGAGTCAGACACAGACGCTCTCAGGCTCAGTATGGATTAGACAAGAATATAAAAAGCTGAAAAAGTGTACTGTATCACCAAATACCAGGTATATATATTATAGTGAAAATATTGTAAATCTCCGTATATATTTTAGAATGCAGACACAGATGCTCACAGGCTCAGTATGGATTAGACAAGAATATAAAAAGCTGAAAAAGGGTACTGTATCACAAGCGTACAGCTGTATACAGTGTAGGGGTAATTGCAAATCTCCATATATATTTCCGGAGTAACAGACAGACACTCACAGGCTCAGTATGGATGAGACCAGAATATAAAAAGCAGAAAAAGGGTACTGTATCACCAGATACCAGGTATATATAGTATAGTGAAAATATTGGAAATCTCCGTATATATTTCAGGAGGCAGACACAGACGCTCACAGGCTCAGTATGGATTAGACAAGAATATAAAAAGCTGAAAAAGGGTACTGTAACACAAGCGTACAGCTGTATACAGTGTTGGGTTAATTTCAAATCTCCGGATATATTTCAGGAGTCAGACACAGACGCTCTCAGGCTCAGTATGGATTATACAAGAATATAAAAAGCTGAAAAAGGGGTACTGTATCACCAGATACCAGGTATACATAGTATAGTGAAAATATTGTAAATCTCCGTATATATTTCAGTAGGCAGACACAGACGCTCACAGGCTCAGTATGGATCACACCAGAATATAAAAAGTAGAAAAAGGGTAATGTTTCAGAAACGTACAGCTGTATACAGTGTTGGGGTAATTGTAAATCTCCATATATATTTCTGGAGTAACACACAGAAGCTCACAGACTCAGTATGGATTACACCAGAATATGAAAAGTAGAAAAAGTGTACTGTATCAGAAGTGTACAGCTGTATACAGTGTTGGGGTAATTGTAAATCTCCGTATATATTTCCGAAGTAACACACTGATGCTCACAGTCTCAGTATGGAGTAGACCAGAATATTAAAAGCAAAAAAGGCTAATGTATCCAAAGATACCAGGCGTATACAGTGTAGGGGTAATTAATTGTAAATCTCCGTATATATTTCCGGAGTAACACACAGACGATCACAGGCTCAGTATGGAGTAGACCAGAATATAAAAAGCAAAAAAGGCTAATGTATCCGAAGATACCAGGCGTATACAGTGTAGGGGTAATTGTAAATCTCCGTATATATTTCCGGAGTAACAGACAGACGCTCACAGGCTCAGTATGGATTAGACCAGAATATAAAAAGCAGAAAAAGGGGTACTGTATCACCAGATACCAGGTATATATAGTATAGTGAAAATATTGGAAATCTCCCTATATATTTCAGGAGTCAGACACAGACTCTCACAGGCTCCGTATGGATCACACCAGAATATAAAAAATAGAAAAAGGGTAATGTTTCAGAAGCGTACAGCTGCATACAGTGTTGGGGTAATTTTTAAATCTCCGTGTATATTTCCGAGGTAACACTCAGACGCTCACAGGTTCAGTATGGATTAGACCAGAATATGAAAAGCAGAAAAAGTGTACTGTACCAGAAGCGTACAGCTGTATACAGTGTTGAGGTAATTGTAAATCTCCGTATATATTTCCGGAGTAACACACAGACGCTCACAGGCTCAGTATGGATTAGATCAGAATATGAAGAGCAGAAAAAGTGTACTGTATCAGAAGCGTACAGCTGTATACAGTGTTGAGGTAATTGTAAATCTCCGTATATATTTCCGGAGTAACACACAGACGCTCACAGTCTCAGTATGGAGTAGACCAGAATATAAAAAGCAAAAAAGGCTAATGTATCCCAAGATACCAGCTGTATACGGTTTTGGGGAAAATTTAAATCTCCGTATATATTTCCGGAGTCACACACAGATAGTCAGCATGTATTTGTCCGTGATACCAGCCGGTACACGGTAGTGTGTGAGGAGCGTACAGCTCTATACGGTGTGGGAAAAAATGAACGCTCGGTAACTGTGCACAAAAAAAGAATCAAAGTATTAGTGCTGTGTAGGTGCTGTGTAAAAAGCAGTCTGCACAGCAGTGTACACACAGAAATACAGCTAGCAGGCAGCCTAATAATCAGTTCTGCTGCTGCACACAAGAAATTCCTCCCCTGTCACTGGCAGGTACACTAATAATCAGCTCTGCTGCTGCACACAAGAAATTCCTCCCCTGTCACTGGCAGGCAGACTAATAATCAGCTCTGCTGCTGCACACAAGAAATTCCTCCCCTGTCACTGGCAGGCAGCCTAATAATCAGCTCTGCTGCTGCACACAAGAAATTCCTCCCCTGTCACTGGCAGGCAGCCTAATAATCAGCGCTGCTGCACACAAGAAATTCCTCCCCTGTCACTGGCAGGCAGCCTAAGAACCAGCACTGCTGCACACAACAAAATCCTCCTCTGTCAATGCACATTAACTGTACAGCACAATTGCTATCAGCACAAGTACAGAATAACTTTTTTTTCCTGCCTAAGGCTACTTTCACACATCAGTTTTTTTGTGTCAGGCATAATCCGTCCTATGCCTGACAGGACGGATCCGGCGCTGATTTTAAAAAAAACTGATGCAACTGATCATTTTTTTTTGCCGGATCCGTCCTGACCTTTTCAACCCGGAAAGATAAAATTTCCTATGTGGAAAATGCAGGTACCAATCTCCGGACCAAGGAGAGAGAGAGAGCGAGAGAGAGAGAGAGAGAGAGACCTTGGATTCTGGATCAGTTTTCTGACGGATTTGTCAAAACACTGGTCCGGTTCCATAGATTTGCATTGTTTCCGACCGCCTGAAGTGCCGATTCAGGCACTATCAGGCGGCTCCGGGAAAAAAAAAAAACGTTGCAGCCAGCGTCTTGTCCGGCCGCCGGAATGTACATTTCCGACGGATCCAGCCAAAAACGGATGCAACGCAGTGACATCAGGCGCGATCCGGCGCTAATGTAAGTCAATGGTAAAAAAACGCATCCGGTATCGGATGCGTTTTTTTAAAAACACGCCGGATCGCGCCTGACGTCAAAAGACTGATGTGTGAAAGCAGCCTAACTCTCTCCCTACTGAGAAACAGCTGCAGAAACCTCTCCCTACGCTAAGATCGGCAGAAGTAAAATGGTGGTCGGCGCTCAGGGCTTTTATAGTCACTGTGACGCCACACAAAACAAGCCAATCACTGCAATGCCCTTCTCTAAGATGGTGGTGGCTGCTGCCCATGTCATCTCGTTGCCCACAGTGTGCTTCCTTGCTCATTGGCTGAGAAAAGGCCCTTCAAGCATTATGGGAAAACCGACTTTGGCGCTCGGGTCGACGACTGCGTGGCCGACCTCACGCTATGGTCGGGTTTCGCTCGGCAAAACCCGACTTTGGCGAAAGTTGGTGATTTTTAAATCTGCCCGACCTGTTTCGCTCAACTCTAGTTGTGATACAGGTGAAACCTCAGAGGCAGCAGAGTTACTTTTGTCTCTTTCTGGCTTCAGTTCAGCGGTGTCCTTCTTTTCAGAGGTGTACAAAACTGTACCGACTGTGCTTTTACGCACGCTTAAAAAGACGGACACTGTGGGATCATTGGTCAGACTGCGTCCACAGTGTTTACATCTGCCTCATTATAGGGAATCTTCTGCTGGGGGGTTCTGTCTGAATCACGTATTTCAGAGATTTACACGGAAACCCCGATGCAAGCAATCAGTGCAGAGCGCAGGATAAATGTGAGACAAGGTTTACTGCAATCTTTGTGAGGCAGAATGAACAAATCCACAGCAGGTCAAGAATTGGTTTTATTTTTTTCGTCGTTCCTCATGTGGTATAACTGATTAGACAACTTTATTCTTCGGGTCATTGAGATTACAGAGATACCAGATTTATGTCTGTTTTTTATGTTTGGGTACTATAACAGTAAAAAAACAATTTTTTTTACCAAGCAAAGTTTTTGCATCATTAAATTTTGAGAGCTAGAATTTTTCCACTTTTCTGCTGACAGAGTCACGCAAGTGCTTTTTTTTGTGAGATGAGTTGTCATTTTTATTGGTACAATTTTTGAGCACATAACATTGCTTGATCGCTTTCTATTCCGACTTTTGGGAGACAGAATGAAAAAACAGCAATTCAGGATTTTTTTTTTGTTTGTTATTTTAATGTTGTTCACCGTGGGGTAACAGTAATAAGATAGCTTTATTCTTCGGGTTAGTACGATTACACCAATAACACATGTATATAATTTGCCGCTTTATAAAATAAATGAACTATTTTTTAGAGAAAAGAATTGTTTTTGCATCGCTATAATCCGAGAGCTACAAGTTGTTTATTTCTCTGCTGATGGAGCTGCATGGCAGCTTCCTTTTTGCGGGAAAAGATGACGTTTTCAGATATAGTAATTTTATTTACATTTAGCTTTTTTATTACTTTAAATATTTTTATTGGGTTTTAACAACATTTATATAAAAAGAGAACAGTTCAATTACGGTCAATAGTAACAATAAACATGTTGATGGTTGTTAATATTAAGTTATCATTAAACATTAGAATATAAGTATAATTAGCTTGATGAGGTATCAATATAAACTCTTACATAAACCAATTAATTATAAGTATGCTAGAGGAATGTAAAGCAGAAAAGAGGATGGAAAGAAAAAGAATGGGAAGGAAGAGTTGGTTGGGGAACAAAAAAAAACACCACCACTTAGGGTATATTCCCATGGTCAGTAACCGGCAGCGCTTTGGATGAAGCACATGTCCGTGCCGTCCAAAGTGCTGCCGGCTTTTGAACGCAGCTGATTCTGCGTGTCTTCATTGAACCGTGCGGAATCACCGCATCCTATACATTGCACTGCTGACATTTATCTTGCAGAGACTCACGTCTCCGCAAAATAAATAGACATTCTGCGGTCTGGAAATATGCGCCGGATGTGTGTCTCCGCAGGGTAGCCAAAGGGTCGTGCGTGCATAATGGGCATGGGATTTCTTGAAATTCCATCCACTATGCTGTAACATCCAACCGCTGCGGGTTGGACGCTGCGGATGTCAGCGTTTACTGACCGCAGGAACATACCCTTACTGAAACTAGCACTTCAGAGGAGACCACATCTACCACGACATTCTATTATAAGTATTATTTTCTGACAATCAGATTGCCATGTCATTCCCCTCATTGAATAATATTCAACAGTGTTCACTGAAAGACTTAAAGGTAACCTGTCATTTAATTTTTCGCATATAAGCTGCGGCCACCGCCATCAGGGGCTTATCTACAGCATTCTATAGCGCTGTAGATAAGCCCCCGATGTAACCTGAAAGATAAGAAAATCAAGTTAGATTATACTCACCTGGGGGGGCAGTCCGGTCCGATGGGCGTCGCAGGTCCGGGTCCGGCATCTCCCATTTTCATGCGATGACGTCCTCTTCCTTGCTTCTGTCGCGGCTCCTGTGCTAGCATACTGATTTGCCCTGTTGAGGGCAGAGTAAAGTACTGCAGTGCGCAGGCACTGAGCCTCTCTGACCTTTGCCGGCGCCTGCGCACTGCAGTACCTTACTCTGCCCTCAACAGGGCAAATCAGTATGCTAGCACAGGAGCCGCGACAGAAGCAAGGAAGAGGACGTCATCGCATGAAAATGGGAGGTGCCGGACCCGGACCTGCGACACCCATCGGACCCGGACCGCATCAGAACGCCCCTGGGTGAGTATAATCTATCTTGTTTTTCTTATCTTTTAGGTTACATCGGGGGGCTTATCTACAGCATTACAGAATGCTGTAGATAAGCCCCTAATGGCGGTGGCTGCAGCTTATATGCGAAAAATGAGCTGACAGGTTCCCTTTAACTGGTGTGAGTTATATAAGTCGTGTCGCTCTGGACCAAAATGCATGTGCTTTTTTTGTGTATTTTGTTTTTACATAAATATACCTATTTGTTGGTATAATTTTTTGGGTGGTTCTTAATTTATTGATTTTATTTAAATAATTGTATAATTTTTTTTTCACAACAGCACTGCAATGCATTATATCTTTCAGTTTTTCACTAACTGAAGCCTCTTACACTATGCTCAGGGCATGGTTGTCATATGACCTTATGCTGTCATGACAACAATCAGGGCCCCGTGATGACATCGTGGGGGCTTTGATTGGACGGCGGAGTGAGTCCCCTCCCTCTCCTTGCCTTCTAAATGCTGTGATCGTTATTGATCACAGCATTTAGGGGAATAAACAGCCCGGGGCAGTGCGGACACTCCTCCTGGCAATGACAGTTGGGTCTTGGCTATCAATTAAGCTGAGCTACCAGGGGCGATCATGCGGGCAACACTCCTGCGCCCGCACGATCGCCAGGATATACCGATACGTCCATTTAAGGGGAACACACAGCCAATAGGATAATAGGACATACTGTTACATCCAATGTAGGGATGGGGTTAAAATAGATAGTACTAAAATTAGACAAATGTATCATACAGCATGAACCATGTGATAAATCTGGGACATTCTAGTCTACAGTCATGGCCAAAAGTTTTGAGAATGACACAAATATTAATTTTTACAAAGTCTACTGCTTCACTTTTTCTAATGGCAATTTGCATATACTCCAGAATGTTATAAAGAGTGATCAGCTTAACAACAATTACTTGCAAAGTCAATATTTGGCTAGAAAATGAACTTTATCCCCCAAAACACATTTCAACATCATTGCAGCCCTGCCTTAAAAGGACCAGCTAACCTCTTTTCAGTGATTGCTCCATTAACACAGGTGTGGGTGTTGATGAGGACATGGCTGGAGATCAATCAATCATGATTAAGTAAGAATGACACCACTGGACACTTTAAAAGGAGGCTGGAGCTTGGCATCATTGTTTCTCTTCTGTTAACCATGGTTATCTCTAAAGAAACACATGCAGTCATCATTGCAATGCACAAAAATGGCCTAACAGGGAAGAGTATCGCAGCTAGAAAGATTGCACCTCAGTCAACAATCTATCGCATCATCAAGAACTTCAAGGAGAGAGGTTCCATTGTTGCCAAAAAGGCTCCAGGGCGCCCAAGAAAGACCAGCAAGCGCCAGGACCGTCTCTTAAAAGTGTTTCAGCTGCGGATCGGGCTACCAGCAGTGCAGAGCTTGCTCAGGAATGGCAGCAGGCAGGTGTTAGTGCATCTGCACACACTGTGAGGCGGAGACTCTTGGAGCAAGGCCTGGTCTCAAGGAGGGCAGCAAAGAAGCAACTTCTCTCCAGAAAAACATCATGGACAGACTGATATTCTGCAAAAGGTACAGGCAGTGGACTGCTGAGGACTGGGGTAAAGTTATTTTCTCTGATGAATCCCCTTTTCGATTGTTTGGGACATCAGGAAAACGCCTCATTCGGAGAAGACAAGGTGAGCGCTACCACCAGTCTTGTCTCATGCCAACTGTTAAGCATCCTGAAACCATTCATGTGTGGGGTTGCTTCTCAGCCAAGGGAATTGGCTCTCTCACAGTCTTGCCTAAAAACACAGCCATGAATAAAGAATGGTACCAGAATGTCCTCCAAGAGCAACTTCTCCCAACCCTCCAAGAGCAGTTTGGCGATCAACAATGCCTTTTCCAGCATGATGGAGCACCTTGCCATAAAGCAAAGGTGATAACTAAATGGCTCAGGGAACAAAACATAGAGATTTTGGGTCCATGGCCTGGAAACTCCCCAGATCTTAATCCCATTGAGAACTTGTGGTCAATCATCAAGAGACAGGTGGACAAACAAAAACCTAAAAATTCTGACAAAATGAAAGCATTGATTGTGCAAGAATGGACTGCTATCAGTCAGGATTTGGTCCAGAAGTTGATTGAGAGCATGCCAGGGAGAATTGCAGAGGTCCTGAAGAAGAAGGGTCAACACTGCAAATATTGACTTGCTGCATTAACTCATTCTAACGGTCAATATAAGCTTTTGTTACTCATATGTTTGCAATTATTATATTTCTGTCTGTGATAAAAACATCTGCCAAACACACATAAAAACCAGAGGGCAGGAGATTATGTGAAAATATAATATTTGTGTCATTCTCAAAACTTTTGGCCATGACTGTAGGTTTGCACTGCCTAACAATTAATCATAAATGATAAATATGCCTCAGCTACTTATTTTCTGATAAGTGGTCATTTAATGCCTATTTAAATAGTCATACCAAGCTTCAGACGCTTGTTGATCGATCTGTAATAGTTTGCTCCATGGTCATAGGCTCCCATTGTTTACACATGATTAGCTGCCAAGAACAATGATCTTTTGTGTGGCACAAAAGATCATTTTATCCATCAAACTAGAGTATTCCACATGATTGGTGTACGGTTTACTGCCCAATTAGGAATGCTCGTATGTGATAATTATGCAGTGTAAATGTAACCTCTATTTTTCTGTTTTATATATTTACGCGTTACAAGAAGTAGTAGAATGATAACTTACATTTGGTGACCACTCCTTCCAGTCTTATAATGTTTGGATGATCAAACTGGCCCATAATGCTGGCTTCTCCCAGAAAGTCTCTCCTCTGCTTCTCAGCATACCCAACCTTCAAGCTCTTAATAGCTACACAGATTTCCCTCTTACTGGGTAGCTTTAGGCGTCCGCTGCAAACTTCTCCAAACTCCCCTGTGAAGACATGAAACAAATCATCTCTAACAAGTAAATTTATGGATATTGGATTGTTATACTATTTTCATGCCCTGCAGACTGTTATCTAAATCTCTATTAATGCCCATAAAAAAATTGTGCATGGTTTGGATTCTTGTTAAGCATATAAGAGTAAAGGAAATAAGTCATGAAAACCTGAATCTTGTAAGTGCAATTGTTTTATATGAGCCGTATCAATGGGGGCACTGTCATTGCGAGATTTGTAGACATCATGATAAAAACATTACAATTCTGTATATTTGAGAATAGAACAGTTATTAGTTACTGGGCGTTGTACATTGTGGATGTCCTGTCATCTCTGCCATTGTTATTATAAGTGTACAGCATCTGTACCGTGGTCCGTCTAGCCCAGTGGGCCGTAGCATTTGCCCATACAGTTTTGATTAGGTGCCTCCTCTAGGACACACCAATCACAGTGATATTTAGTTTTTTTTATTTCTACTTTTTCTTGTATCAAGCAAAATGCATGAAGCCCATCAATATGTGCTAAGCCCCTGTTGTCATCCTTTAGGATTTACGTGGATCTGACCATCACCCTGCTTCAGACCCGCTTTTGCAGTTAGGCATGATACGGGAGCTGTGGCTGACATCATACTGTATCTATCTACATATGGAGCTGTGGGGAACACCATTTTGCATAGAAGGAGTTGTTGGAGACATCATACTATACATAATGAGCTGTGAGGGCCATTATATTGTTTCATTGTATGCAGTGGGCTGTGGGGGCCATCACACTGTATAGAGGAGGCTGAGAAGAATCATACCGGACATAAAGAGCTGTGATGCCATCATAGTTTATATGGAGAGCTGTGGGGTCATCATACTGTTTAAAGAGGCCATCAAACTGTGAATAAGGAGCTGTGGTGGCCATCAAACTATATAGAGCGAACATTGTAGACAATCATAATGTTTATAGGGAAATGTGGAGCCATATTTTATAGAAAGGACAATGTGCAGGAAATATGCCAGAAGAAGGATAATGTAGGAGTCATAATTTGATAAGGGGCAATTATTATTCAGAGGAACAGTATGGCAAGATATTTTTATTTAGTAGCATTATAATGACATACAGTACTTATTTTAAGAGTATCAGAATGTGCTGCAGAAGACTGGAAAATATAGGAATGAGAATGATTCTAATCAATGAAGATGTAATTTATAAGGTAACCTGGAGGAAATATTTATTTGTGATAATGAGTAAGAATCAGTCCTGTGGTTCCTGTATGGCCTGCAATCTGATGATGACTAGTAACAACAACAAATAGTATTTCATAACCATTGTTAAGGACATACTAGGGAGTGAAGGTTCATGCCATAACAAAGTATATTGGGGAGGCTGACCTGACATTACAATTGATCACTGAACTAAGCCTGGCGATATTCATGGGTGATGTATTCATGTATTGATGGTGATTATGGTGCTGTATTCATGTACTGATAGTGGTTCAGGTGCTATAGCACTGTACACTAAGCAGTTCTGGTGCTGTATTCATGTACTATCAGTGGTGTTGGTGTCGTATTCATGTACTAATGGTGGTTTTAGTGTCATATTCATGTACTGATGGTGGCTCTGGTGCCGGATTCATGTGCTAATGGTGGTTTTGGTGCTGAATTAATGTATTGGTGGTGGTTCTGGTGCGGTACTCAAATATTGATAGTGGTTCTAGTGCTGTATTCCTTCATAAATGAAAGTGACTTATTCTATATATTGCAATACTGTGGTACTGCAGTATACAGTATAAGTCATCAGATGATTACAGGTTCAAGTCCCTAAGGGAAGTTTAAAACGGCTGTGGCTGCCAAGGTAAACAGGATCATGGGATGCATTAATAGAGGTCTAAATACACATGATGAGAGCATTATACTGCCTCTGTACAAATCCCTGGTTAGACTGCACATGGAGTACTGTGTACAGATTTGGGCACCGGTGCTCAGGAACAATATAATGGAACTACAGTGGGTACAAAGGAGGGCAACTAAATTAATAAAGGGGATGGGGGAACTACAATACCTAGAAGATTAGCAAAATTAGGATTATTTAGCCAAGAAAAAAGACAACTGAGGAGCGATCTAATAACCATGTATAAGTATATAAGGGGACAATACAAATATCTCTCTGAGGATCTGTTTATACCAAGGAAGGTGACAGTCACAAGGGGCATTCTCTGCGTCTGGAGGAGAGAAGGTTTTTCCACCAACATAGAAGAGGATTCTTTACTGTTAGGGCAGTGAGAATCTGGAATTCCTTGCCTGAGGAGGTGGTGATGGCAAACTCAGTCGAGGGGTTCAAGAGAGGCCTGGATGTTTTCCTGGAGCGTAACAATATTGTATCTTACAGTTATTAGGTTCTTTACAAGGACGTAGATCTGGGGATTTATTCTGATGGAATATAGGCTGAACTGGATGAACAAATGTCTTTTTTCTCCCTTGCTAACTATGTTACCATGTTACTAAAACGATCTCCCGGATAATCAGCCTAGTAATGGGCAAACTGTTGAAGTGCTGAAGTAAACATTGTGTAAACTGGGCAACGATTTTTAGTGATGCCCAAACAGTCTTCTGGTCACGCAGACTCAATCTGTAAATCCTGCAGAAATACATATTTTCCTCTCTCAAAATGATGTGCACTGTTACTATACAGCCTACACTAGAGTACATGGAGTTCAAGAGGGCAAGTTTCCTGCTTTTAGCTTTCCTATGAAGAATTTAGCATCTGAACCATTCAAATGTTATTAAGGAGCTTTTAGTCTCAAAGTCACGGAGTTGGGACTTGTTCTTTTCCCACTTCAATGACAAGAAACATCTTGGTAGTGAATGGGTAATGGACTGAGCAGCATTAATCAGGACTGTACTCTCTACAAAGGTACTTAAGATCCTTCTATGGGAAGGAGAAACTAATGTGATTGGGGAAGTTGCTGATCAAAAGCCCACTCCGAGGAGCAATGATGTGGAGGAGAAAGCTTCTAAACTAGAAGATCTATAATGAAAAAAAGGGGACCTAGAGATCAAAAATACTATTGAAGGGTAAAAGATTTCATAGGAGAAAGAAAGAAAGAGAGAAGAAAGAAAGAAAGAAAGAAAGAAAGAAAGAAGAAAAGAAAGAAAAGAAGAAAAGAAAGAAAGAAAGAAAGAAAGATAGAAAAAAAGAAAAATGAAAGAATGAATTTAAGTACAATAGGTATGCATGGTTTATTAATCTTAGATAAGAGATATTGTACAATAAAATAAATTAAAGCAAAAGAGAAAGATAGAATACATAAAGAAAGAAAATTCATTAAATATAAACATAAATAAAGAAAAATAGATAGATAGAAAGATAGATAGATAGATAGATAGATAGATAGATAGATAGATAGATAGATAGATTATAGATATGAAATGCAATAGATATTGGATAGTTCATAGAATTTTAGATACGAGATACAGTAAAATAAGTACAAATAAACAAAAGATATAATAGATAGATATGTGATAGCATAGATAGAGAGATAGATGATAGATAATAGATAGATAATATATAATATGATGATAGATAGTTTTCAGTGGTTATTAGCATTTATATGAGAAGAAACCTATATAATCTTCTCGATACACTTTCCTAAGTGATAAGATTGATAACTATGAAGCTAAGACAATTTACTAGTTGCCACATAAGTCATACACTTACCTGCACCTATTACACGCTCTATTCGGATATTGGAGACATCAATCTCTTTAGCAAAGTCCCGTACGGCCTGGTTGGGATCCTCATATGTGTGCGGGTGGACATAGGTTCTACTCCCAGGCAGCTTCACTAGCAACATAAAAACATATAGGTTAAAAGAAGCTCTTCTTCTGCCGGCTCTAGAACACCTGGGCAGCATCCTCACTTGTATACATTGCCGTGATCAGTAGTTTGTCAAATATACCTATAGTAACAATACTTTCTGTCTGACATCTTGTTTTATAGAGTCATTAGATATCACTATCATGGGTACATTGTGTTTAATTCCAGCTGATTGTATATTTCCAGTGAAGTTGACATTGAGGAGGGCTGTACATTGAGAAATAAAAAGAGGAGATGATTGAACGGAGGAGACTCTTGTAGTTGCAGGTGCTTATTATGTTAGTATTTTATTGAAAGTCTTGTATAACAATCCTCCAATGAAGTGTCAGAGCCCGGGATCTTTCATCCACACTAGCCATTAATGCAAGCAATCCAATTATTCTTATGATAAAGGTGCATATCCCACATCTGCTCCAACCCTGGCCTTATCTAACCGCACACACGAGCTTCATGCTCAGCAAGGGACAAGGAGGAAATAAACTTGGTTTGTTTAGGCCTCCAAATGCTGTCATGTGTGGTTCATGAAACATAATGGTCGCTCTTTGAGAGTAAAACTGGTTCCGCTCTTCAGACTTTACACACGTGATGCACAGTATGGGGCTGGAAATGTATTTTCGGTCCACGGCAATTTCCCAAAAAAGAAAAATTGATGTGCAGGTCTCTTCTAGGAAAAAGATAAGGTTTCTCTTTCTTCTGTTACTTTGAGTTTGTTTAGAGCAAAATGTGTAAAAAGAAGAAAATAATATCAAGTTCAAAGCGTTTCTTTTAATATTGAAATTGTATTTCACACCCAAAATCCATAATTTGGGGTTCTAACGATGCCATAAATTACTATGACCTGTATAACAGTACTGAACAATCCAATGGACGACAATAATATTGATGCAATATAGTAAAATATTTCACTTAAACCTACAAAGTATAAAAAAGGTGTAACAAAGTTCAATAGCCTCAATGAGAAATCTGTAGTAGACCCCCCATTTACTCCGCTAAAAGATTCATTTGCAATATAGACTTTTTCAGATAAGTCAGAGGGGTGCAGGAGGACCTTTGTGCACCTTTAGGCTTAAGGTCATGACCTCAAAATTTTCAGCCCCTATAGCCACAAAACTGTATATTGTCCAAATTGTAGCATTAGTAGAACAAAAAAAACCTGAAAAATCTTTATTGCTAGAGAGATACACAAATATACTAAGAGGTGAAATGATAAAAGTTACAGAAATGTGGCACAAAACACACAATTGCACACGTTCAGTCAGACACGACGTTATCAATATCGCTAACGTTATCAACTAATCCTTGTAGTATAGATAAAGTCAGACATTAATATGTCGAGAATCATTAGTTCTATCATTTATAGTAACACAGATAGAGGCCAGATGTTTTCTCACAAGTGTCATTGTGGATTATAAACAGTCTTGTGATAGAGAATGAACAACTGGTGGAGAAGGAATGAACTTAATGGACCTTTTTTTTTCTATGTTACTATGTACCAGTTGTTAATGAAGGGTATTTAAGGCTCAAAATTTAATTTGCATAATGGTGCTGCATCGATGTTCATAGAGGGTGCTCCACAGGGCGCTCTACAAGTCCTGATAGCCTGAGCAGCACCCACGAGACCGGACTTGGACGGTTTTTGATCAGATTTTGTTTTTCAACTCTAGTAATATGGCACAGGTTAGAACGGAAACGTCGCATCACTGTGGTCATAAGCTCAAATCCAACCAATGACAAAATCTGTGTGGAGTTTCTGTTATTTCCCTGTGTTTGTGGGAATATTCTCGTTCTCCCTGTGTTTGTGTGGATATTCTCATTCTCTCTGTTCTTCTGTGGATACTCTTATATTCTCTGTGATTGTGTGTATAGTCTCATTCTCCCTATGTCTGTGCATGTATTCTCATTTTTTCTATGTCTGTGTGGGTATTCTCATTCTCTTTGTGTAGATATTCTTATTCTCCCTCTGTTGTGTGGGTATTCTCATTTTTTGTGTTAATGTAGATATTCTTATTCTCATTATGTTTCTGTGGATATTCTCATTCTCTGTGTCTTTGTGGATATTCTTATTCTCTATATTTCTGTGGATATTCTCATTCTCCCTATGTTTCTGTTGATTTTCTCATTCTCTCTGTGTGGATATTCTCATTCTCCCTCTGTTTCTCTATATATTCTTATTCTCCCTATGTTCCTGTTGATATTCTCATTCTTTGTGTTTCTGTGGATATTCTCATTCTCCCTTTGTTCCTGTTGATATTCTCACTCTCTCTGTGTGGATATTCTCATTCTCCCTATGTTTCTCTGTATATTCTTATTCTCCCTATGTTCCTG
This sequence comes from Oophaga sylvatica, assembly GCA_033576555.1. Classification (NCBI taxonomy): domain Eukaryota; kingdom Metazoa; phylum Chordata; class Amphibia; order Anura; family Dendrobatidae; genus Oophaga; species Oophaga sylvatica. The sequence goes on from JARQOD010000005.1 coordinate 57,545,970, forward strand.
TGGATATTCTCATTCTCTCTGTGTAGATATTCTCATTCTCCCTATGTTTCTCTGTATTTTCTCATTCTCCCTATGTTTCTGTGGATATTCTCATTCTCCCTATGTTCCTGTTGATATTCTCATTCTCTCTGTGTGGGTATTCTCATTCTCCCTATGTTTCTGTGGATATTCTCATTCTCCCTATGTTTCTGTGGGTATTCTCATTCTCCCTATGTTCCTGTGGTATTCTCATTCTCTCTGTGTGGTATTCTCATTCTCCTATGTTCTGTGGGTATTCTCATTCTCCCTATGTTTCTGTGGGTATTCTCATTCTCCCTATGTTTCTGTGGATATCTCATTCTCTCTGTGTGATATTATCATTGTCTCCTATGTTTCTCTGTATTTTCTCATTCTCCCTATGTTTCTTGTGGGTATTCTCATTCTCCCTATGTTCCTGTTGATATTCTCATTCTCTCTGTGTGGGTATTCTCATTCTCCCTATGTTTCTGTGGATATTCTCATTCTCCCTATGTTTCTGTGGGTATTCTCATTCTCCCTATGTTCCTGTGGATATTCTCATTCTCTCTGTGTATGTCTGGATATTCTCATTCTCCCTATATTTCTTTGGATATTCTCATTCTCCCTATATTTCTTTGGATATTCTCATTCTCCCAATGTTCCTGTTGATATTCTCATTCTCTCTATGTTTCTGTGGGTATTTTCATTCTCTCTGTGTATGTCTGGATATTCTCATTTTCCCTATATTTCTTTGGATATACTCATTCTCCCTATGTTTCTGTGGGTATTCTCATTCTCCCTATGTTCCTGTTGATATTCTCATTCTCTCTGTGTGGGTATTCTCATTCTCCTATGTTCCTGTGGATATTCTCATTCTCTCTGTGTAGATATTCTCATTCTCCCTGTGTTTCTCTGTATATTCTCATTCTCCCTATGTTTCTGTGGGTATTCTCATTCTCCCTATGTTCCTGTTGATATTCTCATTCTCTCTGTGTGGGTATTCTCATTCTCCCTATGTTTCTGTGGATATTCTCATTCTCCCTATGTTTCTGTGGGTATTCTCATTCTCCCTATGTTCCTGTGGATATTCTCATTCTCTCTGTGTATCTCTGGATAATCTCATTCTCCCTATATTTCTTTGGGTATTCTCATTCTCCCAATGTTCCTGTTGATATTCTCATTCTCTCTATGTTTCTGTGGGTATTTTCATTCTCTCTGTGTATGTCTGGATATTCTCATTTTCCCTATATTTCTTTGGATATTCTCATTCTCCCTATATTCCTGTTGATATTCTCATTCTCTCTGTGAGGGTATTCTCATTCTCCCTATGTTCCTGTTGATATTCTCATTCTCTCTGTGTGGGTATTCTGATCTCTCTATGTTTCTGTGGGTATTTTCATTCTCTCTGTGTATGTCTGGATATTCTCATTTTCCCTATATTTCTTTGGATATTCTCATTCTCCCTATGTTCCTGTTGATATTCTCATTCTCTCTGTGTGGGTATTCTCATTCTCCCTATGTTTCTGTGGATATTCTCATTCTCTCTGTGTGGGTATTCTCATTCTCCCTATGTTTCTGTGGATATTCTCATTCTCTCTGTGTGGGTATTCTCATTCTCCCTATGTTTCTGTGGATATTCTCATTCTCCCTATGTTCCTGTTGATATTCTCATTCTCTCTATGTGGGTATTCTGATCTCTCTATGTTTCTGTGGGTATTTTCATTCTCCCTGTGTTTGTGTGGATATTCTCTCTATTTTTTCTTAAATAAAATAAGTTAGTAAGTCCAACCTATTCCTATTTGCAAAAGATCCCAAAAACTTTGAGTCCCTGGAAAACCCCTTTAAGTGTCATGAGTGTAAATTCACAAACCATCCTTATCCTTATACACATTTTTATGAAAGTTTCCATTCTGTATTTTTATTTTTTAAACTCAGTAAGCTTAATAAAAAGGTAGTTTCTTTTACCGTGTCCTTGGGACTCTTATCTGTGGTTTTGTGAATGCCAACAAATACCACAAAAGGACATGTAAAGGTGAAGTATGTATGTATTTGTACTTCCCGTTGAAACAGTATACATAAGAGGTTAAAGGGTATTTCTCACCATCTTAGATGGGTATATTTGTATAGTACTGGCAAAAACTATCAACTTGGTAAATCAGTTGTTATTAAAAATGGCAACTGTTGTCAAAATATTACTTTCTTTTCATTATTTACTGCTCGGTAACAAGAGGAACATGCGCAGCGCTTACAAGCTGTTTGTTATTAAGATTGGAAGCACTGCACCGAGCTGGCCGAGATCGCTGGAGCCCATTTTTAGCTGATCCTGATCAGCTTCAGTCACACTTTGCTCCCAGTGCTGCAGAGGGAAGGTGTGCCTCATGCGTCAACCATGTTTCTGGCCCGAACTGTCACTCAATCAGTAGCACCTACCACCAAGCAGGAAGAAAGTCACAAGGCTGGATAGTGGTGACAAACCATTTAAAGGAGCCTTCACAAAGAGAAAAACTGGACTCTACATTACCTGACAACCATCAGTATACACCGTCCATACACATAGCAGTGCAATAACAGACTACAACAGTCCTCGCTCTTTGACCTTGTATTTTAATGTCATTCACAATTACTGTACAACATCAGAAACATACAGTTCATACAGCGATATTTTGTATCCAAATGGCTATTTTAAAAATGGATCCGACTAACGAGCAGTGTCATCGACATGTAGTCAAAGGAAAGGACATGTACAAAAAAAATACATTCATGGTCCCTGTATCCGATCTTCTACATCAATATTATATGTATATTCATAGAAATGTTTTTACAAATCCATAATGATAATGGATACATTAGCTATGTACATATGAAATCTTAAAAATATACATGAATAATAAAAAAATTTACATAAAATGAAAAAGTAATAAAGCAGGAGGACTTTCCACAAGCTGGTGATGTACAGACGTGGTAGTAAACAATTCACTAGAGGACATGTGGTCATACATCATATTCATATCACACCTAAGGGCTACAATACAGTATCTACAATGTTAGATGTCAAAAATTCCAAGATTTTATACACAGTTTATTGAACTTTTTCACGAAAGTCCACAGCACCGCCTCTGTTCGTGGTAATGAGAGGAAAATAATATGCCTACTATATTTTATTCGTAAACTCATTTTTCTACACTGTAGCTCACAAGGAAAGCTCTCAACACGTAGCAAGTCCCAAAACATGGAAAAATTTGACCTAATGCATCATGGAACCTAACAGACTTTCCAACATCACATCTCTACAGCACAATGGAGAGCACTGGCCAAGAGTCCTTACAGTTCTTGAATACAACACCCATTTGTAGTTATCACACCTCCCAGCAGAGGGCAGAGTATATCTAGAGTGACCAAGTGGAGTCAGTGAAGACCCAGCTCTTACCTCTTCCATGTTGGAAGTGCATCTTATCTTCGTCTGGGTCTTGCTTTGCTTTAATATAACCACAGTGCCTATAAAATACATAAAGATATACACACATATTACATTTGTTTCATCTGTATGCATTACATGTTTTTATCAATGGTTCAAAATTTGATGCTGTTTTCAAATTAGAATTAGATTGTATATATCAGAGTGTAACATGTCCGTCGCCTGTACAGAGAGCCCCGCTGCAGAGAAGAAATTAACTTTAATCCTCCTGGCAGCCTCTGGCTTTCAATCATAGGTATGGCCGCCACTGCTTCAGTCACCGCTCAATACATAGTACCGACCCACCCCTATAACAGGACGCCTGAGTCTGCCAGGATGAGTAAATTTAATTTCTTCCCAGCAGCATGACTCTCTGTGAAGGTGCCGAGCATTTTCAGAACACTATTAACCTACAGATTAACACCATATCTGCTAGTTAATAGCATTTTTTACATGACAGTTTCCATTTAAAGATTAACCAAACTCCTTTTTTTTATTTCGTTATCTTCCAGAAATTGTAAAGTTATTAATTTTTGCAACATTCTCCATTGTCTAATTTTGCTTCCTTATTTTCCAAATATTATGCTCAATGTTTCAATGACCAGTTCTCATACCTTTAGAAGCTGCTTTCAGCTGCTGCTCATCAAAAATCAATACATTGTATTCAAACTGTCTAAGTACTGGAATCTGTCACGATTCCTCCGATCAGTGAGTGATTGCTATGCTGTTTTATGGAGACTGTCTTCCTGAGTTGTCTGTGTCTTGATTGACAGCTTGAATATACAATCCTGTGATAGGCTTGCTGAGCTGTGTCTTGATTGACAGCTTGAATGTACAATCCTGTGATAGGCTTGCTGAGCTGTCGGTGCCCTGTGACACCTGTGAAGACAGCTGTCCAATCTGTGACTGGAAGCTGTGGGACTTTCTCCAGGTGTTCAATGTTCTGCCGATTGCCCAGCTACTTAATTGAGCTGTCTTCCCCTGATCCCTGCCAGAAGTAGTTTGTGCTTCTTGGTGAGTGTTAGCCTGATTTTGTTGCTCTGAGTTCTGATTTTCTGCTGCCTGACCCTTTGAACTGTGTTCTAAATATCCCTTTGTTTTGTCCTTTGGCTTTTAATCGACTATGTCTTGTTATTGACCCTGGACTATGACCTGACTTACGCCTTTGTCTTTTCCCTTGGCTATCTACGTATTCTCTTTGTATTGACCCCAGAACGTCTGACTCTTCTGCCTCACGGTTTGTCCGTGAGTAGTGACTAGTATCGCAGAATCCTACTGAGTAGCAGGAGCAAGGAGCCTCAGACAGGAAAAATCCTGTACTTGTTTGAATATAGTATACTGATCTTGTTGAGCAGCAGTTAAAAGCAGCTGCAAAAGAGCATGAACTGAACATTGAAAATGGTGTGTCATAGTGTTTGGGAGAGAAGGATGCAAAATAAGGTAAGGATATGACAAAGATGCATAACTTACTTTGCAATTCTTGGAAGATAACTAAATATAAAAGTGAAGTTACTTTTTATGTTTGCTCTAAGGCCCATGAATTTCTAGGTAGCACTGGATGATGAACTCTATTTCAACCCTTATAATATAGAAAATCTACAAAGACCCTCTCTTCTTTCAATTTCTCTTTGGGAAACCTGACTCATCTTTGCATTAACAAGTAAATCCCATTCATTCAATGGGTTTGATTCTTCAATTCCTCTTGAAAGAATTGAAGATTTGCTAACTCAAAAAAAAAATTGCAATAGTTCAAAACACACAACGCCATTATCACATTGGGACATCATGAGTTCTTTCTTTGAATTACAAGCTCAGCTCTGCCACCTCTGCCGGAAAAAAATGGAATTTAACAGGGGAGCTTTTTGAACAATTAGGCAGCACCTGCCCTGTGTATTGATCTTTGTAAATCACAAGGATGCCTTTTCCTTACACAGTTTTTGGTAGGTACCTAGCCTTTAATGCATTTCCTCAGGTATATCATGCTGACATCACTCATCATAGTGACTTGGGAGTTTTTGACGAGTCTCATGAGCGTAAATAATATTAACGTTGCATCCCGTAGAATGTAAGTCCGCAAGGACAGGGTCCTCTCCCCTCTGTACCAGTCTGTCATTGTAAATTTGTTTACTGTAAACGATATCTATAACTTTGTATGTAACCCCTTCTCATGTACAGCACCATGGAATTAATGGCGCTATATAAATAAAAAATAATAATAATAATATCTGTGAGTCACCAGGTCCAGGTTTGAGTAAACCCCATAAATAGGATATTAATGTGAAACAGATTTCTAAACCCATTCAGTATCTCCCAGTTGCCCCATTAAACCCAGTAAAATGTTAAACTAAAGCCTTTACGCAGTGTGCACTTTAATAGTAGTGCCTCTGGAAAGTGTGTCCTTTTTGTCCCCAGATGCCACTAACCAGTATGACACTTGCAGTAATACATGGCCTACAATTTTACACCACAGATCGGATTACTCCTAAATGGATATTCTATAGCTGATAAGGTGATAGCAATAAAAGCGAGGCCTGTCTCCCCGGGGGATAGCGTTAACATGCTGGATTTACACAGTGGTAAATCATCCTCGTGCCCCTCTTGTGTTATGTCAAGAGCTGCAGAAATCTCTTCCCTCCGCACATGGATCTGGTTAATTGTTTCTGAAATGTACACCTCTCCAAATCCCTGTGTAATGCGGCATAATTCTGGAGGAGCATCCTGAGCCCTTCCTAAATTATTCATCCCGTGCTGATATCACACACCCCGCAAGTGTTGGAACGCGAAAGTTTAAGCCGCGTATCAATTGCCCATTAATCTCGTCGATTTTCTTCTTCTCTTCCTGTCACTAGCAATATGCTCTCTCTTTCTTAATAGCCTTCAATTTCTGTATCATTTTTTCCTAACTGCTACTGAGATGTAAGAAAATACATTATACAGCGGCCCACAAATTTACCGGCAAGGCCAAAGCAACCGGTATACGTCTTTCCTAGATTGATACCACAGACACCTGACATCCCATGTCTGAGACCACACACAATCTTAATATTAGCTGTGCAGCAATTATATTTACACTTGAAGCAGATTTACTTATCCTGATTCATTTTTGGACTCGATGACATGAAGTTGCTCCAAATGTATCACAATGGCAAATGCTGGATAATAAATTTGTTGCATCTTTACCAATTTTTGTCTAACTTTACACCAGCAATTGGCTGTCCTACTTTGTGCCAACTTCAAGCATTTTGGAACATGATCCTGTACTTGAACTACACCCCTCTTTATAAATCCACAACCATTTCCCATGTTGAGAGTCACAAAACGCAGATAAAACTAAGGCCAGGATCACACATGCGAGGAAGCTCCAGCACTCGGGAGTGGAGTGCGCGGCTGCAGGTATTTATATGCAGCCGCTCGCTCCACTCCTGAGTGCCGGCGCCAGAGCTGGGATTTCACATGCGAGCATCGGATGATTTCCTCGCATGTGTGATCCCGGCCTTAAAGTTACTGTGGTAAGACAAGTATGGAAGTTTTTTGGTGCCAAATTTGCTCGAGAATTGATAGAGATTTTCCCTGTTGCCCATTTACTCATTTACTGGTCAATAATAACTACTTTTCTCCAGACTCTGCATGTGTTGGTCAGAAACTGTGCCCCTGATTAGGGATTGTAGAGCTATGTTCATATGGAGTTTTAAAATAATTTGCTTTAGGAAATGCTCCTTTGAGGGGATTTTTTTGAGTAGTCTTTATTTTCCTGAATTGTATTTTGCATGTTTTTTTTACGTAAATTTGGAACGGAATCCAGGAGGAAGCCGCCTCAAAGCAACATGCCCTTTTTTTTCTCATCAGACATTTTTCAAAAACATGAAGAGGAAAAAAAATGTTGAAAAATGAACATATGAACAAGGATTTGGATTAATATTAAAGTGAATAGGAAGCATCTTTTACGCAATTTTGAAGAAATTTTTAAAACGGTTCTTAAAGCTCCTGGGAAGTTTCAATTTGGACATAGCCAAAAAGGGTTTAGACACCGCATTGGAAGTGAGCCGTGCTGATGACATTATGACCCCATGTGCACGATCGGCAGGTATCAAGCTCAGGTGATTCCGCACACCTGCCAGGTAGCATGCAAGAGCAATATTTATTGGAATAGGACACGCTCAAGAACCTTGCTGATCATGCACACTTGTTGGCAGTTGAGTGGGGTCATGATATCATTGGTGCCACATTCACTTCCCTTGATATACCCATGAATCTATTTATTCTAAAGGTATTCATAGATATACTAGTGTAATTTGGGAATCTACATCATAGAAGAAAGGTCAATAATCACTGTCTGTAAAACATGTAATTCTGTCACAGGATATAAAGAGATTCCAGCTGAATAATTAAAAATATGTATTTTATTGAATTAATACCAAAAAAGAGAGAACATGTTAAAAATAATAATTAAAGGTATATTACCAAAGCCCACATTCCATCAAGGGAAATACTGGATACTATGCCTCCGCACCCCTATATTTATCTTTGGCTGGGGTGGGGAGGCGCAGTATCAGGTATTCCCCTTGGTTGGCACATGGGCTTATTTAATATTATACCTATGATCATTTGGAGTCTGACTTGGGCTACCTTGGACCGGTTATCCAAGTGGGAATTATGCACAAATTACCTATTGGCAGGAATACATTCTTTCTATGATAGCTCTTGCACTTGCACTTGCACTTTGAATATAATGCTGTGTTATTTAGGCACAAAATAGCCTGTAAGCAGGAATGTACTTTTCCTTGAATACTATTGCACTTGCATTTAATAATCATGCTTTTGGTATTTTGAATGCATATGTTTATTTGATCAACTATGATTTTTTTATATAATGTCTGTGTCTCCTTTGTTGGAGGCCTATAGTCCTGTCTTTTAACATGTTCTCTCTTTTTATGTAGTAATTCAATAAAATATATATTTAAAATTCCTCAGCTGGAATCCTGTGACAGAATTACATATTGTTATAGACAGTGGTTGTTGACTTATTGGTTAAAGTGTTTAGCATTGTACTATTGTTGCCTTTGGGACACGTGATTAATAGCAAAAGAAAAGTCAAGATTTTTTTAAAAGAAAGATGCATCTTTCTGCTAATTTTTTCTTGCAATGTTTAGATGTAACAGAGACAGTTCTTTTCGGGTGTCAAGATGTTTCATGCATGTGCAATCTTCCTTGAAGTTATCCGTATTCAATAAGGATCCAGTAGGCTCCTTGTTCTGGAGCCACTTCTCATCCGATTTTCAAAGCTTGTTATGTCATCTCATATTTATGTTAAACATGCAGAACATCATAACATATTTCTATAGTAATTATACATATGTCTGTGTAAACATTTAGTAAAGAAAACTGAGCTGTAGAGTTTAGCTGTCATAGCGTTCAATAACAATTGATAAATCCATAGGAGGCCCGAACTTTGGTGCTCTCAAGACTACTTCAGTGGTTTACATCCTGCGGTGGGGGTCTATTACCGGGTCTCTGTGCTCACAGTCTACACTCATCTGACCATCACTGTTGGAAATAGGAAGCAGATGATTGCAATCACAAGTGTGTGCTTCCCTGCTGCTTCTCTAGCAAGAAACAATCCGCAAAACGCTAACAAATCCAAAGGAAGCAGAAATGGAGAGGAAGCAGAAAGGAGCACATGTCTACAACGCAGATATGGACACAAGCAAATGTGGGTGATAAATTGCTAGAACTAAAACATAAAACATCTTATTTATTCTCTCTACATTTACTGTAGATACAGCTCTGGTAAAAATTAAGAGACCACTGCACAGTTTTATAAAAATCAGCTTCTCTACATGTCTGACAGCCATTCCATTCCAGGTCAGTTGAATTCCAATCAGAGTACACCTCATTCTACTTAATGTGCTTCTGATCAGGTGATCATCTGAACCAAATCTTATTTAACGAAGGAAAGTATAAAAAAACACTGCTGCTCTTGCAATAGGACAAGCTGGATGGCAAAACAAGTGCTAGTAATATCCCAAAAGTAATAGGAATGAAAAAATAACTTTTAACCATGCCAAAGGAGTTGAAAAGAAAAGTCTTGAGTGGGGAAAAAAAGGGCTCAATTTTGAATTTACTAGAAGAGGGATACAGTGAGCATCATGATGCCTCCATCCTTAAAATTTCTAAGACGGCAGTCCATTACAACAAGTCAAGCAGCAGACATTGGGGACAACAAAGCTACAGACAGGCAGAGGGCGAAAATGACTCTCCACTGACCGGGATGACCGACATCTTATTCGAATGTCACTCAGCAACTGCAGGATGACATCAAGCGACCAACGAAAGGAATGGCAAATGGCAGCTGGGTGAAGTGCACGGCAGTAACAGTTCGTAACAGGCTCCTAGAGGCAGGGCTCAAGTCATGTAAAGGTAGAAAAAGCCTTTCATCAATGAGAAGCAAAGAAGAGCCAGGCTTAAGTGTTGTGAACACTTTTGCTCTGGCTTCTGAGTTTGGGCTCCCTCTGGTGGTTGCTGCTGGTAATGGAGCTGGTCTGGCTGACAGAAGTTAATCGCCTGAAGAGGATGATTGGAGGTCAGGTGTTACAGATTGGAGAGATTTAAGTGAGCAGCCTTCCCTTAGTTGTTTCTGGTGAATTGGTTTTCTTCCTGAGCCTTTTGGAAGTCTGCTTGCTCCCTGCTTTGTCCTGCATCTTTCAGATACGTTATTTGTCTGTTTTAATCTGTGGCATTTTTTCCCTTTTTGCTTTTCTCTGTTCCCTGCCTTGCTTGTGTGAGTTCAGCCGGGTTCCCTGCTGGGACCTGTGCTGGACTCTGTTTTCCTTTGGAACAGCTTATGTGTGTCTTTTCTGTATTTCTAGTCCACTGAAATTTCAGGATCTGTTGTTTTGCATCCAGTTCACACCAGAGTTCTGATTTAGTGGGGGAGAGGTCATGTGGCCTCAGTATTTTGGCATATCAGACGTGTTGAAATTTTTCTTAGGGTTTTTGCGGGATTGCAGACAGTATCCTTTCCTGTCCTGTTCTATCCAGACAGTTTGGGCCCCAGCATTTGCTTATTCTATTTTCTGCCTGTATTTTGTACTTCATCTGTCTCGCCGGCAATATATGTTTGGGGGCTATCTATTCCTTTGGGGCTCTACTCTGGGGCAGTATAGCTTTCCCCTTTCTCTCTTTAGGCTTGGTTAACTCTTTGTATGAACCATAAGAAACAAAAGGGAGCTCAAGTCACCAATGTAAAAACCAAATTATAAAAACAAGTACAAGAAGTAGCAAAAAAGTATAACAAATTTTATTAAATAATCAAATTACTGTGCTACAAAAACAATTACATGTAATAACAAATATTAAAAGAACCAGTGGAGAAGATGATTAGACCATGAAGCGATGATAGCAGAAAAAATTAATACATAATAGTACTCCACTTAGGTGAGAAGATAGCATGCATGAGGGAATCAGCAGTTATAGTAATGCCCAATTGTAAAGTGGTAGAGAAATCAAATATCTCAGCAGGATAGAGGCAAATGCCTAATAAGTATAGCCCATAATGAGTCCCACTGAGAACCAGCTGTGATCACTATGTACCACATACCGCCGATAGCCCATGATGTAAGATGGTAAAGGACCAAAAGTATACCAGCATGCTCAATCATGTAGTCCCACTCACCCATAGTGGAAAGCTGCTGATCGCACCGAGGCCCCGACGCCGTTTCGCGTTTCCGCTTCCTCGGGGGCAATGTATGTAAATGTGCCAAAGAATGGGTTTAAATAGTCCCTAATGTGGTTGGTTAACTCTTTGGCTGTGTCGAGGCTTCTAGGGCATCGTAGGTACGTTCCTTGGCTAATTCTAGTTGTGTTGTCAGTTTAGGGGTCTGCAATCCACTAAGTTACCAACCTCTCTGGGCGTCTGGTTGCCTAGCCTATTTCTCTACTATCCTCTTCGGTTACCGAATCATAACACTGGAGTTTGCCAAAGACATAAGGATTGAACCATAGAGGACTGGAGTAAGGTAATCTTCTCTGATGAGTCATAATTTTTAGCTTTGTCCAACACCTGGTCGTCTAATGGTTAGATGGAGACCTGGAGAGGTATACAAGCCACAGTGTCCTGCACCCACTGTGAAATTTGGTGGAAGATCAGTGATGATCTGGGGATGCTTCAGCAAGGCTGGAATTGGGCAGGTTAATCTTGCAAAGGACGTATGAATCAAGCCGCATACAAGGTTTTCTGGAAAAACAGTTGATTCCTTCTGCTCAGGCAATGTTCCCCAACTCTGAGTACTGGCTTTTCCAGCAGGACAATGCGCCATGTCACACAGCTAGGTCAATCAATGTGTGGATGAAGGACCAACACATCAAATCCCTGTCATGGCCAGCCCAATCTCCAGACCTGAACCCCATTGAAAACCTCTGGAATGTAATCAAGTAGAAGATGGAAAGTCACAAGTCATCAAATAAAGAACTGCTTAAGTTTTTGTACCAGGAGTGGCATAAGGTCACCCAAAAGCAGTGTGAAAGACTGGTGAAAACATGCCAAGATGCATGAAAGCTGTGATTAAAAATCATGGTTATTCCACAAAAAATTGATTTCTGAACTCTTCCTGAGTTAAAACATTAGTATTGTTATTTCTAAATGATTATGAACTTGTTTTCTTATCATTATTTAGGGTCTGCAAGCACTGAATTTTTTGTTATTTTGACCATTTCTCATTTTCTGAAAATAAATACAAAATTTATTGCTTGGAAATTCGGAGACATGTTGTCAGTAGTTTATAGAATAAAAGAGCAATTTACATTTTACTCAAAAATATACCTATAAAGAGAAAAATCAGACAAACTGAAAATTTTGCAGTGGTCTCTTAACCCCTTTCTGCCATTGGACGTACTATTCCATCCATGTGCCCTGGGACTTAATTCTTATGGACGGAATAGTACGTCATAGGCGATCAGCCGCGCTCACAGGGGAGAGCAGCCAATCGCAGCCGGGTGTCAGCTGATTATCACAGACCGTTCCCAGCACTTTAACCCCGGAACTCTGCGATTAAACAAGATCGCAGCGTTCCGAGAGCATAGGGAAGCTTCACACAGGAAGGGGGCTCCTTGCATGATTCCATGAGACCCTCAGATCAACGTGATGTGATCACATTGTTCTGAATTTCTCCTCCCTGCAGGCACCTGGATCCAAGATGGCTGCGGGTCCTTCCGAGTCCTGCAGGGGTGGGTTGTCAGTGCCTGCTGAGAGCAAGGGCCCGCAAGCCTCCTGCACTGCCTGTCAGATCGCTGATCTGACACAGTGCTATGTAAAGTGTCAGATCAGCGATCTGACATTATATAGTAATGTCCCACCCTGGGACACTGTAAAAAAGTAAAATAAAAAAATGACAATGTGTAAAAATATTTTAAAAAACCTCCTAAGTAAATAAAAATAATATTTTTCCAATAAACGCATTTCATTATGTAATAAAAAACAATAAAAGTACACATATTTAATATTTTAGTATCGTTGCATCCATAACAACCCGACCTATGAAACTGTCCCACTAGTTAACCTCTTCAGTGAACATCATAAAAAAAAAAAACGAGGCAAAAAGCAATGCTTTATCATCATACCGTCGAACAAAAAGTGGAATAACATGCAATCAAAAAGACGGATATAAATAAACATGTACCGCTGAAAACGTCATCTTGTCCCGCAAAAAAAGAGCTGCCACACAGCGTCATCAGCGAAAAAATAAAAAATTTATAGCTCTCAGAATAAAGCGATGCCAAAAACAATTATTTTTTATATAAAATAGTTTTTATTATATAAAAGTGCCTAAACATAAAAAAAGATATAAGCGAAGTATCGCTGTAATCGTACTAACTAGAAGAATAAAACTGACTTTTACCACACGCGGAACGGTATAAACACCCCCCAAAGAAATTCATGAATTGCAGGTTTTTGTTCATTCTGCCTCCCAAAAATCAGAATAATGGTACCAATAAAAACGTCATCTTGTCGGGCAAAAAACAAGACCTCACATGACTCTGTGGGCCAAAATATGGAAAAATTATAGCTCTCAAAATGTGGTGATGCAAATTTGTTGCAATAAAGAGTCTTTAGCATGTAACAGCTGCCAAACATAAAAACCCGCTATAAAAACCCGCTATAAATAGTAAATAAAACCCCCCTTTGTCACCCCCTTAGTTTCGGAAAATAATTTAATAAAAAAATGTATTTATTTTCCATTTTCCCATTGGGGTTAGTGTTAGGGGTGCGTTAGGGTTAGTGTTAGGATTAGGGCTGGGATGAGGGTTAGGGGTGTGTTGGGCTTAGGGTCAGAGTTAGAATTGGGGGTTTCCACTGTTTAGGCACATCAGGGGCTCTCCAAATGCGACATGGCGTCCGATCTCAATTCCAGCCAATTCTGCGTTGAAAAAGTCAAACGGCGCTCCTTCCCTTCCGAGCTCTGTCATGCACCGAAACAGTGGTTTACCCCACATATGGGGTGTCAGCATACTCATGACAAATTGTACAAAGCTTTTGGGGTCCAATTTCTTTGTTACCCTTGGTAAAATAAAAAAAGAATTGGACTGAAATAATTTTTTTGTGAAAAAAAGTAAAATGTTAATTTTTTTAAACATTCCAAAAATTCCTGTGAAGCACCTGAAGGGTTAATAAACTTTTTGAATGTGGTTTTCAGTACCTTCAGGTGTGCAGTTTTTAGAATGGTGTCACTTTTTGGGTATTTTTCTATCATATAGACCCCTCAAAGTGACTTCAAATGTGATGTGGTCCCAAAAAAAAATGGTGTTGTAAAAATGAGAAATCGCTTGTCAACTTTTAACCCTTATAACATCCTAACAAGAAAAAATTTTGGTTCAAAAATTGTGCTGATGTAAAGTAGACATGTGGGAAATGTTATTTATTAACTATTTTGTGCGATATGACTCACTGATTTAAGGGAACAAAAAATCAAATTTGGAAAATTGAAAATTTTCAAAATTTTCACCAAATTTAATTTTTTTCACAAATAAACGTAAGTCATATCAAAAGAAATTTTACCTGTATCATGACTTACAATATGTCACGAGAGAAAACATTGTCAGAATCACCAGGATCCTTTGAAGCGTTCCAGAGTTATAACATCATAAAGGGACAGTGGTCAGAAATGTAAAAATTGGCTGGTCATTAACGTGCAAACACCCTTGGGGGTAAAGGGGTTAATTTTGCCAGAGCTGTATACATATAGTACTGGCAGACATTGACAGAAGGGGCCAATGTGCAAGAACAGCATGTGTCTGTGACAGACCATGCTTGCATACTTGAAGGTGCTAGTGGGAACCTTACCGCTTGGGCCACATACGAAAAGTTGTTTAATTGTGGAAATCACAGGATGGATGGACATGTTATTGATATGCAAAGGATGTAAAATGTAAACCATGAGCAAGAGCAACGAGATCCCAACACTTACACACTTTGGCATGATATTAATAATTTAACAGGCTAGGGTTACACTACGATTTTCTCTCATCCGAGAAAATCGGTCCAATTATGCTAATGTCACTCTGGTCAGAGTTTGTGATCATAGTGTGATACAATTTTTTTGGGTGTGGAGAATGAAAAAAATCTCAATTTTCTCACTTCACTGTGTTAGTGAAAATAGTTATCCAGTGTGGTCCAATGTTTTCCACAGACCCATTAGACGTGAATGGGCGGTGTCATCCGATTAAACATCTTGTGAATGCTGCGATTTTTGGATATGTGCACAACCTCATAGAATAACATGAGGATGAGTGTTATCTGTCAAAATGACAGATAGCACTGATCCGATTTTTTATGGTTGACGAGTCCGTAATGGTTGACCGAGGACTGTTGTGCCACACTATTTTGAAGACGAAGGGGGGTCACAACAAATAATGAATTTGATTTAGAATTCTCTTTTGTTCTTTCACTTTGCAAGTTGTTATATGACAAAAATAACTATTAACACTTTATTTCAGAAATTTCAGAATTATTTCAGAATTTTTTTCAGAAATTTTTTCCACATTTGCCTAAAACCTTTGCACAGTACAGTACATTACTAATACTATATGCTTCTCATGGACTTGAGCACCAAATCCTCCTTCTTTGGTTACTGCAGCACTAATCTCGTAGCGCACATGTCTTCATACCTGGTGCCCATTGTAGACTGGCTAATAAAATCAAAGGAGTTCTATATGAAGGAGCCCCATACAGACATCTGGGCTAGTTACTATGAATAATCCACTGTTTAGCTGTTGCTTCTAAACTTGATCCTTTTGTGACCATCTTTCCGGCTACTTCTTGGATTTCTCTAATTTACTTCATTCTAACTCCTGGCTTTTTCAACTCAGTTTAGCATGCAGTCTAGTATGTACCTGGCACTGCCTGTCATCTGTTACCGATACTTGACTTATTGACTATGCTCACCTTTATTCCATAATGTCACACACAGTATTGCCTGACCACCTTACTGTCCTTTATCCTGACTGCATTTCCCAATCATCAGCCTACTTTGTTGTTGCCCATAGCAATTGCACTTCCAATTAATTTCTGTTTAATCTGGTTAAATTTTGAGAAAGAGGATGAATTGGAAATTCAAAGTGTTCAAAATCCAGTCTTATCAGTACTTTTACATTTTCCGAGTCTCATACCTTATGGGGCAATCCAGACATCATTACTCCAGGGCATAATTTTTCCATCCTTGGAGAAACTTCAAGGTCCTCCACATTTGGTCTGAACCTCACTGCAGTCATGTAATTTGGATGCTACTAAGTGTCCAGTGTCCCCTGATTGAAAAGCTAAATAGGTAGGTCTAACTGGAAATTAAGGGTACCTCACACATAGCGAGATCGTTAGCGAGATGGCTGAAACGTCACAAGTTTTTCTGACGCAACAGAGACCTCGCCAGCGATCTCGTTATGTGTGACACATAGTGACGACCGGCACCCGCTGTGATATCGCTGATCGTACTGGGAATGTCCTAGGCCAATTTTGATCGTTGGTGTCCCGCTGGTCAGCATGCATCGCTGTGTTTGACACCATAAAAACGACGAGCGACCTCGTTGGCGACTCAGAACTCAGCGACGCAGGCGTGATTTTTGCTTTAACAAGGTCCCAACGACCGCCGAAGTCGTTATTACGGATTGCCGTATAGTTTGCGGCATCGTTGAATAGATCTGCTGTTTGACAACTTACTAGCGACCATGTAGCGAAGTACCAGCAATCCTTACCAGGTCGTATCGTTGTTGGGATCGCTGGAACGTCGCTATGTGTAACTGGGCCCTTTATGCCTTATCTCAATAAATAAATTGGAACTCCCTTCTGGAGCTGGTTTAACAAACCACAAATAATGGCCTACAAAGACTCATCAATTGCTACTTCTGGTGACCATTTCTTCACACTGGTTTGTCTGATGAGGTTTACTAAACTGTCTGGCAATAGAGATGGGGCCAATATGAGACCTACCATTACTATGGATTCACAATGTGCTATTTTAAAGTAATAAATGGAACGCTCTTTATTTAGTATATCACCATATTGAATATTGAATCATCATATGTGAAAATCTGGTCTAATTCTGGACCTTACACTATTATTCACCATTGTTCTATAGTTTGTCTAAATTTCCTAGAGTGCAATTTATTGATATACTGCATACGTGTCAAAAGTAAAGATTTTGAACTAAACATTCTACAAACCATAGAAGCAGAATAAAATGTTTTTTAGCATTCCAGGGCAGTGCTGAAATGTCCCGATTCTGGACATTTCAATGTTGTTGACCGTGGCTCAATATTCAAATTTCTGTGGTACAGATCATAAATCAGGTACACTTCACTTGTGTTTGATGAGAAGCCTCTCATTCTACTTTTTAAGATGCTTGTAATGTTTTCTTTCAGGACATTAGAGTAAGCAACCAATATTACTGGCCCAACCGCCACCAGAACCTCTGACACAAACCATTAAGTAAAAAATGTAGTTGTCTTTTAAACCAACCAATAATTTTTATTAAAAAAATGCCTCTGAGAAGACCCATCTGAGTGCATATCTTCCTAGGTTCTGACTCTGAGACAGAAATATGTGTGGCCTTTTTACTCTACGTTATTGAAGTGTGGCGGGAACAATGGTGTCCCGACTCTGATGAGCTATGATAATACTGAGAAGCAGTAGAAAAAACTCACGTTCAATTTTTCTAACTCCACTGTGTTTGTTCTCATTATACTTTTGGAGATGCTTGTGATGTTTCCTTTCAGGCCAACTCTACAATCTCTAAGCAGACTGATGCAATAATTCACCACTTTCATGCTGTGTTGTAACATATCAGTCAACTCAAAGGGGCAGCCAACAATAGATTTGTTAGAAGCTATTCAGCTCAAAGGAGTATTCTCAAGATGTCTCTTGAGCAGCTCAGAACTCTATAGTCTCCTTTTTTCCTGGTTCCTGGTAGGGTATAGTCTACTCTTTGAATGACAGTTCTGCTGAATGGAATTGTAGTATAAGTAAAACTCAGCACAAGTTTTGCTGTAACACATTCAGCTGCCAATGGTTTGTTCTGATGTGTACACTGATATCACTATAACAGGGCATTTGAACAAATACACTGCTTGGGACTAAAAGCCAAGAGCCATAAGGAGAACTGCTATGGAGAAGCTGGTGCCAGAGGCGAATGATTTTGCAAGATTTATGCCAGCAGCTTGTCAGGAGCTCTAAGAAGGAGAAGAAGGGAGGTGACCAGCTAACTGTTGTACAGAAATCAATGCCCTGGAGAAAGGTGGGAATTTAGGATCTAGCTTCACCACTGGATTGTAACTATGGCATACTCTTGGGCCAGGGTTGGGAAAGCACTATTTGCAATCTCTATGGAAACCAGCCTTTATTTCAGAATAATGACGCAGCTAGAAGGAGCAAGTCAATTGCCACCTTGGTTATTTTATGCTGTCTGACTAATTAAATGAATTTAATAAACTAGACAATACCCCTTTACCAGGTGCTAAGGGATCTATGGTTTTAAACTTTTCACTTATATAAAGGGATCTGGTGTTTGGTGCAGATGCCACTGGGTTGCATCCATGGATTAGCTTCTGACCTGTGGATGAGCTGATGGAAGAGAGGTTAGGTAGTTGATCAGTAACACAATGGCAGGGACAATGACAAAATCATATAAATCAGAGACATAGTGGTTCCCATCAATTATGACTCGGCCACCGTATCCACTGTCATAGACACCCACAGAGTCTGAGCATGGTGACTGACAGCAAAAGCAGGGTCAAGGAAGATGTGTAATACTCATCAATTTTAGAATCACCAAATGAAAGAATCATGAATTGTCTGTGGGCAAAAATTGGCTTCTGTCTCGACCACGCACCACAATTGTGGGTTTCCAGGGATATGGGGTACTCGGAGCCGAGCCCATGAAAGTCTATGGGATTTGTGTCACTGGCAGCGGTGGCTCGTTCCGTTGTCCCTGGCGGTCAGGCGTATGTTGGGGGGATTATTTACAGGGGATTGGTAGATAACAGTTCGTGACGCCACCTGTAGTTTTCTAGTCACTAAGAACCAGCGCTGCTGTAGATCTCTGAGGGATGTTATGGCAGCTAGATGACGGGTCCCCACAGGTGGGACTGGTCCCTCAAAGTCTATGGTTATAATGATGTAGGGTGCAGATAAATGAATCAGTCTCACACCATCCAGCGTCTTTTCATACCTTTTACTTGTCAGATGTTTAGGCAGGTCCCGGGGAGCTGGTCGGGTGGAGAATGCACGTCTAGGTAAAGCTGAGCAGGTTAGAGGCCTCCTTAACTTCCACAGATTGTAGAAGAGTCCAACTTGCATAAAGCGTAGTTAACTCCGAATACTCCAGCTAACTCTATAGCTGTACTGCCCGGCCAACGTTGTGATGGAGCCTTCTAATGAGGAAACTAAGTCCTTAATTTTGCTGTCAGGCTCAAAGTCCCTGTTCCACCTGACTCCGGTTACGTATTGACACTAAGGGCTTGCTCCTGCGACTTATAGTCCAGCGAGTCTCTGGTTTTCTCGTTACTATGCGTGAAGCGATAGCAACACTTCGGTCCCCAGTGACCGGGTAATAGTGCAGATAATCCAATATCTAAGGCACTTCTCTAATTCCTTCCACTGCGCCCTTCGCCCTGCTCGCGCTCTTAACATAAGCACTCCACACTTCCTATGGTAGTACAAGTCAATCCTTTCTTACTTCTTCCTTGGAGCTCGCTGACGATTTTTCAGTATTCTTCTAGTTCAGGAACAACATCGACTGAACTTCACTGTCTTGGGACAGGCACTGAAGTTTCTGCTGCTAACTCTTCTTTCCATCAAACTGTCTCTGTCTTCTCCTTAAGGAACAGCTCTGACTTAGGCTGGAGAACTGGCTCACCCTTACTAGCCTCCACTTCTGAACTCTTCTCAGACAGGCTACAGACGCCAGACTGGAAACAGAACTGCTCTGTCCGAAGACAGGAAATGACTGCTCTCTGCTGCATGTCACTACCTTTTATACCCTATGGGTGTGTCCAAGTGTGTGTTGAGGTGAATGGATATCAAGCATTAAACTGTTACCTCTCCGCACATCCTCCAGGATTTTATGTGTGCCTTACATACCAGGGCTACACACTTCTGCCTAACAAAGCATTAAAAACCTTAAGTCCAAATTCATTACTGTTGACCCAGCACCGTTATAACACACCCATGTGGAGATGCCACAGCCTGCTAAAAAAAAGCTTATAGCGATCTAATACATATATTACACAAACTATTCTGTTTGATCCAGGAAACACAGGTCCCTGCAGTTTTCTCTTTCAAGAATTGTTTGTTTACATCTTCACAAGATAGAACTTCTTTTTATCTATAAATACCGATAGGAGTCTCTGCGGTGTATGAATGGTAGCTGCGTATCCGACAGTGACAATAATGTCCCATCCGCTGTGTACTATCTGTGAATAAATCTGATCTTGGACCTGTGAGCTCATTTACAGTAATAAGCTTTGCTCACATGCTAAATTGTGAACACACAGCTTCTTGTGATGCCATCAATAGAAATGCCGTACCAGCGATGGTGGATGTGTACGGATGCAGCTGAGGCGCTTTTATTAGCATACTCCTCATCATACATGCATGTTAAGGTGTCTGCAATAGCAGCAGGATGCATAAAGGTGTTAATCAGTTTTCACCACCCGTTAATGAGACTCATCTCTGCGGGAAAAATTGATTTCTTTTGTCTTGCTCCTTCTAGAACACAGATCTTCTAACCATTAATTGGGCTTTCATAATGCAGGCTCATTAAATAAATACATGTGCCTGTGTCACCCACTCGTTAGACCCACCTGTAGACCCAGGCCATGTCAGCTGTCTTGCATCATAATTTCTGAGACTCTACAGTGGTACCAGGTGCATTGACTTGATGAAGTGGGCATTCAAGGGTACTTTGTCCATGGAAGTTGACACACATGTGAACTGTTGTTTAGACTGACTGTTGAGACCAACAATTGAAGATGCACTCCATATGCCTCAAAGGAACAAAATGAGCAGGTTGCAGCATTGTTCCATACCTCTATACACATAAGTAACCCCCACAGCCCTGCGAGCAAATGGTACCAAAATAACAACCTGCTCAAAAAGCCTAATATATCAGTTGACAGCTCTTTTATTCAAGACTAGTGTTGAGCGATACTGCTCGATATCTAAAAATATGTATCGAAAATTGTATCGCCGATATCACTAAATATCGTCGATATCGATTCCGATACCGGAAGTCCCATGTAAGTCTATGGGAACAAAATATCGCAACTAAAAAAAAACCTTTATTTCCTTGTAAACACTAAATATACACACATAGAATACATAATATTTATATATATACATGTCATGTGACATATATTATACTATATGTTATAGTTTATACACTTCTACATAGTAAAAATATCCTCTGATTCAATTGCCGGGTAAAGCCGGCTTCTGTGAAAAGACAGAAGCACCCGACATGAAATGACACTTGGTGTACATAGGGTATAACCATGTTTTTCATGTTCGTTTGCAATCTGATTTGCACAAACAATTACATCAGTCTATGTGTGCAAAATTTCACACCTGTAGGGGTTAATTAAGGTGTAAATCGTGTAAAAAAACGGACTTTTTGTACGAATTTACACCTTTATTAACCCCACAGGTGTGAAATTTTGCACACATACAATCATGTAATTGTTTGTGCAAAACAGATATCAAACTACATGAAAAGACATGGTTAACTCTAATGTAAACCAAGTGTCATTTCATGTCGGGTTCTGCAATTTTCACAAAAGCCCGGCAATTGAAATAGCGGCTATTATACTATGTAGAAGTGTATGAACTATAAATATAAATATATTATATATATGTGTCCCAAAATTTAATACATGTATATATATATATTGAGGTGTAAAATTGCTGGAAAAAAATAGCTGGGCTCCCGCCCTATTTTCGCAACCAGACAGACAAAGCCAGTGAGTGGGTTCAGATAATAAATAGCCCAGAGAGGGACCATTAATTTTGCCCCCCCCGGGTACTAACATCTGCCCCAGACACCCAGAAAGGGCAAATCTTAATTAGATTTGCCCTTTCTGGCACTTTGCCCGTCTATTCCCATTGCCCTGTAGCGGTGGCGAATGGGTTAATAAGGGTTAAAATGACCTTGCAATTGAAAGGTCACTTTAAGCCAGGTTAATAATTGAGAGCTGTCCAATTAGACAACTATCAATTATTAATCCTATTGTATGAAAGAAAAATCAAACACACACACCTTTAATAAAAAAGAAGTTTAATGAAATAATCACACAGTTTTTGACCATATTTTATTTTCCTGCTATAAACCATTCCTGTAATAAAAATAAAATAATAAAGCAAAATTATTTTACAATCCGATGTACAGTCAGGTCCCACGGTGTTAATCCTTCAGAAAAGGGTTAATGTTTACTGCAGGGACCGCAGCTAATGCTTGCAGCTCCACAGTAAAACCCCCAAATGAATGAGTTCCTCTCCTGGCTGACAGGAGAGGGAATTGGAAATCTTAATTGATTGCTTTCCACTTTCACTTCAGGTCAGCCAGGGACACAATCAGTGACGTCAGAGGGAACTGGTTAACAAAAATAGGGGATCCCTCGTAAAAAAATTGGCGTGGGGTCCCCCCTATTTTTGTTTAACCAGCCAGATGAAGCAGACCGCTGAGGCCTGGATTTTCAGGCTGTTAAGGAGCCAAGATCCATGGACCTTGCCAGCCTGATAATACCAGGCCACAGCAGTCTGCATATCTTGGCTGATTAACAAAAATAGAGGATCCCCTCGAAAAAAATTGGCGTGGGGTTCCCCCTATTTTTGTTAAACCAGCCAGATGAAGCAGACGCTGAGGCTGGTTTTTTAGGCTGGTAAGGATCCAATTATCCATGGACCTTGCAAGCTGATAATACCAGGCCACAGCAGTCTGCTTAGCTTGGCTAGTTAACAAAAATAGGGGATCCCCTCGAAAAAAAAACGGAGTAGGGGTCCCCATTTTTGTTAACCAGCCAAGTAAAATGCAGAATGCATGCGGCCTGGTATTAAAGACTGTCAAGGCCAGGGGATTTTGGCCCTCAACAGCCTGATAATACCAGGCTACAGCAGCCCCACATTTGGCGCATCAAAAGATGTGTCCAATTGTGGCACTTTACCCGGCTCTTCCCACTTGCCCTGTAGCGGTGGCAAGCGGGGTAATAAGGGGTTAATGTCACCATTGATTGCCACGGTGACAATAAGCCCGGTTTTAATAATGGAGAGGTGTCAATAAGACACCGATCCATTATTAATCCCAAAGTTATTAAAATGCATAAAAAAAAGACAAAGCAAGAAAAAAGTATTTTTTAAAGAAAAAAAAGAGACAACACAGTTTTCATTTCTTTTATTTTACTCTCATTCCTGCGACGCCATCGATCTCCTGTAAAAAAAGAAAAAAAACAAACCAACAGTATACCATCTGTCCGACGCAGTCCATGTAACGACTGTCCCACGGCGATCCAGCTCTGCTACATCGCAATGACAGGCAGAGCCTGTCATCGCGACGCAGCACAGCTGATACCTGCTTCCCCGCGGTGACGTCATCGGACTGAATGCTTTACGGCCGGGAATTACCCAGCAGTCACTGCAGTTATCGCGAGAAACTGCATGTGACCGCCGGGGAGAAGAGGATGGCGGCCATGAAGCAGTCCAGGACGTGACCGCCGGAGATCTTCTGCCAGGTAAGTGCCGCTGACTCCTGACAGACCCGACCCGACGGACACTGACAGTGACAGACCCGACCGACGGACACAGACAATGACAGTGACAAATCCGATTCCGGTATTCGATATTGACGAAAAATATCGGTATTCGGAATCGAAAGGCCGGGTAGAGCTAATATCGGCCGATAACCGTTATTTGCTGTATCGTATCGCTCAACACTATCAAGACCAGATCGTACGGTCTGCCTTGATGCCCGGGTAGTCATGACAACCTCCAGGGCATCCAGCTACAGAAAGCCGCTGTGACCATGCTCACAACATGGTCACAGCAGCTTTCTCTGTTGGTATAATACATTGCAATGCTGGAGCATTGCAATGTATTATACCCTTTAATCAAAAGTGAAAAAGTGAAAGTCCATAAAGGGACAAGGTAAAAAAAAAATTTTAAAAAAATTTGTAAAAAAAAATATTAAAAAATATAAAAAAAATTCCCTAAAAAATACACATTTTTATGTAAAAAAAAAACAAAAAAATTCACATTTTGGTATCGCCGCGTCCGTAAAAATCCCATCTATAAAACCGAACCCTAGTTAACCCCTTCAGTGAAAGCCGTAAAAAATAAAACCCCACAAAAAAAGTAGTAAATTATACTTTTTCCAAGCGGTATCATTATACCGCTTGGAAAAGTGCAATAATACGCGATCAAAAAGACGGATATAAATAAACATGGTACCGCTGCAAAACGTCATCTTGTCCCTCAAAAAACAAGCCACCATACAGCATCATCAGCAAAAAGATAAAAAAGTTATACTCGGGAATAAAGTGATGCAAAAAAAAAATTTATTTTTTTCTATAAAAGTTTTTTATTGTGTAAAAAACGCCAAAACATAAAAAAAGATATAAATGAGGTATCGCTGTAATCGTTGTGACCTGAGAATAAAGCTGCTTTATCAATTTTACCACATGCGAATGGAGAAAAAAAAAAAATTCTGAAATTGCTGGTTTTTGTTCATTCTGCTTCCACAAAAATCGAAATAGGAAAGCGAACAAAAAACTTTATATGCCCGAATATGGTACCAATAAAAACATCAGCTCGTCCCGCAAAAAATAAGCTTGCACATGACTGTCGGCCGAAATATGGAAAATTTATAGCCTCAAAATACGGCGATGCAAAAAATTTCTTCCAAAAAAAGTGTCTTTTAGTGTGTGTACAGAAGCGAACATGAAAAAAGGATGTAAATCTGGTATCGCTGTAATTGCACCGACCCGAAGAATAAAGTTGCCTAATCACTAATACCGCATCAGGAACGCGTAAAAAATAAAACCAATTCTTCACCTTTTGTGGATTTGTTCATTGTGCCTCCCAAAGATCGCAGTAAGGCGATCACAGTGGTTCCCCCCCACATATGGGATATCAGCGTACTCAGGACAAATTGCACATCAAATTTTGGAGTCCCATTTCATTTCTCCTGTTACCCCTTATAAAAAAAAAAATTTGGGGGCAAACAGATCATTTTTGTGGAAAAAAATATGATTTTTTTATTTTCCCCGGCTCTAACTTTTATAAACTTCTGTGAAGCACTTGGGGTTCAAAGTGCTCACCACACACCTAGATAAGTTTTTTTGAGGGGGTCTAGTTTCCAAAATGGTGTATTTGTGGGGGGTTTCTACTGTTTAGGCACATCAGGAGCTCTCCAAATGCGACATGACACCCGCAGACCTTTCCATCAAAGTCTGCATTCGAAAACGGCGCTCCTTCCCTTCCCAGCTCTGCCATGCACCTTGGGGGGTCTAGTTTCCAAAATGGGCTCACTTGTGGGGTTTTCCACTGTTTAGGCACATCAGGGACTCTCCAAATGCGACATGGCGTTCCAATCTCAATTACAGCCAAAAAAGTCAAATGGCACTGCTTCCCTTCCGAGCTCTGCCATGCGCCCAAATAGTGGTTTACACCCCACATATGGGGTTTCAGCGTACTCAGAACAAATTGCACAATAACTTTCGGGTCCTGTTATCCTTTGGAAAATAAAAATTGTGGGCGAAAAGATCATTTTTGTGGAAAAAATATGATTTTTTAATTTTACGACTCTACGTTATAACCTTCTGTGAAGCCCTTAGGGGTTCAAAGTGCTCACCACACATTTAGATAAGTTCCTTGGGGGGTCTAGTTTCCAAAATGGGGTCACTTTTTGGGGGGGTTTTCACTGCTTACGTACATCAGGGGATCTCCAAACGCGGGCATGGTGTCCGCTCTTGATTCCAGTCAATTAGACATTCAAAATCTCAAAAGATGCTCCTTCTAGTGTTGAGCGATACTGCTCGATATCTAAAAATATCGGATCGGAATGGATCGCCGATATCACTAAATATCGGCGATATCCGATTCCGATACCGGAAGTCCCAGTAAGTCTATGGGAACAAAATATCGCAACTAAAAAAAAACCCTTTTCTTTCGTTGTAAACACAAAATAAAACACACCCTAGAATACATATATAATATATATATACATGTCATGTGACAAAATATATATTCATATATGTATAGTTTATACACTTCTACATAGTAAAATAGCCTCTGATTCAATTGCCGGGTAAAGCCGGCTTCTGTGAAAAGACAGAACCCCCCGACATGAAATGACACTTGGTGTACATAGGGTTAACCATGTCTTTTCATGTCGTTTGCTATCTGATTTGCACAAACAATTACATCAGTCTAAAGTGTGCAAAATTTTTACACCTGTAGGGGTTAATTAAAGGTGTAAATTCGTTGTAAAAAAAAAGGACTTTTTTTTCTACGAATTTACACCTTTAATTAACCCCTACAGGTGTGAAATATTTGCACACATAGACTGGTGTAATTGTTTGTGCAAATCAGATAGCAAAGGACATGAAAAGACATGGTTAACCCTATGTAACCAAGTGTCATTTCATGTCGGGTTCTGCATTTTCACAAAAGCCGCAATTGAATTAGCGGCTATTATACTATGTAGAAGTGTATGAAATATAAATATAAATATATATATATGTGTCACAAATTCAATGAATGTATATATATATATTATAATATTGAGGTGTAAAAATTGTTTAAAAAAAATGCGTGGGCTCCCGCCCTATTTTCGCAACCAGACAGACAAAGCCAGCGAATGGGGGCAGATAATAAAAGCCCAGAGTGGGACCATTATTTTGGCCCCCCCCTGGCTACTAACATCTGCCCCCAGACACCCCAGAAAAGACAAACTATAATTAGATTCCCCCCTTTCTGGCACTTTGCCCGTCAATTCCCATTTGCCCTGTAGCGGTGGCGAATGGGTTAATATGGGGTTAAAGCCACCTTGCTATTGAAAGGGACCTTAAGCCAGGTTAAAATTGAGAGCTGTCAATTAGACAACTATCAATTTTTAATCCTATTGCATGAAATAAAAAAAAAACACACACACTTTAATTAAAAATCATTTTAATGAAATAAAGACACAGTTTTTGACCATCTTTTTTTTTGGACTGCAAAAAACCCTTTCCTGTAATAAAAATAAAATAAAAAAGCAAAATTATTCTTACCTATCCCATGCACAGTCAGGTCCCACGGTGTAATCCTTCAGAAAGGGTTAATGTTTACTGCAGGGACCGCAGTTAATGCTGCAGCCTCACAGTAAACCCCCAAATGAATGAGTTCCTCTCCTGGCTGACAGGAGAGGAAGTGGAAAGCTTAATTGATTGCTTTCACTTTCACTTCAGGTCAGCCAGGGACACAATCAGTGACGTCAGAGGGAATGATTAACAAAAATAGGGGTTCCCTTCGAATAAAAAATGGCGTCGGGTCCCCCCTATTTTTGTTAACCAGCCTGATGAAGCAGACTGCTGAGCAGTGGCGTACCGTGAATGAAGCAGACCAAGCAGCTGCTATGGGGCCCGGACAGGTGAGGGGGCCCTCGACGGTCGGGTAGCTGTGCTGACACAGTACTACCAGGGGGTCAGCGGGGGAGGGGGAGCGCAGCTCTTCTATATACTCACCCCTCCTGGTGCGGTCTCTGCAGCCCCTGCTCTTCTCCCACGGTCTCCGACGCCTGTTTTCAGCGGTCAGGTGGTACCGCTCATTACAGTCATGAATACGCACATATTCATGACTTTAATGAGCTGTCCCGCGTGACCGCTGAACACTGGCGGCGGAGACCGTGGGAGAAGAGCAGGGGCTGCACAGACCGCGCCGGCGGAAGGGTGAGTATAAGGGATATTTACCTGTCCCGTTCCACCGTTGCTCGCGTCCTCTTGCTGCAATGTTCAGGTCAGAGGGCGCGATGACGTCGTTAGTGCGAGCCACGCCCTCTGCCTGATCATTCACTGCTGGAGGAGCCCGAAGACAGCGGCACTCAGCAGTGGAGAGAGGACAGGTAATATCTCAGGTGCCGGGGCCCTGAGCGAGCGGTGACATCGGCACCTGGTGTCACCCCCTGCTCAGGACACCGGCACCTGGCCCCCAGCGACGAAAGGTGAGTATGTCTTTTTTTTTTTTTTTGGTCGCAGCAGCTGCGGCAGCATAAGGGCCTATACTATGGAGCATCTATGGGGGCACAATCTATGGGGGCATAATACATTTTTTTGTTTAATGTGTCCCCTCACTGTGCTGGCACTTTACATTTACAATGGCTCTGGGTTTTTTTTTGGGGGGGGGCCCATTCAGACTTTTGCTATGGGGCCCCATGATTTCTGTGTACGCCCCTGATGCGAGGCATGGTATTTAAGGCTGTTAAGGAGCCAATATCCATGGATCTTGCCAGCCTGATTATACCAGGCCACAGCAGTCTGCATATCTTGGCTGATTAACAAAAATAGGGGATCCCCTCGAAAAAAATTGGCGTGGGGTCCCCCTATTTTTGTTAACCAGCCAGATGAAGCAGACCGCTGAGGCCTGGATTTTCAGGCTGTTAAGGAGCCAAGATCCATGGACCTTGCCAGCCTGATAATACCAGGCCACAGCAGTCTGCATATCTTGGCTGATTAACAAAAATAGGGGACCCCTCGAAAAAATTGGCGTGGGGTCCCCCCTATTTTGTTAACCAACCAGATGAAGCAGACCGCTGAGGCCTGGATTTTCAGGCTGTTAAGGAGCCAAGATCCATGGACCTTGCCAGCCTGATAATACCAGGCCACAGCAGTCTGCATATCTTGGCTGATTAACAAAAATAGGGGATCCCCTCGAAAAAAATTGGCGTGGGGTCCCCCCTATTTTTGTTAACCAGCCAGATGAAGCAGACTGCTGAGGCCTGGTTTTTCAGGCTGGTAAGGATCCAATATCCATGGACCTTGCAAGCCTGATAATACCAGGCCACAGCAGTCTGCTTAGCTTGGCTGGTTAACAAAAATAGGGATCCCCTCGAAAAAAAAAACGGCGTAGGGGTCCCCCTATTTTTGTTAACCAGCCAAGTAAAATGCAGACTGCTGCGGCCTGGTATTAAAAGACTGTCAAGGCCCATGGATTTTGGCCCTCAACAGCCTGATAATACCAGGCTACAGCAGCCCCACATTTGGCGCATCAAAAGATTGCCAATTGTGGCACTTTACCCGGCTCTTCCCCACTGCCCTGTAGCGGTGGCAAGTGGGGTAATAAGGGGTTAATGTCACCGTTGATTGCACGGTGACAATAAGCCCGGTTAATAATGGAGAGGTGTCAATAAGACACCGATCCATTATTAATCCCAAAGTTTTTAAATGTATAAAAAAAAAGACACAGCAAGAAAAAAGTATTTTAATGAAATAAAAGAGACAACACAGTTTTCATTAATTTTATTATACACTCATTCCTGCGACGCCATCGATCTCCTGTAAAAAAAGAAAACAAACAAACCAACAGTATACCACCTGTCCGACGCAGTCCATAGTAACGACTGTCCCACGACGATCCAGCTCTGCTACATCGCAATGACAGGCAGAGCCTGTCATCGCGACGCAGCACAGCTGATTACCTGCTTCCCCGGCGGTGACGTCATCGGACTGACTGCTTTACGGCCGGGATTACCCAGCAGTCACTGCAGTTATCGCGAGAAACTGCATGTGACCGCCGGGGAAAGATGATGGCGGCCATCAAGCAGTCCAGCCCGTGACCGCCGGAGATCTTCTGCCAGGTAAGTGCCGCTGACTCCTGACAGACCCGACCGACGGACACTGACAGTGACAGTGACAAATCCGATTCCGGTATCGATAAGACGAAAATATAGGAACTAAGTATCGAAAGCCCGATAGAGCTAATATCGGCCGATACCCGATACTTGCGGTATCGTATCGCTCAACACTAGCTCCTTCCCTTCTGAGCACTGCCGTGCGCCTAAAGATTGGCCTTCCTTCACACATGGGGTATCGGTGTACTCAGGAGAAATTGTACAACAAATATTGTGGTTCATTTTCTCCTGATACCCTTGACAAAATAAAAAAAAATTGTGTCGAAAGAAAAATTTTGTGGTAAAAAGTTAAATGTTCATTTTTTCCTTCCACATTGCTTCAATTCTTGTGAAGTACCTAAAGGGTTAATAAACTTCTTGAATGTGGTTTTGAACACCTTGATGGGTGCAGTTTTTAGAATGGTGTCACGTTTGGGTATTTTCTGTCATATTGCCCCCTCAAATTCACTTCAAATGTGATGTGGTCCCTAAAAAAATGTTTTTGTAAATTTTGCTGTAAAAATGAGAAATCGCTGGTCAACTTTTAACACTTGTAACTTCCTAACAAAAAAAATTTTGGTCCAAAATTGTGCTGATGTAAAGTAGACATATGGGAAATGTTATTTATTAACTATTTTTTGTGACATATCTCTCTGATTTAAGGGCATAAAAATTAAAAGTTTGAAAATTGCAACATTTTCAAAATTTTCACCATATTTCCATTTATTTCATAAATAAATGCAAGTTATATCGAATAAATTTTACCACTAACATGAAGTACAATATGTCACAAGAAAACAATCTCAGAATCGCCAAAATCTGTTTGAAGCGTTCCAGAGTTATAAGCACATAAATTGACAGTGGTCAGAATTGTAAAAATTGGCCTGGTCATTAACCTACAAAATGGCTTGGTACTTAAGGGGTTAAAGGACTTTATTCTGGCTGTGTGTATATTTACAATAAACTATAGGATTAGTAATGGATAGGTATCTTATAGGCGTTTGTCCATTACTAACCAGTGGGGATTGATGTCACCGGGCAATACAAAGGTGATATCAACCCCACAAATATAAACCCCATTTGTCACCACTACAGGTAAACTTTATACCTCCGATCACAGTTGCGGGCTTACGCTGTCATTTGACAGTGTGGGAACCACGGCTGTCTAACCGGTGGTATTGATTTTTAGCTTACCGATCAGAAACAGTGTTTGCCACGCTGTCATGCACAAACACTGGATGTTCAAGTGAATGGTGCCCATGTTCAGGTCCGGGTACTGTTCTGGTACTCGAACCCAAACTTTTTTTTAACTGGAGGCGGAGGAACATGAGCACCATGAAGCAATAGTGGTCATATATAAACAATATAATAAATAAATGTTTATATTATAATGTGCAAGTGCACTATAAACAAATATTGGTGGAGAAAAGGGTTAGACATAAAAGTAGTGAAATTAATATAAAAAAAGTTAAGTTTTTAGTGGGGGGGATTCAATTTTTTTTAAAATTTTCTTATAATTAAAAAAAAAAAATATTTTAATTTTTAGTCTCCTTAGGGGATTGTTCTAAATAGTATAAAGCACGATTTCCTATGAAGCACAGCCTTTGACCCAAGAAGACAGACAGTTATGGAGGCTTTCATCAGGGCCTTAGCTACCATGGTCACCAATAGGTACTTTTCAAACATGTTACTGGGGGGCTATGGGTGAGCTCTATTCAAATGCAAATGTCAGAGATTGACAGCAGCTTCTAAATGGTTAACAGCCGACATCTACTGTATATTGATGGAGCTCAGCTCCTGAGCCCCCTCCACACTTGCAGATCCTAGTGCGGATGTACTGGTTTATGGGTTAAGGTACTGCCACACTAAGCAATCCCGCTAGCGATCTCGTTAGCGTTGCATACTAATGAGATCGCTAGCGGGATCGTTTCTATATCGCTAAATGCGGCCACATTTAGCGATATAGTTAACGACGCTATCGCCGTTAGCGATCTTCTTAACGACTTTAGCGGTACAAAAGTACCGCTAAATCGCTAAGAAAAGGTGCCACACAGCGATTAGATACTTACCCAGCGGGAGCGCCAGCGATGAAATAGGGTCCGGAACGATTCCAGCGACGAGCGAGATCACAGCAGGAAGCTCGTCGCTGGAAGCTGCCGCACTGAACAATATCGCTAACGGGATCGCTAAATAGTGACGTTTTTTAGCGATCTCGTTAGCGATATTGTTTAGTGTGGCATACCCTTTAGTGGTGATATTCCTTATATTGGCTTTGGAGGCGAAAACATTTTAGAAGACTGTGGTGTTTTAGGGAATACATTTAATATCTGTATGGTTCAAGGGTTGAACATATTATTTCCAGTAGTGCATGTCAGCTTATAAGTTAATATATTTATGCCTTGTGTTTTCACAATGCAAACTGCATACATCATTAAACAGATATATTAGACATGATGAGAGTGTTGTACTTATTTTAATAATCAAATACCACCTTTAAAACATGTGGCATGTTGATGAGCTATAGGACTGAAAAGGGCGCATGTATTGTTCTTGCACAGGGGCCCTTTTCTCTCTGTGTCCACCACTGCTACATTGGACCCCTATGTAAGATCACCAACACGGCCCCCAACTCTCACAGGTATTAATAGTATTGCTTTTCTCTTATGTGCCAAAGGGACCTTTTGGATTCCCCCCCTAGACTCCACAGTCTAAGTGTGACTGCAATCCTTGCACACACTAGACTTACGTCTCTGTAGATGTTAGTCAAAGGTGAAGAAGGTTACACATTTTTATAATAAGATATATTACAAAATGTTCGTGTAGTAGTGATGAGCGAATGTGCTCAGATAAGGTGCTCGAAAAAGCTATGGAGTCCTGGCGGCTGCATGTCTCAAGGCTGTTCGACAGCCGCAACACATGCTGGGATAGCCTGTTTGATAGGCAATCATTGCATGTGTTTCGGCAGTCAAACAGCCGTGAGATATGCAGCCGCCGGGATTCAAACAAAGTATTCGAGCAAGCCGAAGACATTTGGTCAGCACATGAGCATGCTCGGATATTCGGATAACACCTTATCAGACCAAGTTCACTCATCACTAATGTGTTTTATCGATTTGGCAAAAAAAAATGATAAAATGTAATAAGAATATACTCTAAAAATGAAGAGACCACCCCCTTATCTAGGCCAGATTTCCTTTGACAAATTTCCACCATAGATTATGAAGAGGCAATTTGCACCATAGATTATGCATTTTGGCCATTTTACTTTTAAAAGACCAATATGCAACTATCAACCCCTTTAGTTAATCTTGCCACATGACTTAGGATAAAAAGCCAAACTAGACCCTTCATTTGCAGACACATGTTATGTAATATTAGTCTCATCATTCATCAGTGCAAAGCAGGAGGACTGATTTGGCTGGATGAGAGACCTCTGACAGAGGGTAGAAGGGGCAAGATTATCATTTTCAAATGTAGAATTAGAGGTCGTCTCAAAGATTTTTCACTGCATTAGAACGACTTGAATACATATGACCCTGAATGCCTTTCTCTGTATTATTACTAATAATGAACACTTTAAATAAAGCTCGAATTCATTGTCTTCTGCTGGATTCTGACAAATTGAAATGTAATTTAGTTGGGCTGGAAGACAGATAAGAGAAGTCAGAGTATTGTCAAGGCTCCCTAAGTGCAGGATCGCTTTTTACAATGCTTTGAGTTATTTGTTTACAAGGACATTAGTCTTGTAATGTGGCCTCATTAAAATGACTGCTCCTTACACAGTTGTATACCGTTCTTCTCCATGTATCTTCATTACTTGTCTCCCAAGCAATGAAATGTCTGCTCATAATAGATGTGCTCACATATTTCCATGTTATCACAATTGTAAGTAAAGTAGTATAACCAGAAAATGCCATACTGGATAAACCTCACAAACATTATTGTGGCAAGTAACTGAAGCACATGGCAGAACTCAGGACCTGTTTGGTGGGGTATGGAGTCTCTGTAACTCTGCACTACAAACCAGTAGGCACTCCATGTACCATAAATGGATCTGTCTGCATGGCGCCATATTAGGCTATGGCTATGTAATGTTGCGTTGGGTGGTAGACGTAGGCGAGATGCTTGTCTCATTACATGAAAGTGGAGGTCCTGGCTGGGTGTGTGGAATTGTGCTGTGAAGGCCTCATGCATATGCGCATGTAACTGATGTTGCTGGTTTGCCAGGACCAAATGTTTCACATTTCAAATAAAAAATTAACTTTTTACGAAATGAGAACTCAGTAGGGAACATATACAAGTGATAATGGGAACAAAGTCTTATGAATGTTTCCTTTACAACCTGAAGCATTTTCCACAGTTTCCTTGCTTCGTTTCTCTAGGGTTCTCTGTGTCCACTGTTTCTCACTACTTCACCACAAACCAGCTTTAACACTAGAGTCCTGACCAGCAAGAGTCGTTTACTTGTTCTGTGATTCCACGTCCTCTTTTCCAGTATGGTCAGTAAAGCGGACACTCGTCTTGAACTCCAGCCTGGTATGGTTCTGTCCCATCTCCTTACAGCTACACAAGGGGAACTTTGGTTGTACAAAGAAGACTGCAATGTTCATGACAGCTGATTGTCGCATCCTGGTACACCACATATAGCAACTTGGATGTGACTATGACATGAAATCTGAACTTGCTGAATTTTTGGTTGAAGGATGCAAGTCATTATAGACCATTTCTGTTTGTGGACTAATCACTCAAACGTTTTGGTCATGTGACTTATTCTAGGCTTGGGGTTTTGTATCCAAAGTAGGTGTGTAAGTCTGAAGCTGTAAAGGGAATCTGTCACCAAATTTTTGGTACTCCATCTGAGAGCATTATAATGTAGGTGCAGAAACTCAGATTCAAGAGGTGGCATTTACTGGGCTGCTTGATGTAATTTTGATAAACTCAGTATTTTCTCTACTACAGATCTAGCAGTTCTCTGAATGCTGAGCTCTGTATAACCCCGCCCACACCACTGATTGGCAGCTTTCTGTGCACTGTGCATAGGCTGAAAGCTGCCAATAAGCTGTGGGGCAGAGTAAGAAATAGCTCTTGAATATACAGGACTACATGGCAGCAGGTTTAGTCCTCTAGTGCTGATCTCCTGCTGACAAACAGTGTTTGTATCAAAACTAGAGCAAGCAACTCAGTAAGTAATGCATTGTTGAAATCAGGGTCTTTGAAGGCACAAAATAGGATAAGGAGAGGCTATGGATTGCAAGAGTTTATAAACAAGGAGGGAAGCTGAGGTGGAAAAATGTATGCGCCCTTTTGGATAGAAAGGTGAAAGGTGGGTTTTTTGATGAGTATTTTAGAAGGGCTGAGTTCATGGGGCTCTCATACCTGCAATACAGAATGAAGTCAACCCCATTGTTATTATTAGTACATTTTGGATTATTTAAATTCTTTCCCAAGTTTAGGCTTCCAGTATGGTTGTCTCAGCTGGCTTTTTGTTGGTTGGACTCCTTTAGTTAGTCACTGAGTGTCAACTAGCTGAATTATAAGTTAAACAGAATGTTGAAATGGTTAAACCTGTTAAGAATCAATAAATAGCTGTGGTCGATCTTCCACCCAATATCATGCGCCTGAATCATCATATGTGGAATGTATTGATAATGCAAACCAGAGATGGGAGAATATTAATTTGTTCTGGGCAGTCTTGTCTTACAATCAGCATTGGTGCAGGTGGATAAGCTGCTGCCCCCAATCGATCAATTGCTGATTTCCCTTCCACAGGATGTGTGTGATTCGTCTGCAAGAAGGGATAGTAAAGCCAGTGCTGATTGGCTGCAGGGACTGAGTGACATAACAATGTAAAGCTATCCCCAGGAGAACCAGTGCCGACACAGCTGGATCGGCACCAGCATCGGAGGTGAGTAAAATGTTATCATTTTACAAGGGGGAAACATAGGGATTGAGAAGGGATTGTCAGATTAGCTCTGTATTTATGGTTAATTCAGCCATTTAAGTGTACAAATTGAACGTGGCACTATCTATAAATTAGGAGGACACGTTTTATTCTATTTT
This sequence comes from Oophaga sylvatica, assembly GCA_033576555.1. Classification (NCBI taxonomy): domain Eukaryota; kingdom Metazoa; phylum Chordata; class Amphibia; order Anura; family Dendrobatidae; genus Oophaga; species Oophaga sylvatica. The sequence continues at coordinate 57,581,874 of JARQOD010000005.1, forward strand.
GAGTCTTTTGTAACTGCTAATCGTAATGTGAATGTCTCCGGTTTATAAAGGTGGTTCACCCTACACCTGATTTATTGGGTCTCCATTGATGCTAAAATGCCTTTACTTGTCTGGAACATACGTGAATAACACAACCCTATTAATGTCTGTACTGAAAAGGGGCAATTATTCCAAATCAGCTGCATGCAGGTGCCTGGCTCTTGTTTTTAGAAGAGTTTCCAACTTGACCAATTTTGAAAAAAATATGAAATAAAATTCTTAAGCAGAGCTAATTTGCATATATTTTTGCCATGGAGCATCGCCTGTGAAAGTGTTCATCATCTAAACTTGTTCAATGGGAATCAGTATCTCCTCTGAGGAAAGGGCTTTCAAAAACTTTGTGTGATCCTTATCAATTCTTTTTTTCTACTTCAGTAGAAAAAAAATCTATGTTATACCTGAATGTAAATACTCTTTAATGAATGGGCTGCACGGTGGCTCAGTGGTTAGCACTGCAGAGCTGGAGTTCCATGTTCAATTTCCACCAAGGACAACATCTGCAAGGTGTTTGTATGTTCTTCCCGTGTTTGTGTGGGTTTCCTCCCCCCACTCTAAGACATACTGATAGGGAATTTAGATTGTGAGCCCCATTGGGGACAGCGATGATAATGTGTGCAAACTGTAAAGTGCTGCAGAATATGTTGGCGCTATATAAAGAGATTATTATTATTATTAACTTTACCAAACTAACACTTAAGTAGTAATATAAGATTGACAGTCCTGGGTCTATTAAATTTGTCAGGACTAGAAAAAGGAAAAAAAAAAGAAGAAAGGTATTGCCAAATATCAGCTTAACCTCTAGTGTAAGTGCTAAAGCAAAATGATGGTTATACATCGAAATATAGAAATGAAATTATAAAAAATGGCATGTTACAAATGTGATAGTTATCCCATGCCAGTATCCCGCTGTGACCCGCAGTGACAAGTGCAGAAAATGACATGGTCACTGAATCTTGCTTACATTTACAACTCATCCATGCCTAATGATAAGCTGAGGGTGATTTAGGACAAGGTAGCTGTAAATAACACATGATTACTGGTTGTAAAGGACTATACAGCAAAGTAGAAAGGCTCATCATTGTACATGGACTGTCATCATCACTAAGAATTACATAAAGCCTCTGTTCACAAAAGTAGACATCTTTCTTTTAGATTTTACCTCCCTTAAAAGCTTATTCCCATAATATCCAAGAAGTACCATTTCTCCTTGCGGAGATTGACATGCTAAGCATGCCAAGATGAGGAGACTTAAAGCCGCAATGCATGATATTCCCATAATAAGCATTTATACATTTATAGCATTTGCGCAGGATGTGACAAAACGGTATGATGTAAGTTCCTCACCTATTGATAGAACAGGAGTTCTGTGATCTTCATTTACCTAATCAAGATGACTGTTCCCCATAGACTGCAATCCAGGGGAGGCTACAGTCATCTCTACTGAAGTCTGAGGATAGACATGACAAATTGGTTGTACAAGATCCAGGGGCAAACATATCATTGGCATAACATGTGCAGCCGCACTGGGGCTCAAGAGGTAAGGGGGTCACTACCACCTCCAAAGTAGGTGGAGTTGTGCATTATGATGAGTTATTGGACTGACAGGGTCCATAAATTCTTCTTACACAGGGGCACGCTTCTGTCTGTGTCCGCTACTGGCAAGTTCACATCCCATCTAATAATTGTGAATATGTTGGTATTGTGACAGATGACATAATTCTACCGTAACCTCCCAGCACAGCTCTCATTGTAAGTTGTGCATGACTTGCTACTTACATATGGGCACATTTGCATATAGAAGAGTTGCAACGGCCAATGAGTGGCTATAGTTTCAAAAAGTTTGGCTACTTTATAATATATCTTTGCAAGCTCTGTATTGATTTCTAACACATGCAGTCCCCAGCTTTCAAAGATCCAACTTACATACGAAGCCAAGTTAAGAACATCGGACATTCAAAACCCCACACAAAAAAAACAACACTCACCTCACCACTGAACTCTCCAACCACCATACAGTCCTATTCTTACTGCAATTGTGCAGACCACATCTCCATCCTCTTCACTAAAGGTCAGTGGACGTGACCAGAAGTCCTGGTCTATAGTGAAGAGGCCAGAGATGTGGTGTGCTCAATACTGGAAAGAAGAGGACCAAACATCGAGCAGTGGGAAGGTTGGAGAGGCAAATATTGATAGAAAAAAATATCCTATTATTCACCTACCCTGGCCATGCTGATGCTCACAGACTGGTCCTCAATCTTTCTGCCATCACTAGCCACATCTTCAAGTCTTTCAGACAAGTCCAGGACATGGAGGTCACAGCGCATCATAAGGTCAAAATAGAGGAAAGAAGAGGACCAGATGGCGAGCAGCGAGCTGCGGTGTGGTCAGCGATGAGTCATAAGGTTGCGACAGTGGAAAGAAGAAGACCAGATGGCAGGTGGCAAGTAGTGGGGAGATCAGCAGTGAGTATAAGTGTATGTGTGTTTTTTTTCCCTGATCCAACCTACATACATATTTGAGCTACGATAAAAATTTATAAAACACATTTAGTTCATAGCCCGGGGGAAACCTGTATTAGTAAAACCATGGCTCTTGTTTGGCCAGCCTTCTCTTCTATTCGCACACCTCTCTCCATTAGATGGCTGTGATTGCACCAGACACGCTACTTAGCTTCATTTTTTGAAACACACTGTGGCCGTAATTTGCAATCACCCTGTTGGGAATTGAGTGGAGGAACAGTGTTGGTTTTTCTCCCATTTGATATTGCAGCTTGCTTCCATCCAGTGTATAATGAATTGATTAGAAAGCACTGTGAGCTGTTATGTTTAGGTAGCTGAGGAGAAAAAGCAAAAACGGTATAACACCAGAGAGGCTGGAACCTATTGGATTGCAGTAACCTGAACTAACCACACAACTAGAGGTAGCCGTGGAGCGTTCCTACGTTGATCCTAGATGCCTCGTCACAGCCTGAGAGATAACTACACCTAAAGGCAGAAAGATGAAAGCTATCTGCCCCGGAGCAGATCCCCAAAGAAAATAGGAAGCCCCCAAACATGTAATGGCGGTTAGACAAGGAGAAAACATGGACAAAGACAGAAAATAGAATGAGCAAACGTTGGGGCCCAATCTGTCTAGACAGAAAAGTACAGGAAAGAATTCTGACTGCAATCCAACAAAAACCCTAAAAAATACCAGCACTTCTGATTGCCAAAAAACCTGAGATCACACGATCTCTACCACCTAAATCAGATCTCTGGTGTAACCAAAACAAAGCCGCAGCCACTGAAAAAAACAGGAAAAAGCAAATGAACAAATAACAGTGGCTACAGATAAATTGAGAGGAGCACAGGCCCCAGGAGGGGACCTGACTGACATCCACAAAAGTTCAGAAAATTATGCAAAAAGCAAGCACAAAAAGAAAAGCAGAAAATATCTTATCTGAAGGCAGCAGGTGCAGACAAGACTCCAGCAAACTTCCAAATGAACCAGGAACCACAATTGAGACAAGAACAATTGATCACCGGCGACCATCATGGGAGGGAACCTCCCTTATATCAGTCAAGTCAGTGATCCCAGATTGCCATTCCTCGCTGGACGGTTCAGTACTGTCTGTAACCACCAGAGGGAGCCTCTGCTCAGAAACCATCTCTAGCACATTCACAACAGTACCCCCCCTTGAGGAGGGGTCACCGAACCCTCACTTGTGCAACCAGGCCGATCAGGATGAGCTCGGTGATAGGCACGGATCAGTCTCCTAGCATGGATGTCTGAAGCAAACACCCAATAATTGTCCTCCTGACCATAACCTCTCCACTTAACCAAATACTGGAGTTTCCATCTAGAAAAACGAGAATCCAATATTTTCTCAACCACATACTCCAGATTGCCCTCAACCAAAACAGGGTCAGGAGGCGCAGTCATAGGAACCACTGGCTCGACAAACCTCTTCAATAAGGACTTGTGGAACACGTTATGGATCTTAAATGTCCCTGGAAGAAGCAAACGGAAGGAAACCAGATTAAGAATCTCCATGATCTTATAAGGTCCAATGAACCTAGGCTTAAACTTTGGAGATGCAACCCTCATAGGGATATTTCTTGAGGACAACCAAACCAAGTCCCCCACTTTAAACCGAGGACCATCAGTCCTATGCCGGTTGGCAAACCGCTGGGCCTTCTCTTGAGAGAGAGACAACCTCTCCACTACCTGGTCCCAAATCTGCTGCATTCGCTCCACAACAGAGTCAACACCCAGACAGACAGAAGCCTCCGCCTGTCCTGAAGAAAATCGAGGGTGAAACCCAGAATTGCAGAAAAATGGAGACATCAAGGTGGCAGAGCTAGCCCTATTATTAAGAGCAAACTCAGTCAAAGGCAAAAAAGAGACCCAGTCATCTTGATCAGCAGACACAAAACATCTCAAATAAGTCTCCAAGGTCTGGTTTGTTCTCTCGGTTTGTCCATTGGTCTGAGGATGAAATGCAGAGGAGAAAGATAATTGAACACCAAGTTTAGAACAAAATGTCCTCCAAAATCTGGACACAAACTGGACTCCTCTGTCAGACACAATGTTCTCCGGAATGCCAGGTATCCGAACCACGTGCTGAAGGAACAAAGGCACCAACTTGGAGGAGGAAGGTAACTTAGGTAATGGTACAAGATGTATCATCTTGGAAAACCTATCACAGATTACCCAGATAACGGTCATTCTCTGAGAGACAGGGAGGTCGGAAATAAAATCCATAGAGATATGGGTCCATGGCCTCTTGGGCACAGGTAATGGCATTAACAAACCACTAGAGCGAGAGCAAGGCTTGGAACGAGAGCAATCCCACAGGACTGCACAAATTCCCTGACGTCACGAAACAAAGTAGGCCACCAAAAGGACCGACTCACCAAGTCTCTGGTACCAAAAAATCCCGGGATGACCAGTCAATTATTATTATTTATTATTATTATTATTATATATTTATATAGCGCCATTTATTCCATGGCGCTTTACATATGAAAAGGGGAAAAATATAGACAGATACAATAAACATGTGCTAGACAAGGGACGCATAAGTACAGAAGGAGAGAGGACCCTGCCGCGAGGGCTCACAGTCTACAGGGATGGGTGAGAATACACTAGGAGAGGGTAGAGCTGGTTGTGTGATGGTTCAGTACACTGAGGATCATTGCAGGTTGTAGGCTTGTCAGAACAGGTGGGTCTTCAGGTTTTTCTTGAAGGTCTCCGTTGTTGGTGAAAGTCTGATGTTTTGCGGCAGAGAGTTCCAGAGTATGGGGGAAGCCCGGGAGAAGTCTTGTATGCGGTTGTGGGAAGAAGAGATGAGGGGGGAGTCGAGAAGGAGATCTTGAGAGGATCGAAGGTTGCGTGTGGGTAGGTAGCGGGAGACCATGTCACAGATGTATGGAGGAGAAAGGTTGTGGATGGCTTTGTATGTCATGGTTAAGGTTTTGAACTGGAGCCTCTGGGCAATAGGAAGCCAGTGAAGGGCCTGGCATAGTGGGGAGGCAGGGGAATAGCGGGAAGACAGGTGGATTAGTCGTGCAGCAGAGTGTAGGATGGACTGGAGTGGTGCCAGAGTGCTAGAGGGGAGGCCAGACAGTAGGAGGTTGCAGTAGTCGAGGCGGGAGATGATAAGGGCGTGCACTAGTGTTTTTGTGGTTTCATGGTTGAGGAATAAGCGGATCCGGGAAATATTTTTGAGTTTGAGGCGGCAGGAGGTGGCGAGGGCTTGGATATGTGGTTTGAAAGAGAGGGCAGAGTCGATGATCACCCCAAGGCACCGAGCATGTGGGACTGGGGAAAGCGAGCAGCCATTGACATTGATGGATAGGCCTGGTGGAGGGGTAGAATGAGGTGGGGGAAAGATGATGAATTCTGTTTTGTCCATGTTTAGTTTGAGAAAGCGAGCAGAAAAGAAGGCTGAGATAGCAGACAGACACTGTGGGATTTTGGTCAGTAGGGAGGTGAGGTCAGGTCCAGATAGGTAGATCTGCGTGTCATCGGCGTAGAGGTGATACTGCAAGCCGTGGGATTCTATGAGCTGTCCCAGGCCAAAGGTGTAGATGGAGAAGAGTAGGGGTCCTAGGACTGAGCCTTGGGGAACACCGACAGACAGGGGGCGAGGTGAGGAGGTGGTGTGTGAGAGGGAGACACTAAATGTTCGGTCTGTTAGGTATGATGAGATCCAGGATAGGGCCAAGTCTGTGATGCCAAGAGATGAGAGAATCTGTAGGAGGAGGGAATGGTCTACGGTGTCAAAGGCAGAAGACAGGTCCAGGAGAAGGAGGACAGAGTAGTGTCGCTTGCTCTTGGCGGTTAGCAGGTCGTTAGTGACTTTAGTTAGGGCAGTTTCAGTTGAGTGATGCGGTCGAAAGCCTGATTGTAACCGGTCAAAGAGGGAGCAGGAGGAAAGGTGGGAGGACAGTTCAAGATATACATGCTGTTCCAGTAGTTTTGAGGCGAAGGGGAGAAGAGATATCGGGCGATAGCTAGACGCTGAGGATGGGTCGAGGGAGGGCTTTTTGAGGATCGGGGTGATTGAAGCATGTTTGAAGGATGAAGGAAAGACACCATTTGTAAGTGAAAGGTTGAAGAGGTGTGTGAGAGTAGGGATGAAGACTGTGGCAAGGTTAGGGATGAGGTGGGACGGGAGTGGGTCAAGCGCGCAAGTGGTGAGGTGTGATCTTGACAGGAGAGTGGAGAGCTGATCTTCTGTCATGGTGGTGAAGCTGGTTTTGGAAGAACAGGGCTGAGTGGCTAAGAGGGGCATTGGGGGCTGCGGGCCAAAGCCTTCTCTGATAGTATCAATCTTTTGCTTAAAGAAGGAGGCAAAGTCTTCGACAGAAATGAGAGGAGAGGGAGGAGGTGCTGTGGGATGGAGTAGAGAATTGAAAGTGTTGAAGAGCTGTTTAGGGTTGTGAGACAGGAAGGATATGAGAGATGAGAAGTAAGTTTGTTTTGCGGCAGAGAGCGTGGACTTGAAGCTGGCAAGGGACTGCTTGTATGCGTTGAAGTGCTCGGTGGAGTGGGTTCTCTTCCATCTCCGCTCGGTAACCCTGGAAGCCTGTCTCAGTTCTTTGGTCAGGCCGGTCAGCCAGGGCTGCCTGTTGATTGTACGAGTTTTGCTCTGCATGAGGGGGGCGGCCGAATCAAGTGTGGTTTTTATTGTGGTGTTATAAAATGTGGCAGCAGCATCTGTGTCATGAAGTGAGGCTATGTCTGTAAGAGGGAGGAGGGACTCAGAGAGCGATTGTAAATTGAGGTGTTTGAGATTTCTGCGAGGGTGGGTGAGTTTGTGGAGTGGGGGATGCGTACTAACAGAGGAGAGGGAAGAGAATGTCAGTAGGTTGTGGTCAGACAGGGGGAGTGGGGAGTTAGTGAGATTAGTGAGGGAATAGAGACGGGTGAAGATAAGGTCCAGCGTGTGACCGCCTTTGTGAGTGGCCGCAGAGGACCATTGAGTGAGGCCAAGGGAAGCTGTGAGCGAAAGAAGTTTAGAGGCCGCCGGGGTGGAAGTGTCAATGGGGATGTTGAAATCGCCCATGATGATGGTGGGGATGTCAGCAGAGAGGAAATTGAGTAGCCAGGTGGTGAAGTGGTCGAGAAAGGTGGAGATGGCTAGTTCCGGGGGGCGGTAGATGACAGCCAGTTGGAGGTTGGAGGGGGAATAGATGCGGACGGAGTGCACTTCGAACGAGGGAATAGCAGCGGAGGGTGGAATTTGAATAGGGGTAAAGGAGCAGGTATCAGACAGGAGTAAGCCAACTCCTCCACCACGTTTGTTGCTGGGGCGAGGGTGTGAGAAAGATGAAATCCGCCATAGGAAAGCGCAGCTGGAGAGGCTGAGTCAGAGGGAGTGAGCCAGGTTTCAGTGATGGCAAGGAAGGAGAGTTTGTTGGTGATAAAGAGGTCGTGGACAAATGACAGTTTATTGCAGACGGAGCGTGCGTTCCATAGTGCTCCGGGTAGGGGACTGGGGGAGGGGGGTGTGGATGGATAGGTATGAGGTTGACAGGGTTGCAAAAACGTGTGGAAGATCGTGGCAGGGTGTTAGAAATGAGTGTGGGGATGTGATGAGGAGGGCCAGGATTTGGGGATACATCGCCAGCGATGAGGAGTAGCAGACAGAGCGTTAGAAGGTGGGAGCAGGATAAACCATGGTGTGGCCGTGTGTGTCTTGGTAAAAAGGATTGTATGTGGAGGAACAGTTCTGAGGGAAAGGTGAGATGGCTGGGGAGAATGGAGGGGGAAATGACTAGTTCCTTACTAGGTGGGGGGATTACAGGGGATAGGAAGAAAGAAAGGAGGATGGGGGTGAAAGTGATAAGAAAATGAAACATAGTGGTTTTATAATCTGTTACCTTGCAGCCAAATTCCAGTCAAATTCTAGTCTAATTCACAGTAGTGTAATTAGAAATCTGTAATTTGAAATATGGGATTTGAAATATATGAAGCAGAGTACGTCTGGAGCAGACCCATTGCACTGGTTATATCTGCAGCTAATGCCAATCAGGTGTGAGTGGAAAGTGGGCTGAGACTGCTCAGGCCAGATGCAGAGTTAAGGAAAGGTCATAAAAGGGGGTAGGGATTACACAGACCATTCGGATGTGTGGTGAAGATAAGAAGTATGGAGTACAATTATGTACACAGGAAGATGGGTGAGCAAATCATACCATTAAACAAAGCAATATACATGATGCATTCAGGAGCATAGAAAAGCTGGAGTTTTCATACCATTAACAAAGCAATATACATGATGCATTCAGGAGCATAGAAAAGCTGGAGTTTTCATACCATTAACAAAGCAATATACATGATGCATTCAGGAGCATAGAAAAGCTGGAGTTTTCATACCATTAAACAAAGCAATATACATGATGCAGTCAATGCGGAACAATGAATCTCAGACATCATACTCTTCTTCCACTGGTCTGGGACAAACAATTTCCCAATAGGGCAGCGCTCAGGTTTATCCTCCTGACACCCTTCCAGAGCCAGTCTCAAATTGGGCGAGATGGCGGAAAGTACTACACCCTCTTTCAAAATAACAGCAGGATCAGATAACTCAGGAGAATCCGCAAAGAAATTCCTCGAGAGGGCATCCGCCTTAACATTCTTAGTGCCAGGAAGAAAAGAAACCACAAAATTAAAACGTGTGAAAAATAAGGCCCACCTGGCCTGTCTAGGATTAAGTCGCTTGGCTGATTCGAGATAAACCAGGTTCTTATGGTCCGTGAGGACCACCACCTGATGTTTGGCTCCTTCCAGCCAATGTCTCCACTCTTCAAAGGCCCACTTCATGGCCAATAACTCCCGATTACCCACATCATAATTACGCTCAGTTGGAGAAAATTTTCGAGAGAAAAAGGCACAAGGGTTACTCTTAGAGGTCTCTGGATCTTTTTGGGACAAAACGGCACCTGCCCCAATTTCAGAAGCATCAACCTCCACCTGAAACGGTAGAGAAACATCAGGCTGCCGTAGAGCAGGAGCAGAAGTGAATCTCTGCTTAAGTTCCTGAAACGCAGAAACTGCCTCAGGAGGCCAATTCACCACATCAGAACCCTTTTTGGTCAAATCAGTCAATGGTTTAACAATATCGGAGAAATTACCAATAAATTTACGATAAAAATTGGCAAAACCCAAAAATCTCTGAAGAGCCTTTAATGAAGTAGGTTGAACCCAATCACAGATGGCCTGAACCTTGACCGGGTCCATTTCAATGACAGACGGAGACAAAATGAATCCCAGAAATGAGACCTTCTGTACGCCAAAAAGACACTTTGATCCCTTCACATACAGTGCATTCTCTCTCAAAATCTGGAAAACAGTCCGAACATGTTTCACATGAGAGTCCCAGTCATTGGAAAAAATCAAGATATCATCCAAATAAACAATCAGAAATTTATCCACAAAATCCCTGAAAATATCATTCATGAAGGATTGGAAGACGGAAGGAGCATTAGTGAGCCCAAAGGGCATCACTAGGTACTCAAAATGCCCCTCTGGGGTATTAAACGCCGTCTTCCATTCATCCCCATGCTTAATACGAATAAGGTTATACGCCCCCCTGAGGTCAAGCTTGGTAAACCAACTAGCACTTTTCACTCTGGAAAACAGGTCAGAAATCAAGGGTAACGGATATTGATATTTCACAGTGATCTTATTCAGGAGACGATAATCAATACACGGCCTCAATGAACCATCCTTTTGGCCACAAAGAAAAAACCAGCGCCCAAGGGTGAAGAGGATGGTCTGATATGACCCTTCTCCAATGACTCCTTGATATAAGATCGCATGGCATCGTGTTCAGGTACAGATAAGTTAAAAAGGCGACCCTTAGGAAATTTACCACCAGGCACTAACTCAATAGCGCAATCGTAGCTTCTGTGAGGAAGTAAGGACACAGACTTACTTTCACTAAACACATCAGAAAAATCAGTCAGAAAGTCAGGAACATCCTGAGACTGGGGAGAGGCAGAAAAAACAGGAGTGCCAGCATTAACACATTGGCAACCCCAACTAGTCACAGACACAGATTTCCAATCCAAAACAGGATTATGAATCTGCAACCAAGGGAAACCCAGAACAATTATGTCATGCAGATTATGCAACACCAGAAATTTGCAACTCTCCTGATGATCTGGTTTAACCCTAATTATCACCTGAGTAGAAAAATGGGGTTTATTCTCCGCCAAAGGGGTAGAATCAATGCCCAATAGGGGAATAGACTTCCGCAGGGGTATCATGGGAAAGCCACAACGTTTGGCAAAGTCGAAATCCATCAGGTTAATAGCTGCTCCTGAATCAACAAAAGCCTGAGCCGAAAATGAGGACAGGGAGCAAATCAGGGTAACAGTCAACAGAAATTTAGTCTGAACACTACCCAAGACAACTGAGCGGGCAAAACGTCTTCCCCGCTTAGGGCAGATGGAAATAGCATGAGAGGCGTCACCACAGTAGAAACATAACCCATTGCGCTTTCGAAATTCATGACGCTGTGCCCCAGAAGTCACTCCATCAAACTGCATGGGCTCAGGAGCTGGCCCACAAGGCAACACCATCTCACGCATACCTCTGCGCTCACGTAAACGTCTGTCAATTTGAATAGCCAAAGACATAGAATCACTGAGACCAGAGGGTACAGGGAATCCCACCATAACTTCCTTTACATTCTCTGAAAGACCCTTTCGAAAAAGAGCTGCCAAAGCATCATCATTCCATTTGGTCAAGACTGCCCACTTTCGAAATTTCTGACAGTACAGTTCAGCGGTTCCACAGCCCTGACTTAATGCCAACAAGGTCTTCTCAGCCTGATCAGTGACATTAGGTTCATCGTACAACAACCCCAGAGCCTGAAAAAATACATCAACATCATTCAAAACAGGATCCCCAGGTGTCAGGGAAAAAGCCCAATCCTGAGGGTCGCCGCGCAGGAGAGAGATGACAATTTGAACCTGCTGTGCTGCGTTCCCTGAGGACTTAGGCTTCAAGGCAAAAAAACAACTTACAGTTATTTTTGAAATTCAGAAATTTAGCCCAATCCCCTAAAAACAAATCTGGCATGGGGATCCTAGGTTCCACAACCGGCAACCCAGCAAGATAGGAAGCAATACTCCGAACCTCAGTGGCAAGCTGATCCACACGGCCAGACAACTGTGCAAACTCCATTGAGAGAAAAAAAAAATCCTCATCAGCACCCAGAGAGAAAGAGGGAAAAAATGCAACAAACAGAGAAAAAAAAAATCTCTGACAACTCTGACAACTTTTTTCTTTCCACACTATTTTTCCCTTCTGTGAGTACCATATAATTTTAGTTTTGGGCCGGTGATACTGTTATGTTTAGGTAGCTGAGGAGAAAAAGCAAAAACGGTAATACACCAGAGAGGCTGGAACCTATTGGATTGCAGTAACCTGAACTAACCACACAACTAGAGGTAGCCGTGGAGCGTTCCTACGTTGATCCTAGATGCCTCGTCACAGCCTGAGAGATAACTACACCTAAAGGCAGAAAGATGAAAGCTATCTGCCCCGGAGCAGATCCCCAAAGAAAATAGGAAGCCCCCAAACATGTAATGGCGGTTAGACAAGGAGAAAACACGGACAAAGACAGAAAATACAATGAGCAAATATTGGGGCCCAATCTGTCTAGACAGAAAAGTACAGGAAAGAATTCTGACTGCAATCCAACAAAAACCCTAAAAAAATACCAGTACTTCTGATTGCCAAAAAAACCTGAGATCACACGATCTCTACCACCTAAATCAGATTTCTGGTGTAACCAAAACAAAGCCGCAGCCACTGAAAAAACAGGAAAAAGCAAATGAACAAATAACAGTGGCTACAGGAGGGGACCCGGCTGACCTCCACAAAAGTGCAGAAAATTATGCAAAAAGCAAGCACAAAAAGAAAAGCAGAAAATATCTTATCTGAAGGCAGCAGGTGCAGACAAGACTCCAGCAAACTTCCAAATGAACCAGGAACCACAATTGAGACAAGAACAATTGATCACCGGCAACCATTATGGGAGGGAACCTCCCTTATATCAGTCCAGTCAGTGATCCCAGATTGCCATTCCTCGCTGGACGGTTCAGTACTGTCTGTAACCACCAGAGGGAGCCTCTGCTCAGAAACCATCTCTAGCACATTCACAACAGTGAGCAGTGTATACCTGCCTGTGGATAATAAAGTGGCCTATTTTAGTGATGAGTTGACTTTGAACTCATCCTTACCTTAGTGTTGGATAGACACGTCCGCAATTTTCATATGGGACTTCGGAGGATTGTAAAATATGTATGAACCTAAAGGTGTCTAATCATATGTGCTGATGTAAAACAAGGCCAAGTAAATTCAATAAATGATCCATTCCTCTTTTGTGTATGGTGCAACTAAAGATTTCCATATAATTTAATAAATGTTGGCCAAAGCCGATTGTAGCTATATTGGATGACCATCTAATATGTATGGGGGAGATAGATGATGTCGGGAGAGATAATGATGATTACTTGGTTTGAATGTAATCACCTGATCCTCTTGCTCTGCAGGTAGATAAGCCACTGATAGATTATTCTGGAGGTGGCTTGCTCCGCTCTCGGTATGGAGAACACATGAACATGTGAGAGAGATTACAGTCAGGAGAATTAGCTATCGATTGAAAATCATTATTTGGTCCACAGTTATCTAAGATATATGGACATCTGAATAAACAGAGGACAATATAAAAAAAGAAAAAGTCAGAGATAAAACATCTTCTTTTAGGACATACCCAGAAAAGATGGTTCCAATGTACAGTTCATACTGGACCTCCCTATTAGGGTAGCCGTTTTGCCACCCAGTATGGAAGCATTTAGTGGTGGTGGCCTTCTTTATGTGTTTTCCAAAACCCAATGACAAATTCCCCAAACTCTTTTTTTGGCAACAGTATAGTTCCATATAGGTGCTCCTCACTAAATACCAGTAGGGATAAGTTTAACAAATGTTGGGCCCCCTCATCCCAATTGTCTCATAACAGATGCATTGATTGTCTATATTATATACGTATGACATTTTTTCATTACCTTTAGTTATATGGATTATTTTTGGAAATCTTTTTGCATAGCAATCATGAAGGATATTGCTACATGGTTAAATAATGGCTTTCCTGATATAATACATCATAAATACTGTATAAATTAATATCTCTCGGTATATTTGTGATGTACAAAAGTAAATATCTGCCCTTTAACCTTTTATAAAATGACTCTAGAATTTTTCCAGTAAGTGTCAATATAAACCACTAGAGCTGAATGAGCAGGAAAGGCAATGATAGAAAACAGAGCAAAGATCTTCCTGAAAAAGAGGCAGCAATCATTATACTGCACACAGGAATCAATAGAGTAATCAGTAAAAATAGGTAATTGCAGCAAGGTTACCTTGAGTAGAGCTGCAGGAGACAAACAGAGAAAGGATTGCAACCATCATAGTAACTTACATTGATGAGATGACAAGAATTCCTCATTGACAAAAATAAAATGCATGTTCTGGTAACAAAATAATCATTCTATGAATTACATGGTGAAAATAAAGTGATGGAATAGGCTTCATTTTATCCTTGTCAAGGCAAAAATGTGCATAAAAATTTATAAGAGTGTAGGAAAGTGGGTTTTACAAAGTTTGGCGGTGGGCTCAGTATTTTTTTCTTACGCCCATGATGAGTATTACTCTAGCACTTGATGTATATACTGAAGCATAAGAATAAAAATACTGAATCTAATGATAGATATAAAGGACTTACCTTCCACTAACAAAGAAACAGGTCACTAGGAAAATTAGCAGAATGATCCCCCCAGCCACAGATATTGCCAAAATAGTAATCTGGTTAGGATCAGTTATGGCGATCATATCTGAAATACAGAAACACAACAAGAAATTAAAAGGACGTCTTATTTGGTGGTCCCAAATGTCAATTGATTCCTGTAACCAATGGGTCTCAGAATATAATTAGAATGATAAATGCGAGAGACACAAACACTGTGGTTAATTTTTTTTATAGTTGTCATGTCCCACAACTTGGGAATCATACAGCATTGTATTGTAATGCTGATGTTGCTTGCTGTGCAAGGTTTGCCCTTTTTAGAAGTTTGTCCTCCCTCTCTCCCTGTAGCTCAACTCTGATGTTACGTAACTCCTCCTTTCTTCCCCTGATAGATCATGTCATCCATCTTGCTAGCTTTATTTCTACATAGCTCTGGTTCAGAATTGTCTTTTTTTCCTACTGTAATTCTGCATAACTTCAAGAACGTAGCTTGAAAATAAGCCTTCTTCTGCAATCTATGTGCCTCCTGCAGTCGAGTCAAGCTCTCTGACGAAATCACTTTGTGTGAGTACTGGTATATACTGACATCCATAGAAACAGAGTCTCAAGATCAACGCACTCACAGCTTAGTTATGGAGTCAGAATAATACAGATCTAGTAATCCTATCTATATGAAACTGAGATGTGTAAAGAAATAAAACACTGGGAGGAACTGCCCCGCCCAAAAAAAAACCAAAAAAACAAAACCAGAGGCTACAAACACCAAGAGATTCTAAGATCATAATCACACAAGCAGTGTATGGACCACAGGTCTTCCGATCTAAACTTATAGACTTACAGCAAATATAAGGCTATAATTTTGGATAAGAAATCTGTGGTCAGTCTTGCCTTTGCAGTCCATACACAGACCTTGAATTATGGTTGTCTGAACCTGGCACACATCAATTCAATAATACTTTCAGATATATTTGACGACATATGGAGCGCAACCAAGTAGAAAAAAAAGTTTAAAAAAAAAATTGCTCAGAAGAGTTTTAAAAAAGAAAAAAAGTGATTCCCTTACTGATTGTCTGCAGCTTCTCTGCCCATCCTTAACAGGTGCTCGCTGTTCTTTACTTCCTTGTCCTGCCCTGACATGCAGGAAAGGTTTGCTCAGCCCATCACTGGCTGTCTTTGATTACATCGGCGACCAATCAGGCATCTCCATTGTGTCCAAAAGGGCAGAGTTGCCAACTTGACTTTTTATTTTTCTTGGACAGCTCATCAAAAAATCACAGACAGACAATATTTTTTACGGACAAATTGTAAAAACCAAAAAAATCATTATGATTTTAAGTGATATTTGTCTACAGCCCATAATTCTGATATGAAGACATCAGCTGTATTCACTGTGAACTATAAAAAGATGATAATTATAGTCAAAATAATCTGTATAAGTTTCTTCAGCTTCAAAAAAAATCACAGACACCTTACGTTTTTACGAACAGGTCAAAAAAGTGCCCTATTTTTATAGACCTCCTTAAATTTCTGAATGGTTTTCAACTCTATAAAAAATGAAAACCAGCAAGGACTCAGAAAGTGTTGGAAAAGATGAGGTGGAGAATTGGTGAGAATCCATATTACCATGATTAAGGGTGAGTAACTCGCCAGAAATGCCTTGGTTTTAAATCTCTTGTGTCGTTTTAATGGATACAAGATTAAAGAATTGACTTTTATCTACCTTTGAATGTGCTGTCTCTTTCCTCTTCCCTTGGAAGATCCATATTACTTTTTTATCATGTCTTTTTTATTGCAGCTCTGGAGTGGTGCTACTAATCTAAGCTCCCTGCCCCTAGTAATTTACTTACCAGCCACCTTCTTCATCTGTTCTCGGTGCCACTCCTGTCAGTCTCCATAAGTTTGTGATCTGTCGGATCGTTCCAGTGTTTCCTGAGCAATGCGGAAGTTACAACTAAATGTGAGTCTCTGAGAGCCAGAACGAGGGTTCCATAGACTTACACTGAGAACTTGACACTGTTACGTCTGACTTCTAGTCACTCAGACGTTTTGGTCAGAAGATGGTGACGTGGGATCTGAGCTGCACCAGGAACAGCTAAAGACATTGACTGACAAGTATAACACTAGGGTCACAGAACTTAGATTAGTATCACCACTTCGTGGTGAAAAAAAACAAAATGTTGGAGTGATGCATTAAACCACTCCTCAGCATCACTTGCGTATCGCCGTCTGTGAATCCCTCAGACGGCGTTCTGCTTCCCGCGATAGCACTTTTCAAATTCGGCCCTGCGCATGTGCATTACAGTGCATGCGCTACTCTTTCCTTGCCCCGGAAATGACTGCTTGCCTTGGACGACTTCCGGGGGGGGGGAGGACAGAGAAAACGCCGCCCTCCAGACCGGACCGCCCTCATTTACAGAAAAGAATCCCAACTTTACTAAGGTATTTTTGCATCAAAACGGGGGTATCAGGATATAGCATACATACCGATAGCTTGCTTAGGGGACGCACTATTCAGCCATATCTTTAGCTGATATGGCTAAAATGGGGTGACAGATTCCCTTTAAGAAGACATTTCTGATTTTAAATCATTACTGATTTAGATTTGGTGGGTGGGCATGTGATCGGGAGAAAAGGAATGAACATAAATTTGTGATCTGACTACAGTGGTATTGTTTGTAGTCTGTAACCATGGAGACGCATAGGATATTCTAATTAAACATATTTGCAAATAAGCTTTATTTTGGGTGTTACATGTATCAGTTTCATAATTTAATCATGGTTGGCAAAATGGGCTACTTGCTCTGTGTTTCCTAAGGGTCCACAGTGACAGGACACTCAGAAGCATCCTCAATATTGAGCATGAGTAATAGAGAGATATGTTAAATCACTTTCATTCAGTTTCTTCTGCTCTGACTAGGGTGCAGTGTTTGGGCACTGAATGGAAGTATTATTTAGGAAATATGTCATGTGAGCATATTCTTTGGAAATCGTATGGAGGTTAAATTAGGCAATTTATTGCGATATTATGTGAGCCATACATGTTGGGTTATGAGGGCACAAAAGGGAACCATTTTTAAAAAAAATCTGTATTGAGGTATTACTTTGGCATTATATAGAGGTATTGTTTTATAGCTATACAAAGTAACACTATAAGGGGCCAAATATAGATAAAGCATCTAAAGTCAAAGTCTGAAATGAAGATTGCAGTAATATTTTTGTACAGGTGTGTGTGGATCTACAATACCATTGTATGATCCAAAATCTTATAAAAAAAATAAAAAGATTTGTTTGAAAAATGGTCACCTTTCTCCAAGTTCAGAGTATTTCTAATGACGGACCACATTGTATGTGTAATTCCATCCCCACATTACATTATATAATGCAGAAGAGATTAGTGGATGTTTTCCAAAATATCCTTAAGGGAATTCATTAATCATGGTGGATAAGAGCAAATTAAGCTGTATTTGGGATTAAATACCGGATGTCACAGGATTACGCAGATCCATTGGGAACATTAATTCCTTTTTCGAAAAACTTACTCCTACATCAGTTGTTCCAGGAATAAGGAGCTGACATTAGTGATTATGTCAAAAGTATCCATTGAGAATTTCATTTGATGGTGCCCACTTTAAATATTCACTTCTACATCTGCCATTACCAAGTATACGATACCCAAGATCAGTTTAATGTAAGTATGAGAACGGGTTCATGCACTATATGAATTATATAGCAAAGACGCGAGATTATTTTTCTGTATTGTAAGAGTACAGTGGGGGCACTATAACATATGGAGGCTCAGAGAGGGGGAATAAGAGGGGCACTTTTATTATATGGTATCACAGATGGAACGCTATTACTATATGGAGAGAGCTCTGCTACCAAATTGTGGCATAGATGGGGGCACTATTACTACACGGATTCAAAGAGGGGAAACTGTTACCTATGTGGAGGCACAATGAGGACAATATTATTATATAGAGGCGCTATTAGTGTGTGTGGCACAAAAAGGGCTAAAACTTTTTGAAGGGCATAAAAGGGAGATATTAGTACTTTGTTGGGCATTTTGGATGTTTATGTCACTGTGTATCTTGTGTCGGAGTAGCAAAAGGTGAAGAGGCTGCCGGAAAACTGGTAAAACAACCAGCTATAGATGTCTCTGTGTTATATTCCGCAGAGAACAGATGTGCATGGGAGAAGTAGCCATGACAGACTGGATGAACAGAGAAGTAATGGGGAAGCTATCGACTCCAATCAGAGATGATGTCACCTGTGAGTTATCGGATTTATCTGTAGAGAATTCAATTATATAATCTACAGAGTACCTATATACAATTGCTGTCTACCACCATATGGTCATTGGATGCTGATGACATTGGTTTTAGTAAAGTGTTTTTTGTTAATGATCAGTATGGCAGCTTTTTCACTATTGCATATGCTGATAAGATGTGCTTATGGTCTGGTGGTCTCTTACATTGCATTATATTAGTGGTGGCCCAGTGGTTTTTGTTAATGACCAGTATAGTAGTATTATTTATTCACTATGTACGTGGTCCGGTCATGGTGTGGAAGTATTAATTGTTCCCTGCATAGTGATATTGGTATAATATTGGTCTCGATACAGGGCTGAACATACCATTGGTGCAACCTGTTTGGCCACACAGGGGCCCAAGAGGTAAGGGGATACATTTATACCTCCAAAGAAGGTGCAACTTTGCATTTTTAGGAACTCTTGGGCTGCAAAGGGCCCATATATTGTTCTTGTACAAGGTCCCTTTTCAGTCTGTGCTCGCCAGTGTCTTGCGCTACTAAAATATGTTCAGTAACAGGATAGTGATTACACTTGTAAAACAATATTAACTGATTACTGACGTTTTGTATTCTGTACATGTGATATACACCCTATCAGCCATAACCCTCAAGTGCATGTTCATATTTTACCTTCATTGCACAGCATTTGGGACAAGGGCTGAAACGCCAGGGCTGAATTTCAGACCCAGTCCGGCATTGCCTATCTAGCATTGATGTTGGTGCTATGTGGTAGCCATTGTTGCTGAGGTTTTCTCCCTGTGGGGCGGAGTGACCTGGAGTCACGGGGGCTCGGTCTCAAGGCATTGATGCTGTGAAGCACCAGGTTGTCCGCCCTGCAGGTGCATTGTTATTGTGAATGTGGTTTGTGCATGGCACTGCACCTTATAGGCTAGGGACCCACTGAGAGGTTCGCCGTGACGTGGCAGTGGGCTTCATACAGTCTGATCAGAATGTTACACTAAGAACCTCATGTTCAGTTTTGTAATGTTTTGCTTAGTGGCATTAGATGAATGTATGATTTATTGATGTGCGGTCTATGTTTTTTCGTTCTACAGTTCTAACTTACATTAATCTGTTGATTCTTTGGACAGCTTCAGCTAAATATTAAAATAAATATATAGTTATTGATGTTGTGCTGGTACTATTACACTTTAGTAAAAAAAAAAAACATGTTGGTATGCTTCATCTAATAGAGTATATATACTCCTGAAAATTCATACAAAAAAACAGACAAATGCAAATTATAAGGAGTCATTTCCCTTTAGTTAGGAGAGAACATGTTGGTTCTCAGGGCCGGATTTCCCATATGGCACAAAACAGCCCAATTCTCCGGACTAGGAGCTCATTGTAGTGGACGTACTGTAGTTGGAGTTAGTCCATTCAGTCTTTAGGATTGACGACAAGATAAAATACATACGGTAATAATAATAATATAGTAATATTACAATAAGTAATAAACTAATGATGTACGAGTAGTTTTCATCCACATCAATGTCTCTCCTCCACTACAATTATTATTGGGTCAATTCTGAGCGCTACTAGTGACTAAAGAATAAAAGAAAGTAATCAGGATTCAGGACGCATCTGTTACAGTGATAAAACACTTTAACTGTCTAGCACTTCAGCTTATTATAATGTAACGCCCTCTCAGATCTGCTTATTACAGAGCGTATTCTGGTATTATCACATTGTCCGACACCTTAGATATTATAAATCACAACACGTATATTGCCTAGTTCAAAAAGCACTTCCAAATACCAGCAAATTCAAAAAAAAATCATGGGAAGCTTATGCACTATAAAATACAAATTTTATTCAATTTAAAATACATTTTGCGGATAAAAAATCCAAAAGGGGACAACAATATGCAGCAAAAACGGCCCAAAGCAAACAGGTACAGGCAGGATGAAAGAAGATATTCCAAAGTGCGTATATCTCATATTATACATTTACAATCATGTTGACTAATAAGGAGCTAGTAAATAGCTTCCATGCACTCAATAATATATATGTAATCTATAATATCTTTAAGAGAGGCATATATATATACGCACCAAATGTATATAGCAGTCAAAAAACCATTAAAAAGATATATAGTCCTCCCACTGCCAATGTTAGCATAACAATACTAGCGTGCAAGTGCAGAGTCCACAGCAAGTGCTATCATTATAGGCAGAAATCTGCACACCAATATGTAGGGCAATTTGCAGTATTTAAATAGCAGCTACTAGTGGGAGATCATACCTGAGCGCGGCCGTAGCACCCCTGACGCGCGTTTCGCGTTTAGCTTGTTCACCAGGGAGCGTGCGTGCATGATAGCACTTGCTGTGGGCTCTGCACTTGCACGCTAGTATTGTTATGCTAACATTGGCAGTGGGAGGACTATATATCTTTTTAATGGTTTTTTGACTGCTATATACATTTGTTGCGTATATATATGCCTCTCTTAAAGATATTATAGATCTTATCCCGAGATAAGTGACACACGATTTGAAGATAAAACATCACTTTACGATACTCTGTTAGGAGACGTATTTGCTATATGTGACTAATACTGTATGTGATCATCCACTGGTTGAGATAGGTACTGGAGCTTGTAAGGGGTTTTGCTAACTTAGTCAATACTATATCGCAAGATGTTATTATGAAAAATTGAAATCCTTAAAAAAATATGGGTAAAGGTTGAGACAGCTGTATAACGAAGTCCTCTAATATTCAGAACTTTTATTGAAAAAGCTATTGTATGTCGTATAGAGAGGGAAAACGGGATTCACAGGCTTCCATGTGACAAAAGTGAGATTGCTTTTTCAACATGGAAATATAGAATCAAACCCCAGAAATCTATATACGCCAGCGCTCAGCATCTGCACCTGACTCCACCTTGACAATAGGTTGTATTGTTTGCATTGTTCTTGTCTACCGTTAAAAAGGTTAGATCTCTCCCATTCATCTAATCTTTGTCTGATCTTACATGAATGCCATTATAAAATCATTAAAAGATGATATCTAACCCCCAATAGGTTAGACAAGGCCTGTAAAGACCTATCCCCCCTGTGTTGGCTCGGTTGCGTGCTGGAAGGAGATGTACTTCACATATTCTGGAACTGTCCAAACTTAGATAATATGTGGAAAGATATCTCCTTACTGATTTATAGAATCACTCACCAAAAAATGACAATTACCCTCAATCTCGCGCTTCTGTCTTTTGACACTGATGTCATTAAAAAAAATTACTACATATTATCATCACACACATTTTCTTAACTGCCAAAAATATAATCGCGTCTAGTTGGAAAACTTCTTCTATCCCATCAATCTTTGAAATTATAGAAAAAGTATCCCTGCACAATTTATTTGAATATATTAAAGCCAAAATAAGCAACGCTTTACACAAATATAATGGATGGAACTTTTGGAATGAACAACTGTTTTATATATTGTTAGTACATATTGTCTCGGTTAATTATACTACTAGAAACTGATCATTTAAATCCTTATATTTCCTATATTTTGAATGCACCAAGACAGTATGTTATTTTAATTGTTTATTATTCATCTTTGTTTAAAAATATACTGCTAGATTCTACATTTGGGCAAGAAAAATGAAAAATGACATCTACAGAATGGGAAGAATAGAACTAAGCAACAGCATGTGTGAAAAAGACTCGGGTATGCTAACAGATCACAGACTGCACATGAGTCAACACGGGGATGCAGCAGAAAAAAAGGCAAACACAGTTCTGGGATATAATAAAAGAAGCATACAGTCTAGATCACGTGAAGTAATTATCCCCCTCCTTGGTCAGGCCTCATCCGGAATACTGTGTCTAGTTCTGGGCACCACATTTTAAAAACGTCATTGAGAAACCAAATCAAGTTCAGAGAAGAGCTACGGGGATGGTGTGCGGACTGCAAACTATGTCCTACAAGGAACGGTTAAAGGATCTGGGAATTATATTGTTAGACATTATTTGATTAAGCTAGCATTTTGGACTAGTCAGTTTTAAATGCATGAGATAGATTTCCTCCCTTTCCTTTTTTTGTTTCTTTAATGTAACCTTGTAGTGAATAGTAGTTGTGTCTATTTTTTGTTTACTTTTAAAAAGGTAATAAAAATGGTTAAAAATGGCTAAGTCTAATCTATGGATTAGATCTTGGCCCCTTCTCTTTTACCACATACCAAACTCCTGTACAGCAAGTAACTGGCTAATAAACTAGTAATGTACTAACATCTGGCTCATACAACATAACGTATAATTCACCTTCCGTACTTGTTTCCAATTCTATCTCTCCTCCATAAATTCCTTGTCCACCCAGTGTGTGAGCTCGGACTCTGAACACGTAGGTGGTCCCGGGTTTAAGGCCATCGACAGTCATAAAAGTTGATTTTGTTTTCAATATTGTATAATTTTGCTCCTTTTGGTTCTGCAGGGAATAACACACAACAAATGGTAATCAGCTTGCATTAATATTTCCAGAGAGGTAATGAACATACGTTTGCAGCACTGACCTTCTCATAGTAGATGACTTCATATTCCACCACAGCATCATTAGTCTTTTCTGGTCCTTGGAAAGCCAAAGTGACGCTGTCTTTACTCTTTCGCTCCTTCAGGATTACGTTGACTGATGGAAACATTATAAAATTTTATGTAATTTAGCTTAGAAAGGTTAATTATTTTATATGATATTTTAGAATTATTGTTTTGTTATTTCCAGATTTAAAAAAACTCTAAAATTATGTTTTTTCTACAACTGTCTAGAATTATTTTGGCAAATGCACCGAGACAAAGAATTAACAGGAAGATCAGATAATAAATACAAATACTATTTATTATTAATAATTGCTATGCTGGAAAATTGTATGGGAAAATTATGTGACGATGAACAAAACTGGAAGCAGATGTAATCATGAGCAATAATAAAAAAATGTACACAATAATGTTATGCTACAATAAATAAAACTGCTGTTATTTTATATCTAGAAAATTATTAAGCAGGATCTGTATAATTTACATTTAAAGAAAGGAAAACTGGGAGCACAAAAAGACTGGCATAGGCGCTCGGTGCACACTAGACCAAGCAGGTCAGGGCAATTTTTCATCAATTTTTCGATCTGTCTCCTCCTTACTCTTCCTTGACTGATGGTTCCGACTTCACAGGAGCCAGAAGAGGACATTAAAATAGAAAACCATGTAGGTGGGAAGGGGCAATGAGCTGCTTGGCCACACCAAGGGTGCACTGAGTGCCTGAACCTGACTTGAATATGATGGCATATAAATGTCCAAATCATAGGAAACAATTGTATTTAAAGGGAACCTGTCACTCCATTTATCGTATATAAGCTGCGGCCAAAGTAATGCAGTGAACAGGTGCTGGGCCTCTCTGGCCTTTTCCGGCGCCTGCGCACTGCAGTACTCTGCTCTGCCCTCAACAGGGCAGATAAAGTACGCCTGCGCAGGAGCGCAACTGAAACAAGGAAGAGGACATCATAGCTAGAAGATGGGAGGTGACGGACCCAGACCACAACACCCATTGGACCGGACCGCATTGGACCGCTCCCCCGGGTGAGTATAATATAACTTGTTTTTCTTATCTTTCAGGTTACATCGGGGGCTTATCTACAGAATTCTAGAATGCTGTAGATAAGCCCCTGATGGCGGTGGCTTCAGCTTATATACGAAAAATGGGGTGACAGATTCCCTTTAAAGAGAACCGTCACAATTCCTGCAACCCTGATGCAACTACAATTCAAATATCTAGATTTACGTTATTCCTCCTGAAAATGTTTGAAAAATTTGACAGCAGGGTGTTACCATTTTCTTTGTCAAAGGGGTATATTCCTATTTAGTCTGACAAAGTCAGCAGAGTGTGTAGAATACTAGAGGCACCCAATTGTCAAAATATTTATAAAATTAGGAGGAACAGCGCAATGTAGAATTCTAAGTAAAGGTGCTTGACAATCATTACTTTGTGAATGAAATGTTTTGGTGATTGCTATGGGCAATAATTTTTTTATCTATTTTATATGTATCATGTATCAAACAGAATGATATGAACATTTTGAGGAAACCAAAAATTGGCCTAATGGAAAACCTTTCTTTAACTGGGAACTTGCGGTTCATCACGTAATCTTTGTGGATCCAGTTGTTGAAAATGGCAAAGTTTCAGGTGGATGCATATTTT
This sequence comes from Oophaga sylvatica, assembly GCA_033576555.1. Lineage (NCBI taxonomy): Eukaryota > Metazoa > Chordata > Amphibia > Anura > Dendrobatidae > Oophaga > Oophaga sylvatica. Next base: position 57,606,706 of record JARQOD010000005.1, read on the forward strand.
CCCCCAACAGCGGCTGTAGGAGGCACGGGTATTATATAGGGCCCTTTCAAATGAATAAAGGGAACCTGTTACTTGGTCCTTGCGGCCAAAATGGGTAGGATGAATCAGAGAAGTCAATACACAAAGAAAGAATGAATGGCACTCACAGTCCTACAAAATCCATGCTTTATTGGCACATTAAAATCTTCAGCAGGGGAGCAATGTGTAGGATACAAGGAGGACCCATGGAAGCGCAGCCGCGCAAAACGGCCACCCATTCTTTCTTTGTGTATGGACTTGCAGTGATGTTTTTTCTGGATGAGCACCCATATGTCCGGGCATGTAAGCCCTATGCGTTTGTGATCTCTATGAGGAGGTAGACAGTGCAGTGGCATTGCAGTGCAGATTATTTGCCTCTTTGGATTGAATCAGAGAACTGCTATATATTTGGAGCCAGGTATGTTATTTTTCTGAAAAGTTCCAGTATTTCAGAGAAAACATAGTTTAACGATCTGGCTCTAGGAAGAGATGAGACTAGTACAGGGCCACCCTGACCAGTTTCTCCTTCCTTTGCTCCAGGTGATTAACAGCCCTCTCCCACATGTGTACATCAGGAGAGACCCGGAGTTGTGTGATAAGAAGTCATCCATGGGCAACACTGGACTAGTCTCATCTCTACCTACTGTCTCCATATGGATCTTTACAGAAGCACTTCCAAAAACATTTTTTCATCTTACTATATTGCAATCGCCATATTATATAGCACTGTGTACTTAGTACAATTGCTCATTTTGCCTTTCTACCCAGCTAATTCTCTTTTCCATTAGGTCTATGACATCACGTGATTAAATACTGACTAGCTGAATCCTTCTAAGCTCTATGCAGAAACATGGTCTATTTTCCCTATATGAATGATAAGTCACTGAAAATTTTGTAGCTGGAGTGGGGGAGGAGGAGAAGCTGGGTCAGCAGTTGTAGATGGGAATGATAAATGCTGGGAAAAGAGACTTCCTGTTTCTACATACAGCAGAGAAAGGAGAAGAATTAAGTGGGTGGAAAGGTGAAATGGGCACAGTGCTATATAATATGATGACAGCAATATATTAAAAGGAACCTGTCACCGGTTTTGTCATGTGTCAACTAAGGCTATCACCTTATTCAGCACCTGTGCTGCATTCCATAAATGGTTATATAACCCCTGATTCCCCTGTATACCCCCCAAAAACCTTTTAAAGTTCACCCACTCTGTGTGTTAATCCTCCTGGTACGGTCAAAGGGTCATCCATTCTGGACTGTCTATCCCTCCGCGAGGCTGAGGCTCAACGTACTCCTGCTATGAAGGAACCATGGACTTCTAACCAAAGCTGATTGCCCATGGCAACCCTTTCAGTATCTTACATTAATTACATACATTCCCTTTACTTGTGTAAGCTCATGATTTTCAGTTCAGTGGAAATATGCCCATGAACATCACTGTGTGTTTTCTACTCTGCATAAAATGTACTCAATGTGTAAAACAGATACTAAAGTGATGTCAGGTACACGAATCTACTCTGTATCGATCTTGATCTTTGTTTGAAGGTCAAGCTCATGACAATCGTGAGCCATGACAACTTTAATTTTGTGGATGTTTTTACAATTTTTTTAAAAAATATATATATATTTTCAGCAAGTAAATACTTTTGAAACCCTCAGGCCCACCAATGACGTGCATTGAGATCCAACATACCTATGCTTTATCAATAGTAATTTGCACAAAGTGTTTTGATATTAACACCATTTGGAACCAAAGCCACCTTCATCTATAAGGTAAAGGAAGATTTCTCACCTACTTGGCTTGTGGTAATATTGACAGATATAAATTGCTTAGGTCCAGAGCTTAGTTCAGAGACCCCATTCAAAGCCTCAATATCAAACGTATAGTTGGTATAAGGAAGCAGATTGTGATGAGAATGCGAGGGTGGGACAAACCAAACTGCCTTGGTATATAATGGATCCCACTTCCACATGGGTTACATTTCTGTCCTTCTAGTTGGCATCTTCTGCAGTGGATGTTATATGTGACATCCTTCCGACCTCCTGAATCCTCTGGGGGGCTCCACTCCATAATGACGGATGTCTCATTGACAGTCGATACTGGATTATGTGGAGCAGATGGTGGACCTTAAAGAAGATAGAGAAGATAAGGAGATGGCTCCATTTAACAGGGAAAGTGAATTTGAGAAAAGCACACCTGTCCAAGATCCCATCAGCTTCAACAGAGTAGATAACCTTTAAGAGACAGGCACTATTTATCATAACCAGGCTTTTAAAGGGACACCATTAATCATTTCCTGATAGAAACATAGATTTTATGACAGCTTCTGCTGGAAAACTCAACCTCTGTCCCATTCATTCCAGTATACCAAACCTCTTGGGCAATTTATCTTCCTGTCACAAAAGTGATCTAAAGGTTCCGCTATCAGAGGCCTTATAGCAAGCGAGTCTATCAGGTTTATGACAAAGGACACTCCCTTGTTCGAGCACTCTGGAGAGAAGCCAAACACGAGCGTACCCAGTGTAATCTGAACGGTTGCCAATGGTCTATTCTCTGAATGCCAGAAGTGATTCATTTTCAAAGGAGCTTGTAAACAAAGTCTTGAAAGGGTGCGGGAACGTAAGGAAAAGTTAGCAAATTATTAATGACCAAAACAACTGGAACTAAATTGATCGATGTTGTCGGCAACAGATCGTCATTCGAATATAACATCATACTGAAGATACACCATTGTCACAGCGCCAAAGAAAATGAGCTCCTGTTCTAAAGATTCATTGTTTATTATTATTTAAGAAAATGTACATCGCCCTTCGAAACATTTTAGGTCAGAAATGGTTGTATTCATCCAAGATGCTAAGAAAGGACTGTATCATTTTGTAATAATTTGCTAAAATCTTGTAATATATTTTTTTTTTTATAATTTTTGCTATATTTTATACATACTGTATATATGTATATACTGTATATATATATATATATATATATATATATATATATATATATATATACACGAGTCCTATCGATGCCGGAGTTACCTAAATGTGTATTCTTTATTTCATGCACTTGCGATTTAGCAAAATCAGAAAGAAAATGTACATGTGATTTTACATTCCCTATGCGTTAATAAAATCCGTGACTTTCAGTCATTAATTTCTAGAATGATCACAAGGTGTGATAATGTGTATGTATATCATCACGTGTAACATCACCAGGGATTCTGTGCAATGTTTAAATAATTATTTTTCATTTTTACACTACATCTCACTAGTGCAATTTTCCAATATTTGGAATTATTTATATGGAAAGAATCAGACAAATCAGAAAATCAATTGGAGCAGAAATGATGCAGAAACTCGCCCACTCACATGCACTAAATGTATATAATGTTAGGATGTCATTCTTAATAAGCATAGCTGACAATGGAGCAGATCATGCAGAAAATGCATGCTATATTTTCTAGACTGTCCGCCTAAAGATAACTCTGATCTGATCTACTTAGTAGGAGGATTTTCAAGAAGAGTGAAATGAGGCGTGCTGAGGCTGACATTATGGAACACAATATTCGATTTATTTTCGAACGATCAGTTTGGGACTAATATTATCTGTTGTCTATGCATACCTAACATGATCTTTGCTATGGACTTATATGTACATATACCAGCCATATAGAGGCACACAGAGGTTTTATCATATGCAGTATTAGGCCGGTTTCACATGTCCTGATATTTCTGGAACCGGAAAAAACAGTACCATAGACACCAGTGTCCGTGTGTCACATGTGCCGCATCAGTACCACACGTACTGACGCCTGGGAAGCAGCAGTACAGTAAGTGCTGTTCCCTGGCGCCGGGTGCTGAAGACAGCTCTGCATCATTCTCCCCTGCTCTGCCGGCAATCACTTACTCTTGTTGTTTTTTTACTTTTGTTTTATTACAGGAGACATTGGCTTCAACGGAATGGGAGTTAGGTGAGTATAACTGTGTTTGTCATTTTTAAATAAAAAAAGGAAAAGTGTGTTTTGTTTTGATTTCAAATAAAATACTTTATACTGGCTGTGTCTTTATTTACAATATATCTATAGGATTAGTAATGTATAGGCGTCTTATTGACACTTCTCCATTAGTAACTCGTGCTACCAGACAATACAAAGGTGACATCAACCCCACAAATATGAATCCCACTTGCCACCGCTACAGGGCAATTGGGAAGAGAATTGGTGCATCTAATGTGATGTTCCTTTTCTGACATCTGTGACCTGCTATTTTTAGGCTGGGGGACAATATCCATGATCCCCTACCAGCTTGAGAATACCAACCCCCCACTGTCTGCTTTAGCTTGGCTTGTTGCCAATAATGGGGGGAGACCTCACATTGTTTTTTTAATTATTTGTTTAAATAATTTAAAAAAACAATGTAGGACCCCTCTATTCTTGATAACCATCCTTGCTAATGCTGACAGCTGAGGGTTGCAGCCCGCAGCTGTCAGTTTTCATTTATAGCGCATGTGGCGGCTGATGAATACTGTTATCAGCCCCGGCCTGCTCTCACTTTTTTTAGCAGCCGCAGGTGTAGGCTGATGGGAATAAGTAGTCCCATCAGCTGCCATCTGCTCTCACTATTATCACTTGAATATAACTTTCATCACTCACCTCTGCTCGTGCTGATCGCTGGCAGAGTAGAGAAGAATGATGCGAGCAGTCTCCAGCACCCGGTGCCGGGGAACAACGCTTACTGTACCGCTGCTTCTGGATCAAAGCCTTTCAATTTAGCCCACCAGTACCTTTTCTTCTACTTAACACTTTGTCAGAGCTGGGCGGATATGGCGTGAAAACGCTAAACGTCACAAAACTTTTGAGCAGCCTCACGTTGCACAAAAAGTTTGTGACTTTTTAAAGCTTCATACAGTACATCAGTTTTTCTGGTGTAAAATATTTGATGAATAGGGGTCTGTGCTAAAAAAAAAAATCAGATCCCATACTGATCATCTGTATACCATCTGATTTTTACAGATACATTGCCCTTATTAACATAGGAAACTGTATTTGATTATGTGCATTATATTTACTTCTGATGTATAAAATTGATGCTGTACGTATGTAAAAACTGACATATGGATGATATACACATGTAATGCGGATGAAAATCGTCCATTTTTTCAAGATTTAAATCTAATGATTTTTCATATACTCGTCTGATCCGGGTCTTACGGACATTTTAACTTCTTCCACACTATCCAGTGTACAATCACTCAATCATTGGGCAATGACTACATCAATATTTATATCTAATCTGATACAGCAAAAATATATCTTTGTACTGTGTTAGCCAATAGATAGAAAAATATTAAAATTTGAGAGTCCCCAGTGATTGATATCTTTTAATAGCTAACTGAAAAGATGGTAATAGCAAGATATTGAGACTACTCAGGTGTCTCCACCTAATACTAAGCCTAATGGAGACACCTGAGTAGTCTCGAAAGCTTGCTATGAGTTACCAGTACTGATGAGTGAACATGCTCAGATAAGGTGTTATCTGAGCACGCACGGGTGCTGAGTGTCTTCGGCGTGCTCGAAAAATGTATTCGAGTCTCCACAGCTGCATGTCTCGCGGCTGTTCAACAGCCGCAAAACATGCATGGATTGCCTTTTTAATATTGTTATATTCAATCTGCCATTATTCAAGCTTGATGGGATCAATAATGAAGATAATGGCTTGTAGCAGATCCTACTTGGGTATGTGCACAGCGACCATTAAAGGTAAGGCGCCTCACACTCTACTCAGTCCCCTCATCAAGACCAGCATGAAAGCCCCCTTACACATTATAACAAACTCTGCCAAAACCACTATTTTCAGTGGGACTGGTAGACCATCTACTAGGGGCTTACTGACTATCTGTGAGCATGCTGACTCTCCCCCAACAGTTGATGTTGGCCAAGAGAAAGATCTACCTACTCCCCCGATCTCGCTAGCATTTATCAATGAGAAGGGAGGTTGTTTTGCATTTCTTCACTTTTAACTTCTTTTGTGGAGACCTATCAGACATATATGGCCTATCCTAAGATGGAACCACTTTGATAAGCATAAATATGTGGTGAAGAAGGAGGCTGGAATTTATAGTCCTTATATTTGATTTTGGGGTAATAATTGTGATATATATGTGTCTTGTGCTTGTATCTCAGATTATTTGCTGTGATTTCTGAAATAAATGCACATTGTGTAAACTCTGAAGCCTGGTGGTGTAAAAAAACTAGATGCCATAAAAGTCCAATAGTTGCAAGCTCATCATCAAAAACTCCAACCTGTTGGGGTCACTTTTTCCATTTATCACACCAGAGAGATGGAGAGCAATCATGTAAACTGCAATGGAGAGAGTTGGCCACATTCATGTTCAACTCTCTAACTCATATATGGGGTTAAGGAACCCCATTCTACTGAACATATCAATAATATATAATCTAGTAAAGTCCTAGAACTGCTTTCTGGATTAGGTTCACTGTACAGCCATGCAGTTTAGGCTCTTACGCTCACAAAGATAGATATGGCCGCCATGTTACACAGTATTTCCAGTAGTGGAGTCTATTGTACCACCTTGATATCAGTCCTATGAGACTATCAAAATGGAGTCATCTGCTGTAAAGTTAGAAAAAGAAACCTAGTAATCGTCCTTAGAGAGTAAGCTCCCTGTCTGTATGGCACAAGAGAGCCATTTCTGGCGTGATATATATACGTATAGATGCACATAAGTGAGAAGCACAGCTGCCGAGCGTTAATGTCGGGGAGCGTACATGCATTTATATCACTTTTAACTTGCTCTTTATGATGCATCGTTGAGTTATTATCATCTTGCATTACGAAACAAAGGGCTGAGCAGATGGAAGAGGCTAAGTTCCATTTGATGGATTGCTACCATTAAATTTCACAAACACTACATGATTAGTACTTTAATATACAATTCCTGAGTGTGCCTTTAATATACCACGTTCAACTACGCGAAAGCCTGTCTGCCATTAATACATACTTGTGCTTTATGTAGAGTTGCTTTACATCACTTTACTTGTGTAGGGCTACTATCTACCACAAAGCCTGGTAATTGCTGCTGGCTTATTCAGTCACTTCTTCTTATAGGGCAGTTCAAGCGTGACATGTCTGACATGGAATAACATAGAAGCTTCATGGGTAAAATCATCTATCTTTAGATAATAATAGATAATATAGTACAGGATGGAAATTTTGAAAAACAGCTGGCACAGAGACTAGCAAGTACATGAAGCCGGACTTTGGCCAAAGCGAGCAATCAGTGAACAGGTAGTGAAGTTAATTACTTTCCATATGGATGGCCAAAGGTTTAAGAGATTTTGCATCTAGAGACCACATACTATGATAAATGAGGTGACAAAAATGGTGCAGTGAACTTAAAGAGGACCTGCAAGCTTGATGGCATGTCTGTTTTAGTAAACACTTATCCCTGAAAATAATAATGCTGAAACCTAATTTTATAGAACACTGCAGACAAGAGAAAGAAGAAAGTGGCACTCACCACGTCGATGAAAATAGAGTCTTTTATTCCATATTTCAGGACATGGACAGGGTATGCAAGAGGCTCAGAGGGGTGCAGAGAGGGAAATGTAGACGACGGCCGTTTTGCGCTATTCCAACGCATCTACGGGTCACCTGGACCCGTAGAAGCGTTGGAATAATGCGAAATGGACATCATCCACACTCTCCTCCTTGCATCCCTCTGAGTCTCTTTCAAACCCTGTCCATGTCCTGAAATATGGAATAAAGGACTCTATTTTCATCGATGTGGTGAGTGCCGCTTTTTTTTTATCTTGTCAGCAGTGTTCTAAGATTGTTTTAAGCTAAGCACTATACACCAGTCAACAAGCCCAACTATAGCTCAGGAATCTGACTGTTACATATATGTATGAACACCGAAGTCACTAGTGCCGTGGTATGCCTTCTTTTTTCTAATTTCATATAACTTTAGGTGGTGCCATTCTACTTATATTTCTCCAGGAAATTTATGAATAAGCTAACAACTGGGTGTTACTATTTCTCTTTGTCAAATAGGTGTGTCCCTACACGGTCCGGACTGATTGGATAGAGTCATACTGGGTCAATGGAATAATAAAGGAACTGAACATTGCGGAACCGTAAGAACAAATTTTCTTGCATTGTTATTACACGGAAGGTACAATTAATTGGTAAAACAGATACAAGAGCTAACAGGTCTTCTTTAAAGCTAGCTTTAATAGCATATTAGCTTTAAGGTGTGCATTATTAAATATCATAGTTTGTCTCAGGCGACTGACCCTTATGGATAGGACTTTGTGACCTAAAGGAAATACTTTGCAAATGGGGTAATAATATAAGGGTTCTTAGTTTGAGTGATAAACCTTGCCAGGCACTGAGAACATTTCAACTGAATAGTTTTAGGGTAAGGATATCGGGCAAGTAGTTAGTAAAACTGGATAATATTACACATAAGATATTGGCAGACCAAACTCTCTCATGACCCGCTCATACACATGCACACTTGGCTCAACAGAATACACTACAATATTTCCCGGATCAGTGCATTCCTTGACCATGAAACCGCAAAAACACTAGTGCACGCCCTTATCATCTCCCGCCTCGACTACTGCATCCTCCTACTCTCTGGCCTCCCCTCTAGCACTCTGGCACCACTCCAATCCATCCTACACTCTGCTGCCCGACTAATCCACCTGTCTCCCCGTTATTCACCAGCCTCTCCTCTTTGTCAAACCCTTCACTGGCTTCCTATTGTCCAGAGGCTCCAGTTGAAAACCCTAACTATGACCTACAAAGCCATCCACAACCTGTCTCCTCCATACATCTGTGACATGGTCTCTCGGTATTTACCTACACGCTACCTTCGATCCTCTCAAGATCTCCTTCTCTACTCCCCTCTTATCACTTCTGCACACAACAGCATACAAGACTTCTCCAGTGCTTCCCCTATACTCTTGGAACCCCAACACATCAGACTTTCCCCTACGACGGAAACCATCAAAAAGAACCTGAAGATCTACCTCTTCCGACAAGCCTACAACCTGCAGTGATCCTCAGTCTACTGAACCGCCGCACGACCAACTCTACCCTCTCCTAGTGTATCCTCACCCATCCCCTGTAGACTGTGAGCCCTTGCGGGCAGGGTCCTCTCTCCTTCTGTACTTGTGTGTGCCTTGTTTTGCTCATATTTATTGTACTTGTCTATATTTGCCCCTTTCACATGCAAAGCGCCATGGAATAAATGGCGCTATAAAAATGTATAATAATAATAATAGTGCTCTTGAAAGGGAGAGAAGAAGATGCCTGTGCTACACACCTCTAATTGTGGTTTGTCTCCTCTGATTGGACTTGTTGAAGTCCAACTGGCTGATCTTTCTTTTCCCTGATATCGAACTTTCAGGAAGACTTAAGGGTATGCCACACTAAACAACATCGCTAACGGGATCGCTAAAAAACGTCACTATTTAGCGATCCCGTTAGCGATGTTGTTGTGTGCGGCAGCTGCCAGCGACGAGCTTCCTGCTGTGATCTCGCTCGTCGCTGGAATCGTTCCGGACCCTATTTTCGTTGCTGGCGCCCCGCCGGGTAAGTATATATCGCTAAGTGTGGCACCTTTTTTAGCGATTTAGCGGTACTTTTGTACCGCTAAAGTCGTTAAGGAGATCGCTAACCGCGATAGATTCCTAACGACATCGCTAAAATAGGTAGCTACTAGCGATATAGAAACAATCCCGCTAGCGATCTCATTAGTATGCGACGCTAACGAGATCGCTAGCGGGATTGTGTAGTGTGGCAGTACCTTTAGGAAGCCACCATACTCAATAAATGCTTGGATGGTCAAAATCAGTAGGCACAGCCAAAAATAATCTCATGTGTATATCCAACTTACACTGTACTTCCCAGGATATACGATATTATAAGCTGTAATTCAATAGGTGACTTTTAAAGAGAATATACCACATTATTTTATTTTACTAATTAACAATATATTCTCAAATATGTTTTTTGTTTTAATTTTTTTTAATTCTGTTTTCTCTGTGCCATCTTGCCTGATTTGATTTATAACAGTCTCCTGGACGTTAGCAATTTTTTTTGTCTAGGAGAGTATTGTGGGCATGCTCTGTAACATGTACAGAGGTTACTTTATAAGGGAGAGAAGGAAATACTGAACTGGGTCCTTCCCTTTTGTCCATTGTGTTATCCATTTTCATCTTTATATATTCATATACTGCTATCTAATAATAATGAGATGACTTACTCTACTCCTTTGTGCACACAGCACAAGCTGAAAAGTACAAAATAAGAAATGGGAGCTGTTTGTGAGGGCTCAATTGCCAGTCTAAAAACTTCAATACTTAATTGATAGCAAAGCAGAAAATAAAAAAATAAAAAAATAATTATACATTTACCATAAAAGCTTAACCAGTATTTGCTGTGGTTATATCCTGGTGGACAAGTCGGACTTCGAAATGCATTGATGATAAAACCACATCAAGTCTACATTGCCTCCACATCAAGTCTACATTGCCTCCTGAATTATTCTCTTGGATCTCCATCACCAGTGCATATAATTTGTTTCTCTCCAGGTAAAATAGTTTTCTAAAACTTTTGGAAAAAAAAACACAACTTACGTGAACAAGGCATTGACTTGGGGTCCATTTCTGCCCTGTAGAAGCCTTTTTCACAAGTGCACTCAGCGGAGCTGTGCTGCAGGGAGAAGCTGTGGGCCGGGCACGGTGTACAAATGGCATCCGTCAGTAAAGCCTTATAATACCCTGGGAGGCAGGCTGGAAGGCAAAAAAAAAGACCACAGGATAAAATTGTAGACTCGGTCAAAATCCGCAGAAGACAGGTTTAAATGACAGTTCAGAAAATCTATTCCCCCATGCTGTAATCTGGCATTGATAGACACATGAAGTGAAATAGTCCATGTAAGCATTGGTAGAGTCTGGTGACGACCCCCTGCATTTCTTGGAGTCTATTCTGAGGGAACAGATGTGCAAATGTTTAATGAACTGCATGAATTACCCTGAACACATTCATTGGTTCAATTGAAAAGCAATATGAATTTCGCCTTGTGGAACATGATGAAGACTTTGGCACACGGTCTCTCTGAATATTATCTGCCAGTAGAAAAGAATTATCCCATGCAAATGTCCAATCTCAGAAGAAGTAGAGTACGAATTGGAGATGAGCATCATATGGAAACCTTTAGCAATATGAGGAGTTGGCCTTTTGCCGGTTGAGTAAAATGAGGTTTCAGGTTTATTCGGCACTGGATAAGATCATCAGAAAATGGAATATTTGCATGGATAAATATTAATTAGCGTGGAAACAGTGAACATCATTAATTCCTTGAATTGATGCAGGGTTTATATTGGACTACATCAGTCCCTTCAGTCAACATACTTATGTTGGGTGTACACAGCACGATCCATGCCATTAAAGAACCGCCGATGGGCTTTGTAGGAGCTGATAAGTGGTCATTTACTTATCTTTTTAGACAGAATGATCATTAATAAGTTAGTTCTGTGATCATAGAATATCACTGTTTCACCAGCATTTCACCTCTTTACATGGGGCAATATGCTGCCGAGAATGAGGATTTTTAAGCCAGTTTATAATTCATCACTGCTAACGAGTGTTTTGTTCTTTCAAGTGTTTTTTTTTGGCCCTTTTAGACACTGTACACTTCCCAATGCATTGGCTTGTCTAAATAGCTCATTACTCTTTACTAAACCCACTCTGTACTAGAGATTGATGATTGAAAGCCTGGTGTCTTCGGTCTACGTGGAAATGAGTTTTCATTACCATTTCATAGAACATTTCTTTCAACCCATAACATGAAAGTAAGGTTAATAATATAACTTTCATTACAAAATCTTCAGTTTTACTCAAATTAGTTGCTGCAAAAATAAATACACACTACATTAAGAACTGCTATATCTAGTATTTTATATAACCTCCATGATTTTTAAGGAAAGCACCAAGTATTTTAAGCATGGAATGAACAAGTTGGTGAAGTTGGTGACATATTGCAACATCTACCTTTCCATCCTTCAAGAACGACCTCTTTTAGAACCTGGATTCTGGATGGAGGGTGATGCTCAACTTGTCTGTTCAGAATTCCCTAGAGGTGTTCAGTTGGGTTCAGATCAGGAGACATACTTGGCTTTGTTCTTCTCCAGAAGTGCAACAGATGTGTATTTTGGATCATTGTCATGTTGGAAAAAATGCATGTCTACCAAGTGTATGGAGTAATGGTGTCATCTTCCTTCATCATAGAGCAGTACAGCTGTGAATTTATGATACTGTAAGGAGGAAGACCAGGCTGTGGGTACCTAAACTGAGCCGGGTCCGGAACTGTCAAGGCTGCGTCCCATGTTGCCCGGGGGAAGGAATAGGGGACCTGACAGGCCCCATGACCCGGTAAGAGGGGGCGTGTTTAGGCAGGAAACAGCTGAAAAAGCGAGAAGCAACAGAGAGTTGCGGGCCGTCAGGGAGATTGCAGGAGGGTGAGCAGCGCGCTCCACACCGAGAGCGCCGACACTGTGACGGACAGCAGCTGACAGCTTCCGATACCACTAGCGGGACAGTGAGTGTAAAGAACGCCGTGCACCCAGTGACAGTTAATACCATGCATGCGCAGAGAAGCAAGGGACGGTTACAGGACAGTAGTTTGCGGTTCTGTCTGCCAGACAGCACACATCAGCCCACGCTTGATCCTGGGATTGCTGCAGCTCTCGTTACTTTAGCTGCACAGGCTTATCGACTGGGAACTCAACAGGTAACTGGAGACTGCCCGTTGCTGCCAGAAGTTGGACCGTCATTTGTGGCACCCCCTCTGCGGACACTACCCCGGCCATTGTTGGTACTACTACCCACAACGGATCATCTGTGGCTGAGGAGCCTAAGGACATGATAAGTTTGATAACTGGACTGTTGTTACATTGCCACTTCTCTTTTCACTTTAACTGTTTATCTCCCTGAGAGGAACACCTTTATTGTTCAATTAAATGTTATACTGTTAACCCTTGCTCTGCCTCCCTTGCATCACTGCATCCCTCAACCTGCTTACAATACCATGGATGAAATGTAGCTCCCCGACACCAAGAGCACCCATGCAGACCCCCATAAGGACACTGCCACCACCATGTTTCACTGTAGGCACCATGCATTATTCCTTGTACTCTTCACTTTTTCAACACCATACAGATTTGAAGCCATCAGTTCAACAAAAATGTATTTTGGGCCCATCACTCCAGAGTATAGAGTCCCAGTAATCTTCATATTTTCCAGCATGGGCCCTGGCAAATTGTAGGCAGGCTTTTTTGTGCATGGGGTTTTGGAGAGGCTTCCTTCGTTGATGACACCCATGCATGACATTACTCTGCATTTTACACCATATTGTGTCACAGAAAACAATCATCCTGGTTGTATTTCTAATTCTTTAGCTAACTGCAGTCAGCCTGCACGTCAATTTTCTTCAACCCTTTTCATCAAAAGATGTTCCTGTTTAGGTGTTTACTTCTGTAATCGGCCTGGATGTCTCTGTGAGATGGTTGCAGTTTAATTTTTGATAAATTTTATTATCCCTTTTGAAACAGTATTCTGACTGATAAATAGAGCTTTGCTGATCTTGTAGTTTTCACCTTTCTTGTGTAAAGAAATAATGTTCTTTCGCAGGTCTTGTAACATTTCTTTTCCATGTTGCACAATTTCTGACAGCATGAGATACAAAGTGGTTTGCTTTGTTAAGTAACGCCCATTAGGGCGCAGTCAGATGGTTATCTAAATTGAGCAAGATCACACCGCATGTACTGTCTCATGGCTCTTCCAACCTGAGTGCGACAGCGTTATAGATTTATGTCACGAAGTGACTGTCCTGGTGTGATGCGACCCAATGGTTGGCCGGTCACCAGATGGCAAAACACACAAGGGAACACCGGGGAAACTTTAACAACGGTGGGTCCTGCGATAGGGAACAAGGAAAATGGACACCTCCTGCACTCATCTAAATCTTTGCCCTGATCTCACTATTGTCACTATACGGGTTCTTTCACCCCGTCGCCGAGCAGGATACCTTAAACTCTCATAAGCCCTGCGCTAATCCCTAGGTAGGGATCAAGCCGATGACAGCACTAGTCACACCACTGCACTAATGAAGCACAAAGGGAAGGAACAAACAGCAAAGGGGTAAAAGCAACAAAAACACCACACTTAGCTTTCTGCTGTAAAGCTCCACACAGCAGAATAAAGTCACCAGATCAGGGTAATAGATGAAGCACAACTGCAGTCAGCAAGCTCCTTCTCCTGCTTGTTTGGTCTCCAGAAGGACCTGTATCACCAACAGTAAGGTGATGCATCAGGTGACCTTTTAAAGGATGGTGGGAGTTGTCACCACCTGCATCAGCAAACTCAGAAGCAATGCAATTACACCAGCGGCCACCGGGGGAAAAAACTGACATTAACCCCCGATGGCCTGAAAGGAAAAAAGTTTTAAAATGAAACGCAAAATCTGCCACAGATCCAAAAATGGATCGTGACAATTTATATGCGGCTGTCATGCTCGTGTTCGGGAAGCCTCTGGATAGTCCACAAACTCCATTCCGGACATTTGTTTAATGAATTATTAGACTAACCTGTGGTTGAATTCTTGTTAGTTCAAATTTTGTACTCTAAACTTTAGCTTTGCTCATAAGACTTTCATTAGGGTGTACTCGTTTTTACAACAAGGTCTTGAATTAATTTGTTAGGAAAATTACTTTATTGGGTGTGTATAATAACCATTTCATGTTAGCAAAAAATGACCCAAATTTGTGTGAATATTTTGTAGTAAGTAGTATAGTATCTCATAGAAAATGTTGATTTTGAAAGGAAAATAAAGGTTTACTGACAAATCTGTTGGGTGTACTCATTTATGCTTATCACTGCATATATAAGGTTCACAACAAATTTTCCATCCAAATTTTCTGTCTGGAAAATACACTGCACATTACAGTACCAGTTTAGTGGAAAAGATTTCACAAAATCTCATTCATGCTCTCTCAAGGAGAAAATATGCAGCATAAATTGACCATAGCTCCAGATTTGATATCCACAACATGTGAATTCCTTCTTTCAATATCAAAACAGATTTCATGTGTGCCAAATTCATAGCATATGATGGGTTTGGCAGTGAATGTTGTTTCATATGCGTCCAGTGTGGACATACCCATAGACTTCTAATGCATTCTGCCAACCATTCATGTGAATCAGTCTGAAGAATATCATGGCATGTTCCATAAGATTCCATGTTGTAGAGGAAGATAACCCCTTAATATGACAGCACACGGAGCACCATATGGTGACACGCAAAGTGCCTGAGGCAGAGGGACTCCATGTGTCTCCATATGGCCCCCCGAGACCCAGACGGAGGAAATCAGCAGTGTGTTTGCAAATCTCCTGTTAGTTCACAGCTTGACGACGCTTGCTCCAAGACACCCACCCAAACTTTCTAATGGTTTTACTGATTTACACGTCTTATGAGGACATCATGTACTTGCAGCTTTGCCGTGAATAGAAGGGAACACCATCACAGATCAGATCTACAGTAACAATGTTGTCTCCTGTACGTACGGTACATTCCCAGCTGTCAGAAATATCCTCCTCCCTAAACTGATTGCACATCTTTTTCCAAGCGCCTACGCACAAATACCAGTGGGAAAAAGTGAACACATTACTTTAATGTCCTATCAGCTATCACTTTAGGTCCTCTCCATCCTAAAATATAGCTCAATCGAGCTTCATAAATAATTCATAGTCCATGTTGTTATTCCTTTTATTTCCTTCGATTTACGTATCATATTTCTATCAATTATACTTCTAGCTGATAAGCAGATGTACCGGAGCTGACTTTGTCATTGGCTCCTTGAGGCTGCATTGCTCATACATTATGAGTTGGCATGAGATTACCTGTGTCCTGGCAGAGATAACACTGCCAAATGACAAATTCTGCTCGGCTGCATTTTTAATCAATTTTTACCTGTTTTGCGGATTGCTATTTTGACTTTTTAGAATGCCCTTTATAATAGTGCTAGTCCGAGCTTTCAATACAGTCATTTACAATGGGCGTTCATTCCCGAATTAAAAACTAAGCAGTTGCGGTCTTTTGTTTATTTCATTGTTTAGAGAGAAGCGGCACATAGATGAGTTGTCCTATATTACAGCCCTGACACATGACTCCTTAGATACAGGAAAGCGGCATCAATAATACATTGTCTCCTTCTGCTTCAATTCACTGCAAATCAAGGACATGTTTTTGCTGTAGAGACTTTCTGGGCTCGAAAAGAGAACTGGAAAATGTGGAGAGCGGAGTCGTAAAAGATAAAGTGGAAAACGCCATGTGTAGTGAAACATACATGAACGTAGATTATGTGCACGGTGGGGGCATCCATACGGAATAGAAGAAATAGAAAAGAAATAAAGAAATAGAAGAAATAAAAAAGGAATGTACATTGATAAAAATGACTTTGTGATGTAGTACAAGCTGCACAAGAGTAAAGACCAAAACTGCATCTTCTCCTTAGATGATAACAGCAATACAAATGTGTCCACTGATACCTTCCCATGAATTCAAAATATTTCTTCTTCTATGTTTAAGATAGGTCATAAAGATAAAATTGTGGGGGTCCGACACCCGACTGTTATCACTTACGACAGTGGTCGCGTATAATTACTGTACAGAGCAGAAGAGCGCAACTCCATTCACTGTTACATGGCCAGTGTCGCGGACTTCAGATCACCTCCTACATTGTCCAATCTGCAGAACCTGGCTGGGGCTACTAAACAAAGTATAGAAGTATCTGGCAGGGTCTACTAAACATGGTATAGAAGAATCTGGCAGGGACTACTAAACATGGTATAGAAGAATCTGGCAGGGGCTACTAAACAAAGTATAGACCTGAGCTGTTCCACTTCTTACACTGTTCACATCCGGCCCTTATTGAGGGTGATAACTGCTGGTAGGCGAGAAACCCTTAATGATGACTACAGATGAGCGGATCGCTTTCTGCAACCTCGGTCCATGGTCCAGGTCGATAGTCTCTTGTTGTGTTATAGAGCTGGGCAAATAATCCTTACCTGCTGGAATCCTAGGCTTGGCTTATAATTAGCAGGGCTGGTGAGACGTCTCCTGTATGCCGCATTCCACACAGATGACGCCAAAGCAAGCTGGCGAATCAAACATCATGCCAACGAATCCGGGAGATCAGTTAATTAGCGCAGCTTCTGTCAAGAGCTGAGAGCATTGTCCTTGACAGCTGACCAGAGTTGCACCAAGCAATCCACTCATCTCTAGTGATGTGATAGCAAAACCATTGACACATGACCACCACAAAAACAGCATAAACATCTGTTGATAGAGTATCACAAAATCGCAGAGCAGGTCATTGGGGCCCATAGCCCCAATACGTGAGCATTCAAAATGTTTTTGCCGCTCACTGTGACCCACTGCTGACATATTAAGACTAATTCAGACATCTGTGTAAATTGGTCTGGGCATGGACCTCAATGTTTCCTCACCAAGCCAAAACCAGGAGTGGGTGATAAATACAGAAGTGGTGTCGTGTTTCTATTATACTCTTCCTCTGATTGTTCCACTCTTGGTTTTGGCTTACAAATAATGATTTAAAGTACTGACCAAATACAGAAAGTGTGAACGTGGCCTAATAATGATAGTTTTATTCATCAAAAATACAGCAAGAAAAGACTTCACAGTGCAGCAAAATTTGTATGCTGGATTTTTTGCAGTGCTTTTGCACTCTCATTGCAGTGCGTGTGTCCAGCATAAGCAGGGTCGGTTCCAGGTATTCATGGGCCCCGGGCGAAAGAGTCTCAATGGGCCCCTTTAACACATGCCATAATTCATGATGCACAGATACGGCAGAGAAATATAGGTGTAGTACAATGCCAAAAATTCACTTACTTCATACACTACATGAGTGATATCTATTGTAAATTCTACAATAGCTCAAAAGACAAACAGTATAGTCCTCCATACAGTACTATGGTCACCACATAGTGCTCCATACAGGATAATGAGCTCCATATATTGCTCCATACAGTATAATGAGCTCCATATATTGCTTCATACAATATTATGGGCACCACATAGTGTTCCATACAGAATAATGAGCCCTATATATTGCTCCATAAAGTATTATGGTCACCACATAGATCTCCATACAAAATAGTGATCCCCATATGATGCTCCATATATAATGGGCCCCATATAATACTCAATATATAATGGATCCTATAAGATGCTCCATATATAATAAGCCCCAAATGATGCTCCACATATAATGGGCCCCATATAATACTCAATATATAATGGACCCTATAAGATGCTCCATATAAAATAAGCCCCAAATGATGCTCCATATATAATGGGCCCCATGTGATGTTCCATATATAATGGGCCCCATATGATGTTCCATATATAATGGGCCCCATATGATGCTCCAGTATATGATGGGCCCCATATATGATGCTTCAGTGCATGATGGGCCCCATATAATGCTTCATATATAATGGACCTATATATGATGCTCCAGTACAGTATATTATGGGCCCCATATAATGCTCCATATATAATGGGCCCCATATATGATGCTCCAGTGTATAATAGGCCCCATGTAATGCTCCATATATGATGCTCCAGTGTATGATGGGCCCCATATAATGCTTCATATATAATAGGCCCCATATATGATGCTCCAATGTATGATGGGCCCCATATGATGGTCTCCATATATTGTGCCAAAAATAAATAAAAAATGAAATGCTCACCTCTCCTCACTGGCCGCTGTTCTGTTCGAGGCACCGGCCCCCGGTACTGGCACAGGCACCGGGCCCCCATAGCATGCTGGTGTCTCCGACTGTGAGTGGGCCCCCTGCCTGCTCAGGGCCCCGGCACTTGCCCAGGTGCGCCGGATGCTGACGCCGGCCCTGAGCATAAGTGTGCAGAGCAGGCTGCTAATCAAGCTGCAACGCAGTAAAAACAGTGCCCTCACTGTATATTGAGTGATGACTAATAATAATAATCTTTATTTATATAGCGCCATCATATTCCGCAGCGCTTTACATTTTAACAGTTTCAAAACACAAGTCATAAGTAACAACGTTAACAATACAATAATTGAAGCAAAATAAGACGACCCTGCTCGTGAGAGCTTACAATCTACAATGAGGTGGGAGAGATACAAAGTAAAGGTGTGTATATACAATGGTGCATTTACAATGATGGTCCAGCCATCTTGAGGGAGTGAGGGATGGAGATACTGAATGGGCTACACACACACACTTACACATAGAATGACTTTAATTAGTGAATGTGATAGGCCGCTCTGAAAAGATGTGTTTTGAGGGAGCGCCTGAAACCATGCAAATTGTGGATAGTCCTAATTTCTTGGGGTAGAGCATTCCAGAGGATTGGCGCAGCGCGGGAGAAGTCTTGGAGTCGGGAGTGGGAGGTACGGATTAGTGCAGAGTTTAATCGAAAGTCTTTTGCAGAGCGCAGCAGTCGATTAGGCCGATAGATAGAAATGAGGGAGGAGATGTAGGTGGGTGCTGCACTGTGGAGAGCTTTGTGGGTGAGAACCAGTACTTTGAATTGGATCCTATAATGAATTGGCAGCCAGTGTAAGGACTGGCGAAGAGCGGACGCATCCGAGTACCGATTAGCCAGATGGATGACCCTGGCTGCTGCATTAAAGATGGACTGGAGAGGGGATAGTCGAGTAATGGGGAGGCCAAGTAATAGAGCGTTGCAGTAGTCCAGGCGGGAGTGGATCAATGCTACAGTGAGGGTTTTTGTTGTTTCCATGGTGAGAAAAGGGCGGATTCTAGAGATGTTCTTTAGGTGTAGGCGGCAAGAGCGGGCAAGAGATTGTATATGGGAGGTGAAGGAGAGATTGGTGTCAAACATAACACCCAGACAGCGAGCCTGCTGCCGGGGTGTTATTATGGTGCTGCCCACGGAGAGGGAAATGTCAGATTTAGGGAGGTTAGTAGACGGTGGGAGCAGAAGAAGTTCAGTTTTGGAGAGGTTAAGTTTCAGATAGAGAGCGGACATGATGTTGGAGACTGCAGACAGACAGTCGGTGGCGTTCTGTAGTACAGCGGGGGTAAGGTCGGGGGATGACGTGTATAATTGTGTGTCATCAGCATAAAGATGGTACTGAAAGCCAAATCTGCTGATGGTCTGTCCAATTGGGGCCGTGTAGAGAGAGAAGAGAAGGGGGCCAAGGACTGAGCCCTGGGGTACGCCGACAGTAAGAGGAAAAGGAGATGACGCGGAGCCAGAGAACGAAACACTGAAGGAGCGGTTAGAAAGATAGGAGGAGAACCAGGAGAGAACAGTGTCCTTAATACCTAGTGACTGGAGCCTAGACAGTAGGAGACGGTGGTCAACCGTGTCGAAAGCTGCAGAAAGGTCGAGAAGAATGAGCAGAGAGTGGTCACCGTTACGTTTTGCTGTCAGAAGGTCATTGGTCACTTTGATGAGTGCAGTTTCAGTCTAATGTAGGGTCGGAAGCCGGACTGTGAAGGGTCTAGGAGGGAGTGAGTGGAGAGGTAACGGGTAGAGTTGAGCGATACTTTCCGATATCCTAAAGTATCGGAATCGGAATGGTATCGCCGATATCACTAAAATATCGGCGATACCCGATACCGATACCGGAAGTCCCATGTAAGTCTATGGGAACAAAATATCGCAAAAAAAAAACCCCATTCTTTCCTTGTAAACACTAAATATACACACATAGAATACATATATGTATATATATATGTCATTGTGACATATATATATACATATATGTATAGTTTATACACTTCTACATAGTAAAATATCCTCTCTGATTCAATTGCCGGGTAAAGCCGACTTCAGTGAAAAGACAGAAGCACCCGACATGAAATGACACTTGGTGTACATAGGGTTAACCATGTCTTTTCATGTCGTTTGCTATCTGATTTGCACAAACAATTAAATCAGTCTATGTGTGCAAAATTTCACACCTGTAGGGGTTAATTAAAGGTGTAAATTCGTTGTAAAAAAAAATGGACTTTTTTGCTACGAATTTACACCTTTAATTAACCCCTACAGGTGTGAAATTTTGCACACATAGACTGATTTAATTGTTTGTGCAAATTAGATAGCAAAGGACATGAAAAGACATGGTTAACCCTATGTACACCAAGTGTCATTTCATGTCGGGTTCTGCATTTTCACAAAAGCCGGCAATTGAATTAGCGGTATTATACTATGTAGAAGTGTATGAACTACAAATATAAATATATATATATATATATGTGTCACAAATTCAATGACATGTATATATATATATGAGGTGTAAAATTGCTGAAAAAAAATGCGTGGGCTCCCGCCCTATTTTCGCAACCAGACAGACAAAGCCAGTGAGTGGGGGCAGATAATAATAGCCCAGAGAGGGACCATTATTTTTGCCCCCCCCGGCTACTAACATCTGCCCCCAGACACCCCAGGAAAGACAAATCTATAATTAGATTCGCACTTTCTGGCACTTTGCCCGTCTATTCCCATTGCCCTGTAGCGGTGGCGAATGGGTTAATATGGGGTTAAAGCCACCTTGCTATTGAAAGGTGACCTTAAGCCAGGTTAATAATTGAGAGCTGTCAATTAGACAACTATCAATTATTAATCCTATTGCATGAAATAAAAATAAAACACACACACTTTAATTAAAATCATTTTAATGAAATAAAGACACATGTTTTTGACCATATTTTATTTTACTGCAAAAACCATTTCCTGTAATAAAAATAAAATAAAAAAGCAAAATTATTCTTACCTATCCCATGCACAGTCAGGTCCCACGGTGTAATCCTTCAGAAAGGGTTAATGTTTACTGCAGGGACCGCAGCTAATGCTGCAGCCTCACAGTAAACCCCAAATGAATGAGTTCCTCTCCTGCCTGACAGGAGAGTAAAGGCTGGGTGTCACATAACGATACACCAGCGATCCCGACAACGATATGCACTTGTCAGGATCGCTGGTGTATCGCTACATGATCGCTGCTGAGCTGCCAAACAGGCAGCTCAGGCAGCGATCTGGGACAGCGACACTGCGGGTAACATCGCTTAAGGGCCCGTCTCACATAGCGATATCGCTACCGAGATCGCTGCTGAGTCACAAGTTTTGTGACGCAGCAGCGAGCTCACCAGCGATATCGCTGTGTGTGACATTCAGCGACGATCAGCCCCCCTGCCGGGTATCGCTGATCGTCGCAGAAATGTCAGGACCTTTTTTTGATCGCTGGTTTCCCTCTGACAGGCACGCATCGCTGCGTGTGACAGGCGGGAGACCAGCGATCCGCTGGTAACCAAGGTACACAGCGGGTTTCCAGGCACCGCGCAGCGCTTGGAAACCCGCTGTGTACCTTGGATACCAGCTCTCTGCATCAGGGCGCTGGTATCCAAGGTACACAGCGGGTTTCTAGGCACAGCCCCGCGCCTGGAAACCTGCTGTGTACCTTGGTTACCAGCGGATCGCTGGTCTCCCGCCTGTCACACGCAGCGATGCGTGCCTGTCAGCGGGAAACCAGCGATCAAAAAAAGGTCCTGACATTTCAGCGACGATCAGCGATACCCGGCAGGGGGGCTGATCGTCGCTGAATGTCACACACAGCGATATCGCTGGTGAGCTCGCTGCTGCGTCACAAAACTAGTGACTCAGCAGCGATCTCGGTAGCGATATCGCTATGTGAGACGGGCCCTTAAGTGGAAAGCTTAATTGATTGCTTTCCACTTTCACTTCAGGTCAGCCAGGGACACAATCAGTGACGTCAGAGGGAACTGATTAACAAAAATAGGGGTTCCCTTCGAAAAAAAAATGGCGTGGGGTCCCCCCTGTTTTTGTTAACCAGCCAGATGAAGCAGACCGCTGAGGCCTGGATTTTCAGGCTGTTAAGGAGCCAAGATCCATGGACCTTGCCAGCCTGATAATACCAGGCCACAGCAGTCTGCATATCTTGGCTGATTAACAAAAATAGGGGATCCCCTCGAAAAAAATTGGCATGGGGTCCCCCCTATTTTTGTTAACCAGCCAGATGAAGCAGACCGCTGAGGCCTGGTTTTTCAGGCTGGTAAGGATCCAATATCCATGGACCTTGCAAGCCTGATAATACCAGGCCACAGCAGTCTGCTTAGCTTGGCTGGTAAACAAAAATAGGGGATCCCCTCGAAAAAAAAACGGCGTGGGGATCCCCCCTATTTTTGTTAACCAGCCAAGTAAAATGCAGACTGCTGCGGCCTGGTATTAAAAGACTGTCAAGGCCCATGGATTTTGGCCCTCAACAGCCTGATAATACCAGGTTACAGCAGCCCCACATTTGGCGCATCAAAAGATGTGCCAATTGTGGCACTTTACCCGGCTCTTCCCACTTGCCCTGTAGCGGTGGCAAGCGGGGTAATAAGGGGTTAATGTCACCGTTGATTGCACGGTGACAATAAGCCCGGTTAATAATGGAGAGGTGTCAATAAGACAGCGATCCATTATTAATCCCAAAGTTATTAAATGCATAAAAAAAAGACAAAGCAAGAAAAAAGTATTTTAATGAAATAAAAGAGACAACACAGTTTTCATTAATTTTATTGTACTCTCATTCCTGCGACGCCATCGATCTCCTGTAAAAAAAGAAAAAAAACAAACCAACAGTATACCACCTGTCCGACGCAGTCCATAACGACAGTCCCACGACGATCCAACTCTGCTACATCGCAATGACAGGCAGAGCCTGTCATCGCGACGCAGCACAGCTGATTACCTGCTTCCCCGGCGGTGACGTCATCGGACTGACTGCTTTACGGCCGGGATTACCCAGCAGTCACTGCAGTTATCGCGAGAAACTGCATGTGACCGCCGGGGAAAGAAGATTGCGGCCATCAAGCAGTCCAGGACGTGACCGCCGGAGATCTTCTGCCAGGTAAGTGCCGCTGACTCCTGACAGACCCGACCGACGGACACTGACAGTGACAGTGACAATCCCGATTCCGGTATCCGATAAGACGAAAATATCGGAACTCGGAATCGGAATTCCGATACAGCCAATATCGGCCGATACCCGATATTTGCAGTATCGGAATGCTCAACCCTAGTAACGGGTAAGGCGGGAGTAGACTAGGCGCTCCAAAAGTTTAGAGATGAAGGGGAGATTGGAGACCAGTCTGTAGTTGTTTGTGCAGGAAGGGTCGAGAGCGTGTTTCTTTAGTAGTGGAGTAATGATGGAGTGTTTGAAGGAGGATGGGGAAATGCCAGAGGAGAGTGAGAGATTAAAGATTGTAGTTAGGTGAGTTGTGACAACTGGAGAGAGAGACTGGAGGAGGTGTGAGGGAATGGGGTTGGTAGTGCATGTAGTCGCATGTACTGCTCCCTGCACTACCCATGTGACTGCAAAAAGTGGCTGCAGGGATAACATAAATTAATTTTCTCCCTGTAACCCCGGCCCCAGTTAGCCAACTAATCAGGATTTTAACACTATTTACCTGCAAATTAACCCATATATCTGCAGGTATTTATTTTCTGAATGTGATAGGTCCCTATAATATTGAATCTTTCTGTAAAGAAAAAATGGGCTTAGACTCTTATGTCTTTATCACAATGATCTTCTTACATTGACTATTATATTTTGCATTACGTGTTATATCTTATACAGAGCTGAAATGAAGGAGAAAAAAATGCTGCTTATCTGCAATGTATGTTAAGGAAATTCTGATAATTAAACTTCTCACTGGATTTTTCTTCCTATAGATATAAGTGGATTGGACAATGCTTTCAGTGGGATTAGCCCCGAGAGTATCAGAGGATTCCTCAGTGAGCCCAGGCTCTGACACAATAATGAACAGTCTCATTTGGGGCTGATTTTGGAGCCAATCACTTGCCACTAGGGTCTATTTGTTATCAGTTGATTCACAGATAAATTAATAGATTGTATGGATGATATGTCCTGTGTGTGCAATCATAGCAGCAGAGACAATGAGGAAATTAACGATGAATGTGCCCTGTGTATGGAGGGTGGGCTCTTAGAATCCTTAAGCCCCTGTCACACACAGCGAACTCGCTAGCGAGATCGGTGCTGAGTCACTAGTTTTGTGAAGCAACAGCGATCTCCCCAGCGATATCGCTGTGTGTGACATTCAGCGACGATCAGCCCCACTGCTGGGTATCGCTGATCGTCACTGAATGTCCTGGACATTTTTTTGATCGTTGGTCTCCTGCTGACAGGCACGCATCGCTGCGTGTGGCAGGCAGGAGACCAGGATCCGCTGGTAACCAAGGTACACATTTGGTTTCCAGGCGCCGGGCAGCGCCTGGAAACCCGATGTGTACGTTGGATACCAGCGCGCTGCTGCAGGGGAGCTGGTAACCAAGGTACACATCTGATTTCCTGGTGCCGCGCAGTGCCTGGAAACCAGATGTGTACATTGGTTACCAGCTCCCTTCACCAGCGGGCTGGTATCCAACGTACACTGCGGGTAACTAGGCGACGTTACCACGCAGTGTCGCTGTCCTGATCGCTGCTGTTTGGCAGCTCAGCAGCGATCATGTAGCTACACACCAGCGATCCTGACAAGTGCATATCGTTGTCGGGATCGCTGGTGTGTCGCTATGTGTGACGGGGCCCTTAGAATCATTGCATTAACTAGTCATCAGAATCGCTAGTACGACAATGATGGTGTACATAATACACTAACTTTCATTTTTTTACCTGTTTTCATTATATATACTGTATATTAAAGAAAGAAGGGATATGAGAAGCTGGGGAAATACCAGGGCCTCAAAGGAGAACTGGAGAAGATGTGGACGGTGAAGGCAACAGTGATTCCCGTGGTGATAGGAACACTTGGAGCAGTGACCCCTAAGTTGGAAGAATGGCTGCAACAGATCCCAGGAGCAACATCTGAGCTCTCTGTCCAGAAAAGCGCAATGCTGGGAACAGCTAAGTTCCTGCGCAGAACCCTCAAACTCCCAGGCCTCTGGTAGAGGACCCGAGAATGAGAAAGGACAACATAGACCACCTCCAGTGGGTTTAGAAGGAAGTATATACAGTACAGACCAAAAGTTTGGACACATCTTCTCATTTAAAGATTTTTCTGTATTTTTATGACTATGAAAATTGTAAATTCACACTGAAGGCATCAAAACTATGAATTAACACATTTGGAATTATATACTTAACAAAAAAGTGTGTAACAACTGAAATTATGTCTTATATTCTAGATTCTTCAAAGTAGCCACCTTTTGCTTTGATGACTGCTTTGTACACTCTTGGCAATCTCTTGATGAGCTTCAAGAGGTAGTCATCCATTAAATTTTTTTTTAGAAGGCTACTCTGTTACTAAGGCCTCATTCAGATGTCCATTTTTCTTATACGTTTTTGAATCGGTGTGGTCTATAAATAAAACAAAAACTCAGTGTAATCCCTCTCCATATCCTGGGAAGAAGTCATCATATTTAGAGGGGGTTCAGGATCTGAGCTCACTACATATTATGCAGATAGCAACTGTATTACAAAGCAAGCATTTGCATCTGGCCGGCACATCCATGGCTGTTAACCATTTTAATGATGCTATGAATCTGACATCAGCCACACATACTGTAGATCAGTCCACTGTATGGCACTGACATCAGCCACATGTACTGTAGATCAGTCCCCTGTATGGTACTGACATCAGTCACACGTACTGTAGATCAGTCCCCTGTATAACACTGACATCAGCCACACATACTGTCGATCATCCCCTGTATGGCACTGACATCAGCCACACGTACTATAGATCAGTCCCCTGTATGGCACTGACATCAACCTCATGTACTGTAGATCAGTCCCCTGTATGGTACTGACATCAGTCATACTTTCTGTAGATCAGTCCCCTGTATGGCACTGACATCAGCCACACGTACTGTGGATAAGTCCCCTGTATGGCACTGACATCAGACACACATGCTGTAGATCAGTCCCCTGTATGGCACTGACATCAGCCACAAGTACTATAGATCAGTCACCTGTATGGCACTGACATCAGCCACACGTACTGTGTATAAGTCCCCTGTATGGCACTGACAGTAGCCACACATGCTGTAGATAAATCCCCTGTATGGGACTGAGGAACAGTACATGGGCCCTTTTGGAGCCCAATAATATGTCTGTGGCAGAAGCTTCTTGCTCCTTTTGGGATGTAAGTGTCCAACTTACCCCTTGGGCTCACGAGCGGTTGCACCAGTATTACGTCTGCCATGCCCCCCACCCCATGGCACTGATATCAGTCATGCATACTTTACAGCAGATCGATATTCCCCATGGCACTGACATCAGACACGTGTACAGTAGATCAATCTCCCTAGAGCAGCGACATCATTCATACATGGATCAATCCCCCCTTTGGCAGTGACATAAACCACCCAGAGAATGGTGACAGTTCTGCAGATCTTGTCTGCCAAGGATCCCTAGTTGTAGATGCTGTGATAGGTAATTACATGAAGCTCAATGCAGATTCGGTGACAGGACTCTCCACCCACCACCGTCATTTATTACACTGGAGATTTCTTATCTATTTGACAGGCAAATGAACGCTCTGGGTCACAGGACCCTGGTACCAACATGAGTGATAGCAGAGAGCAAGCATGGGGAAATCTGCTGAAATAGTGAGAAATACTGTTAATAAGCATTTTTTTAGGGAATTGATGTAATCACATTTACTAATATACAGACCAAGGTTCAGTAGAGGTGAACCTTCACTTTAATCTTCCTTCATGGTGCCTATGGGAAAACTAGCATTATGTCTAATTGCAGAACAGGGGTCCTCAGGTCAAATCTAGATATAGTTTTACGATAGTTTTCTCCAGCTATCCGAAAAAAAAACATCTTGCTTCCTTGGAAATTGATCTGAAGTCGTCAATGACAGTGACATTGGATGGACGTGAAGATACCATTTACAGCTGTAGAATATATTTCCAGATTATAATATATGATAATAGAAAAGTTCTGTCTCGGAAAAGAGAATTTCTCCACAGTTAAAAAATCTGCCATTGCTTGTTCATTTTGGCCCTGATAACCTCAGACTCAACATAGAATTAAATTACCCATTGCTATCTTTTTCATCTCTCGCATTTACTGGAAACTCAAAGACTCTGTGATCTGATTGAGGTGAAGCCCTTTGGATGCTTTACGGCGCAGCTTCACAGACACGGGAATAACCTGTACAAAACACCATTAGGCCTGTCCAAAATACTCAAGATCCAATGGAAAAAAAAAGAGAAGAAACTGGATGACATTTTTCTCCTTCTGATCATGCCCTGATTTCCATCCAAGGATGAACAAACTGTGGGATGAGTAAAAACAAAGGATCTGGAAGCTTTGAACACAACCGGCCTCGCAAATCAGCAATGCTATTAAATATTGAAGACACTCTGACTCAGATCTGCTCTGTACAATCAATAGCTCTTAGATTTAATGCTCCCGGACACAGGGCCGGGGAATACGCATGTGTTTGGGAAGCCTGCGGCAGACTTAAGGTGGTAGGGTATTGTCCTCTGCAGGCTCATAGCAAGTGACTTATACATAGGAACACATGGAGCTGTGTGTGAGTAAGACCAGGAGGGGCGGATATGTGATTTACTGGGTAGAAAGGGTTAAGGAGAAGCGTAAAAAATACATGGATCTCTCAACAGGAACAAAACACCTCCGCAACGTCTTAGGAAATGGAAACAATAAGTGCTTAAAAGATGTAAACCATTGGTCAAGGAATAAAAAAGATCTCTAGATACTTCATTAAGCAATTGCACCTATACAATTTAGGCCCTGTAGTTTTTAGACTGCATATTAATAGAAAAAAATAACACACAAAAATATTTGCGCAACAAAATATAAAAAATCCACTATAATTACAATAAAAAACAATTTTGTTATATTGTTGAAAATTCACTTCAGCCCTTTTTGGGAAATCATTAGGTGGTAGATTAGTTTGGTCAACACAGCGACAAACGCTAGCCTTTCCGTAACAGGAGGAGGTACAATAGTGTGCAAAAGTTTTAGGCAGTTGAGGAAAAAATGCTGCTAAGATTGCTTTCAAAAATAGAAGTGTTGATAGTTTATTTTTATTAGCAAAATACAAAGTGAATGAACAAAAGAAACATTTAAATAAAACCAATATTTTTGATGATCTCCCTTTGTCTTCAAAACAGCATCAATTCATCAATTACTCTGGGTTCACTTGTACATACATTTTGAAAGAACTTGGAAAGGAGATTGTTCCAAACATCTTGGTGAACTAACCACAGATCTTCTATGGATGTAGAGTTGTGCTAATCCTTCTGTCTCTTCATGTAAACACCATGTGGGACCATATCATCACTCCAGGACTCTTAGTTCTTCTTTACACTATAAAAAGTTCTTAATTATATTGGCTGGAGGCATTTGGAGGCAATGCGATGCTTCCCTGACGGTATTACATGGTGGATAAGTATCTGAATGTATTTTTCAAAATTGACAATATTAACTAGACCAAATACTCATCTCTATTTGCTGAAATACAGCCCCAAAACTTGCAAAGACCCTCCACAATGCTTCACTGCTTCCTTCAAACACTTATTGTACACTTATTGACACTCAGAATTGCACTGTATTTAGCTTCATCCATTTTCCCATCATTTCTAACTAGCTTAACCGTCAGTGCTGAGGAAAAGCATCATGATGCTGTCACCATAATGTTTGATAGCGGTGATAATATTTTCAGGGTGATGTGCAATGTTAGTTTTTGGCCACACGTAGCATTTTGCATTTAGCCATAAAAGTTCTACTTTAGTTTCATCTGATCACAGCATCTTCTTCCATATGCCATCTGTGTCCCCTACATGGCTTTTTGCAAACTGCAAACAGGACTTCTTTCAGAACTGGCTTTCTTCTTGCCACTCTTCCATTAAGGCCAAATTTGTGGAGTAGACAATTAAAAGATTTCCTATGGACAGATTCTCCCACCTGAGCTGTGGATCTCTGCAGCTCCTCCAGAGAGACCATGTTCCTCTTGGCTGCTTCTCTAACTAATTATTACTTGGGATGTCAGATTAGGTAGATGGCAACGGTAGATTTTCAGTTGTGCCATACTCCTTTCATTTTTAGATGATGGATTGGACAGTGCTCCGTGATAAGTTCAGAGCTTGGGCTAATTTTTTTTTACCTAACCATGCTATACTTTTCTCTACAACTTTATCCCTGACCTGTCTGGTGTGTTCCTTGTTTTTCATGATGCTGTTTGATCCCTTATGCTCTTAAACAAACCTCTGAGACCTTCACAGAACAGCTGTAGTGATATTGAGAATAAATTACATGCAGGTGGACTCCATTTACTAATTAGGTAACTTCTGCAAGCAATTGGTCACTCAGGATTTTATTCAGGGGTATCAGACTACAGGGGGCTGAGCATAAATGCAAGAAGTGGCGCCGCTATAATGAGGCGACTTGAGCCTCTGTCTCAGGCGGCGGCAGCTAGGGGGCGGCAAAGCAGGGGCGCACAGTGAATGAAAAGGCCCGTGGGCCCACCGACATTGAACTGATAGTTCAGTGCCGGCGGGCCCTTTAATCGCGGGCGGAATGCTGTGAGTGAGGAAGGCCTTGCGGCCTTCCATATGCAGCACAGGCGACGTGATCGTCATCACGCTGCCTGCGCGCCGTGATGACGTCATGCCGCCTGTACCAGGAGAAGACGGAGTCCAGCGCGCTTCTTCAGAGCTGCGGGGGAGATAGGTGAGTACTGACTTTTTTTTTTTTAACGCCGGGCCCGGCTTATGGGGGACTATGCTGGCTATGGGGGATTATGCTGGCTATTGGGGATTATGCTGGCTATTGGGGGATTATGCTGGCTATTGGGGATTATGCTGGTTATGGGGGGATTTATGCTGGCTATTGGGGGATTATGCTGGCTATTGGGGGATTATGCTGGCTATTGGGGGATTATGCTGGCTATGGGGGATTATGCTGCGTATTGGGGACCTATGCTGCGTATTGGGGACCTATGCTGCCTATTGAGGACCTATGCTGCGTATTGGGGACCTATGCTGCCTATTGGGGACCTATGCTGCGTATTGGGGACCTATGCTGCGTATTGGGGACCTATGCTGCGTATTGGGGACCTATGCTGCCTATTGAGGACCTATGCTGCGTATTGGGGACCTATGCTGCCTATTGAGGACCTATTGTCACGGGTGTGTCGCTGCGAAGATCGTCGTGATTGCACACCCTGACTTCTCACAGCTGAGTTTCTGCTGCTGGGTGTTTTTCGGCAGTGAGAGAGTTAATTCTCCTCTCTCTGTGCTGGACAAGACCAGCCTCGCTCAGCTGCAATTAATGTTGCGATAATTGGATTTCTTCATATACCTGCCTGTCTGCTAGGGAAGTGTCTGTGAAAGCATTCATGCAGACCAGCAGAGCGGATCATATTGAGAAGTCTAAAGCTAAGAGTACCTGTTGTGGTTTTCTCCTCTCCTCGCTTTATTATTTATCTCCTTACCATTTGGTGTTCCCTCTGTAGTTGTTGTTTTGTATGCAAGGTGTCTTTTATTTTACCCCTTGTACTGTCTCGTTCGTCTTTTACTGTGTGTAGGCAGTTACCTTCCCGTTCCCTGTGGTGGTAATCAGGGTCCTTCTCAGGACTAGATTACAGTTGTCAGGGATTCACAGGAGATAGGGTTACGCTGGCGGCCTGGACCTCTGTACCATCAACAGTACCTCCAGGTAGAGGGATTAGTCAGGACCCAGCTTAGGGTCAGCATAGACCCCGGTCCTCCTTATGCAGAGACAGCGTGACATTTTCACCGACCCCAAAGATTTTCTCCAGTCACCATGGATCCAGTAGTCAGTCTAGCTCGGCAGTTGCAGAGTTTGTCCATGGAGCTGGCGGACGTTAAGTCCAAGGTTTTGTACCCCCCGGAGCAGGCCGGACCTGAACCTAAAGTAGTTCTCCCTGACAGATTCACTGGGGGGCGGGACAAGTTTTTTGCTTTCCGGGAGGCATGTAAATTGTACTTTCGGCTGCGACCTCGGTCATCTGGGAATGAAGAACAAAGGGTGGGGATTGTCATCTCGCTCCTACAAGGAGACCCCAATCCTGGGCGTTCGCTCTTCCCCCGGGCTCCCCAGCTCTCCAGTCAGTGGATGGGTTTTTTGCAGCTCTGGGTCTTGTATATGATGACCCGGATCGGGTCTCCCTTGCTGAATCTAAGTTACGTAGGATACAGCAGGGAGATCGTCCGGCGGAGGAATTCTGTTCGGAGTTCCGTAGGTGGGCCACAGACACCCAGTGGAATGACCCGGCTCTTAGGAGCCAGTTTTGTCAAGGTTTATCTGACAAATTAAAGGATGTGCTGGCACACTATGACCCCCCCACGTCACTGGAGGCCGCTATGGCCCTTGCTATTCGTATTGACAGACGTCTTCGGGAGAGGTGCGGGGTAACTTCGCCCCCTGTTATGACTCCACCTTCCTCAAGGGTCCCTTATACGGAGGTTCCCCTAGTCAGTCCAGAGGAGCCTATGCAATTAGGAGGGACATCATTCCGGGGGAGGGGATCGGTGGGGCGCCACAAAACAAGAAGTTGTTTCTTCTGTGGGAAAAAGGGACATTTTATTGGGGGGTGTCCATCCCGTTCTTTGCAGAGTGAGAAGTCGCCGGAAAACTATTGATCCCAGATTGTGTGGTGGACGGCAATCTGGGAGTAAGTATTTCGTCCCTAAATTCGTCTCAGTTTCTCGTACCGGCGGAGGTGGTGGTGGGTGCGAGAACTGAGAGGATATCTGTTCTTCTGGATAGTGGGGCCGGGGCTAATCTGGTGGATGCTCGCTTTGCCCGGGTTCAAGGTATGCGATTGAGTGTGTTGGCTAATCCCGTCCCCATATTCTCGATCGACGCCAGACCTCTCGGTCAGGGAAGTTTTTTGCAAGCAGTGCATAACATAGATCTTCAAGTGGGGGCGTTACATAAAGAACTGTTGTCTTGTTATGTGTTGGAGGGTCTTCCTACTCCTATAGTGCTGGGCCTTCCTTGGTTAACTAAGCATAACCCGGTTATTAATTGGCAATCCAGAGAGATAAGTCAATGGAGTGAATTCTGTAATAAAAACTGCATGAATACGGTCATTGGTACGGTCGCTCCTAGGGCCTTACCTCCATTTCTGGTAGACTTTGAGGATGTATTCTCGGAGAAAGGGTGTCAAGAATTACCTCCTCATCTCGAATATGACTGTTCTGTTAACTTGATCCCTGGGGCCAAATTACCGAAATCTAGGTTGTATAACCTTTCTGGTCCTGAGAGACAGGCCATGAAGGATTATATTTCAGAGAGTCTGGCTAAGGGGCATATTAGACCTTCATCTTCCCCGGTGGCCGCGGGGTTCTTCTTTGTGAAGAAAAAAGATGGAGGCCTACGCCCTTGCCTGGATTTCCGTGAGCTTAATCGGATTACGGTCCGAGATCCGTATCCGCTCCCACTTATTCCCGATCTCTTCAATCAGATCGTGGGTGCCAAATGGTTCTCTAAGTTGGATCTCAGAGGGGCGTACAATCTGATTAGGATGAAGGAGGGGGATGAGTGGAAGTCGCTGCGAAGATCGTAGCGATTGCACACCCTGACTTCTCACAGCTGAGTTTCTGCTGCTGAGTGTTTTT
Organism: Oophaga sylvatica; assembly: GCA_033576555.1. Lineage (NCBI taxonomy): Eukaryota > Metazoa > Chordata > Amphibia > Anura > Dendrobatidae > Oophaga > Oophaga sylvatica. The sequence continues at coordinate 57,640,487 of JARQOD010000005.1, forward strand.
CGGCAGTGAGAGAGTTAATTCTCCTCTCTCTGTGCTGGACAAGACCAGCCTCGCTCAGCTGCAATTAATGTTGCGATAATTGGATTTCTTCATATACCTGCCTGTCTGCTAGGGAAGTGTCGGTGAAAGCATTCATGCAGACCAGCAGAGCGGATCATATTGAGAAGTCTAAAGCTAAGAGTACCTGTTGTGGTTTTCTCCTCTCCTCCCTTTATTACTTATCTCCTTACCATTTGGTGTTCCCTCTGTAGTTGTTGTTTTGTATGCAAGGTGTCTTTTATTTTACCCCTTGTACTGTCTCGTTCGTCTTTTACTGTATGTAGGCAGTTACCGTCCCGTTCCCTGTGGTGGTAATCAGGGTCCTTCTCAGGACTAGATTACAGTTGTCAGGGATTCACAGGAGATAGGGTTACGCTGGCGGCCTGGACCTCTGTACCATCAACAGTACCTCCAGGTAGAGGGATTAGTCAGGACCCCAGCTTAGGGTCAGCATAGACCCCGGTCCTCCTTATGCAGAGACAGCGTGACAACTATGCTGCGTATTGGGGACCTATGCTGCCTATTGGGGTCCTATGCTGCCTATTCGGGACCTATGCTGCCTATTGGGGACCTATGCTGCCTATTGGGGACCTATCCTGCGTATTGGGGACCTATGCTGCCTATTGGGGACCTATGCTGCCTATTGGTGACCTATGCTGCCTATTGGGGACCTATGCTGTCTATTGAGGACCTATGCTGTCTATTGAGGACCTATGCTGTCTATTGAGGACCTATGCTGTCTATTGAGGACCTATACTGTCTATTGAGGACATATGCTGTCTATTGAGGACATATGCTGTCTATTGAGGACCTATACTGTCTATTGAGGACATATGCTGTCTATTGAGGACATATGCTGCCTATTGGGGACTAATGCTGCCTATTGGGGACATTTACCTGCCTATTAGGGATTCTCGCACCACACCAGTCTGAGCCTGAGCGCCAATATGTGCACTGATGAGGATGAAATGATATGGATTGGCAAGGCTGCAGTGATGGGCAGTGCAGGCTGTATGTCTCTGTGTGGGCAGTTTTATTGCTGGTATATTGTTTTTGTAGCACTGTATATATATTGGTATTTTACTAATAGCAATTTGGAATCCTTAGGAAATAATGATATCAAGAAAGAGAAAAATTGCTTCACTTGTGACAAATATGGAACCGAACATTGACCATCTCATTAGCCAAAAGCAGGCCCATAGTTCCCACTGAAATACCAGTAAGTTTGTTGATTTTTAACTTTACTTGTTCTTTATTTTAAGTATTGTATTTGTTCCTGTTTCTTTTTTTTTTTACTTCAAAATAAGAGTGTAGTATATGGTGTATACAGGGTCATACACATCGTGTGCGGTATATAGAGTGTAGTATATGGTGTATACAGGGTCATACACATCGTGTGCGGTATATAGAGTGTATATACACTGCTGTATTATACTTTTTATATACAGGTTATAATGCTCTTATTCTTTGTATAGAGGTGAGTGTGCCATGTATAATATATGGTATATACAGCGTAGTGTCACATACACTGCTGTATTATGCAATATACAACAGTTCTAATGCTCCAGACCTAATATGCAGTATAATGTACAGTGTATATGATGTAACCTGTATAAGATATGACATTGGCTTTCCCCCCCCTAGTTTTGATCCTGGGTACGCCCATGCTCCTGCTGCTGCGCACAGTGCTGCTTCCTTGATATCCTTGTGACTCCCTCCCCTCATGTCCAGAGTTAGGAGAAGTCAGGTCGGTGACTAGTTATTAATGCAATTACTTAAGTTACTATATGGGACTTGAAAACATGATCTCCCAACAAGGGAAATACACAGGCCTGTGTAGCGCTGCGGTGATTCCGGATGTGTTCAATGAGCACATCCGGATTCACCGCGCGTTCAGAAGGGGGCGGAGCTTTGTACTGATTTTACAATGGGGGGGGGGCGCCGTTTTGCAGTTCGCCTCAGGCAGCAGAGAGGCTAGGTTCAACCCTGAATGCAAGTCACAATTTTCAGATTTATATATTTTTAATAATTAGAAAACCATGTATAATTTCCTTTATTTCACAAATACTTGATACTTTGTGTTAGAATATCATATAAATTCCCAATAAAATACATTTAAGTTTGTGGGTGTAATGGGGTATGAATACTTATTCAAGACACTGAATTCCAAATTTTGACTCATCCATCCAGAGCACCCCAATTTCTATGTTTTCATTCATAGTTGAGTTACTTGGCCTTGTTTCCATATAGGAATTTTTTTTTTACAGGTACTCTTCCATGAACACCACCACTTCCGGATAGATTTCTCCAAACAGTAGATGAGTTTAGCCAGGTCCCCCTGGATGCTGCCAATTTTTAGTTGATGGTACTGCTGTAAATCTTCTGATCTTAAAAGGAAAATTTGTGTCTTGCATTTGCTGTACGAAGTTTCCTTGACTGATCAATGCATCTACAGTTCTCAACGTTGTCTATTTCTTTGTGTCCTCAATGATTAGCATCTGATTTGCTCCAAATTTATTCCGAAGCAGGACAATAATTCCAAATATACAGCCAATGTCATTAAGATCTATCGCATACCATGATCTCAACATCATCAAATCTGTGTGGGATCACATGAAGAGACAGAAGGATTTTAACAAGAGACATCTACAGAAGATCTGTGGTTAGTTCTCCAAGATGTTTGGAACTACCCTCCTGCTGAATGTGCAAGTGCACCAAGAAAAATTTAGGCTGTTTTGAAGATGAATGACAGTCACACCAAATATTGATCTGATTAAGATTTCTCCTTTGTTCATTCACTTTGTATTTTGTTAATAAAATAAACTTTTAGCCCTTCTACTTTTGAAAACATTCTTGACAGCATCGAAAACTTTTGCATAGAACTATATATCATATATTGTTACTATCACACACAATTAAAGATATTCCATCACTAGGTTTTTGCTGTTGTTGGGGTGATCTTTTAAGGTGAGATCTTAGTGATTGCCTGCCCTTGACCTGATAAACATGAGCCAAGTGCATGCATAAAAGAGAGACACCGGACACAGGGTCAGATGTGTGTTCCTCTCCTGGCAAGAGCTTGCACATAATTGAAGTTTATTAGTATGAACAATAGATCATGTAGCAGGCAGGAAGAGGCTATTGAACAGCTTCTGAGCAGCCATCATGTCAGTCTGTGATAGGTCCATGCTAGGTATGTTCCATGTATAGTCATCAGTGTATCCACTTCACATTCCAAGGATTTCCAGGACGTAGCTCCAGTATGTAGATGCCATCTTGCCACACCACATATATTACTATCTTATGTAAGGTTAATAATTGATTTCATTAGCCATTCTCTCCAACACACTGTAACATGTGAAAGCAGCAAAATGTTTGGACCGAGACCCTGATTCCAGTGCTTGTCACTGACTGGGATTCTTGCTGTAGTTTTCATAAATTAGCTGTACCTGCTTACAGCTCTGCTAGTCCTGCCAATGATGATCTCCTAATAGGTAGTCTTCAATATACATTAGCTCTGGCTATCCCTGTCCGCTACTACTTTGTATGCAAGTTTATCTTCGAGAGGCCTCCCAGTACTGCAGCACATAAAAGTGATTTTATCATAACTGTAGCAAGTAACTCAGTGAGTGAAGAGCGTTGAAATCAGAGTTTCTGTCCCCTGCCAGTTTTATTGCAGGATTATTTGATAAGGTAATGATGCAGATTGGAAGGAAGGATTGCAGGTCTGGGTAGTATTGAAACACTGCCCATTTCTTTCTCTTGGAGCTACGTATGCTGTGAATCAATAAAAATAATACTTTCTTCGTTGTAGCTTCCATTGCATTGTTCTATAAAAAAGATGACATCCCTTCTTTTCAGATTAAGCAGGTGACATCACTACTGCAAATGTCAATTCTAGATGTGACATCACCAGTTTACTAATCTATTCATACATTCTATAATGTTATAATACATGGGTGACGCCTATATGCCTCATCGAGAAGGTTCTCTTGCTCAATACCGTGATTTCCAAGTAGCATACAGTACTGTGTGCATAAATGGAGCAACATCCGCAGGGAATACATATATTAAGGAGGACGGGAAGCGAAGGTGTTCTACCAGAATATCTATCTCCATCTCCACAAGACTATGGCATGAAAATGAGATGTAAAGTGACATGTTAGTTTGCTTAAGAAGATTTTGAGCCTATTTTAAGTCTATGAATAAAGGTTTGGGAGTGATTTCAAAGGATGCAGGACTTAATGTAGTTAATGATGAAAGGCTAAGCAATCAATAGTACATTAATAAATAATTCAGTGGTCTGGTGCTAAATGTTTCAAGAACACGTGGTTTGGTGGTTACCGTACTGTCTCCGCTAAGAACAGACTTGATCAAAAGAACTAATCTATAAATATAGATGAGAGTAAGAGGTCTTCAGCTACAGGCGGGAAGTGAAGGGTCCGGTCTACCAACCATTACAAGAGATACTTTTTTAATATGTTAAAGGTTTTTTGAGAATATAATCCCCAGAGATTATAAACACAGCAATAAAGTGAACATCCAATTTTGGGAAACATTTGACTAAAATATTTAGAAATCAAAACCAAGGCATTTTATAGATATAATATTTATGGTCGTTATTCTGCTGTCATCTAACTTCGGACCAGAGCATCCCCCCGTAGGGAATATTCTTATTTATGATGGAGCAACATTTATTAGGAGAGGTATTATTCACTAGCCTGTATTTCCATGTACTCCATAACCGAAAGATTGGGTGCTGTAGGATATGCTTGAAGTTGAAAAATGATTATACTTTTTTGTTTCTTTAAATATTGATCAGCCTGTGAAATATTATACATTTTTATAATATACTTCATTGCCTTATTTTGCCTTCTCCTCTCCCAGACTACATGCTGAAGTGCTGATTTACCTGCTTAGTTCAGGCTGACTAAGGATCTGCTTTCAGTTGCTGCTCAGCTGGAATCCATATTCCAGTTACAATCATACAGAATACAGGACTTTCCCTGTTTGAGCGTCCCTGTTCCTTTCCCTCATACTCAGACAGGAAAAGTCTCATACTCTGTTCTATTAAGATGTAGCCTAATGGGTTTGTAACAGGGACCCCAAAATCATTTCTAATATCCATTAGTTTTGTAAGAAAGGAGAATTAAATGTGCCAGATAGGTGGCAGAGGAAGGAATACAGCTGGAGATTTTAGTAGGTATCGATGATGTAAGAGTTTCACATAGAGAAATTGAGGTATTAAAGTATTGGTGATCTGTCCTTAGCATAGGCCCAACTCTCTGCACCCCATCAATCAGCTGCCTGATGGATCCATGGCAATCATGCAAGGACTGCAGACTCTTCACTGCTTACACAGCACAGTCTATCTGCACACATAATACCTAATGAAAACCAACAAAAAAGGTAATAAAAATGGTCTCAAAACATAAAAAGCCAAAGGTAACCGAGATACGCCTCAAGATATAAATAAGATATAGACCAACAAAAAGTAAAAATAAGGTACAGAAGGTATAAAAAGGTATAAATATATTTTGAGTTACCGTATATTAAAATACAAAGGTTAGCATATATTGCAAGGTCTCGAGGAAAAAGAAACTAGGAAGGGCAAACATCAAGAGTAAAAAAAAGTTTATCATAAGACAAAACTATATAGATTGTTAACAGTAAGTACATGCTGTTACTATACATATGTCCACAATAAATTAAGTAAATGTAAAAAGTCATAATAGAAGCATAATGGAATATATAAAGCAGGAACAAGATACAATTGATACAAACGTATACAGTGGGTACAGAAAAGTATTCAGACCCCTTTAAATTTTTCACTCTTTGTTTCATTGCAGCCATTTGGTAAATGCAAAAAAGTTCTTTTTTTCTCATTAATGTACACTCTACACCCCATTTTGACTGAAAAAAACAGAAATGTAGAAATTTTTGCAAATTTATTAAAAAAGAAAAACTGAAATATCACATGGTCATAAGTATTCAGGCCCTTTGCTCAGTATTGAGTAGAAGCACCATTTTGAGCTAGTACAGCCATGAGTCTTCTTGGGAATGATGCAATACTTTCCGTACCCACTGTATGTGTATAAGTATCCACTAAGCATTAGAATAAGGATAAAGTATCCAGGAAAATGGAGTGGAGCATACAATGTACTAATATAAACAGTCCGTATGATCTAAGTAGATATAGAGCTATACATTGCATCCAAAGAGGATGGGGAGATTGCTAATCTGAATACATTCATGGTAGTAATCCTTATAATAACACATGCAAAGCGAGAGTAGTAGATGTGCATCCCAAGCCCCAACGCGAGTTTCACCCTTTCTTCGTCAGGGGGCATATTCCAATGCTTAGTGAATACTTATACACATGTGAGAGGCAGAGCCAGGGCCGTAGTCGTGGCTGAAACAAGTGGCTTAGGCATGCCCTGGCTCCCAATCACAGGAAAATACTGTCCCTTTTGCAGCAAACCTTCTATAAAACCCTCTGCACCATCAGGGTCCCATTGGGCTTGCTGAAGCTCCGCTGCTTTCGTTGTGGCACATAAAGAGAAAGAGTCCTTTGAAAACTTCAAACAGTGAAATTTACTTTTTCTTTGTCGCAGCACATCCTTGTCAATAACAACATCAAGATACGGTACCACACAGTTCACATTATCCACTTCTCCTGCACTCCTCTCTATGTCCTTCAGTATATTACGGGGACGGATCGTGCCATAAGGTTCCTCAGAGTCTTCACTGTCCAGACACTGCGTATGGGAGTTCCTTTAGCCGTTTCATCCGGGTTTTGAGGGCATCAGCCCATGCGATGAGCTGCCACATGATGAGCGACCTGCGTCCCTGTACTGATCTAGGACCTCTTCTTAAGCTCCTCTTTCCTGCTGTGGTAGCACTGCTGCCTCTGCTGTATCTCTGTCCATCCAGACTCTGAATGGCTGGGTAGCTTGCTTCAATGTTACGGAGCTGACCGCCCACACGGGCACTAGGCCTAACTAACCAACAACCAGGAAAACACTTACACTTAACCATGGTCAGCCCCTCCTATGTTTAACTATTTACAGTGCTGTCTCAGTCTAACTATTGTGTCCCCATCCAGTGGCTAAACATGAGCATTACGCTTCCCTATAACAAACATTGCTCAGATAAATGTATACTCTACACATAACAGACATAATATATAATATATACATAACTATGCACATGAGAGAATCAGATACACGTATGTACAAAGAAGAAAAATAATCGTCTTAAAGGGGAATGAATATATATATATATATATATATATATATATATATATATAGCTCAAAAAATAAAGGGAACACTTAAACAACAGAATATAAGCACTTAGGAAGCAACATTGATTGACAATCAATTTCACATGCTGTTGTGCAAATGGAATAGACAACAGATGGAAATTATTGGCAATTATCAAGACACACTCAATAAAGGAGTGGTTCTGCAGGTGGGGACCACAGACCACATCTCAGTACCAATGTTTTCTGGCTGATGTTTTGGTCACTTTTGAATGTTGGTTGTGATTTCACACTCGTGGTAGCATGAGACGGACTCTACAACCCACACAAGTGGCTCAGGTAGTGCAGCTCATCCAGGATGGCACATCAATGTGAGCTGTGGCAAGAAGGTTTGCTGTGTCTGTCAGCGTAGTGTCCAGCGGCTGGAGGCGCTACCAGGAGACAGGCCAGTACACCAGGAGACGTGGAAGGGGCCGTAGGAGGGCAACAACCCAGCAGCAGGACCGCTACCTCCGCCTTTGTGCAAAGAGGAACAGGAGGAGTACTGCCAGAGCCCTGCAAAATGACCTCCAGCAGGCCACAAATGTGCATGTGACTGCACAAATGGTTAGAAACCGACTCCATGAGGATGGTCTGAGTGCCTGACGTCCACAGATGGGGGTTGTGCTCACAGCCCAACAACCTTGCAGGATGCTTGGCATTTGCCACAGAACACCAGGATTGGCAAATTCGCCACTGGCGCCCTGTGCTCTTCACAGATGAAGGCAGGTTCACATTGAGCACATGTGACAGACGTGACAGAGTCTGGAGACACCATGGAGAGTGATCTGCTGCCTGCAATATCCTTCAGCATGACCGGTTTGGCAGTGGGTCAATAATGGTGTGGGGTGCCATTTCTTTGGAGGGCCGCACAGCCCTCCATGTGCTCACCAGAGGTAGCCTGACTGCCATTAAGAACCAAGATGAGATCCTCAGACCCCTTGTGAGACCATCTGCTGGTGCAGTTGTCCCTGGGTACCTCATAATGCAGGACAATGCCAGACCTCATGTGGCTGGAGTGTGTCAGCAGTTCCTGCAAGATGAAGGCATTGAAGCTATGGACTGGCCCGTCCGTTCCCCAGACCTGAATCTGATTGAGCACATCTGGGACATCTTGTCTTGCTCCATCCACCAACGTCACATTGCACCACAGACTGTCCAGGAGTTGGCGGATGCTTTAGTCCAGGTCTGGGAGGAGATCCCTCAGGAGACCATCTGCCGCCTCATCAGGAGCATGCCTAGATGTTGTAGGGAGGTCATACAGGTACAGGGAGGTCACACAGGCACGTTGAGGCCACACACACTACAGAGCATCATTTTGACTTGTTTTAAGGACATTACATTCCACTTTAATTTTGCGACTGACTCCAAATCCAGGCCTCCATTGGTTAATAAATTTGATTTCCACTGATGATTGTTGTGTGATTTTGTTGTCAGCACATTCCACTTTGTACAGAACAAAGTATTTAATGAGAATATTTCATTCATTCAGATCTAGGATGTGTTATTTGAGTGTTCCCTTTATTTTTTTGAGCAGTGTATATATACATATATATATATATATATATTAACAGTAAAACACTTTACTCTATTTTAAGGGGGCATAGACGTGGCACCCCCCTTACACAGACATTCTTTATGTTTGCATAAATTGCATCTTCTTACTGCTTTTTATATATCACTATGCTTCTATTATGACTTTTTAGGCTCCATGTATCTCCAGCAATCAGTGGTTTAGAATCTCTGCCATAAAAGTATCCACGTAATTGTTTAATTGTAAGCTAAAATATCTCTACACTGGAAGAATTTAAATTTTTTTCTAATACATGACATTCTATGTTAGGTGTGGGAGTAAGGAGTGGGTTCATAAGCTAAGACCACACTATAAATGGTAGGTGCCAGCTGTGCAATACGGCCAGCGTCTGCCTCTAACAGCACTGTAGGATAAATGCTGTCAAGGAAAAATATTGAGATTCCAGAAATATCGTTTTGCACGCCCCTAAAAAAAAGTAACAGAAAGTGATCAAAGTTCCAAAATGGTACCAATAAAATCTACAGCTGCCTCCGAAAAAAGAAACAGCTCTATTAATAGGATATTAAAAAAGTTATAGCTCTCACAAAATGGTTACACAAACCATTTCTTTTCTCAAAGATTTGAATTTTTTTACACTGTAAAAAAAGCTACCGTATATAACTTTGAAATTACCATAGTTGTACTGATTGACCTGGAGAATCAAATTGTCTTAGTACTTTTACTGCAAAATGAATGCCAATAAAAAGATACCCGAAGAAACGTTTATTTTTTTTTACCACACTTGGCCTTGGCGTTTTTTCCCTTTTTTCCATTGCATTACATAATGTAAAGTAAATTATGTCATTCGATGTATAACTCATCCCAAAGATCAAAATCAGTTACCTATATTGATGAGGAAAAAAGTTATGGCTCTAGGAAAAAGTAGGGGAGAAAAACAAAAGCACATAAATTTGAATTTTCATGGTTTGGAAGGGATTAAGAGTTTACCAAAAAATATAAGACGACTGCCTCCGATCCTCATGTTCACACTTTCATCTATACAGATCAGAAAACAACTGAACAAAAATATTTTGAGTTAGCAGAAACTCAAGTAAAGTGAGACACATGGAATATTGGATACTCGGAATCCTGTGAAGCCCAAGGACGAAGATAATTAGTCCCATAATCAGCAACAAAACAACAATCACTCATTCATGTGATGTCTGACTGTGAATGCCAATTTAGGCGTTCTCCTACTGAGATGAAAAGGAGAGAGAACTGGACCAATAAGCAAAATTGCATCAAGGAGAAAGGAAGAAACATTATGGGGCAGATTTACTGATCCCTTCTCATTTTTAGAGAGCGTACATTTAGACTGGACAGTCTTAAAATGCACAAAACTCATTAAAATGCTTCATACTGTTTGATAGACCTGACAGTTTAAGGGTGCACCAAGTTGAAGTTTACACAGCTACTTGTAGGCTTATTTTGTGTCAATAATTTGACCCAAAAATGTTGGAAAATGGTGATATTTTGCAGCACATCGTCACATTTAGGCCACCTCTTTTTCCTAGAAAGCCATACCTCTTTCTGCTTCTGTAGGTAATGCCTTCTTACTGAGCTGGAAAAATGTCTAAAATACTTAAATATGCAGAAAAGCTTGAAAAACAAATTTTTGGAGTAAATGAAGCCAGAATTCTGGTAAATTTACTGTAAAGTCTGTCAGGAGCCATCAATCCAAAAAGGCTATCTTAGACAGACTGCATCTCGTAGATCTCAGAGGAACCCCAATCTTCACCCTTTAACACTTATATAGTGGATCTGAATGTCCTGCAGGGATCACTGGGTTGTATCAACAGAGTGGCTGCTGGAAGGAGGAGCGAGCCTAAGGCAAGAATGGAATAGCCAGGTGGTCAAAAACAGGAAAGACAGAACTAGGGACAGAATTGGAAGATAAAACTGAATTCTTGGTTACATCCATTGTTAGAAACCAAGTGGTCATTCAAAATGTAGTCAGGCTAGCCAGTGGTCAGAGACAGGATGGATTCAGAACAAAGTTAGGGTCACAAACAAGGGCAGAATCAAGATCAGACATCATTTGTAGGCTATTTGGCCTTCAAATGTCAATGGATGACTGATGCCAATTATTCATTTCCTAGACTATTAGCACAGTACTCCCACAGGCAGGGGTACAGAGTATACACAACGGCTTAAAGGCACAATACTCATACACATGGGGGGGTGCAGAGTACAAACATTGGCTTAAAGGCACAGTACTCCCACAGGTGGGGAGTGCAGAGTACACATAGTGGCTTTTTGGCACAGTACTTCCAAAGATATGGGTCGCAGAGTACACACAGTGACTTCTTGGCACAGTACTCCCACAGATGGGGAGTGCAGAGTACACACAGCTGCTTTTGGCACAGAACTTTTTAACGGAGTGCGCAGTCAGAATTTGTCACTCACTCCAGCTGCATCCTATCCTATTATACAGGCCGGGTTACATGGTGAGCCGGCCAATCACAGCCATGGCAATACTTGGCATGACTGTTATGGCTCCGGAAGTGCCCAAAGTCTAAAAGTTTGTTGATTGGCTGCACTGCAGCTTTTCAATAAGCTTAATTAGATGTCCGCTATGGACCCCGAAATTTACCGTTCGGGTTCACTCATCCCTATTCATGAAGTCAAAAGTGGCCAGTTTGTGCTCGTATTTTATTACCACTGCCTCCCTAAGTATTCTGTTTGGTTTTTATTTTTTTAAATCCACTATATGTTTCCAGAGATATGAGACATTTTATTTATTTTAGGCTATGTTCACAAGTTCAGTATTTGGTCAGTATTTTACATTAGTATTTGTAAGCCAAAACCATGAGTGGGTCAAAAATACAGAAGTGATGACGTGTTTCTATTATACATTTCTTCTGATTGTTCCACTCCGGGTTTTGGCTGATGTAATATTGATGTAAAATACTGACCAAATACTCAATGTGTAAAAGTGGCCTTATGGTCTTTACCAAGGGGGCATTGGCTCATAGATTAGTAAAACAGTTCAGCCTACAGATACATCCCCAGAGAATCCTGTAAGCCATGTCCTCTGGGTAAACACCATAAAAATCAGTGCTAGATAAAGACACATCTGTGGAAACATATAGTGGATTTTTATTAAAAAAAATAAAATACCGTATATACTCATGTATAAGCTGACCCGCGTATAAGCCGACCCCCCTAATTTTACCACAAAAAACTGGGAAAACTTATTGACTCGTGTATAAGCCGGTGTCGTCCTGCTCTGTGCTGCCCCCGTCCTGCTCCTTGCTCCCCCATCCAGCTCTGTGCTCCCTATTCTCCTCTGTACTCCCCCCCTCCTGCTCCGTCCTCCGCTGTGCTCCTCCATTCCTTCTCCGTCCTCCTGTGCCCCCCCATCCTGCTCCTTGCTCCTCTGTGCCCTCCATCCTCTCCCCCCGTCCTGCTCCTCTGTGCCCTCCATCCTCCCCCGTCCTGCTCCGTGCTCATTGTCCTCCTCCATGCTTCCCCCGTTCTCCGTTTTCCCCCCTGTCCTCCTCCATGCTTCCCCGTCCTCCGTTCTCCCCGTCCTCCTCCATGCTTCCCCATCCTCCGTTCTCCCCCCCGTCCTGCTCCATGCTTCCCCTGTCCTCCGTTTCTCCCCCCCGTCCTCCTCCATGCTTCCCCCGTCCTCCGTTCTCCCCCCCGTCCTCCTCCATGCTTCCCCCGTCCTCCGTTCTCCCCCCGTCCTGCTCCATGCTTCCCATCCTCCGTTCTCCCCCCCGTCCTCCTCCATGCTTCCCCTGTCCACCGTTCTCCCCCCTGTCCTGCTCCGTGCTCCTTGTCCTCTCCTCCATCATACTCACCCCTCCCCGTGCCATCGCTGAATGTCCCTGCAATCCTGCGTTCTCCCCGGCTTCCTGCAGCTCTCCAGCGCTGAGCGGTGACGTAATACCGCTCATTAAGGCCATGAATATGGATGCCACGCCTATGGGAGTGGCGTCACGTCCATATTACATGACCTTAATGAGCGGGTATTACATCGCCGCTCAGTGCTGGAGAGCTGCAGGAAGCCGGGGAGAACGCAGGATTGCAGGGACGTTCAGCGATGGCACGGGGAGGGGTGAGTATGATGTCCCAGCCACCGGCTCCTGTCGCGGCATCCCCTCCCCCGCTGGTTTCTGCCCTATGACTCGTGTATAAGCCGAGGGGGCATTTTCAGCACGAAAAAAGGTGCTGAAAATCTCGGCTTATACATGAGTATATACGGTAAATCAAATTTGGCAGCGCAAGTCTATGGGTCTCTGAAAAAAAATGCGAAAAGCACTGGGGCGCCATCTGAATGCTGCCATTTTTCATGGTCTGCTAGATAGAAACAAGTAGAGATAGTTTTTCTTTTTTCTTTTTTTTCGTTCTAGATAAACCAATGAAACTCGGATGAAAATCTTATGAAACTCTGAACAAAGCACTAATGTAACTAGCACCGATTTTTTTTTCTTGTATGTAAAAAAACGGACGTCTCAATGAGCCATAACGCTGCTCATACACTGACGTAATATCAGATGATGCATTTTGATAGAATTACTATTATTTAGGGACCTTAACATTCTGTGAAAGTGGATCATCTGTCTAATCCTATCTATAGATATTCTTATGTGACCATTAATGAGACGGAGAGACTTTGGTATATGAAATGTTCTATAAGGGATTAGCTTAAACAAGTTGAACGCTGATTAATCCTGACACTTTATCTTCGAGATAAGCGTCAAGAATTATTAAAGTCTAATTTGCCCATGCACATAGGCCGCCGGATCAGACAAGTGCATCCACTGCAGGCCGTGCTACACAGCCAACCGGGGCTGCTGATGGCCACAGTCCAACTGCTTTTGCCAACATCTCTAATAAAGATTAGCTTTATTTCAAAAGGATCATTATTTGGCATCGTGGTTATTTTCAGATGATATGCTCCAAATCCTGGCCAGCTACTTGGTAACCATTTATCATATCGTGCTGTAGGTAACAATATTTAACCAGATAATTAAAGGCATGTACAATGTAAAGCTCCTAAGCTCCTAAGCCAAAAAGAGTTACCCTCTGCCACGGGGGCCGTTCATTGGCTGCAGAGGTTCTGTGACACCCTTCTCTGATGTAGATGAGAAAAAAAATCGTCGGTGGGGTGGGGTCTGTACAGAATAGTCACGGATTTGACAAGTTAGTATTAATTTTTTATTTTTGTCTCTCAATTAAAAAGATGTTATTTAGTAGTGGTGTTTTCTTAAGTGACATAAGTGACTTTCTATAGCTGCATTCCTAAAAAGGAGTATATGTCAGCAGCGTCAAATGAAATAGAGTACACTATATGCCATTAACAGCATAAAAAAACATGATTTTGTAATAATCTGTAAGGAGATATTGACACTACATGGGCCCCATTCATCAAAGCTTTTACGCCAATTTTCAGGCCTATAAAGCTCTAAAAAGAAATATAATATTGACACAACTGTACTAAAACTTTGCAACTTTTGGCGTTCTACAGCATTTTCATCCAGCTTTGATAAAATGGGCGGAGTGGGTTAAACAGGGAGTGACGACCCCCGCTTATCAAGTTCATGATGAGTGGCGGAGACTGGAGTCGGATTTGTGGCAAGGTGCACACAGAGCTGCATGCTACTCGGCCACTGATCCAGATTCCACATGTGTTAATTCATAGTTTTGATGCCTTCAGTGTGAATGTACAATTTTCATCGTCATGAAAATACAGAAAAATCTTTTAATGAGAAGGTGTGTCCAAACTTTTGGTCTAGTGAAGCCCTTTGGGGTTCCCACACAGCATGGTGACCCTTTCATGCTCCCACAGTATGATGCCCTCCAGTAGATATTCCTGCATATATGTCCACCGCACAGTATGATGCTCCTACAATCCACCCCACACAAGGTATGATGCCCACACACAACTCCCTAGCACAGTATTATGCCTCCACAGTGCCCTCACACAGTATGATACAATACATTCCTCCACAAACACTAAAACACTATATAATGTCACCTAAACACATCATGATATCCCGTATAGTCCCCCCACACAGTTTGATGTCTTCACAGCCCCCACAGTATGATACCTTCACACAAACATAGTTGTCTGTTTCTTTGCTAAGATGGCCTCTGCTGCCAGTGACCTGAGAATATCGCATGACCTGAAGGTCCTTCTCTATTCAGACTGAACAGTAGAGTAGGGATCTAATGGTTCCCTGCTCTCCGATTGCTTTCAGGATACTGATATAGTTTAAGACAGGACAAGACCCTGACCTCACTGGACATACAGTATATGTTTAGTGATGGGAAACTATGTGGGAGCATTATACTGTGTGAAGGGCTCTGGGGGTGTTTTGATTTGCTCACTTGAGCCAATAGATTCACAGGATCCTGGTCCAGCTTCGGCATTATTACTTTGTGGCCACCAAACAGGAACAGCGTCCTAACGACCAGCAACGCCATCTCTTCTTTTTATTAGCCAGACAGGTGCAATGTTGTGCTTGCTTCACGCCGCAATAATGGGTTCAGTACAGCTGCCATGAGATATTGACGACTGGACCAGAATCCTGCAAAAGTATTCACTTCTAGCCCTATACATAAATACATTATATGTAATATCTGCTGATATGAACACTGAAAAGTGATCTCTACACAACAGTAAGCATGAGCCTATTATTAAAGTTAATGGCCTGAGTGAAAACTGCAATTTTTCAGAATGTCTTCTATTGTTCATGAATCAGATGACATGGGGAAAAAAAATAATCTAAAAATGCTTAACAACTATTCTTCATATAAAACCATGGGTCATCTTGTGATGATGTATTCCGATTAAAAAGTGTGAAGAGACCTAGACTGAACATTCTGGGGAGATACCTTCCACATGCCCCTTTTCATTTTCTTTCTACATGCCCTATTAGAGAAACTGGTGTTCATAGTTGAAGATATGGAAAAAATAGACAAAGAACAACCGTGTTCGAAACGCGTCGCTTGCTGGCTATCCTGCCTTGGATTTTTTAATCTTGATGAAATAAAGTTAATATACCAGAATTTTACCAGAAGCTGAAACTTCCTCTATTTTTTCTATATATACAGTCATGGCCAAAAGTTTTGAGAATGACACAAATATTCTATTTTCACATGATCTGCTGCCCTCTGGTTTTTATGTGTTTTTGACAGATGTTTTTATCACAGACAGAAATATAATAATTGCAAACATATGAGTAACAAAAGCTTATATTGACAGTTAGAATGAGTTAATGCAGCAAGTCAATATTTGCAGTGTTGACCCTTCTTCTTCAAGACCTCTGCAATTCTCCCTGGCATGCTCTCAATCAACTTCTGGACCAAATCCTGACTGATAGCAGTCCATTCTTGCACAATCAATGCTTTCATTTTGTCAGAATTTTTAGGTTTTTGTTTGTCCACCCGTCTCTTGATGATTGACCATAAGTTCTCAATGGGATTAATATCTGGGGAGTTTCCAGGCCATGGACCCAAAATCTCTATGTTTTGTTCCCTGAGCCATTTAGTTATCACCTTTGCTTTATGGCAAGGTGCTCCATCATGCTGGAAAAGGCATTGTTGATCGCCAAACTGCTCTTGGAGGGTTGGGAGAAGTTGCTCTTGGAGGACATTCTGGTACCATTCTTTATTCATGGCTGTGTTTTTAGGCAAGACTGTGAGAGAGCCGATTCCCTTGGCTGAGAAGCAACCCCACACATGAATGGTTTCAGGATGCTTAACAGTTGGCATGAGACAAGACTGGTGGTAGCGCTCACCTTGTCTTCTCCGAATGAGACGTTTTCCTGATGTCCCAAACAATCGAAAAGGGGATTCATCAGAGAAAATAACTTTACCCCAGTCCTCAGCAGTCCACTGCCTGTACCTTTTGCAGAATATCAGTCTGTCCATGATGTTTTTTCTGGAGAGAAGTGGCTTCTTTGCTGCCCTCCATGAGACCAGGCCTTGCTCCAAGAATCTCCGCCTCACAGTGTGTGCAGATGCACTCACACCTGCCTGCTGCCATTCCTGAGCAAGCTCTGCACTGCTGGTAGCCCGATCCCGCAGCTGAAACACTTTTAAGAGACGGTCCTGGCGCTTGCTGGTCTTTCTTGGGCGCCCTGAAGCCTTTTGGCAACAATGGAACCTCTCTCCTTGAAGTTCTTGATGATGCAATAGATTGTTGACTGAGGTGCAATCTTTCTAGCTGCGATACTCTTCCCTGTTAGGCCATTTTTGTGCATTGCAATGATGACTGCACGTGTTTCTTTAGAGATAACCATGGTTAACAGAAGAGAAACAATGATGCCAAGCACCAGCCTCCTTTTAAAGTGTCCAGTGGTGTCATTCTTACTTAATCATGACAGATTGATCTCCAACCATGTCCTCATCAACACCCACACCTGTGTTAATGGAGCAATCACTGAAAAGAGGTTAGCTGGTCCTTTTAAGGCAGGGCTGCAATGATGTTGAAATGTGTTTGAGGGATAAAGTTCATTTTCTAGCCAAATATTGACTTTGCAAGTAATTGCTGTTAAGCTGATCACTCTTTATAACATTCTGGAGTATATGCAAATTGCCATTAGAAAAAGTGAAGCAGTAGACTTTGTAAAAATTAATATTTGTGTCATTCTCAAAACTTTTGGCCATGACTGTACACGAGTCATTGGTTCTTGGTTCCTTGCACACTGGACTTCTATGGTGAGCTGGCATTACTTTCTTTTTTGGCTGTTCACATGTCTGGTATTAAGAGCGTAGAGCAAACTGAATACCGGAGGATCACATAGATGCCCACTGAGCTCAATTTAAATTTAATACTTTATTCCCTTATTCTAATAAAATCCATGAGATTGGAGGATTAATGCTACTCTTTAGATGAAAAATGCTTAATCGTCAGGTGCGATGATATCTTTGGACTTCTCGGCAGAACACGGTTCTTTAAAAACAGCACAAATGCTGCGAAGAATAATGACATTCTATCCATATACAAGGATCATAGTACTGAAACGGAAGTGCGGTCTGCCAGTCTGAACAGGCCTTTAAATGTCGGCTGATCTGCTTACATGTGGCCATTCGATGGTCCTTCAATGGTAAAAGCCTGAGGCAGGTCCATAGGAGCTTACGTAATTAAAAGGGATTTTTAAAGTGGTGTCCAAACTAGTGCTATAAAGTCATGGAATCAATAAACATTCCTATTTATTTACCGGATCGGGTAAATATGCTTCCTCATGTTGGAAGGCCTTTAATTCATGCTTTACAATAGTATTTTATTTCTCTTCTAAACTTCTAAGCTGTACAATATATCAAGACAAGACTTATATGGCTTCTTTTCATCCTGGAAGCAGGTTTATTACGAATGTTATGTAAATCACGACGAGCCTGAGAGTCTGCCTCGTTAATGTAATATGATGAAGGGAATTGAAGGGCTAGACTCCTCTGGTTTATAACCATGTACTCTCTGGCTTTATATGACAGTTGAAAATTCACAGCAAAGCAGATTTAAAGACGCCACACATCTATTCTTAGGTGGATTCCTCCTGATAAATCATTCATTGGGATTTTATGAATTTAGAAAATTATCTACTGTATACAGTAAAAGTAATGAGAGTAAAATTCATTTATAAATGATGTATACAATAATTGCCGAAGACAAAAAACACTTAGGGAGAATATATATTATTGACGGGGTACAACTTTGTTTCTAAGAGATATTTAGAAGTGAACTCTGCCATCTTATATGACCACAATATACATCGGCCACAAGGATGTGGAGCCAAACCATTCCACCAAGACTTTTAGCCATCTATACTGGTCGAAACACACTTTAAAGAAACTTTCATAAAGTTGACTTTATATACAAGGCTGGGCAAATTTAGTGTTTATTAGGAATCTAAAAACAAGTTTTCAAGTAGAAACTGTTTCAGGAAATGCTCCTTCTTTGGGGAGTTTTTGGTTTCCTGAAGAGTTTGTGACCTGAAGGGTTTTTTTTCCAACCCTTTTGATTGAACAGTGCCTAGTTTCAGAGTAGATTCCATCAGAAGACACCAGATATGTGATGTGCCCTTTTTTTTTCCAGCTTAAGTTTTTAAAAACCTGAAAGAGAAAAAAATAGGCAAAACACTGAACATGTAGGCAGCAAAATAGTTTTATGATGGAAATGAATAAGAAAAATCTTTTTAGTCGGTTTTGGCAAAAAAAATTTAAAGCCTTTTTTTGACAAACCTGATAAAGAAAAACTTCTCAAACTCCGTGTGCACATACCCTACGAATGGATCCAAATCAATAAAGAATGTCTCTTTCCTGTACTACTTTAAGTAAATGTTTTAACCTTACCAATCATTTGCAGTGCATGCAATTGGAAAGATAATTTTCTTTCTAGGGAAGAATCATTTTGATATTTTTTTCCAAGGAGTATTGCCCTAATGATTCCTGGGTAGTGTTGAGCGATACGATACTGCAAATATCGGGTATCGGCCGATATTAGCTGTATCGGGCTTTCGATTCCGAGTACCGATATTTTCGTCATATCGGATACCGGAATCGGGATTGTCACTGTCACTGTCAGTGTCCGTCGGTCGGGTCTGTCAGGAGTCAGCGGCACTTACCTGGCAGAAGATCTCCGGCGGTCACGGGCTGGACTGCTTCATGGCCGCCATCATCTTTCCCCGGCGGTCACGGGCTGGACTGCTTCATGGCCGCCATCATCTTTCCCCGGCGGTCACATGCAGTTTCTCGCGATAACTGCAGTGACTGCTGGGAAATCCCGGCCGTAAAGCAGTCAGTCCGATGACGTCACCGCCGGGGAAGCAGGTAATCAGCTGTGCTGCGTCGCGATGACAGGCTCTGCCTGTCATTGCGATGTAGCAGAGCTGGATCGTCGTGGGACTGTCGTTACTATGGACTGCGTCGGACAGGTGGTATACTGTTGGTTTGTTTTTTTTCTTTTTTACAGGAGATCGATGGCGTCGCAGGAATGAGTGTATAATAAAATTAATGAAAACTGTGTTGTCTCTTTTATTTCATTAAAATACTTTTTTCTTGCTTTGTCTTTTTTTTATACATTTAATAACTTTGGGATTAATAATGGATCGGTGTCTTATTGACACCTCTCCATTATTAACTGGGCTTATTGTCACCGTGCAATCAACGGTGACATTAACCCCTTATTACCCCACTTGCCACCGCTACAGGGCAGTGGGAAGAGCCGGGTAAAGTGCCACAATTGGCACATCTTTTGATGCGCCAAATGTGGGGCTGCTGTAGCCTGGTATTATCAGGCTGTTGAGGGCCAAAATTCATGGGCCTTGACAGTCTTTTAATACCAGGCCGCAGCAGTCTGCATTTTACTTGGCTGGTTAACAAAAATAGGGGGACCCCTACGCTGTTTTTTTTCGAGGGGATCCCCTATTTTTGTTAATCAGCCAAGATATGCAGACTGCTGTGGCCTGGTATTATCAGGCTTGCAAGGTCCATGGATATTGGATCCTTACCAGCCTGAAAAACCAGGCCTCAGCGGTCTGCTTCATCTGGCTGGTTAACAAAAATAAGGGGGACCCCACGCCAATTTTTTTCGAGGGGATCCCCTATTTTTGTTAATCAGCCAAGATATGCAGACTGCTGTGGCCTGGTATTATCAGGCTGGCAAGGTCCATGGATCTTGGCTCCTTAACAGCCTGAAAATCCAGGCCTCAGCGGTCTGCTTCATCTGGCTGGTTAACAAAAATAGGGGGGACCCCACGCCAATTTTTTTCGAGGGGATCCCCTATTTTTGTTAATCAGTTCCCTCTGACGTCACTGATTGTGTCCCTGGCTGACCTGAAGTGAAAGTGGAAAGCAATCAATTAAGCTTTCCACTTCCTCTCCTGTCAGCCAGGAGAGGAACTCATTCATTTGGGGGTTTACTGTGAGGCTGCAGCATTAGCTGCGGTCCCTGCAGTAAACATTAACCCTTTCTGAAGGATTACACCGTGGGACCTGACTGTGCATGGGATAGGTAAGAATAATTTTGCTTTTTTATTTTATTTTTATTACAGGAAATGGTTTTTGCAGTCAAATAAAAGATGGTCAAAATTTTACATGTGTCTTTATTTCATTAAAATGATTTTTAATTAAAGTGTGTGTGTGTTTTATTTTTATTTCATGCAATAGGATTAATAATTGATAGTTGTCTAATTGACAGCTCTCAATTATTAACCTGGCTTAAGGTCACCTTTCAATTGCAATGTGGCTTTAACTCCATATTAACCCTTTCGCCACCGCTACAGGGCAATGGGAATAGACGGGCAAAGTGCCAGAAAGGGCGAATCTAATTATAGATTTGTCTTTTCTGGGGTGTCTGGGGGCAGATGTTAGTAGCCAGGGGGGGCCAAAAATAATGGTCCCTCTCTGGGCTATTATTATCTGCCCCCATTCGCTGGCTTTGTCTGTCTGGTTGCGAAAATAGGGCGGGAGCCCACACATTTTTTTTAAACAATTTTACACCTCATATATATATATATATATACATGTCATTGAATTTGTGACACATATATATATATATTTATATTTATAGTTCATACACTTCTACATAGTATAATAGCCGCTAAGTCAATTGACGGCTTTTGTGAAAATGCAGAACCCGACATGAAATGACACTTGGTGTACATAGGGTTAACCATGTCTTTTCATGTCGTTTGCTATCTGATTTGCACAAACAATTACATCAGTCTATGTGTGCAAAATTTCACACCTGTAGGGGTTAATTAAAGGTGTAAATTCGTAGCAAAAAAGTCCGTTTTTTTTACAATGAATTTACACCTTTAATTAACCCCTACAGGTGTGAAATTTTGCACACATAGACTGATGTAATTGTTTGTGCAAATCAGATTGCAAACGACATGAAAAGACATGGTTAACCCTATGTACACCAAGTGTCATTTCATGTCATGTGCTTCTGTCTTTTCACAGAAGCCGGCTTTACCCGGCAATTGAATCAGAGGATATTTTACTATGTAGAAGTGTATAAACTATACAGATGTGTAGCCCAGCTTTGTAAGGCACACATAAAATCCTGGAGTCTGCACAGAAAGGTAACAGTTAAAGCTTTACATCATTCATTCACACTTTAGACACACCCACTAGGGGTATAAAGTAGTGTCACGCAGCCTGCGTATGGGAGGAGAGTTCCTGTCTCAGGACAGTAGGAGAGTTCCTGTCTCAGGACAGTAGGAGAGTTCCTGTCTCAGGACAGTGCAGAGAGTTGAGTTCCTGTTAGAGCTCTGTGTGAGTTGAGTGCCAGAGTAGCTCATCTGACCAAGAAGTGGAGGCTAGTACGGGTGAGCCAGTTCATCCTAGCCTAGTCAGAGCTACCTCTTAACTAGCCTGGACTTAGAGGATACTAAGAGCTGCTCATTGAGCTCAAAGGAAAAACTGACTTTCTACATCCACGCTGCAGTGCTATGTTAAGAGCAGAAGCAGGGCGAAGGGCACAGTGGAGAAGACAGAGCAGTGCCTTAGGTAGTGAATTACCTGCACTAATTATCCGGTCACTGGGGACCGAGGAGTTGCTATTGTTTCAGGCATAGTAACGAGAAAACCAGAGTCTCGCTGGACTATAAGTCGCAGGAGCAAGCCCTTAGTGTCGGTACATAACCGGATTCAGGGGAACAAGGACTTTGAGTTAAGCGCTTGACAAAAGTAAGGACTTAGTTTCACCATTTAGAAGGTTCCGTCACAAAGCCGGCCGGGCAGTACAGCTATAGAGAAAGCTGGAGTTTAGAGTTAACTACGCTTCAAGCAAGTTGGACTCACATTATATGGAAGTTAAGGAGGCCTCTAACCTGCTCAGCTGTTACCTAGATGTGCATTCTCCACCGCGACCAGCTCCCCGGGACCTGCCTAAACATCTGACAAGTAAAAGGTATGGAAAGACGCTGGATGGTGTGAGACTGATTCATTTATCTGCACCCTACATCATTATAACCATAGACTCAGAGGGACAGTCCCACCTGTGGGGGACCCAACACCTAGCTGCTATAACATCCCCTCAGAGTTCTATTCAGCAGCGCTGGTCTTTAGTGACTAGAAAACTACAGGTGGCGTCACAAACTGTTATCTACCAAATCCCCTGTAAATAAACCCTCTAACGCCTGACCGCCAGGGTCACGGACCGAGCCACGCTGCCAGTGACATTCCCTATAGAAATCTACAGGCTCGGTGCCGAGTACCCCATAGCCCTGGTAAACCACAATTGTGGTGCGGTGTCAAACAAACTTTGGCGTCACAAACAGGATCCGAAACTTGCAGCATTGCGAGCCCTGTGTGCCTGTGGAGTGTTTTGGTGAAAAAGACTGTTTGTGCTTTTGGCGCCAAATACCGCCATATTTGCCGCCATATTCGCGCCCTGAGGCGCTGGAGAAGAAGGTGGGCGTACCTGAAAAGCGCGGAGAGTCTCGGACACGCCCCCGGCTCTGACTCAGCGGCAGGTCCTGCAACAGGAAGTGAACGCTCTGACATCAGAGCGCCTGCGACAAAGGTCCTGTCCCCATCGCTGTGCTTGTGGAGCAGCAGCTTCTGGAAACGGTAGGCCCCGATTAACCAAGGGGGCACTAATATGTCGCAACAACCGGCCGACGGTGCGGCCCCAGCCGGAGGCCCCGACCCCGCACCGCGTGGCATTGTAGCGCCGGATGGGGGCACAGGCCCAGCACCCGGCCCGGTGGTCCCGCTCATGCCACTAACGCTCCCATATATGCCTGGGGCGAAATGGCTTCCCCAGTACAGCGGCGAGCCAGGCACTTTAGCAGGATTCAAACGGAAGATATGCAGTGTCCTGGAAATGTACTCCATGTCTGAGAGGCAAAAAGCTGCAGTATTAATAGGGCAGCTAACTGGCGCTGCTGAGAGAGAAGTGGAGACTTGGGCTACCACGGACCAGGAGTTGGTGCCTGCGATCCTCTTAAAGTTACAGGTAATTTTTGAAGATCGCACCGAAACAGATCTCCGGATGGCATTCTACAACTGTTCACAGCAACCAAGTGACAGTATAAGGGACTATGCCTGCCGACTACAAGGGGCCCTGAGAGCCCTCAAGCAGGTTAATACCATAAGTGTCATTGATGAAAGTAAGATGCTGAAAGAACAATTTGTGCAAGGACTGAGGTCCCAATCGGAACGCAGAACTGTAAATTGGTGGTCTTTAGATCATCCAGATGCCACCTTTGATGCCCTAAAGGACATGGCAATAAAAGGACTGCGACCCCTGGGCAAACCTGAAGTGGCAACCCAACATCACCAGGGTGAAGTCACTCTGGAACCGGCAGTAACCACCTTTTCCCCGCTAGCGGCAGAAGCCAAAACGCAGGTGACGCCCCTAGTGAACTGGACTGTCTGCGCTCGGAAGTGCGCCAGTTGACTAAAAATCTGGCTGCTGTGATGAGTGCCCTGCAGCTGCGGAAAGAGGAAGAAGGAAAGATCTTATTAGCCGACTGCCCGGAGGATGTCCCATGGATGAACCGGAGGAGAAGGAGGACGTCGCCCCACCAGAGGAGGACAACGCCGCCCCCAGGAGCAACCCCTGACCAGCACCCTCCTCGCCGGGAGATCATCTGTTACCGCTGCAACCGGAAAGGTCATATGTCTACACAGTGTCCTTTAAACGGGCAGAACCTGGGTTCGAGGGCCAACACCCAGGTGGAGACTCGTCAGGCCCCTTAGATTGGAACCGCAGGTTCGTGGGTGGACGACCCTACCTGTCCATCATTCTGGACGGGATTGCAGTCCCGGCGTTGCTAGATACTGGGCCTCAGGTGACCATAATACCTGATGTCCTATATACGAAGTTCTGGTCTATGGATAGTCTTCAACCCCCGAGCCCTGACTTTACCGTGTATGCTT
>JARQOD010000005.1:57665348-57695664 GCA_033576555.1 Oophaga sylvatica
TCTTCTCTGTTACCGTAAGTCCATGCAAACGTGGATTTATCAAATAGCAGAGTTCCAAAGTCCACGAGTGTTCCAAAGTTCCACAATAGGAAATAACTGGAGTACAAGGTCCAAGGCTTTCAGGAGTCAGGTCACAGGTTCACTGCAGGCTTGATTCTGAAGCACTGATTGCTCAGCTGTGGCTGCTTAAGAAGCAAGAGGAGAGAATCAGGGCGGGAACATGCAAGCTGGAAACTCCATATTGACTGAGGGCAAGATAGCTGCAGCAAGACAGAAAGTAAAATGGCCAACGGAAAAACTGAGTTTCAGGAACATGTACACAGAACCTTACATTACTCCCCCCTTAGGGACAACCTCCGGATGACCTCAGACCAGGCTTGTGTGGGTACCTCTGATGAAACTGACGGAGCAAGCGAGGAGCATTAACGTTATTGACTGGTTCCCATGAGTTGTCCTCCACTGGGTAGCCCTGCCATTTAATCAGATATTGTAACTGATTTCTATACAACCTGGAATCTAAAATCCTTTCCACCACAAATTCTTCCTGACCATCGACTAGCACTGGGTCAGGGCAAGGAGAAGAACGTCCAGGAAACGTATTGGGTGTCGCAGCCTTTAGTAGGGATACATGAAAGACAGGGTGGATTCTCATAGTTCTGGGCAGTTGAAGACGACAAGCAACGGCACTTATAATTTTACTGATTTTATAGGGTCCAATGTACTGATGTCCCAACTTAGATGATGGAATCCTTAACTTAAGATTTCTGGTTGACAGCCAGACCAGGTCTCCTACATTGAAAGCTGGTGCAGGTTTACGAAATTTATCTGCTGCTTTCTTGTACCTTTCCTGAGCCGATTCCAGATTCTCCTTTAGAAGATCCATATTCTTCTGTAAAGACGTGATTCTTTCAGCCACTGCTGGTAAAGGCGTTTCTATGGGAAATCATGGTAGAATGTTAGGATGATAACCTAGATTAGAGTAAAAAGGAGACTGCTTAGTGGAGGCACTCTGAGAGTTGTTATAAGAGAACTCAGCTAATGGAAGTAGATCCACCCAATCATCCTGTAGGTGGCAGATAAAGCAGCGGAGATACTGCTCCAGGGTTTGATTGGTTCTTCGGTCTGTCCATTAGTCTGGAGATGAAAATCAGAAGAAAGGTTTACTTTAATGTCCAATGCTGCACAGAAACTTTGCCAAAACCTAGAAGTGAATTGCACCCCTCGATCCGAAATAACCTCATCCGGTACTCCATGTAAGCGAAACACATCTTTAATCATCAAATCTGATGTCTGTTTTGCAGTGGGTAAGCCGACACAAGGGATAAAATGAGCTGCCTTTGTTAGACGGTCAACCACCACTAGAATGGTGTTCTTCCCTTGAGAGGTTGGTAACTCCACAATGAAGTCCATAGAAATGGATCCCCATGGGCGGGACGGGGTGGGAAGAGGTTGCAACAGACCAGTTGGTGAGGAGCGAGATGTTTTGCATCTTGCACAGACTTCACATGAAGTGACATAGTTTAAAACATCCTTCCTGCAAGTGGGCCACCAAAAGAAACGAGAAAGAAATTCCTGTGTCTTTAGAATTCCTCTATGCCCAGCTATCTTGGAATCGTGAATGAGTTGCAATACTCTCAATCTGACTGTTTCAGGAATATACAGGCGTTGTCCCTGAATCCACACACCATTCTTAAAGACAAGACTTACTCCCTTGGGGGTTGTGCCAAAAAGGAATCCGCATGGTATGCTTCCTTGATGTCCTTAAGTAGGTCTTGATTATGAATCACTCCCAGGAATCTAGAGTCAGGAAGAATAGTCTTAGGAGGAGTAATTGGACGTGTCTCTGCTGAGTAAATCCTAGAGAGTGCATCAGCCTTTCCATTGCGCGATCCTGGTCTATAAGAAATGATAAAATTAAATTGGTTTAAGAAAAGATTCCAGCGAGCCTGGCGAGGAGTCAGGCACTTAGCCGACCTGATAAATTCAAGGTTACGATGGTCTGTCAGGACGACTATTTGCTGTGCAGCTCCCTGAAGAAGGTGTCTCCATTCTTTGAAGGCGGCAATAATGGCCAACAACTCTCTATTGCCCACATCGTAGTTCCTCTCAGCCGAAGACAACTGCTGGGAAAAGAAGGCACAGGGATGCAAGACATTCTTCTCACCTGTTCTCTGAGAGAGTATAGCTCCAACGGCACAGTCTGAAGCATCCACCTCTATTATGAAGGCAAGCTCGGGGTTGGGATGTACTAAGATAGGTGCAGTGGTAAATTTATCTTTTAGACGGGATAATGCTTCCTGGGCTTGAGGAGTCCAGGAGAACCTAGACTCTTTCCGGGTAAGTTGGGTGATAGGTGACACTACCTCAGAGAAATTCCTAATGAAACGTCTATAGAAGTTGGCAAACCCGATGAAGCGCTGTACCTCCTTCACATTTCTAGGACTTGGCCAATCCTTGATGGCTTGGGTTTTGCTTCCATCCATACTAATTCCTTGTGTAGACAGTACATACCCCAGAAATTGAATTTCGGTCCTATGGAATTCACACTTTTCAAGTTTGATGTAAAGATGATTTTGTCTTAGACGTTCCAAGACCATTCTCACATGTCCATGATGTTCCTCTGTGGAGTTAGAAAAAATTAGAATATCATCCAAATAAATCACCACGAATGTATCTAGGAGATCCCTGAAGATGTCATTCACCAAGTGTTGGAAAGTGGCTGGGCGGTACTCAGACCAAAAGGCATAACTAGATATTCAAAGTGTCCATAGCGTGACCTGAATGCAGTCTTCCATTCATCCCCAGGTCTAATACGGACTAAGTTATAGGCCCCACGAAGATCTAGTTTAGAGAAAATTTTGGCATGTCGCACTCTCTCCAATAACTCAGGGATTAAAGGCAATGGATAACGGTTTCTAATAGTAACCTTATTGAGTTCCCTATAGTCTACGCAGGGTCTCAGAGATCCATCTTTCTTCTTTACAAAGAAGATGGGTGCACCTGCAGGAGATGAAGAGGGGCGTATGAAGCCCTTGGCTAGATTTTCGTCTATGTAATCCTTTAAAGCCTTTAGCTCGGGCCCCGCCAGGGGGTAGATCTTACCAAAAGGTATCTCTGCTCCAGGCAATAATTCAATTGGACAATCATATGGACGGTGAGGAGGAAGCTGGTCAGCGTTCTTCTTGTCACATAAATCCACATAGTCCTGGTACACAGCTGGTAGTTCAGGGACTGACATGGTTCCTTTAGGAACAGAGCAAGCTGAAACTTTTGGACTCATCTGTTTCTCTGGAAAGTGTAATTCCTTGGTCTCCCAGTTAATGGTAGGATTCTGAGCCTGCAGCCATGGTAGCCCTAGAATAATGGGAAAGTGGGGAGAAGAGATAAGCATAAAGGACAGTTTCTCTTGATGATCTTTACCCATAAGAACCCTCAAAGGCTCTGTTTCCTGATCCACTGGTCCAGAGGTCAGCAGGGAGCCATCCACAGTTTCCATCTGTACTGGAGTAAACCTTCTTCACTGAACGTATCCCCTGTTTCAGAGCAAAGGAGACATCCATAAAATTTCCACTTGCCCCTGAGTCGATCATAGCAGAGCTAGACACCCAAGCTGAGTCAACCCAGAGTTTGATGGAAAGAAAGCAATGAGAATTGTTTTTCTTACAACTCAGCTGGGACACCGCTGAGGAAACTTGAAAAATGGCAGCGTTTACACAGTCAACGTCCTCAGAGGTAACGGAGTTTAAGTCCGAGAAATCAAGATCTGTTGCTGCAGATCTCTCTGGAGCCTGAGGCTCGGACCTGACAGATCCCCTCTCGCAACACTCACAGTGAATGAGTGCTGCAGTAGTCTTAGGCCTCTTTCACACATCCGGCGGGCGCCTGGCGGCGCCCCCGGCATTTTACCGCAGCGCCGCATGTGAAAAGCTTTCACACTTCCGACGCCCAAAATGCGTTTTTTTGCCGGATGATTTCTGATGCTTGGAGAGATAAGAAATCATCCGGCAAAAAAAAAAAACGTTACATGCAGCGTTTTTTCCGGACGCCGCAATGTACATTTGCGCCGCATCCGGACAAAACCGCATGCAACGCATTGACATGCGGCGCCATCCGGCGCTAATGCATGTCAATGCGAAAAAAGCCGCATGCGGCGCATCAGATTTTCAGATGCGGCGCTGGGGAAAATGCCGGGGCGCCGCAAGGCGCCCGCCGGATGTGTGAAGCCAGCCTTACGAGAACGGCTGGGGCAGTTTATAATGAAGTGCCCTGACTTACCACAATAGAAACATAGATTCTCCTTAAAACGATGTTCCTTGCGTGCATCACTAACCCGTCGTTGTAAAGAGTCTACCTGCATGGGTTCAGGTTCAGGTTCCCGTGTAATCCTACTCAAAGGTTCCTTAGCTGAAGAGGAAGGTAGGAAAAGGTTAGTGCGATTGCTTTCGAACCATCTCTCTTGCCTGCGTTCAGTCAGACGAGTATCAATACGGATGCAGTAGTTAATAAAGTCACCTAACGCAGTGGGAGGGTCGGCACGAGCAAGTTCATCCTTAATCAGTGGAGATAACCCTTTTCGAAAAATAGATTTTTTGGCGGAACTGTCCCAGGTGGTATCAAGGGCCCATCTCCTGAAATCTAAGGCATATTCAGCTACCGAGTGCTTACCTTGGCGCAAAGCTAACATGGCTGCTTCAGCTGTTGCACCTCGATTGGGGTCATCAAACACCTGCCCCATGGCTGAAATGAAAGCATCAAGATGATCCAAACATTCATCCTCAGTCTCAATCAGAGGGTTTGCCCACATCAAAGCCTTGCTGGTAAGCAACATAATTATAGTAAGCACCTTAGATCGTTCAGTGGGAAATTGTGAAGCATGTGCAGAAAAAAAAAGATTGCATTGATTAATAAATCCCCTGAATTTCTCACGTTCACCGCCAAAACGAAAAGGGGGCAACTTGGGAATCCCAGAACTCGGGGCTACGGCAGGAGCCTGGACTCGCCCCTCTAGAACCTCAATCCTGGCTCGCAAATCCTGGGCAGTCTGTCCAAACACTTGCAAATTGTGATTAGTGAGGTCCTGTAGGTTTGTAAAACGGGTCTTTATATTCTGCAAATCTGCAAGGATATTATCAGTCACTCCGCAAAGTTCCTTTATGCGGGCCTCCATTTTCCAGATCTTTTAAGACAGGAGTACTGGAAGGAGAGGAGAGGAAAAAAAAAAACAATAGTGTTTACCTGTGGTAACACTGCAGAGAGAAAAAAAAATTAAGGGAACTGCTCACCTGGAATGGTTGTGAGAAGTCACAACCACTATCATCACAGAAAGTACAACCGGACATCCGATATCCACAGTTACAGCAGACACAGCCTTTCCAGACCCAGCAGACACTAACGTTTGGCTTCAGAATCTTGTAATGTAAGTAGTACAGTTCATATAGTGTCTTGTACTTGGGTGCGATGAAAACACAGGAGTCACAGGTTTGATATAGAAGGTCTTGTATTACTTCATACAAGTGGCAATAATAGTCACACAGTTTGCAGATACAAAAGCAGGAGACACAGCAGGCCAGAGTAACTTAAGCTCAGCAATCACTCTCCACAACAGGTTCAGGATCTCTTCTCTGTTACCGTAAGTCCATGCAAACGTGGATTTATCAAATAGCAAGGTTCCAAAGTCCACGAGTGTTCCAAAGTTCCACAATAGGAAATAACTGGAGTACAAGGTCCAAGGCTTTCAGGAGTCAGGTCACAGGTTCACTGCAGGCTTGATTCTGAAGCACTGATTGCTCAGCTGTGGCTGCTTAAGAAGCAAGAGGAGAGAATCAGGGCGGGAACATGCAAGCTGGAAACTCCATATTGACTGAGGGCAAGATAGCTGCAGCAAGACAGAAAGTAAAATGGCTGACGGAAAAACTGAGTTTCAGGAACATGTACACAGAACCTTACAGTACCGTATATCTGCTGGTATTGCGGTCAAATCCATACTGAGTGAGCGTCTCTGTGTGATTGCGGAAATAAATACGGATATTTAAACTTTCCCCTACACCGTATACAGCTGCCCGCTTCTGATACGGTACCGTATTTCTGCTGTTTTTATTACGGTCAAATCCATACTGAGTGAGCGTTTTGTGTCTGACTCCGGAAATATATATGGAGATTGAAATTTTCCCCTACACTGTATACAGCTGTCCGCTTCTGATACGGTACAGTATAACTGCTCTTTGTATAACGGTGAAATCCATACTGAGAGCGCGTCTGCGTGTGACTCCGGAAATATATAGGGAGATTTAAATTTTTCCCTACACTGTATACAGGTGTACGCTCCTCATACAGTACCATATATCTGCTGGTATTTTTGGTACATTTTCCCAAACATGAGGAAGTATTGTGGAAGAGGCCCGGACGTGGGCGGGGGGGGCCAGCTGGTACTGATGGTGGTGGTGGTGCATCTGCTGGTAGTGCCAAAAGCACAATAGCACCTAAGGCAGGAGGTGTTGAGCCTGCATCATCGTCTAGCTCCAGAAGTCCTGGAAAGCTCCCTTTTCTGGGAGTAGGTAAACCGCTTTTAAAGCCGGAGCATCAGGAACAGGTTTTGGCTTACATTGCCAAAACAGGCTCCAGCTCTATCGCCTCCTCTTCTGAAGTTTCAAAAACTGCAAGCACTGAGTCATCAGTGCAGGCTCCTGGTCAGGAACAACACCTTTCCTTGTGTCCTTCACCCCCACAAAAAGTGAAGGATGCGGCAGGCCACACTTCAGATTACTCCATGGAGCTCTTTTCCATACCATGCCTGGGTTATCATGTCAAACCCTGAATTCCCCAGTCCAAGATGAATATGACATGGAGTGCACTGATGCACAGCCAATGCTATATGATTCTGATGGTACATTCACCCAGAGCACTGCATTGCCCTCGCAGTCAACTGAGCCAGATTCTGACCGTGATGAAACTCAGGTGCCCCTTCCCGCATATTATACCACCTTACATGGTGACACAGAGGTAGGTGCAGATGAAATTGAAGAGGAGGTGATGGATAACCCAGTTGTTGACCCGGCTGGTACCACGGACAAACACATGCTGACTATTTGTGTGTGACTCCGGAAATATATACGGATATTTCAATTTTCCCCAACACTATATACAGTACACCTGGTATCTTCTGATACAGTACCATATATCTGCTGTTTGTATTACGGTCAAATCCATACTGAGAGAGCGTCTGTGTGTGACTCCAGAAATAAATACGGAGATTTAAATTTTCCCTACACCGTATACAGCTGTACGCTCCTCATACAGTACCGTATATTTGCTGGTATGACGGTCAAATCCATATTGAGTGAGCGTCTGTGTGTGACTCTGGAAATAAATACGGAGATTTAAATTTTCCCCTACAATGTATTCAGCTGTACGCTCCTCATACAGTACCGTATATCTGCTGGTATTGCGGTCAAATCCATACTGAGTGAGCGTCTGTGTGTGACTCCGGAAATAAGTACGGATATTTAAACTTTCCCCTACACCGTATACAGCTGTTCGCTTCTGATACGGTACAGTATAACTGCTCTTTGTATTAGGTGAAATCCATACTGAGAGCGCGTCTGTGTGTGACTCCAGAAATGTATAGGAGATTTAGATTTTTCCCTACACCATATACAGCTGTACGCTCCTCATACAGTACCATATATCTGCTGGTATTTTTGGTACATTTTCCCAAACATGAGGAAGTATGGTGGAAGAGGCCGCGGACGTGGGCTGGGGGGTCCAGCTGGTACTGATGGTGGTGGTGGTGCATCTGCTGGTAGTGCCAAAAGCACAATAGCACCTAAGGTAGGAGGTGTTGAGCCTGGGTCATCGTCTAGCTCCAGAAGGCCTGGAAGGCTCCCTTTTCTGGGAGTAGGTAAACCGCTTTTAAAGCCGGAGCATCAGGAACAGGTTTTGGCTTACATTGCCGAAACAGCCTCCAGCTCTATCGCCTCCTCTTCTGAAGTTTCAAAAACTGCAAGCACTGAGTCGTCAGTGCAGGCTCCTGGTCAGGAACAACACCTTTCCTTGTGTCCTTCACCCCCACCAAAAGTGAAGGATGCGGCAGGCCACACTTCAGATTACTCCATGGAGCTCTTTTCTCATACCATGCCTGGGTTATCAAGTCAAATCCTGAATTCCCCAGTCCAGAATGAATATGACATGGAGTGCACTGATGCACAGCCAGTGCTATATGATTCTGATGGTACATTCACCCAGAGCACTGCATTGCCCTCGCAGTCAACTGAGCCAGATTCTGACCCTGATGAAACTCAGGTGCCCCTTTCCGCATATTATACCATCTTACACGGTGACACAGAGGAAGGTGCACATGAAATTGAAAAGGAGGTGATGGATGACCCAGTTGTTGACCCGGATTGGCATCCTTTGGGGGAAGAGGGTGCCGCTGGCAATAGCTCAAAAGAGGAGGAGGATCCGCAGCAGGCATCAACATCACAGCTGCGGTTATCTGGCAGGCCCGTAGCAGTCCAAAAACGTGTTAAAAAAACAAAAAGAGTTGCAGGACAGCTTGGCCAGACGGTCAAATTAGCACAGCGTGCAAGCCCTGAAAAGTTTTCCCATAGTAGGAAGAGTGCAGTGTGGCACTTTTTTGACCAAAATCCTATTGATGAGGCAAAGGTTATCTGTAAGAAGTGCGGAAGGACCTTTAGCCGAGGGAAAAATCTCGGACATTTGAATACCAGTTGCTTGCTTTGACATGTAAACACCATGCACTTGCAAGTGTGGATGGACTTCAAAACCTCACTGGCTTTGAACACCTACATTGCTAAACTGATCTCATTAGACATGATGACCTTCCGTTTGGTTGAAAGTGCAGCATTCCGAGAGCTCATGGTCTACGCTGTCCCACGCTGTGACCTACCCAGTCGGCACTTCTTTTCTAGAAAAGCCATCCCTGCCCTCCACCTGCATGTGAAAGACCACATTGTCCATGCACTCAAACAATCAGTGAGTGGAAAGGTGCACCTCACAACAGATGCATGGGCCATTAGGCATGGCCAGGGCCGTTACGTGTCCATCACTGCGTACTGGGTGAATGTGGTGGATGCAGGGTCCACGGGGGACAGCGGCGGTGGGACAGTGCTGCCTAGCCCACAGTATAGGCAACAGTTGGCTGTAGGCGTTCGACCCTCCTCCTCCTCCAGAAGCGAAAGCTCGTCGACAAAGTCGCACGAGCACTCCATCAGCAGCTGCCAGTGTTGCACACGAGGTGTCCCACTATCGAACAGCTAGTGGTAAGCGTCAGCAGGCTGTTTTAAAGATGATGTCTTTGAGCGACAACAGACACACCGCGGAGGTACTGGCCGACTACTTGCAGCGACAAACTGAGTCATGGCTTGGCAGTCTACATCTTGATCCAGGCAAAGTAGTCAGTGATAACGGACGTAATTTTGTGGTGGCCATAGCCCTGGCAAAACTCAGACAGATACCATGCCTGGCTCACACCTTGAACCTGGTGGTGCAGTGCTTCATAAATAATTATCTGGAGTTAACAGCCCTGCTCCATAAGGTGCGAAAACTGTGCTCGAACATCCGTCGCTCGCCCGTAGAATCCAGTCGTATGCAGAGGATGCAGCAATCGCTCCACCTCCCCAAGCACCGCCTAATCATAGACGTTGCAACAAGGTGGAACTGAACCATGCACATGGTTGAAAGGCTATGCAAACAGAGGCAGGCTGTAATGCATTTGTGGGAGGATGCACGGGCAAGCAGCTTGAGGGCAGACATCGAGTTCTCGGGTGTGCAGTGGTCAAAGCTGAAAGACCTCTGAAAAGTCCTTCAGTGTTTTGAGGAATGTACACGGCTGGTAAGCGCAGACGATGCCATCATAAGCATGAGCATCCCACTTTTGCGTCTGCTCATGCAAACTTTGATACACATTAAGGATCAGGTGTCTGCAACGGAGGAGGAGGAGGAGGGAAGCCTTGATGACAGTCAGGCATTGTCTGCTCAGGGAACTGTCCTGGACGAGGTGGAGGAAGAAGAGGAAGAGGAGGAGGATAGAGGTGATGATTATTTTGGGGAGGAGGATGCTTCTCAGAGGGCAAGGGAAAATGTTGGCTTGCCAAGGTCAGGTACAGGGTTTGTGCGTGACTGGAGGGATGGGGATTTGGCAGAAAGTGCTCCTCCACCCACCACTGGCAGTGCATCATTGACACCTGGAACATTGGCCCACATGTGTGATTATGTCTTGCGGATCCTAAAAAGGGACACACGCATTGCCAAAATTAAGAAGGATGACGACTACTGGTTGGCCAGCATCCTCGATCCACGCTATAAAGCAAATTACAGAACATCATGCCAAAGGAGAACCTAGAGCTAATATTGGCGAACAAACAAGCAACTCTGGTAAACCGTTTGTTAGAGGCATTCCCAGCACACAGCAGCGGTGCAGATTCTACCACGAGCCATACTGGGCAACATGGAAGAGGTGTTCGTGTTGTACACAGTCGAAGTGGCGTTGGAGACACGGGTTTCATGACCATGTTTTGGACTGATTTCTCGAGTACCGCTCACACGATGGGTAATAGTGAATCGATTGCAACAGACAGGAGACAGCAGTTGTCAACTATAGTTCAAAATTACCTCTCCTCCCCTATCGATGTTCTCCCTCACAGTTCATTCCCCTTTGACTACTGGGCCTGCAAACTGGACACCTGGCCTGAATTGGCACAATATGCCTTACAGGAGCTCGCTTGCCCTGCTGGTAGTGTGCTATCAGAAAGAGTCTTCAGTGCTGTTGGATCAATCCTGACAGAAAGAAGGACCCGGCTGTCGACCCAAAATTTTGGTGATCTCACCTTCATTAAATTGAACCATGCCTGGGTTTCAAAGAATTTTGAACCACCTTCCCCTGATGACACATAGGTTGCCAGCAAAATGGCTCGCTTTGTCCTCCTCTTCCTCCAACTTCTCCAATTTTTCCATTAGCAGCTTCTGAATGTCCAGCCTACACCTCAACATATGCCAGTTTTTCCACCTCCCTAACTGGGCTGTACCCCCCCAGGGCCGACGTCAGTACCTGGCGCACCTAGGCTAGTGCCGGGGCCCTGAGCAGGTGGGGGGCCCATTCGCCGTCAGAGACACCGGCGTACTATGAGGGGCCCTGTGCCAGTGTCGGCGCCCACGAGTGGGCCCCCCTGCTTGTTCAGGGCCCCAGCACTTGCAATACTTACTTCTCCCTGCTCCACCGCTGTGACGTCTTCCCCATTTCCTGACAGTGACATTCAGGGCCCATCATACACTTGAGCATCATAGATAGGGCCCATTATACACTGGAGCATTATATATGGGGCACATCATACACTGAATCATTATAAATGGGGCCCATCATACACTGGAGCATCATATACGGGGCCCATTATACACTGGAGCATCATATGGGGCCTACTATATATGGAGCATTATATATGGGGACCATCATATTTGGAGCATTATATGGGGTTCATCATACACTGGAGCATCATATATGGGGCCCATCATATAGTAAAGCATCATATGGGGTTCATTGTTTATGGGGCATCATATGGGGCCTATTCTGTATGGAGCATTATATGGAGCCCATTCTGTATGGAGCAATATATGGGGCTCATTATTCTGTATGCGCACTATGTGGTGCCCATAATACTGTATAGAGGACTATACTGTCCGGTTTTTGAGCTATTGTAGAATTTACAATAGATATCACTCATGTAATGTAAGAAGTGAAGTACTTATTTGGCATTGTACTATACCTATATTTCTCTTCCGTATCGGAGCATCATGAATTATGATATGTGTTAAAGGGGCCCACTGAGATTTTTTGGCCCGAGGCCCACGAAAACCTGGAGCCAGCCCTGCGCCCCCCCACAACTTTAGCCAAATAACCCCCAGTTTTCAATGCGTTACTATTATTATAAAGTAAATTAAGGTTGACAAGCTTAAGTAATAAGAATTGATGTCGTTGGCATTGAAATGGGCACTGTAGGTGTGTTTACTGTTCTCCTCTCACTTGTGACTTTTCTTCCCCATTGACATGCATTGGGGTCGGTCTCCGACTGTTTACGAAACCTGGCCGATAGTCGGCCGACTTCGTTCGACTCGACTTTTGGAAA
This sequence comes from Oophaga sylvatica, assembly GCA_033576555.1. Taxonomy (NCBI): domain Eukaryota; kingdom Metazoa; phylum Chordata; class Amphibia; order Anura; family Dendrobatidae; genus Oophaga; species Oophaga sylvatica. Next base: position 57,677,486 of record JARQOD010000005.1, read on the forward strand.
AGTCGAGCAGACCGAAACCCGACTCGACCCTCCCAGAGGCAAAGTCGCTCATCTCTACTGACTAGATTTTGGTATTGTGGTGTGGGATCCCTTTGTTATGTTTGTCTTGTCATGGCAGCTGGAGGTGAGAAGGTTAGGGATGGCCTTGGTTAATTGGGGTTTGGGCACATCAGAGGGATGGTGACCCTTAATCTATCGGAGTGGTTAGTTCCCCAAGTTGGAGCAGTGCGACTGGGGAGTGTTTTTGAGTTTGTACTGCCCAGTGTGTTTTTTTGGTTAACCATCCAAGATCTCCTAAGGAAAAGGGTGATTTAAGTGTGGTTATATTTATTCTGTAATCCATAAAGGCTGATGTGGCCTTTATTCTCCATCGTCACTCAGCATCATGTTGTTTATTCAACTAATATCGAATGCGATTTTCAATACCCTAGTCATGGTTTTGGCTTACAAATACTGATCTAAAATACTGATCAAATACTGAACCTGACCTTACAATAGCTATCCAGTGTATTAGAGAATGACTGTAGTGAGATGATCTACAAAAATATCTATAGAAATGAACTTCCATATAACAAAGATTGCTGAAAATCTTGCACGTTGCGCTAGGGGTTTTTCAGGAAGCCTTTGGGGAGCTCTCAATGTATACAGTAGGGTAAATCTAATCTGTCCATGTAAAGTACCGCATGTGGCTCTCAGCACGTTGTTCTACTTAAGACCATACACTGTGTTTAATCCTGCAGTTTAAGTGCAGCGAGGCAAGTTTAATATCATCTGCTTTTAGCTGTAAGGTCACTGCTTCAGGCTTGAAGGTAGAGAATGCCTAGGGGAATTCTATGGACTCAACTTAGGTTTGCAATCTCAGTAAATTATTCATGGTTCAGAATCGGGACAGAGAAGGCTGCAGTGTTAGCAGCTGATAGAGAGGGACGTCACCAGTCAGCCCTGAACAAACACCCACCTCTTCATTTTCTCCATATACACATGGATGGTTCTTAACCAAGCATTTCAAGATTTTTATACTAGGACAGAGAAAAGCCCCATGTTCACAGGTGTGAATTCATCAGGATTTTCTGCCATAAGAATTTTACTGCCTTTTTTAAAATTTATTACTGTACCCGTGTGAAAAGATTTCCTTTCACCTTCAGATTTAAAGCAAACACAAAATATTACTAAACCATATATTTAACCCAATGAACTCCATGCACATACAAACGCTCCCTCTAAATCATCAAATGTCACATTTCTTGCTCCATATATAGAAATGAGAGGCTGTAAAAGAGAATCCGGCACTCGTGATTGTGCAAAGAAGAAAACGTAGTTTTATTGGAATTGCAATCTAGTATTTGTAACGTTTCGGTCAAATCCTAATCCCTTCATCAGACAGATTGCTATTTAGATGCATGGAAAATAGCGCTGTATAGACAATGGAAGCAGCCCAAAAGCCCACATCTTTTGGGCTGCTACTTCTTTCTATATAGCGCTATTTTCTGTCCCATTATTTACCCAATCATCTAAATAGAAATCCGTCTGATGAAGGTCTTGGGATTAGACCAAAACGCTACAAATACTAGATTGCAATTCCAATAAAACTATATTTTCTTCTTTGCACAGTCACGAGTCCCGTATCCTTTTTAATATTATATATACCCACCATTACAGAGTGAGGTATATTCTTGTTCTTACAAATGAGAGGGCCCAATAGCAAAATTTACAATGGGGCCCATTTTTGTTTCTGAGTCACAAAACCATTTGTCCACCTTGGGCAGGAGTTACTGGTGCTTGTTTGCGTTGTTGGCAGGACATCCTTTCAAAAATCCCTGATTTAATTCCCTCTTCGTTTATTTTTTTTAGCAATTTAGGACCCGTGGAAGGAATTTTTGCAAAAACTCTCACCCTCTTTAAAGGAAGTGATGCAGCTAACCTGGCCTGGACCTCACTTTCTTCAGGGAGCCAATAGTAGTCCAATGCTCTGGGGCATATGTGACTACAAGACTTCTTATTTTCATGGTAGCAGGTCCTAGAGGTCCTTTAAGCTCTCCTGAGATATGTGCGTTCTTATTTTCATGGTAGCAGGACCTAAAGGTCCTTTAAGCTCTCCTGAGATATGTATATAGGTGCATAAATGTACTCCTCATTTATAAAAATTCTGCAGCATCTTTTCTTACAAGTGTGCACAGTGCTGTTCCTCTGTTATTCCTCCTTGAAATCTTTTAACAAAATGCCAACTAGGTATTAACACTTGTGAGTGCGTGCCTTACACAGTCTTATACTGTCCAATAAGTGCAGACAATGAAGAGCCAGACACCTGGGACATGGTAATGTTAACACCCAGTTCAATTTATTGAAACATATGTCTGATGTGGAGCCGGGTTCTCTTCACAATCCTTCCTCTCCTATGTTCCTTTGTTAGGGTTCTTTTACACTTGCCGTGTTTTTTGTGGGCCGTTTTTGCGGCCCCATAGAAATCTATTGGGGACGCAAAAACGGGCAGCAAAAACACGGCAAGTGTAAAAGAAGCCTTAGAACATGAGAAAATGAAGGGCTGTTGGGATAAACCAGTAGGGTCCATTGAGAAACACCTAATGCCTATGTACAGTGTGGCTTTTTGATGAGAACCAGTGTTTACTAGAGGATAAATTACAATTGTTATAAAAAGTTAGTCCATTTTTGTTCACTGTCTGTGATTCATTTTTTAAAATCTAGACACATTACAGTATAGTCAATAGTCTTTTTTCTAGTCTGCTATTTTTGCCGATCGATGGTCTGCAAAGAAAATAAAAGAGACATGCCCTGTTTTGGTCTGCCCATTCTAATGGATCCGTCGAAAAAATAGAGCTCAGAGCTGTCAATACTGAACCTGTGTATGCCTAAGGGACTGGTCGTAGTTGCACTCCTAAATCTTTCGCCTTAGACAAAAAGCTAAGATGCGGTTATGATTCATTATTTTATATCATATGCATGGTGCAATTTGTCTTTTTAAAATAATTTTTATTAAAGAGGTGGTCCAAAGTCCAAATTAATTTTCATCCTAAATCCCTATTTAATGTGATAATATAAATAATTTTCTAATATAGTTCCCTAATTACACTTACCCTAATCTAAATGCTTTTCATTTTTTTCCCCACTTTTTGATGACACAGCATTTGAAAATCCCAGTGCATGCTGGGAATACTCAAACAAAGCATCATCACAAGGCAGAGGCTACTGTCATGGGGAGCAATGGAAAAACAGGAGATAAGGAACATAGGCCCATGAACTGCCCCTCAGGCTAGGTGTTCACTGTCTTTCCTTAACTTGGGGGTACCTTTGATGGTAAGGAGGCCTGAGTCTCCTGGCTAGCCCTGAGCTAACTCCTAACCCCCACCCCAGGAGGTGAACCGTAAGAGAAACCACGGATAAAGACTGACAGGGATAAATAAAACTTCACCACAACAGAAACTATCAGGATGACACCATATGTGTGTAGGAGAAAACACAATATAAAATTGTGAAATGAACAAACAACGTATACTTCCCCAGACTCAAAATTGAGATTTGAGTATTAACAGCTACTTCAAAACAGGACCGGTATGCAAGAGGCACGCAAATGCTATAGGCGGCATCCAGGAATGTTCTGAGCCATACTTAAAGGGAGAAGGCATTTCCAGCAGCCTCAGCCACTAATCAAAAAGTTAACTCCTGCCAAGCTGAACATCGGTGAACAAGCCACTGCCAACGCCTAAACTCAGGCTAAGCAACAGAAAGATCTAAGCCTGCACAACAGATTCCCCAGTATGAACAGAATCCAAAGCTGGCAAGACAGTCGACGGTCACTGCCACAGCCCCTGTACCCTCCTTGAAACAAAGCTAAATCAGTGACGCTCATTTTAGGGATTGGGCTAGTCCCTGTGCAATGTGCAGATTGATAGCGTGCACTCTGTTGCCAGTTCAGATCAGTAGTAATGAGCCGACAATATAGCTCATTGACATAATACACGGCATGCAGAGAACAGTGCTGCCTCCACAAGTAACATCACTAGTCTCTGCACGACGGATATTCTGACAGTGCACTTAGTTGGCAACTCGCTATTGCTGATCTGAGCAACAGAGAGTGCACTGTCATTGCATTCATCACTCAGGGTACAGAGCGCAGAGACTAGCCCAGCCCATGAAATGAAGCATCAGTATAACATATCGTGATTTAACACGGTAGCGTTCCCATTTCAGTCACGGGGGCGGTGCCTGCACCGATTCAGTCACCACTCTGAATACACAGAGCATTGGCTGTAATCCCGCCAAGACTGACAACCGGCCCTAATATAGGGGGTGCGGTTACAGCCGTTGCTCTGTATACACAGAGCAGGAACTGAACCGGTGCTGGTGTCACACCCGTGACTGAAATGGGAACGCTACAGGATAAATAAAAGAAATTTTCTCCCCGCAGCATAAGGCTACGTACAGGCGCCGTCAGTGTAATAATGCTACTAACCTGCAGATTAACACCATATCTGCAGGTTAATAGTGGTTTTCTGGTGATAAGTTCCCTTTAAAGCATGAAACAGAAAAGTTCTTAAGTCCAATTAATTCTAAAATATACAATTTCCCCACATGATAAGACTGATTTGCGCTCCATAGTTGAACTACAGCTCTGAAGTACGCATGGCTGGCCTCCATTCACTGCACATTTTAATCTCTGGTAATGGATATGAGAATACAGCTACGTTTAAAGTCAAATAAATCAATTGTTCCAAGTGCTTTTCCAGACAGGTATCAATTACACCCGCTATCTCAGCTAACTTTAGGCTTCATTTTATCCAATTATTTACTGATTTTAGTGCATTTTCACGAGAAAGATTTGCTCTGGCTACAATGCAGAGAACATTTCATAATAATGTGCCAGGGACTAATTGTTTAAATGGTGTGCTAATATATCAGAATTAGATTTCTTAGGTCATCTTGAACATACAAGTGCCAATAATGGGACAATCAGATGTCACAGAGGCAAAGCCCAGGGGCCTTGTACTTGACGTACCTGAAATAATGTTATTGGTATCTAAATTTTGACATGTTCATTTTCAGCACCTATTTCCTTCACAGAAGAAGTGAGGCAAAAAGTACAGTTTTGGTAAGAAAAAGCCTTATTACTCCAGCTTATGGTTGGTTTCCCACAATGGGGCAAATTTATCAATAATATCTAAAGAAAAACTGCCTTTGTTGTCCACAACATTTATTTTAATGGGTGTTTTCAAGTTTGGAAGTTTTCCCCTGTCTATAGGATATAGGATAACGTTCCGATTTCTTGTTGTGTGACCACTGGGACCACCATGATTTTGAGAATTTCAGAGCCCAATGTGAATAGAACGGTGGTTAATCATGCACTCTACCCATCCATTCATTCTTAATGAGAGAATCAAGTGTTGGCTATGTGCTTCGCTGAAAGCATTCCACGCCGGTGGATACAGATTTTTACATCTTCATGAATCATGATGACTCAAGAGAAATCTAATAACTATATGCAAACAGTTTATATCAATAATTAGTTCAGACACTTGCTTCATGAGCTTTTATGCAGTCATTCAGTGATGGCATAGCTTTAAGGCTAGGTGCTCGCTGCGTCTGTGAAATAACCTACCGTATATGTCGAGAGCTTTTCCGAACCTATACTGTCTAGTTACCATAGGAGACTATTCACAAGACAAAGGTCAAAAATGTGTTTTTGTGGCCTTCATCTGGTAAGTGCCTGCATTGTATTTGTTTAACGCAGGCTGCAATTTCCCATGAAGAGGGACACTGCAAAGAAACGAATACCATGCTGAATAGGTTTCTTCACAGTGAGTGCCTATGGTTCACGGATGCCTCGGTATTCTTACAGACTGTGCACAATGTTGAGCGAATAACTCCTGAATAAATTCCCCTGAAAGTGGGCACAGACACAATCTGGACTGAGCCTACTGGAGGCCAGGATGATTTTCATATAAGACAGATTAAAGCAAGTTTTATGGGATAGTTGTCAACATTTTTGGTTTTTGAGTCCAAGCTACGGGATAAAAGGGTCTACGGCCGTCTCCAATCACATAGCTCCACAAAAATAGGTCGGGCACCTGGGAAGAGTTGGCATGGGAGACATGGAGACTAGTGAACACTACTCCTTTTGAGGTTTTAAACCATTGTAAGCTGAAGAGCCAACACCTATGACATACATCAACCAGGGATTTATCGTTAAAGGGGCTGTTCATCTCTAGGGACTTTGTTTTTCTTCTTAAAGCATGTATTTTTTGATGTGGTCTACAGTCATAAATCCGCTGAGAGGAGTGCAGAAAAAGGCAGATAAAAGTTAGAAATTCTTCCATTGTCAGAATGAGGTTACTGATAGATTTTCAATTAACTGATTCTGCAGCCAGAAATACAACACAAAGGCTATAAATGAGATTCAATGACAAAAATTATTTTTAACAAAAAATTCAAAAAAAGTCTCCAAAAGTAGATGACCCCTTTAACCTCTCTATATTTCTAGATGAGAAAACACACTGCAGGGAGTACATGTCCATGTATCAACCAAAGATACAGTCGAGAATATTACACACGATAACAGAACCATTGTAGGTAATTCTTAACCTATAAAAATCTATGTAAAAAGAAAAATATTAAAAAATTTAAATAAAAAACTTAATTTTTGAGACAGTATTATAAAAAAGGCATCATAAGAAGAAAGAAAACGATTTACTACTAATATATAAGTACAAATTTAATACACAGTAAGAAGGGAGAGAATAAAAATATTCTCTTTGCAAAAGTATGGCTCAATAAGGTTGGAATGACAAAGTTAATACCATAAAGCTCATACTCAAAACAATGTATTTATGCATATGACCAATATAATATAGACATTTTACTCACGTTGACATCCATTCTTCTTTTCTTCATAGCCCAGCTTACAAAAACATCGGCCAATAGGCACCAGCCACCCTCCGTCGGCGCTGCAGTACATTTTGGGTGCATCAAACTCCACCGAGTTATTTACGCATGATCCTTTAACTTCCACCAAAGCTGAGTCTCCTCCAGTGACCGTATCTGGAAACAGGGCCAGATTACGGACTGTAGTTGGACATTTTTTATAAAAGACCCTGACTGATACCAGGGCGATACATGCGCCAACATCTTGGAACGCTAAGTAAAAGCCCTTCTTGTATAAGTTGCTTATGTCTCTGACCTCTGTGTTAAGCTTCATGACTCGGTCTCCAACATCCACTTGGGTGAAACTCTCATCTGCAGCAATAGTGTCTATTTTAATGAACTGGTTCTCGGGAATGTGTCGAAGGTTGCTAAAGTTTGACTCATAGTAATACATATTAAAGGTTTCTTTGCAGGTGCCCGATACTCCGGGTAGACTGTTACAATCTCGCAGGGTAAACTTGATTTCAATATAGACACGTTGAGCACCTCCTCTTGGGATCCAGCTAGTTCTCAACCAGTTATTTTGGTTGATCTCTAAGACATTGCAAACCTGATAGGTTCTCATTGGGGTGTTTATTTCATCCATTACACTGATTTCTTCCCACTGTTGGCAAACAGAAAAACATTTAAGCAACACTAATAAAATATTTTCCATAGCTAGCATCTAACCGTTTTCTAATTAAAGAATATGCTTAAAATGTTGACTAATGGATGGGTCAGATATGAAAAATAATAAAACCAATCAAATTCAACATAGTCCATCTTAAATCTCAAAGGGTTACCTAAAGGAGAGATGAATACTTGTAGATTGGTTTGGGTCTGCCTCTTCAGACACCCTAAAATCCCAGAAACAGGGCTCTGAAATGAGCATGCATGCCATAAATTTCTGTGGGACTGTCGAAAAAAAGCTGAGAGCTTTACCACATTCCAAAGAGGCGTTTCATAGTCCCATTCTCAGGATTCCCAGCCATCAGACCACCATTGATCAGCAAGTTATCACCTTTCCTAAGGATAGGTGATAACTCTTAATGATGTGAATAACCCTTAAAACTAAAATACTCTAAAGATGTTGGAAATACAGACTTTAGCTTTGCAACTGAACCAAATTATGAATTTAGGATTAGTAGAAACTTCAAGACTTGGTCTAGTGTAACCAATCAGAATCCTAATTTTCCTCCAATTTAATGCATAAGACACAGTTTTTGCTCCAGAAATGAAAATTACAGTGGAGATTTTAACATTTTAGCATCATATCATTAAGTCTGAAAATACTAACTAGATTTTGGATTCAATTGAGTGCCTGTCACAATCCTTTGTACAAGGAAATTTTATGTAAATGGTATTTAAGCATGCACGATTAAACAATTATTTTTCTTTTACCAGGCTTTATTAACATAAACTACATAATAACATTTCTGCAATTCTAATTAGATTTTATAATCTTAATCTTATCCCATTTTAACTAGAGATGAGCGAATTTGTTTGGATTTTGGCCCCGAAACTGATTTTGCCATATTCGAGCCATATTTGAACACTATTCGTGCCAAATGTTTGTCTTATGATCGGTTCCGAACATATTCGGTAATTTCTACTCCCATTGACTCTAATGACGTTCGGCTGTGTTCAACGAATATTGCAAAAACAATATTCGATTCCGATCGTATTCGGAACCGTATCAGAACAAATTTGCTCATCTCTAATTATAACTATTCCATTCTACTCCAAAATGTCATGGTGCCTGTACGATAGAATGCACTCATTGTAGACTTTGCATATTACATCCTTATGTATTGGTGCTTAAAGAGTAATAATTGTACCACTACAATGTAGACAAAAAGTGTAGAATCTCAAATACTTACCCCCTCTGGTGGATATGCCACCCATCCCAGGTCTCCCAACGCAGACATAGAATCGAGCAAGGTCACTAGAACAAATATCGTAAAAATGTTAGTTTATATATCCATTAATACATTTACTTAATGCTAAAACATTGATATACTTCTATGTTTATCAGTGTAAGTCTGACCACTAAGACTACCACCTATCCCAAGAACCGGGTCCTAAAGTCCCATGTGAAAGAAGTTGTAGTAGGCTAAAGCTCTCATAGATATTGAATGGAGAGTAGTCAGGCATGCGCCATACCATTTCTTTAATACAGGATACATAAGACCTCACTCTCCTGATTGGGTAGAGTCCTGGTGGTCAATCTACTAGGCCGATCATACATTTATCACTTATCCTGTATTAATTTTTGAGTTAAAACAGAATATTCTTCATTCAGGATCCCCGCCTGTTCCTCATTCAGGACCTCCAACAATTAGATAGAATGAAGAGTGGATACAAAAAGTGTTTCAAGTTTAGGACTACCCCTAAACTGATGGTGCATTACATCATCAGTTTATTGATTTAAAAAGGCTTAAATCTGTGATCGGTCTGAAGTCTTGTTGAAGCAATGTCACCACACGTATGAGAACAACAACAGGAGGAGGAACACAGAAGCCTTAACATGGGGTCAGTGGATTAGAAAGGTAAGTATAAGGTGTTTTTTTTTTTTATTTTATAGCAGTTTAGAAAAAAAAACTTAGGATTAAACCTTTATTTGAGAATTTGTAATTCCCAATTTCACCAGTGGGGGCACTGGAGGAGAAATGATGGACAGATGGGTACTAGCAGAAGGACACCCTGTGATCACAGTATGGTCAATGGAACTTACTGACAAAAAAAGGATGTAACGTAATTGGACATCCTCTGTCGTATAATCTATTCAAGCCACAGTGCCAATAATACAATCAGAGATTTTGATGCAGTGACATGTTGAAGATGAATAGAGTCCCCGTATCATGTCTGCCCTTCACACATATTCCCTTTATGTTTTGGACAAAGAATGAAGTGAAGAGTATAAAAAATTGTGTATCTTAAGACATCAGTGACAGAAGTTTTAAGATCTACTCTCTTTGAAATTACCCTTCACATTGTAAAGCAAGTACATGTGAAGCTACAAAGTCACCGGCTGTGCAAACATCAGTTCTGAACTAACGGAGCAGACCGGAGGTGATAGACATATATCCACTTGTCTATATTAACTCTCGTACATAAGCTGGCCACACAGAAAACCAGAATATGTACCTGCAAAATGCTTCTGTGTAAAGGCACATACATACAGAATATATGAAACTCAGACCATTTTTTTGCATATGAGAGAAATAAGCCAATATACATATGTGGCACCCCTGAGTCCGGTTGCCATGGTGACATTGCCTCCCGCTACAGGGTGGTGATGTCATGCCTGGAAGCAGGAAGAGGTCCCCATGCGAGGTAATACACAGCATCCAACACTTGTTCTAACACCAGACCAACAGGGGCGGAGCTTAAGGGAGTGACAGTTGGTGGGAGGAGTTAGTGCTGAGGTGAGGAGATTGTTCTGGGAAGAGTCAGTTGGTCGGAGGTGAGAGAAGAGAGAGGAGACAAGGGCTCTGGGAATTGCAGCTGCATCAGAGCTGATCCCGGAGTGGAGGCATGATAAAAAGGATGCCAGAGTCCTGGGCTATGTGGGTGCTGTACGCCCCGGCAGCCGAATCTGGAGGGCAGGGGACTGCAAGCTCCCTGACCACACCGAACTTCTGGAGGCACCACAGCAGACCAAGAGACCAGGGCTGCCAGTGAACAGACAGTGCCTGTGATAGGCTCACGCTGTTTGCCATACAGGTTAAAGCCAACACACAGGAAAGGGTCGCAGCTTATCAACAGGCAGTAGGGACCAGAAAAGAGAGCGCAGCAGGAAGGCCTATAACCCCACCTGGCAGGGTGGACCCCCTGAATGCTTCCAGGTGAGCAGGACTCCTGCTACCATCTGTAACTAGTACCCCGGATTACTTGTTCATCTATCAAGAAGTAAAAGGTAAAGAAAACTGCACTTTTCTGTGTCCCTTGCTTATTCTCTGCACCTCAACGTTCACCATCACCTGAACAGACTGCCATATCTGCCCTGGGGCCCCGCTCTACCCGTGGAGAGCAGTAACATCTCTGGTGTGTCACCATCCGCCCCATTGGACCTGAACTGCAGCGTCGGCCATATATAGCCGAACACTACGGGTGGCGTCACGTACTAATTCCCCTACAATCTACCCCCACCATCATTTTTGACAATTTTATTGGACGCCCAGGGCCACGGACTGGGTCACTGCTGCTGTGACTTCACCTTTAAGAACTGCCCAGCCTGGGTCCGAGTAACCCCAGGCCCTAGGTGGCGCTCCAACTATATATATATATATATACAGTATATTATACAGTATAATATATATTATATACACATGGTCAAAATTGTTGGTACCCCTCGTTTAATGACAGAAAAACCCACAATGGTGACAGAAATAACTTGAATCTGAAAAAAAGTAATAATAAATCAAAAATTTATGAAAATGAACAAATGAAAGTCAGACATTGCTTTTCAACCATGCTTCCACAGAATTTTTTACAAAATAAAACTCATGAACATCAAGCTGCTTGGAGATGGTCTTATAACGTTTACCTTTAACATGTTTGTCTATAATTTTCTTTCCTTCGCTTCCTCTGGTCCATGTTGAGTGTGATACACACCATGTCACCAAACAGCACAGTGAGTATCTGTAGCCCTCTATACAGGCCACTCACTGATTCCAAGATTGTAGACACCTGTGATGCTAATTAGTGGACACACCGCGATTTAACATGTCCCTTTTGTCACATTATATTCAGGGGTACCATCATTTCTGTCCAGGCCTATTTCATGAGTTTTATTTTGTTAAAAATTCTGTGGAAGCATTGTTGAAAAGCAATGTCTGACTTTCATTTGTTCATTTTCATAGATTTTGTATTTATTATTACTTTTGTCAGATTCAAGTTATTTCTGTGACCATTCTAGGTTTTTCTGTCATTAAATGAGGGGTACCAACAATTTTGACCATGTGTGTATAATATATATATATATATATATATATATATATATACAGTATATATATATATATATATATATATATATATATATATATACACTGTGTTCCAAATTATTATGCAAATAATATTTTCTCAGATTTTTCCAAATTACCTATATGAATTGCAGTCATTGTAATTTTCCAGTCAACTAACTATTAGAGTACAATTGAAAGATTTTTGTACAAACTGCCTATGATAACAGTATATTTTTTAAAAAATAAAACACTCAAACTGCATGTTCCAAATTATTATGCACAGCAGAGTTTTCAACCTTTTCATTTTAATAAAGAACAAAAAAATGGTCATTTTTTAAATTATAAGCATTAGCAGGTTCTTACAAACTGAAATCAAACAGTTTTCAACTCAAAATTTTATTCTAGGTGATGTTACATTTGCACATAGGACCCCTTGTTCGAAAGGAGCTTCTGAACTCTCTCGTCCATTGAATTTGTCAGGTTTTGGATGGTTTCTGCTTCAATTGTTTTGCATGAGGACAGAATACCCTCCCAGAGCTTTTGCTTAGATGTGAACTTCCTCTCACCATCATAGACACTCCTTTTGATGATGCTCCAGAGGTTCTCAATGGGGTTGAGGTCAGGGGAGCATGGGGGCCACACAATAAGTTTGTCCCTTTTTATGCCCATAGCAGCCAGAGATGCAGGTGTGTTATGTGCAGCATGAGACGGTGCATTATCATGCATGAAAATGATCTTGCTGTGGAATGCACGGTTCTTCTTCTTGAACCATGGCAGGAAGTGCTGTTTGAGAAACTCAACGTACACTATGGAGTTCATCTTTACCCCTTCAGGGATCCTAAAGGGGCCGACAATCTCTCTCCCCATGATTCCAGCCCAAAACATTACTCCGCCTCCTCCTTGTTGGCGCCGTAGCCGTGTTTGCATGGGATGTCCATCAACCAGCCATCCTCCACTCCATCTATCTGGACCATCGAGCGTTGCACGGCACTCATCGGTGAACAAAACAGTTTTGAAGTCAGTCTTCATGTATTGTTTGGCCCACTGGAGCCGTTTCTGCTTGTGTGCAGTGGATAGAGGAGGTCAACAGAATGGCTTACGCACAGCTGCAAACCTCTGAAGGACCCTGCATCTTGTTGTTCGGGGGACGTTGGAGGCACCAGCAGCTTCAAAAACTTGTCTGCTGCTATGACAAGACTTTTTCTGCCGCTGCTCTTTTAACCTGACGTAATTGCCTGTAGGAAAGAGTCCTCAATTTTCCCTTATCAGCACGCACACATGTGTACTGTGAATCAGCTACATACTTCTTGATTGTGCGATAATCACGATGAAGTGTCCTGTCAATGTTGATTGTAGTCATGCCTTGACCTAAACACTCCACAATTTGTTGCTTCTCAGCAGCCGACACATCCTTTTTCTTTCCCATTTTGGCAGAAAATGTAGGCTGCTTAATAATGTGGGACAGCCTTCTTAAGTAGTCTTGCCTTTCAATGGACACACCTGCCAAACTTATTAGCACAGGTGTCTGCAATTGCTTACAGTGATATAAAGAGTCCTGACACACATCACCATTAGTGTTGAGCGATACTGCCCGATATCCCAAAATATCGGATCGGATTGGATCGGCCCGATACTCAGAAAGTATCGGGTATCGCCGATCCGATACCGGAAACCCAATGCAAGTCAATGAGACAGAAATATCGTAATGAAAAAAACCTCTTTCTTTCCTTGTAAACACTAGATATACACACATAGAATATATATAATATATATATATATATATAATACATGTCATTGTGACATAATATATATATATATATATACATATATTTATAGTTCATACACTTCTACATAGTAAAATAGCCTCTGATCCAATTGCCGGCTTTTGTGAAATTTATATGTGTCACAATATATGTGTCACAAATTAGAATGACATGTATATATATATATATGAGGTGTAAAATTGTTGAAAAAAAATACGTGGGCTCCCGCCCTATTTTCTCAACCAGACAGACAAAGCCAGCGAGTGGGGGCAGATAACAATAGCCCAGAGAGGGACCATTATTTTTGCCCCCCCCATGGCTACTAACATCTGCCCCCAGACACCCCAGAAAAGGCAAATCTATAATTAGATTCGCCCTTTCTGGCACTTTGCCCGTCTATTCCTATTGCACTGTTGCGGTGGCGAATGGGTTAATAAGGGGTTAAAGCAACCTTGCTATTGAAAGGTGACTTTAAGCCAGGTTAATAATTGAGAGCTGTCAATTAGACAACTATCAATTATTAATCCTATTGTATGAAATAAAAATAAAACACACACACTTTAATTAAAAATCATTTTAATGAAATAAACACAGTTTTTGACCATATTTTATTTTACTGCCATTCCTTGCGAAGCCCTTGTTCACCTGTAATAAAAATAAAATAATAAAGCAACATTATTCTTACCTATCTGATGTTCATTCAGGTCCCCCCGATGTAATCCTTCTGAAAGGGTTAATGTTTACTGCAGGGACCACAGCTAATGCTGACAGCCTCACAGTAAACACCCGACTGAATCATCTCTCTCCTGGCTGACAGGAGAGGAAGTGGTTAGCATAATTGATTGCTTCCCACTTTCACTTCAGGTCAGCCAGGGACACCGCACTGCATCAGTGACGTCACAGGGAATCCCGGCTGACCTGAAGTGAACTGATTAACAAAAATAGGGGATCCCCTCGAAAAAATAAATGGGTGGGGTCCCACCTATTTTTGTTAACCAGCCTGATAAAGCAGACTACCGAGGACTGGTTTTTCAGCCTGTTAAGGAGCCAATATCCATGGACCTTGCAAGCCTGATAATACCAGGCCACAGCAGTCTGCTTATCTTGGCTGGTTAACAAAAATAGGGGATCCCCTCGAAAAAAATGGCGTGGGGTCCCCCCTATTTTTGTTAACCAGCCAGATGAAGCAGACTGCTGAGGCCTGGTTTTTCAGGCTGGTAAGGACCCAATATGCATGAACCTTGCAAGCCTGATAATACCAGGCCACAGCAGTCTGCTTAGCTTGGCTGGTTAACAAAAATAGGGGATCCCCTTGGAAAAAAATGGCGTGGGGGTCCCCCTATTTTTGTTAACCAGCCAAGTAAAAAGCAGACTGCTGCGGCCTGGTATTAAAAGACTGTCAAGGCCCATGGATTTTGGCCCTCAACAGCCTAAAAATATCAGGCTGCAGCAGCCCCACAATTGGCGCATCCAAAGATGCGCCAATTGTGGCACTTTACCCGGCTCTTCCAACTTGCCCTGTAGCGGTGGCAAGCGGGGTAATAAGGGGTTAATGTCACCTTTGATTGAATGGTGACAATAAGCCCGGTTAATAATGGAGAGGCGTCAATAAGACACCGATCCATTATTAATCATAGTTTGCAAATTAAAAAAAAAAAAACACAGCAAGAAAAAAGTATTTTAATGAAATAAAATACCACACAGTTTTCATTATTTCTCATCCTGCGACGCCATCGTTCTCCTGTAAAAAAAACAAAAATAACAAACCAACACAAATACTCCCTGTCCGACGCAGTCCCAAAATCACGAGTGTCCCACGACGAGTCCAGCTTTGCTACATCTGCATGCCAGGCTGAGCCTGACATCCACATAGAGCAGAGCTGCTTACCTGAGGAGGTTCCCCGGCGGTAACGTCATCGGATTGGTTTACGGCCAGCTGTTGCGAGAGTACAGCTGGCCGAGATTACCCAGTACCCGGCAGTCACTGCAGTTATCGCGAGAAGCTGCAAGTGAGCGCCAGGGAGAGGGTAATGGCCGGCCTGGATGGATGGATGGATGGACGTGACCGCCGGGGATCTTCTGCCAGGTAAGTGCTGCTGACACCTGACAGACCCGACCCACACTGACAGTGACACTTTCGGGAAGTTCCTGTGTCACGTACTTCGTTCTGTGACACAGGAACTCCCATAGACTTTAGAGGAAAACTCCGATTCCGGTATCAGATATGACAAAAATATCGGATCTCAGAATCGGAATTCCGATACAGCGAATATCGGCCGATACCCGATATTTGCAGTATCGGAATACTTAACACTAATCACCATCAATGAGTTTAATTGACAAACAAAAAAATTCTTAACTTATCACTCCTAAACAATTTTTGCATAATAATTTGGAACACAGTGTATATATATATTTATATATACAGCTCTGGCAAAAATTAAGAGACCACTGTCAAATGTTCAGTTTGTCTGATTTTTCTCTTTATAGGTATATTTTTGAGTAAAATGTAAATTGTTCTTTTAGTCAATAAACTTCTGACAACATGTCTCCGAATTTCCAAGTAAAAAATTTTTTATTTTTTTTTCTGACAAAGAAAACTGGTCAAAATTAAAAAACAAACAAACAGTGCTTTCAGACCTCAGATAATGCAAAGAAAACAAGTTCAGGTCCATTTAGAAACAACAGTACTAATGTTTTAACTCAGGAAGAGTTCTGAAATCAATATTTTGTGGTATAACCGTGATTTTTAAAAACAGCTTTCATGCATCTTGGCATGCTTTCCACCAGTCTTTCACACTGCTCCTGGTGCAAAAATTTAAGCAGTTCTTCTTTGATGGCTTGTGACTATCCATCATCCTCTTGATTGCATTCCAGAGGTTTTCAGTGGGGTTCAGGTCTGGAGAATGGGCTGCCATGACAGGGTTTTGATGTGGTGGTCTCTTAATTTTTGCCAGAGCAGTATATATGTATATATTGTAAGGCAGCGTTTACTACATGTGTTGGGGGACACTCTCTTGGCAACGGGATTAAAGCACACAGGCACATTTTTTCTCACAAAACAGTCTATCCGGTTTATTCAGACATGACAAAAACCGCACTGTAGGCCATGTTAAACATCACAAACCTCTCATCGTCCATAGCACTCCATAATACATGAAACTATATTGCAGTCTCTAAACACACCAGACTTCTCACTCTGTCCAGTTACCGTGGGTGATGGCACGCCGAACAGTTCAGTAACATCCACGGAACATCACAAGCACCAACAGTCTGTGGAGTTACCTTACAGGAGCTCCTGCTCCACACGCTTACTCCTTGTCAGTCATCTCTGCCAGGGAAGATGCCTTACTGGGATCACCGTCCTTGTGACCAGGGCACGCCCGACAGTCCAGACCCTCAAAAGGACAATAGCTCCCCTACCGCAGTGCCATCACAGACTCTGCACATGCACTCTCTCCTTGTGCTCTTCAGGAAGTCCACTACTTGGACCTTCCAACACAGGCCTTCAGGTCCATGTCCTCACCATGTGTTCCAGGAATCTAATCCTACTCCCAGGATTTTCCAACACAGGCCATCCAGAACCTTACAACTCTCTGACCATTCAGGTCCATACACACAGGTCATGTGACCCAACCCATGGTCACATTAAGTAGCTTAACCACGCCCTCTAGTGGGCATTGTCTATGTGTGTTTAGTCAGACCCGCCCAGCTCTCCGACTAACCCTGTAAGCCCCCCTTACAAAATAAACAAAACTTTTGGAACTAAAATTCCCAGCACAACAACATAACTTCGGGCTTACAGTGAAGAGGACATTCTCTGTCTCTGCGACATGTACCGGCCATTCACGATCATGCCGGTCACTGTCTCACCATCATAATCACGCCTCCGTGCGTATCCTGAGGAGCAAATACAGCATCCCCTTGCTGTAACAGGGTCACTGCCTCACAATATATATATATATATATATATATATATATATAAATATATATATATACTGTATATATATACAGAGAGAGAGAATATATATATGTTTGGGCTCATTCAAACACCAGTGATTTCTCTCATGAGCAAAAAATGGTCTGACTTTCATTGTGTGTTTTTTTATCAGATTTTTTTCAGAGTTTGGTCAGAGTGTCAGTTTTTACCATCAGAGTTTGGTCAGTGTCAGTTTTTACCAACAGAGTTTGGGCAGAGTTTCATTAGTGTTTCTCAGTTGAAAAAAAAAAACAAAAAAAGGATGGAGGTTTCTCAAGCTCCTCCTATCAATCCATGAAAAACAGACAGAACCCAGATGGCATCTGTTATGGGTCTGCAACTCAGGAACAGAGCGGGGTGGAAGATGAGCAGGCGACCTATTCCTTGCGAATAGACCCACCGACGATCCTAGTCTAGACTCAAGCGAAGACCTGAAGGTAGGGGAAGGGGATCCCTGAAAGATCTAGGGACTGGGAACAAAACACTGGTAACCTCCTAGCAGGGAAATAGAGGAAGCTGCAAAAACAAAAGGAAAAAACCAAAAGACTAAGTAAGCAG
>JARQOD010000005.1:57695764-57759276 GCA_033576555.1 Oophaga sylvatica
GGTGATCAGCTAGAGTCGGGTCCCCACAGGTGGGACTGTCCCTCAAAGTCTATTTTGGTTTGAATCGAGTGCGGTTAAAGAACACATCCACACGGTCACGTCTTTCCATACCTTTACTTGCAAGATGATAAGGCAGTCCCAGGGAGGTGATCCAAGGAGAGGTATCTTGAACGGCAGCTGGACAAGTTGGGGCCTCCTTATCTCCAATTGACATGCAACTACATAAGCGATTCCCTCAATTCCCCCAGCTTATCCAAGTGTACCTGCCCATCACCTTAGTGTTAGGGGCCTTCCTATAGGAGCTGAATTCTTACGTGGTCCTGAAACTCAAAGTCTTCACTCCCCCTGACCCCAGTTATACTGACTATAAGGGTTGTCTCCGCGACCAGGCCCGGGGTAGTTTTCCTGGTTTTCCTTCACCGTCCGAACAAATGACCCTTCGTCCCCAGTGACCGGGTGCAATGTGCGGACTTCTGCAATCCTGTAGCATAATTTTTTTAAAAACCACTTCCTTTCCCCTGTCCACGCTGGAACTAACACTCTTAACTACCCAGGGTCACATAAACTCTTTTCCTTTCCTCCAATGGAGCCCGGATGCTCAGTTATCACAGGAAAGGGGCCGCACTGTACCGATACCGTCCTCTAACAGAATGCTGATACTTTCCGTGCTATTACTTCTCCTTTCTTCAGTGGGTGCTGAGAGGTGATACAGCTCTGACCAGACTAAGTGTATCCAAACACCTTACCAGACTCCACTAAATGAAACTGGGATGAAGCAGGCTAGACTCTTTCCTCCCTCCAAATTCTTCTCACAGATGTCTAGACTCTACTCCACACGTCCTCACTGTCCGAAGACAGGAACTAGACTAATCACTCTAACACCTACCACCTTGACCACTCCCTCTAGAGTATACTCCACTACCCTAGGGGTGTGTCTAGTGTTGTCGAGTGAATGAATATTGAGCATTAAGCCTGCCGTCTCGCCATACACTCTCCAGGGTACTGCGTGTGCCTACCACCAGGGCTACACATACCAAGATTAAATAGGTTGTTACAAGTATTATGTAAATGATTAAGAAGCTTTCTGTATTAGAAAACCTCTATCATAGTGAAGGCTCAGAAAGCGCCATGGTCTGGTGGTTCATTTTTATGGGGGGTCCCAGAGTTACCACTGCAAGATTTCTACTGGACAATAAAGCACTAAAAGCCAAAGGATTTGGATAGAATCATAGGAACAAGACAGAATTTAGAGAAACACCTCGCCATGTTCCTTGTTGTTAGTAAGTCTACAGTACCAGGTTGTGGGGCTTCAGAGATGATGTCTGATTAGACCGAAGATTAAGAGCCTGGAAAGAGCTGGAGTCAGTGCTGCTGTATGACATAGAGGGTTAAGTAGCCAAGCTGGAGAGGTCCCTCAAGAACACTTTGGAATTATCCGCCTGCACCAACTCATCCATACGTAAACCAGCAGCAGCACTACCTCAATCCCCACACTCAGAACATTCCCAGAGAGGAGGTCATGTACATCTGACAGAAAGGAGAAGGATGGAGAGATCTGTGCAGTGAATGTGAGGGATCATTCATTTATATTTTACTGAATGTCTTCAATGTAATGACCATTATTGTAAAGAAAAACTATGAGATATGCAACATAAATATGTCCAATCAGTTCTGGATAAAAGCCACATCTGAATCCGAAAATTGTAGACTGCAACCTACACAAAAATGGCAATGAAGTTTGATCAGAGTTTTATCACATTGTGATACAATTTTCTCAGATGAGAAATTTCTCCTCATTTCCATTCTGTGTCAGTCCATGAAATTCGGATACACTCAGATGTCATCTGAGTGCAGTCCAATGTTTTCCATGGAATCATTGACTTGCATGGCTGAGTGCGATCTGAAAATCGTATCCAACCAGAGCATGCCGCAAATTTGGGTTTCCCCAGACATTGTCAGTCCAAGGAAAAAGTGGACATGTGCATGGGCCCCCTAGAATAAATTGGCCCAGTGCAATCTGATGTTTTGTCGGATCGCATTGGATTTGAAAAGAAAGCTGTCTGAACAAGCCCTTCGAAAAAGTAACAGAATAGTAACGATTATTTTTGCTGATAAATAAGTGCCAGCTTGTATGTATGTCCCGCTGTAAAAACAATGAGAGATCAGTAGAAAGATAGTTTATCAACTCCAATTTTAAGAGCAGATTTTCAAAAAACAACAGGCTTAGTTTTTGCTTTGGACATACAGGTGCTTCTCACAAAATTAAAATATCATCAAAAAGTTAATTTATTCAGTTCTTCAATACAAAAAGTGAAACTCATATAATATAGAGTCATTACAAACAGAGTGATCTATTTCAAGTGTTTATTTCTGTTAATTTGATGATTATGGGCAGCACGGGGGCTCAGTGTAGCCTTGCAGCGCTGGAGTCCTGGGTTCGAACCCACCAAGGACAACTCTGCAAGGAGTTTGTATGTTCTCCCCATGTTTGCGTGGGTTTCTTTCGGGTACTTCCGGTTTCCTCCCACATTCCAAACACATACAGATAGGGAATCTAGATTGTGAGCTCCTTCGGGACAGCGAGATAATGTGTGCAAACTGTAAAGCGCTGCAGAAATGTTAGTGCTATATAAAGATTGTTATTATTATTTATTATTATTATTATTAAGAAAACCCAAAAGTCATTATCTCAGTAAATTAGAATACTTTATAACACCAGCTTGAAAATGATTTTAAAATCCGAAATGTTGTCCTATTGAAATATATGTTCAGTAAATGCACTCAATACTTGGTCCTTTGGCATCAATTACTGCATCAATGCACATGGCATGGAGGCGATCAGTCTCTGTGGCACTGCTCAGGTGTTATGGTAGCCCAGGTTGCTTTGATAGCAGCCATCACCTCGTCTGCATTGTTGGGTCTGGTTTCTCATCTTCCTCTTTACAATACCCATAGATTCTCTATGGGGTTAAGGTCAGGAAGTTTGCTGGCCATCAAGCACAGCGATACGGTGTTTTTTAAACCAGGTACTGGTACTTTTGGCAGTGTGGACAGGTGCCAAGTCCTACTGGAGAATGAAATTTCCATCTCCAAAAAGCTTGTCGGCAGAGGGCAGCATAAGGTCCTCAAAAATATCCTGGTAGATGGCTGCTCTGACTTTGGTCTTGATTAAAACACAGTGGACCTACATCAGCAATGACATGGCTCCCCAAACCATCATGATTGTAGGAACTTCACACTAACCTTAGAAATAAAGGGTCCCTGTGTCTAGAAGAAAGTGGAGAGGCCACAATCCAAGCTGCTTAAGATCGGGTTTCTAGGCCGGGGTCTCATCTTCTTACACTTCACTCAAGCCTCTTACGTGATTTATCAATCACAATAAATTACATCACGCTTTCCCTTTACCGGAAGTTCGCTGCTCAGAGTTACCTCAACTCTTCCCTGTTCTTCAAACCTCACATCCAAGCTGTTGTCACCTCCTGCCAAAGTCCAACTCAAAATATTTCCAGAATGCTACCTTTCCTCAAACCTCAATCTACTGAAATGTTATGCATGCCCCCATCATCTCTCTCCTCGCTACTGCAATATCCTCCTCTGAGGCCTCTCTGATAACACTCTCCAGTCTGTCCTTAACTCCACCTCCCGACTAATTCACCTCTCTCCTCGCTTCTCCTCTGCTTCTCCCCTCAGCAAATCCCTCCACTGGCTTCCAATTTCCCAACATTATCCAGTTCAAACTACTAACACTGACCTACAAAGCCGTCCATAATTTGCTTCCTTCATACATCTCTAACTAATCTCCCGATAATCTCCTCCAGAGCTTCTCCTGTGTATCCCCCATCCTCTGGAATTGTGTGCCACAACAATTCCCATTATTCAGCACATTCAGAACTTTCAGACAGAACTTAAAAAACGCATCTCTTCAAGAAAGCTACAGTACAGCCTGTAATATCCCCACTGGCATCACAACACCACCAAAGTGTTGCAACCCCCCAACCTGCTGTCTCCTTCCCCACCATCCTGTAGAATGTAAGCCCCCAGGGCAGGAACCTCTCCTTTCTGTACCAGTCTGTCAGTGTTAGTTTCTTGACTGTAATTTATATTTGTATTTTATATGTAACCCCTTCTCATGTACAGCATCATGGAATCAATGGTGCTCTAAAAAAAATAATAATAATACTAATAATCAATGAGGAGTCACTTTTTACTGTCATGATAGTGATGTATTCGACCTCTAGTGATGAAAAGCACCAAATGATCTACCATGTCGTCTTAGCAACCCATAGCTGGGATTGCTGAAATGCCATCACCACATCCATCCCAGAGAAATGAGCAGATTAAATGGGTAAATGAAATCCATCTGTCATTAATTCTGTGTTTGTTGGTACAGACCTATCCACAGCTGTTGTATATTTGTTAACATTAACTCTAATTTCCGGGGACAACTTTGCCGCAATGTGTGACTGTCACAGCTCGTCACCACAATAGAATATATTGCCTCTGAGCAAGTGCAGATTGAGCAGCCTGGGTACCTGGCCAATAACACTCATGGGACCCCCATCGACCACCATAGTTGTACTATACTGGGGCCAGGATGCACAATGTATTTGACGACACGTATCTCATGCATCTCTTGCTCTTCTGGAGACCTTGCATTTCAGGCCATGGGCCGTAACGCACAGCCCAGTTGGTCAGTCCACAGTCCACATAGTCATGAGTTAAAATTAGAGAGGAGAGACTCGAAATAAATAAATCAAATTCATTAATAATTTGCCCTAAAATTTACATTCAGCATAATCCAAATTTTGTTTCTCTTATTTGATAAGCATCTAGCCTTAATTTCTCTGGATTTTGAGGCCATAAATGTGTTATTAAAAAAAACCCTTTATCCTCACTTCACCAGATCCTGACAGCCCTCTGATGGGCTCCAATAAGCTCTTTGCTCTGCTGTCTTCTATCTTATTCCGTTTCCAGACTTCTAGTGCTGCCATTCTGTATTAGGTCCTACAACGTTACGTGGCGTGTTAAGCACATCATTGACATCAATGACGTGATGGTGTTGGGCATATTGAAGAATGGAAATCTCAGTGCCTCAGACAGAAGAGAGGAGACAGAGGAGGTCCAGCAGTAAGAGATGTAAGGGAAAGACCAAGGAGAGGTATGCTTAAAGGGGTTCTCTACTAGGACAACCCGTTTTCCACCCTGTTTTCCCCAGTTAAAATAAAAACGCGTAAAATCACCTCCTGTGTCGGCACCGTTTCAGCGGTGTTTGCACTAATTCCCAGGACTCATGTGAGGTTGTTATTACACGTGAGCCCTAAGGCCAATCCATGCTGGTGTCACTGTCTCCATTTTGGACGTATAAGTAATCAAGTGGAAGTGACTGGCTGCTATCACTTCCTCTTGATTATTTATACAGGGGACAGTCCGGGACAATGAAGCCAGTGCTGATTGGCGCAGGACTCATGTGACATAACAACCTCATGTGAGCCCTGGAAACACAAGTGCCGACATCACTGGAACAGCTCCAGTCTCTAAGTGTTTTTATTTTAACGGGGAAAACATTCAGATCGAGAAGGGGTTGTCCTGCTAGTGGACAACCTCTTTAATGTTTTTTAATGTTTGTTTTACCCCTTTAAATCAGATTTGATTCATACTGAATTTTATTATGTAAATCAAATTTTCCAAACAGAAAAACAATCTTCTGTTCCCCGAGAACTGTCCAGCAGGAATTAACTGCACATAATAATGAAGTTTCACCATACCTCCGATGGGAACCCTGACCTCATTATCCATGACTATTCCTTACCTCCTCACCTCTGACTGCTATCACATAAATAAAGCATAATATGAAAATGTTTCACCCATTACCAAGTCTGGTCATTACCAACCAGACATAAAGAAGAGCATGGGGTTGGATGTTCACTGGTCATGTATCCTGACTGGCAGTCGAGGCCCCAGGATCCTTTATTTCATATAAGGTAACCTGAGATACTCCAGACCTATAACTGAATTAACCAATCCTGGCTCAACCCACCCCATGTGATTTTACCCCTAACCCACCCCCTCTGATCCATTCTGGTGTTTATGCAAAAATGTCAGTTAACCCTTACTTAGCCTCCTATTTTCAAACCCCTGCCATGTCCAGACCTACTCTAGGTGCACCTGTTCCAGCCCTATCTGAATAGATGGTGACATAATAATGTTTGGATTGTAGGGTCAGCATCAGCACCCAGGCAAGTGCTGGGGCCCTGAGCAGGTGGGGGGGTCCGACTCACGATAGGGGACACTGGCAATCTATGGGGCTCGCTGCCAGTGCCAACAAGTGTAAGGGAACACTTAAACAACAGAATATAACTCCAAGTAAATCAAACTTCTGTGAAATCAAACTGTCCACTTAGGAAAGCAACACTGATTGACAATCAATTTCACATGCTGTTGTGCAAATGGAATAGACAACAGATGGAAATTATTGGCAATTATCAAGACACACTCAAAAAGGAGTGTTCTGCAGGTGGGGAACACAGACCACATCTCAGTACCAATGCTTTCTGGTTGATGTTTTGATCACTTTTGAAAGTTGGTTGTGCTTTCACACTCGTGGTAGCATGAGATGGACTCTACAACCCACACAAGTGGCACAGATAGTGCAGCTCATCCAGGATGGCACATCAATGCGAGCTGTGGCAAGAAGGTTTGCTGTGTCTGTCAGCGTAGTGTCCAGAGGTTGGAGGCGCTACCAGGAGACAAGCCAGTACACCAGATGTGGAGGGGGTCGTAGGAGGGCAACAACCCAGCAGCAGGACTGCTACCTCCGCCTTTGTGCAAGGAGGAACAGGAGGAGTACTGCCAGAGCCCTGCAAAATGACCTCCAGCAGGCCACAAATGTGCATGTGTCTAACAAACGGTTAGAAACCAACTCCATGAGGATGGTCTGAGTGCCCGATTCCACAGATGGGGGTTGTGCTCACAGCCCAACACCGTGCAGGATGCTTGGCATTTGCCACAGAACACCAAGATTGGCAAATTCGCCACTGGCGCCCTGTGCACTTCACAGATGAAAGCAGGTTCACACTGAGCACATGTGACAGACATCTGGAGACGCCGTGGAGAGCGTTCTGCCTGCAACATCCTTCAGCATGACCAGTTTGGCTGTGGGTCAATAATGGTATGGGGTGGCATTTGTTTGGAGGGCCACACAGCCCTCCATGTGCTCTCCTGATGTAGCCTGACTGCCTTTAGGTACCGAGATGAGATGCTCAGACCCCTTGTGAGAGCATATGCTGATGCGGTTGACCCTGGGTTCCTCCTAATGCAGGACAATGCTAGACCTCATTGTGGCTGGAGTGTGTCAGCAGTTCCTGCAAGATGGAGGCATTGAAGCTATAGCCTGGCCCGCCCGTTCCCCAGACCTGAATCCGATTGAGCACATCTGGGACATCATGTCTTGCTCCATCCACCAACGTCACGTTGCACCACAGACTGTCCAAGAGTTGGGAAATGCTTTAGTCCAGGTCTGGGAGGGGATCCCTCAGGAGACCATCCGCCGCCTCATCAGGAGCATACCCAGGCATTGTAGGGAGGTCATACAGGCAAGTGTAGGCCACACACACTACTGAGCATCATTTTGACTTGTTTTAAGAACATTACATTCCACTTTAATTTTGTGGGAGACTCCAAATCCAGGCCTCCATTGGTTAATAAATTTGATTTCCATTGATGATTTTTGTGTGATTATGTTGACAGCACATTCAACTTTGTACATAACAAAGTATTCAATGAGAATATTTCATTCATTCAGATCTAGCAATATATGGGGCCTATTATATACTGTATGGAGCAATATATGGGGCTCATTATTCTCTATGGAGCAATATATGGGGCTCATTATTCTCTATGGAGCAATATATGGGGCTCATTATTCTGTACGGAGCAGCATGTGGTGCCCATAATACAGTATGGAGCAATATATGGTGCCTATTATATACTGTATGGAGCACTATATGGGGTTCATTATTCTGTATTGAGCAATATATGGGGCCTATTATATACTGTATGGAGCAATATATTTGACTCATTATACTGCATAGAGTAATATATGTGGTTCATTATACTGTATGGAGCACTATGTGGTGCCCATAATACAATATTAAGCAATATATTGTGCTCATTATCCTGTATGGAGGACTATGTGGTGCCCATAATACTGTATGGAGCACTATATGGGACTCAATATATTATATGGAGCTGTATATGGGGCCCATAATACTGTATGGAGCAATATTTGGGGCTCATTATTCTGTATGAAGCACTATGCGGTGCCCATAATACTGTGTGGAGGACTATACTGTGCGGTTTCTGACCTATTGTAGAATTTACAATATATTTATCACTCATGTAATGTAAGAAGTGAAATCTTTGTATTGTACTATAACCTATATTTCTCTACCGTATCTGTGCATCATGAATTGTGGTATGTGTTAAAGGGGCCCACTGAGACTCTTTTACCCGGGGCCCACAAAAATCTGGAGCTGATTGCAGAACACATAATAATGACCATCGACACCGCTCTAGAAACCTTGCATATGTGCGCTGCTTCTTTCCCTCACTACATCGAGCCTCTGAAGCTGGGTGTACCCGTGTTCTGCACTTCCAATCATGCGCGGTGCACCCTTCTGAAGCGTACACCTGGCTCCATAGGCTCAAGGATGTGAGGGAAAGAAGCCGCGTGAATGTGGGAGGTACGTAAAGTGCTGGCGATGACGCCAGGGCTTGTGAGTCATGTTATCACTCCCACAGGGGCGTGATAACATGCTAAGTGGGCAGACTAGTTTGGGGACACTAACGCCCCATCAACAAGTCAAAGGCATCATTTGTGTATCATAAACGGCCTTTAGAAATACTTCTTCTAAAGATCTGTCTATGTGTGTAATGTAATACAGGGACTGTTAGGCAGGGAATTTATATAGGCAGACACAACTGCTGGTGGTTCTGGGGGCACGGGGGCCCGGACAGGTTCCCTTTAACAGTATGTAATGTGACATCACCCAGGTTCAGTAACTTTTATAAATGGAATTAATAAGTAAACTTTCCGGTCCCTGTTACGCACTGACAACATACGTGGTGATTTCTTCGGGGAAGACTTTCATTTTCCACAGATAATACTGGCAATGAAGAAGTTAACTGTTTCCATCGTGCACACCTTGCAGAGGATATTCCCCTCAGACTGGAAGTCCCGTGTCCCTGGACATGTTTCCATTTCACGTCATTGGGAGCTCAGCTGTAAGTCGGAGAACGATTCTGCGCGACACCTTCATTGCCAGACATGGTGCAGTTTGCTGCAAAATCAGCTTTGAGCCTAAGCCCAAGAGGAGATCGATGGATCACACGTGTGACCCTAATGTGTAATATCAAGTTAAACTAAGGGCTGGATCTGTTAATAGATTATTCTACATGTACAGGTCTGCAACCATAGGAAAGAAAGTCAAAGTTTACTATGTGTGTCCCAGTATACAAAACCCATCATCTCCTAAAAATGTGTATATTTCTATATGTATTATTTATTTTTATTTTTTAAATTTTGGTCATTTGTTTTTCATTTTTTTATGCACAATTTAACCACGGAAAAACAATGAGAATGAATGAGATTTCTGAAATCTCGTGCACATGCTTATTTCTTTCCTTACAAATTTGAACCACGAAGGTTTTTTTCACATCTGCAACATGTCAATTGTTTCAGTGTTTTTGCAGCAGTTTTAAAAGAAATGAGAAAGAAACATATGTAAAAATGCATTAAAATGCATAAAAATGTGTGTATGTTGCTCAGCGTGTTTTTTGCCAACACTTTGGTTTTACAGCATAAAGATTTGCTGCATATACCTGTACTCAATGCGGCCACATAGATTTCAAGTCACTAGTTACACTTTATTAAAAAAAAAAAAAAAATTGTCATTTTCTTATCGGTTACTAGGTCAAACTTAAGATTTCTGATCTGCTCAGCACATGGCCATTAGCGATAATAAACCCTACATTTTGTACAGAAACCTCGCTCCAATCTGGGCAAGGTTGGTATATATTTAAAAAGTGACAGTCAGCTTAATTTTTTATTTCGTAAATCAGTAGTGCCCATGAAAATTGTTGACTTTATAACATTTCTTATCAGAAAAATCTGCTTATTACTCCTCCAGGTAGAACTTCTAAAATCCGTGCTCAATGAAAAAAGATGTTCCCTTTACTGAAATAAGAAATAGACAGTTGGTGCTTTTAAAATTCTATGGTGGGGGAAGGAGGGAGGCGCTAGAGGCCGGCACAGACATTCCGCTGAAAGTTCTCCTGAAAAGACAGTTACATTTTTCCATAGAACGTTTTGAGCACCAACTGTCATCTCTTAGCTCAGTAATGAAAAATCTATTTTCATTTAAGACAAACTTTCCTCATGAATTGAGAATGTAAGTTCAGTCCAGGAGGCCAAAAAGAAGCAGATTTTTCTGATAAGATATATTACACAATTGCTTATTTTCACGTGTATGATTAATTATGGAAATAAAAATAAAATGATGGTTACTCTTTAACATAAAAAAACTGTTTTAAACATTAAATAATTGTTTGTGATGACACATTCCCTTTAATAGTAGTGGGCTAAATCTGCACCAGGACCCTCCATCTGCCATATGTCACATGATACTCTGTGCCCCTGAGGGCCAAATGCCATAGTAATTTATCGGAGCAGCTCTGCATCAGTATTATTATAGTGCTGGACAGTTTCACAAGAGTTACCGATATGTAAATGTTGCTGTTACGTACATGCCTGGAAACTGCAATCCCACTACACCGTTCACTGCCGCCTGTGAAGTCATGGGGCTAAACACGGAGCGATATAAACTAATATTGCTAAGTGATCAGAGATGACAATGGGGCATTGGGTACACAGACTGCAATCACTGTGCTTTTTTATAACCTGTACACATCTCCCGCAAGGACCAAAGGCCCTGCAATTAGAGGTCGCACGTGGATGCTAATTTGTCTCGGCAGATGATAATAGGACGAGGCTGCTGGAGACTTGTAATGGAAAGATGAATTTCAGCTGTCTCAGATCCAAGTGCCATAATAAGCATCACGACAAAAAGTTACACAACACAATACAAAGTTTCTCCTAACGTAGAAAAAAAGAGATGAGAAAAGGAATCGGGCTAGTCCGCAGACACAAAGCCCAAAACTTCATGTCACTCAATGTATCCCACTGTCAGATAAATCAGGAATCCGGGAGGATCAATATTCTGTTTTCTACACGGGAACAGTTTATTTGCCATGACTAGACTTCCTGGCATCGGAAACAAGAAGGAAAGGTTGTTTTTTTTTTTTTTTTTTTTTCAATCCTTCATACTTTTAAGACCAAAGGCAGACATATCATTAGTGAAACCAGACAAAGGCCCGAGAGCTAAGGGGCCCTCTTTCACCTTTAAAACTATCAAGCAGCTTTTGCCACAGACACAAAGAAGGGCCCATATTTTATTTTTGCACAGGGGTCCTCTTTCATCTGGTAAAACAAGGGTCAAGATGGGTACTAATGAGTAGCAGACTAAACCTAAGGATGGGTAATATGATATTAGGATAGGTGATTCGTATCCGATCAGTGGGGTTTCAACACCCACCACACCCAACAATCAGTTGTTATTAGCTCCGGCGGCCATCAGGTTAACATTGAACATAACAGCACCACGATGCTGCCGAGTACTGCACATCAGCTCCCAATCTTTGAAATTGGAGCTGATGAACAGTACTTGTCAACAGCCACTACACACTGCCAGGGTTCAGTTCTGTTCGATGTCCACATCCAGATGCCACGTGAGCTAATAGCTGATCTGTGGAGGTGCCAGTAGTCAGAACCCCAGTGATCTGATATTGATGACCATATCCTGAGGACAGGTCAAAATTATCATATGTTTGGAGAACCCCTTTAACAGCTCCAGTGCTTCCACCATAGGGCAAATGATGAGACCCCTACCCTGATGAATTATAAATATTGAGGCTGATTTACCAGTCCGATAGGAGTTCAGCAAAGGTTAGACAGATGTTGGTGGTTGGGGACTCTATAATTAGGAGTCTTGTAGAAAACTTGGCAACCCGGTTAAATGTTGTAAGAAGATAATATTATTGTGCGCACGTGATGCAGAAGTGTGTGCCGTTCACTGCTGCAGCACATGCTGCTGATCCTGAGCGTTTGTTGTTGCCTGTAACCCTGCGCACACTGCAATTTGTCTGACTGATGAAGGTCATTGTAAGACAGAAACACTTTCTTTTTTTTTGGATTGCCTGAACACAATAAAATTATCTTCTTACAACATTTACCTGAGTGCCAAGTTTTCTACAAGATTTACATCGGCTAGGATCCTACTCGGCACCGTCCACAGGAGTGCCATAATTACCAATTTTGTCTATAATTAGAAGGACAGACAGAGTCCTCTGTTGTCGAGACCGTGAATGTCGAACAGTGTGTTGTCTGCCGGGTGCTTGGGTTCGGCATACTGAAGGTCGCATAGACAGATTGCTTGGTGGGAATGGGGAAAACACAGTGGTTATGGTACACATCGGTACCAATGACAAAGTAGAGGGAGGTGGAAGGTCCTTAAAAACGATTACAGTGAACTAGGAGAGAAGCTGAAGGTCAGGACCTCCAAGGTGGTGTTTCCAGAAATACTGCCAGTGCCACTAGTGTCACAAGAAAGACAGCAGGAGGTTAGGGAGATAAATAAGTTACTTAGAAATTGGTGCAGGATGAGAGAGTTTGGGTTCACGAAGAACTAGGCCGACTTCTCTGTTGGCTACAGGCTCTACGGTAGAGACGGGCTGCACCTCAATGGGGGGGATGCAGCTGTGTTTGGTGAAAAAATGGTCAAACTAATGGAGGAGCTTTTAAAAAGGGATCTTGGGAAGGGAGGGTAAACGTGCTAAAAAGAGGTTAGATAGACAGTGCGAGAAAGTAGGGGTCAATGAGGATTTAGGGGGCTGGGACATGCATGGAAAGTAGGGAAGTGAGTAGGAGTAACAAAGGTGCTAATAGTATTAAATGTCTGCTGGCAAATGCAAGAAGTCTAGCAAACAAAATTAATGAAATGGAGACTCATGTCAACCACAGATTACAATGTGATGGCCATTATTACTGGGTGACAAACATAGAGGGTTACACTACATTTATAAAGGACAAGAAAGACAGAAAGTTGGAGGGGTGTGTATTTTCATTAAATACAACTCAAACCCTGTGCTCAATGACGACATTGGGGGGAGCTGGGAGAATGTAGAATGCAAAATATTTAAGGGCTTTATAAGAGATGACCTTCAGAAATATATTGCAGATAATAATATAATAACTGACAACCAGCATGGATTCAGGAGGAATAAGTCGTGTCCAACTAACATGTTGGGTTTCTATGAGGAGGTAATTGCAAATCTGGACATAGGTAATGCTTCTGATGTGATTTATCTGGAGTTTGCAAAGGCAAATGTGTAGCCCTGGTGTGAAGGCACACGCAGTACCCTGGAGGATGTGTGGAGAGTTAGCAGTTTAATGCTCAATGAACATTCATTCCAACACACTTAGACACACCCACAGGATATGTGAGCTCAGTCAGGCAGGCAGCCAGTCAGTCAGTTTCCTGTCTTCGGACAGAGCAGACAGTGTGAAGTTTGTGCAGGAGGAGGGAAGAGTGAGTTACAGATACTTCAGTCTCCTGTCCCAAGGACAGTGAAGGTTCAGAGACGTGCTCCTGCCTAGAGGAATACTGAGATTCTGGCAACAAGCTCAAGAAAGAAGTTAAGAAAGGGACTGACTTTTATAACCTTTGAAGTGAGGAATGCTTATGCTACAAGCGCGGACAAGGCGAAAGGCACAGTGGTAGGAATTCTGAGTGCTTTAGGATTGGAGAAGTCCTGCACATTGTCACCGGTCACTGGGGACCGAAGCATCACTATAGCTTCACGCATAGTGGTAGAAAAACCAGAGGCTTCTGGACCTTAGGTAACAGAAAGCAGCCCTTGGAGTGTCGGTACGTAACTGGGGTCAGGGGGAGTGAGAACCTTGAGCCTGATCAGCAAGAATAGGAACTCAGCTCTCTCACAGGAAGGCTCCGACCACAAAACTGACCGGGCAGTACAGCTTTGAAATAGCTGGAGTTTATAGAGGGAACCACGCTTTATGCTGGTTGGACTCATCATTGTGAAAGTAAAGGAGGCCCCTAACTTGTCCAGCTGCTACCTCAAAACACATCCTCCATTGGATCAGCCTCCCTGGGACCTGCCTTACCATCTTACAAGTAAAAGGTATGGAAAGACGCTGACGGTGTGAGACTGAGTTATTTAATTGCATGCCTGCACAACCCCACCATAACCATCGACCTGAGGGAAGAGTCCCACCTGTAGGGGACCCGACATCTAGCTGCCTCACCATCCCCTCAGAGATCTACAGCAGTGCTGGTACAAATTACCAGAGACTACAGGTGGCGTCACGAACTGTATATAAATCTATCCCCTGTAAATATTCCCCCCAACATACGCCAGACCGCCAGGGCCACAGACCGAGCCACCGCTACCCGTGAAAACCCCATAGACTTCCATGGGCTCGGCTCTGAGTACCCCATTGCCCTGGTAATCCACAATTGTGGTGGCGGGTCGATACAACTTGGCGTCACGAACAGGATGCGAAACTCGCAAAATTGCGAGCCCTGTGTGCCTGTGGAGGTGTTTTTGTGGAAAAGGACTGTTTGCTATTTTTGGCGCTAAAATCCGCCATTTTGCTGCCAATTTCGCGCCCTCAGGCGCTGGAGAAGAAGGTGGGCGTGGATTCGTGGGCGTGTGCCCCCCTGTGGCGTGAAGAGAATGCCTGCCCTCTCAAAGTGCTATTACAATATGCGATCCTGCCCTACAGCAAAGGAGGTCCGCCTCCTCTTCACCTTCCCTGCGAAGAGGAGGAGACGCAAACCCCGCCTCCACGGAAGAGACCGGACGTCTCTAAAAGAAGAAGAGAGACGGTTCTGGAACATCATGGAAGCAGGACGTGTGCAGCCGAGCAGGGAAGCGGAGGAAGGCAGGCCCCGTTCCCCAGCCAAGCTGCCACTGGAACCGGAACCATCCGTGGTCCTGCACCTGCAGCAAGCATTGCTGGAAATTAAAGAAGAGAATGCCAGACTGAAAAAGATGCTTTTGCCACAGCCTGGCATGGAGGAGATCGAGAGACGCCGGCGTACCCTGATGCAGCGGCGGCTGTGGGACGCGGTGATCTCTCCCTTCGATGACCCCTCACGACTGGAACTTCCAAAATTTCTGCTGCCCAAGGCTAAGGAGCAACCGGAGGCTGCCCCCGAAAGTACCGACCCTGAACCTACCGAGGAAGCGGTGGAAGCGAGGGAGGTTGAGGAGGTACCGCCAGTTCCGGAACGCCCGCCCGGCCAGGAGGCCGCAGCAGAGGATCGATCCCCGATAGGGACACCGGAGGGGTCCTGTCCGTCGTTACCAGACGTGGACTGGGACGAGATGGCGCGCCTGGATGACGTCGCCTACACCGCCCAGTGGGAACGTGAGTGGCAGCGTCGCGGAGAGGAACAGCGACGCCGGCAGGAGGAGGAACAGGAGGCTCAGCGCAACCGACAGCGGCAGCATGCAGAGCTGATCGCGGACAAGGAAAGTGTCCGTCGAGAAAAAGGTACTCTGAGGGAACCGCGGCGGCAGGGGTGTGTGACAGAGTTCCAGCTCCGGAAGGGCTGGGGCTTCATCAGGGAACCGGGCCTCTACCCAGGGGTCTTTGTCAGCAGACGCGACGTAGAATCCCACCTACCGCAAGGCCACCCCGGGAGGGACCTAATTAGTGGAGACATTGTCACATATACACGGCACTGGGGTATGAAGGGATGGTATGCCCTTAATGTCACAATCGTCCGTGACCCCGTCCCCGACGCAGGTAACGTCACCACTACCGCAGCGTCCCCGTCTCAAGCTCAAACAGCACCGGGCCGTGCCACAGCATCGCCCCCAGCAGGCTCCTCGCAAATGGAAGCACCGCCTGTATACTCTTCACTACCTTCTCTTACTGCATCGCAACCTGCGACCCAGACCACATCTCAATCAGCAGTTTACACGACGACGCGCACGGCGACTATTTCTGCATCACGAGAGCAAGTGGCCATTACAGTAACGCAAACAGCGTCTCATAAAGTGAAAGCACCCGTTGCGCCCCTAGAGGTTCGTACGAGAACTGTAGCGACTCAAACCCCAATAGCAGGTCACGACTTGTTAGTCATGGGATCTAGGGACCATCGCATTGTTCCAGCCCCCGGGATGGAAAGTGTAACCGAAGTTAACAAAGAAATGTGAAGAACGGTAGGACCCAGACAGGGTTTACCGCAACTAAGAAGATGTACATAAGTTTTTATAAAAGTGAAGATAGTTTGCACAGTTAATATGAGTATATAATGTTTATATATATTGAATAGAATGCCCGGCTGGGTAAGCAGATAAAGAGTTTTTGCACTTTATTGTGATGTGATATGAATATGTGTCTTTTTCTTATTATGGACTCAGAGGCTGAGGACTGAGCCAGCCCAAAAACTGTATCCTGTAAATAGTTGCGCTTCGGTGCATAATATTGGTTTTACATAAAACCACCACAACTACCTCTGAATAATAAAACCCGTGTGGTGTGGCACTGAGTGAGGTCTGCATTCAGATGTCCTGCAGCCCACCCAGGACCCACGTTGAAGGTTTGGTGCGGGTCCTTCACAAGAATTTTGTCATCTATGTATATGAGAATGTCTATTTAATATTTTGTATTTTTCTATATTTAATGTTTTGTTTGCAACGTTCAAGAAATCCTTACCTCCCGGATGGGACGAGTTAATGTTAATGTTTAATGCATAAACAAAATGTCTCTTTGTATTTTACAGCCCGGGAGTGCTGTCTTTTGCCATGGGGGAATGTGTAGCCCTGGTGTGAAGGCACACGCAGTACCCTGGAGGATGTGTGGAGAGTTAGCAGTTTAATGCTCAATGAACATTCATTCCAACACACTTAGACACACCCACAGGATATGTGAGCTCAGTCAGGCAGGCAGCCAGTCAGTCAGTTTCCTGTCTTCGGACAGAGCAGACAGTGTGAAGTTTGTGCAGGAGGAGGGAAGAGTGAGTTACAGATACTTCAGTCTCCTGTCCCAAGGACAGTGAAGGTTCAGAGACGTGCTCCTGCCTAGAGGAATACTGAGATTCTGGCAACAAGCTCAAGAAAGAAGTTAAGAAAGGGACTGACTTTTATAACCTTTGAAGTGAGGAATGCTTATGCTACAAGCGCGGACAAGGCGAAAGGCACAGTGGTAGGAATTCTGAGTGCTTTAGGATTGGAGAAGTCCTGCACATTGTCACCGGTCACTGGGGACCGAAGCATCACTATAGCTTCACGCATAGTGGTAGAAAAACCAGAGGCTTCTGGACCTTAGGTAACAGAAAGCAGCCCTTGGAGTGTCGGTACATAACTGGGGTCAGGGGAGTGAGAACCTTGAGCCTGATCAGCAAGAATAGGAACTCAGCTCTCTCACAGGAAGGCTCCGACCACAAAACTGACCGGGCAGTACAGCTTTGAAATAGCTGGAGTTTATAGAGGGAACCACGCTTTATGCTGGTTGGACTCATCATTGTGAAAGTAAAGGAGGCCCCTAACTTGTCCAGCTGCTACCTCAAAACACATCCTCCATTGGATCAGCCTCCCTGGGACCTGCCTTACCATCTTACAAGTAAAAGGTATGGAAAGACGCTGACGGTGTGAGACTGAGTTATTTAATTGCATGCCTGCACAACCCCACCATAACCATCGACCTGAGGGAAGAGTCCCACCTGTAGGGGACCCGACATCTAGCTGCCTCACCATCCCCTCAGAGATCTACAGCAGCGCTGGTACAAATTACCAGAGACTACAGGTGGCGTCACGAACTGTATATAAATCTATCCCCTGTAAATATTCCCCCCAACATACGCCAGACCGCCAGGGCCACAGACCGAGCCACCGCTACCCGTGACAACCCCATAGACTTCCATGGGCTCGGCTCTGAGTACCCCATTGCCCTGGTAATCCACAATTGTGGTGGCGGGTCGATACACATTTGATACTGTACCACATAACAACCTTATACTGAAGCTACAGAAGCAATGACTGTGGAAAATTATATGCAGATAGGTAAGGAATTGGCTAAATGACAGGAAACAAAGAGTTGTCATAAATGGTACGTTTGCTAAATGGGATATAGTCAGCAGTGGGGACTGCAGGGATCTGTTCTAGGAACGATTCTTTTTAACCTCTTTTTTAAAGGGAACCTGTCACCAGTTTTGTGACATAGCAGCTAAGGATATCGCCTTATTCAGCGTCTGCTAGTGTTCCCTAAAACCGTATAGAACCCCCTGACTCCCCTTGTATCCTCACAAAAATGTCTTTAATGTCTCCCGTGCTGTATGGTAATCTCAGTCTAGTCCAATGGGCGTGGTTTCGAGCCTTTACATCACTCCCATCGGCGGTTGCTTGCCATCCTACTTCATGGATAATGCCTCTTGTGCTGTGCGACATCTCGCACCTGCTCAGAAATATTGAATTTCACGCCTGCACAGTATGCTTTGCCCAACTGCGGGCAAAGCCGAAAAACAGTAGGCACTGGCAAACGTAGTTCCGGTACATGAGCCTGAAGTACGTGTGTCCAGAGATGTATCTAGGCTTTCTGGCACCTGGGGCAAGAATTTGGTTTGGCGCCCCCCCTCACCCCAAAGCACACATGCGATTTTCACACTTAGTCATGTACCGACGAGCTGCTCTCCAAAATGCTCTCAATGTTCAGTGAAAAACTGAGAGAAGCAGGAAGAGAAGCTCATTGTCACAGGACCATAAGTATGAAAATCGCATATGAGTGAAGTGTCCATGTGACGACTGCTGGAACCTGCAGAGCCCTTAAAGATAGAAGAGTCATTATAATGCTCCTAAATAAAAATATCTGCAATATACTGTCGCCTCACACTATTCCCCTCCCACCTCATACTGTCTCCTCTCACATCCCCCTGTTCAATATACTGTCTCCTCCTATATTTACCCCCTCACTCTCTATACTGTCTGCTCACACATACCCCTGACTCCCCATACTGTGTCTGCACACATCCCATCACCCTCACTCCCCATACTGTGTCCACATACATTCACCCGTTCGCTCCTCATACTGTCTGCAACCATCCCCCCACTCACCATACTGTGTCTGCACCCACCCCCATACTGTTTCCTCATACATGCCCTCATACATACTCTTCAGTGTTCTCAAATCCCCCCAAACACATTAAATCCCCCCATCCCCACTCCAAATCCCCCACACACATTAAGTACCCCCATCCCCACTCCAAATCCCCACACACATTAAGTACCCCCCATTCCCACTCCAAATCCCTCCACACACATTAAGCACCCCCATTTCCACTCCAAATCCCCCACACATAAAATAACCCCCCACCCCCACTCCAAATCCTCCCACACATAAAATAACCCCATCCCCACTCCAAATCCCCCATACATAAAATAACCCCCCATCCCCACTCCAAATCCCCCACACATAAAATAACCCCCCATCCCCACTCCAAATCCCCCCACATAAAGTACCCCCCATCCCCACTCCAAATCCCCCACAATAAAGTACCCCCCATACCCACTCCAAATCACCCCACATAAAGTACCCCCATCACCACTCCAAATCCCCACACACATAAAGAACCCCCACATCCCCACTCCAAATCCCCACACATAAAGTACAACCATCCCCACTCCAAATCCCCCCACATAAAGTATCACCCCCCCATATTATGTCCCCCCGTTAATCTTCAGCTCCACAGTGGAGCACATTTACCACCAGTGTTACCCCTTCTGGGCACCGCCGGCGAGTGACGTCAGCAGCGTGATCACATGACCTGTACAATTGATCCCTGGGAGCCGGCATGCGGCAGCTTCTCTGCGCCGGCTGTCAGCTTGACAGCTGACACAGGGAACCGCCAACTCCCAGGCCGGGTGCGGCAGAATGACACTGCGGACCAACGCATTAGGCGGCCCCTGCCGGCTGCGCCAAGGGCACATGGATATGCCTCTGCGTGTGTCGGAGCATGAGACTTCTGTTTTTCGGCTTTGCTCGTAGTTGGGCAAAGCGTATTGCGCAGGTACAAAAAGCAATATTTCTGAGCAGGTGCGAAATAAAAAGAGAGATAAAATCCCGTGATCCCTAGGTATTGTTTATAAATCACTGGTGAGGCCACATCTAGAATATGGGATCCAGTTTTGGGCTTCACATTTTAAAAAGGATATTCAGAAGTTAGAATCAGTTCAAAGGTGGGCAACTAGATTATTACAAGGGATGGAGGCCGCTCATATAATGAGAGGATGGGAAGGTTGGGCTTGTTTAGCTTGGAAAAAAGATGCCTCAGAGGGGATCTCATTTACATGTATAAATATATGTGTGGCCAGTACAAAGGACTGGCACATGACTTATTTCTTCCCAGGACCATAGTGAGGACTAGGGAGGCACTCATTACAGGGGGAAGAAAGATGATTCCTGCAGCTGAATAGGAAAGGGTTCTTTACAGTTAGAGCAGTCAGACTGTGGAGTGCCTGACCACAAGAGGTATTAATGGCAGACACTATAACAGCTTTTAAAAAAGAGCTGGATGATTTCCTCAGTACACATAACACTGCGAGTTACAGCTACATTAGTGACAAAATGTACAATTAGTGGAGAAAGATTGAACATGATGGACCTAGGTCTCTATTCAACCTATATAAAGATGTAACTATGAGGAAAGCACTGCATCTGTGAGAGGCAAGATTGGTGAGTGCACTTCTCCGCTGGAAAATATAAGGTAAGTAAAATGCCAGAAAAGAGGACAGCATCGATGATACAATTTCTATTGGGCCCATCAATGTGTTAAAATATCTCTGGTTACATCATGCAGGAAAAAATGTATTGCAGAAAAAAAAAATCTGTTTATATTCTCTCTCACCATATGTGTCTCTCTGCTATGTGTTTATTAAAGGGGTTGTCCAGGCATATAATGTGCAATATTGATGTCCTATCCACAGGTCATCAGATCGGTGGGGGTCCAGCAGTTGCCAGATGTAAGCACTGAATGGAGATGAACAGCACAGGTCAGAGTGATGTATAGCACCCAATGCCGAGAACGGCAAATCAGCTCTGATCAGGATGGATCATAAATACTATATGCCCTGACAACCCCTTTATAAAAGACAGGTAAGGATATTACTGGGGGAAGTAAGAGGAGCACAAGGGGCTTTTTTGACACTGAAATGTACAGTGCACTGCCCTTTGTTTAGAAAGACATGATATTATGCCAGGTAAACAGACATGCTGCGTTCTAAAAAGACGCATCGCATGTCCGGTTTCGTGGGTGTGTCACCCGCGTATTAAGACGTATAGTGGAGATGGGATTTCTTCAAATCCCCTCCACTATGCTGTAACATCTGGACGCTGCCGATTAATCCACAGCAAATCGGGATGTAATACGGACCGTGGAAACATACCCTTAGGATCCTTGATTGCTCATTAAAGGATTGCTTGTGGACTAATAGGGAAGCCACGTCTCCTTGCTGGTACTTGTGACACACAATGCCTCTGTGATTTTGGAAAGTCACACAGGCATAAAGGATGGTGACGCAGAAACCTATAATATTCTTGTGTCATGGAAACTACTAATTTCACTGGAGAAACTTTTTTTTCCTTTCTATTAGAGACCAATTATTTGTACTAAGTATTAATTATAATAAAGTTGCACCTGTTTATATAATAATTGTTGTGACTACTATAACTAGAAGGAAACATTTTTGTTTTGTTTTCAGCCTGATAAATACACAATTTGTCAGATATAGCCAGATGTAACAGAGCTAGGTTTGTCAGTTAGGTTAAGGTTACATGGTCGTAAATTCTCTCATCCCAGAGAATCAGGTCAAATCACACTCTGACCAGTGGGGGATCATGGTGTGATCGTAGTGTGATCAGAGTGTTATCATGGTGTGATCAGAGTGTTATCGTGGTGTGATCAGAGTGTGATCAGATTCTCTTGGATGATAAGATGGAGAAAAAAAAATTCTCCATCGTCAACTATTGTGTCAGTTCATGGAAATCGGACTGCACTCAGATGTCACAGGTCCAATTATTACGGTCGTCTGCACAAGCCCTTTGAGTAACTCATTATATTTTCCATAAATGAACTGAGCCTAGTCTCGTAAGACCACATTCACACGTTCAGTATTTGGTCAGCATTTTACCTCAGTGTTTGTAAGCCAAAATCAAGAGTGGAACAACAGCAGAAAAGTATAATAGAAACACGTCACCACTTCTGTATTATCACCCACTCTTGGTTTTTGCTTACAAATACTGAAGTAAAATACTGACCAAATACTGAGAGTGTGAACATGGCCTTAGCTCTCCTTCACATGTCCGTGTTTGCAGTACATGAGGCACCTGTTTTTCTCAAGGATGCCACACATACTCATTATAACCTATGCTGTTATTATTATTATTATTATTATTATTATACATTTATATAGCGCCATTTATTCCATGGCGCTTTACATATGAAAAGGGGAAATATATAGACAGGTACAATAAACATGTGCTGGACAAGGGACACACAAGTACAGAAGGAGAGAGGACCCTGCCCGCGAGGGCTCACAGACTGCAGGGATGGGTGAGAATACACTAGGAAAGGGTAGAGCTGGTCGTGCGATGGTTCAGTACACTGAGGATCATTGTAGGTTGTAGGCTTGTCGGAACAGGTGGGTCTTCAGGTTTTTCTTGAAGGTCTCCGTTGTTGGTGAAAGTCTGATGTTTTGCGGCAGGGAGTTCCAGAGTATGGGGAAGCCCGGGAGAAGTCTTGTATGCGGTTGTGGGAAGAAGAGATGAGGGGGGAGTCGAGAAGGAGATCTTGAGAGGATCGAACGTTGCGTGTAGGTAGGTAGCGGGAGACCATGTCACAGATGTATGGAGGAGAAAGGTTGTGGATGGCTTTGTATGTCATGGTTAAGGTTTTTGAACTGGAGCCTCTGGGCAATAGGGCCTGGCATAGGGGGGAGGCTGGGGAATAGCGGGGAGACAGGTGGATTAGTCGTGCAGCAGAGTGTAGGATGGACTGGAGTGGTGCCAGAGTGCTAGAGGGGAGGCCAGACAGTAGGAGGTTGCAGTAGTCGAGGCGGGAGATGATAAGGGCGTGCACTAGTGTTTTTGTGGTTTCATGGTTGAGGAATGAGCGGATCCGGGAAATATTTTTGAGTTTGAGGTGGCAGGAGGTGGCGAGGGCTTGGATATGTGGTTTGAAAGAGAGGGCAGAGTCGATGATCACCCCAAGGCACCGAGCATGTGGGACTGGGGAAAGCGAGCAGCCATTGACATTGATGGATAGGTCTGGTGAAGGGGTAGAGTGAGGTGGAGGAAAGATGATGAATTCTGTTTTGTCCATGTTCAGTTTGAGAAAGCGAGCAGAAAAGAAGGCTGAGATAGCAGACAGACACTGTGGGATTTTGGTCAGTAGGGAGGTGAGGTCAGGTCCAGATAGGTAGATCTGCGTGTCATCGGCGTAGAGGTGATACTGCAAGCCGTGGGATTCTATGAGCTATCCCAGGCCGAAGGTGTAGATGGAGAAGAGTAGGGGTCCTAGGACTGAGCCTTGAGGAACACCGACAGACAGGGGGCGAGGTGAGGAAGTGGTGTGTGAGAGGGAGACACTAAATGTTCGGTCTGTTAGGTATGATGAGATCCAGGATAGGGCCAGGTCTGTGATGCCAAGAGATGAGAGAATCTGTAGCAGGAGGGAATGGTCCACAGTGTCGAAGGCAGAAGACAGGTCCAGGAGAAGGAGGACAGAGTAGTGTCGCTTGCTCTTGGCGGTTAGCAGGTCGTTAGTGACTTTAGTTAGGGCAGTTTCAGTTGAGTGATGCGGTCGAAAGCTGGATTGTAACCGGTCAAAGAGGGAACAGGAGGAAAGGTGGGAGGACAGTTCAAGATATACATGCTGTTCCAGTAGTTTTGAGGAGTAGGGGAGAAGAGATATCGAGCGATAGCTAGACGCAGAGGATGGGTCGAGGGAGGGCTTTTTGAGGATGGGTGTGATTGAAGCATGTTTGAAGGATGAAGGAAAGACACCATTTGTAAGTGAAAGGTTGAAGAGGTGTGTGAGAGTAGGGATGAAGACTGTGTCAAAGTTAGGGATGAGGTGGGACGGGAGTGGGTCAAGTGCGCAAGTGGTGAGGTGTGATCTTGACAGGAGAGTAGAGAGCTGATCTTCTGTCATGGTGGTGAAGCTGGTTTTGGAAGAACAGGGCTGAGTGGCTAAGAGGGGCATTGGGGGCTGCGGGCCAAAGCCTTCTCTGATAGTATCAATCTTTTGCTTAAAGAAGGAGGCAAAGTCTTCGGCAGAAATGAGAGGAGAGGGAGGAGGTGCTGTGGGATGGAGTAGAGAATTGAAAGTGTTGAAGAGCTGTTTAGGGTTGTGAGACAGAGAGGATATGAGAGATGCGAAGTAAGTTTGTTTTGCGGCAGAGAGCGTGGACTTGAAGCTGGCGAGGGACTGCTTGTATGCGTTGAGGTGCTTGGTAGAATGGGTTCTCTTCCATCTCTGCTCGGTAACCCTGGAAGCCCGTTTCAGTTCTTTGGTCAGGCCTGTCAGCCAGGGCTGCCTGTTGATTGTACGAGTTTTGCTCTGCGTGAGGGGGGCGGCCGAATCAAGTGTGGTTTTTATTGTGGTGTTATAAAATGTGGCAGCAGCATCTGTGTCATTAAGTGAGGCTATGTCTGTGAGAGGGAGGAGGGACTCAGAGAGCGATTGTAAATTGAGGTGTTTGAGATTTCTGCGAGGGTGGGTGAGTTTGTGGAGTGGGGGATGCATACTAACAGAGGAGAGGGAAGAGAATGTCAGTAGGTTGTGGTCAGACAGGGGGAGTGGGGAGTTAGTGAGATTGGTGAGGGAACAGAGGCGGGTGAAGATAAGGTCCAGCGTGTGACCGCCTTTGTGAGTGGCCGCAGAGGACCATTGAGTGAGGCCGAGGGAAGCCGTGAGCGAAAGAAGTTTAGAGGCCGCCGGGGTGGAAGTGTCAATGGGGATGTTGAAATCGCCCATGATGATGGTGGGGATGTCAGCAGAGAGGAAATGGAGTAGCCAGGTGGTGAAGTGGTCGAGAAAGGTGGAGATGGCAAGTTCCGGGGGGCGGTAGATGACAGCCAGTTGGAGGTTGGAGGGGGAATAGATGCGGACGGAGTGCACTTCGAACGAGGGAATAGCAGCGGAGGGTGGAATTTGAATAGGAGTAAAGGAGCAGGTATCAGACAGGAGTAAGCCAACTCCTCCACCACGTTTGTTGCTGGGGCGAGGGGTGTGAGAAAGATGAAATCCGCCATAGGAAAGCGCAGATGGAGAGGCTTTGTCAGAGGGAGTGAGCCAGGTTTCAGTGATGGCAAGGAAGGAGAGTTTGTTGGTGATAAAGAGGTCGTGGATAAATGACAGTTTATTGCAGACGGAGCGTGCGTTCCATAGTGCTCCGGGTAGGGGGACTGGGGGAGGGGGGTGTGGATG
The DNA here is from genome assembly GCA_033576555.1 of Oophaga sylvatica. Lineage (NCBI taxonomy): Eukaryota > Metazoa > Chordata > Amphibia > Anura > Dendrobatidae > Oophaga > Oophaga sylvatica. Next base: position 57,721,393 of record JARQOD010000005.1, read on the forward strand.
GATAGGTATGAGGTTGACAGGGTTGCAAAAACGTGTGGAAGATCGTGGCAGGGTGTTAGAAATGAGTGTGGGGATGTGTTGAGGAGGGCCAGGATTTGGGGATACATCGCCAGCGATGAGGAGTAGCAGACAGAGCGTTAGAAGGTGGGAGCAGGATAAGCCATGGTGTGGCCGTGTGTGTCGTGTGGCTGGGGAGAATGGAGGAGGAAATGACTAATTCCTTACTAGGTGGGGGGATTACAGGGGATAGGAAGAAAGAAAGGAGGATGGGGGTGAAAGTGATAAGAAAATGAAATATAGTGGTTTTATAATCTGTTACTTTGCAGCCAAAATTCCAGTCCAATTCTAGTCTAATTCACAGTAGTGTCATTAGAAATCTGTAATTTGAAATATGGGATTTGAAATATGTGGAGCAGACTAAAGTCTGGAGCAGACCCATTGCACTGAATAAATATGCAGCTATGCTGTTATGCACGTATCCGTGTCTCCATGTACACCACCCCGAGGCATGTCTGCTTTTTACCAGCGGCACAGATGACAAGGGCCTTTAGAAGTCTATGGGTCCATGTAAAACACATGCAGCACACGGATGGTATCGTCTGCCATCTGTGTGCTGTACATGTTTTACATTGCAAAGTATAGCATAACATTCATAATTTATTTTGCCATACTGGAAAAACACTGATGTCACACTGATATCACACTGATATCACACAAATGTCATACTGATGGCACACTGATGGCACACTGATGATACACTGATGGCACACTGATGTCATACTGATGACACACTGATGGCACACTGATGGCACACCGATGTCACACTGATGGCACACTGATGGCACACTGATGTCCTACTGATGACACATTGATGGCACACCGATGGCACACTGATGGCACACTGATGTCATACTGATGACACACCGATGTCACACTGATGGCACACCGATGTCACACTGATGGCACACTGATGGCGCACTGATGATACACTGATGGCACACTGATGGCACACTGATGGCGCACTGATGATACACTGATGGCGCACTGATGGCACACTGATGGCACACTGATGTCACACTGATGGCACACTGATGTCATACTGATGACACACCGATGTCACACTGATGGCACACCGATGTCACACTGATGGCACACTGATGTCCTACTGATGACACACTGATGATACACTGATGGCACACTGATGTCATACTGATGACACACTGATGGCACACTGATGTCCTACTGATGACACATTGATGGCACACCGATGGCACACTGATGGCACACTGATGGCACACTGATCCAAAACACTGATGACATTGGTACTGTTTTTTGCAGTACCGGTTTTATACGAACGTGTGACAGGGGCCTAAGCCTCATTCACCCTGCTGTCTCCATAATGTATGGCTTTTTCCAGGTTTAATAACTGCATTATGAGCCTTCAGAGGGCAGTAACATAGCATCTTGGGGAACGCTTGTTCCTGCCAGAGATGATAAAGAGTGCTGAGATAAAAAAAAGATTGCCGATTCTGCACCCTATTTCTGTGCTTGCTTTGGGGTAAATAAAGTTTGGATGTCAAGCACAGATATAGTTACAGCATTACTGCAACCAAAATCTTATAGAAACTCTGGTAAAACATACAATCAGAACAAGAATGACATCCGCATGGAGTTTGAGTATTTTCCATGCATTTCCATTGTTTTTTTTTAAAAACTCAAAAATATATTGATAGGTAACTGACACCCTATGAATTTGCCCCTAGTATGTTTGATAGGAATTAGATGAGATCCCTTGTGAAAATCACATGGGTTTTATTTTAAAAAGCTTATTCCCAAAATAAGAAGTCATGTCCTATCCACAGGATAGAAGATAACGCTGATCTCTGGGTGTCTGACTGCTGGGACTTCTAGCGATCCGGATTAGAGCTCAGGAACCTGGCTTTTTAGAGCTCCGTCTTCAATGGCAAGGATGTGTGCATGCTCGACCACCACTCCATTCACTGTCTATGGGACTGTGCTAATTAGCTGAGCACTGTTCAATTTTCCTTGGCAGATCCATAGACAATAAATGAAGCAAAAGCCGATTATGTGCACATCCATACAATACAATATGGGACTGCAAAGCCTGTTTTGGGGGCTGATCATTGGACAAGTATACATGGTAGTAATGAATTCTGTCATTTCTGCAGGTCTAGAGACCATCATTATCAGAAGCTCATCTCACCAACAGAAACTAACAATTGTTGGTCCATATATAGTTTACATTGTACCCTGGATATGGGCTTTGAAGGTAATTTTCTCCACTTCATAAATGATTAAAATTGCAAATTCCTTGTAAAAATCAGAGAAATTTTTAAGTTAGTAGTTTATTGCCAAGTCTACAGGTCATCTCTGCAATCTATCAGCAGTGACTAGCCTACAAGGCAAGGAGCGTAGCGCTGATAAGTCCTTTGCTTTATAGCCAGTGTAAGGGGGAGAATGGCACCGCGGGTACCTACGTGACGGGTCCGGAACTGTTGGGGCTGTCTCTTCTGTTGTCCAGGGAAAAGTTTAGGCAACCGCACCGATCTTTGCACTGGCTGACAGGGGGTGTAGCTAAGCGTTACCAAGGGCAGCGCAGCACGTGGCAACAGACTTAGTTGGCGGGAAGGTGCAGCGTGCGGCTGAGGAGAGTGAGACCTCCTGCTTCAGGGACCATTAGCAGCAGGGATGCATGCCCGGCCGTGAGAGAAACCAACCGCAGGGACTTTGACGAGAAGCCCGCGGTGTGCAGGTTGGCTCCCAGACATCGAGGTGCCAATTGCTCTGTAACGGTTAGTACTTTGCGTGTGCCGCCTGACAGAGACTGAGACGTTAACCGGGGACTGCGTCCTGAATCCCTGATGCATATTCGTCGAGCCTCACTTAGTTTTGACAGGACTGTGGCCTATACATTGCCGGCCACTGGAGTCTCCTTACTGAGGACTCCACGGGATGTTTGAAAGACTCAACGCTGCCAGCCGGGCACGTATCGTCGCCTTCTTCAGGACCCCACCGGATCTAACGTTGTGCCGACGGCTGTTGGTGCCGTTATCTGCTCAGGGACCTATTCTGACAAGAAAACATCTGATTGATAAGTGACTCCTTTGAGAACGGCTTCACTCATTATTCCTACATTGATTCCCCTCAACCAAACCCCTGTATTCCCTGTACTGCCTGTTATTTACCTCACATTTACCTATCTCCCTGCTTTATTAAAGCCTGATAACCCCTGATCTGCTTCCTCTTGGTCACTGCATCCCGCAACCTGGTCTCACCTGTAAGCGCTGAGCAGAAGCTGGCCAGATTGTAGGATGAAGCCGGCTTCAGTGTCTGCTCCAGTGCTGCAGAGGTAACGTTGCCTCTGCTTGCAGCATCGGAGAGCACACAGTTTGGGCTATTGATGCGCCTATGTTGCTGGTTTGAACTATATTAAGTTAAAGGGCCGAATAGTATTGCACACCCCACTTTTCAGTTTTTGTATTTCCACAAAAATTTAAAATAACCAATAAATTTCATTCAACTTCATAATTGTGTCCCACTTGTTGTTGATTCTTCACCAAATATTTACATTTGGTATCTTTATGTTTGAAGCATGATATGTGGGAAAAGGTTGAAAAGTTCCAGGGGACCGAATACTTTTGTAAGGCACTGTATATATATATATATGTATATATATATACATATATATATATACATATATATATATATATACATACTGTATATATATTTATTTATTATTCTGCACCACTGCATCCAAACATGAGATTAAGCCACCCATGAATTGTCAATTCGACTGATTTAGTAGAGCCGTGGTCATTAGATTCAGTCTGATATGGAAAACCTGGCGTAAAATGCCATTTGTATCTTCCATTCACGTTATCACAAGATTGGCATTATTTAAGCCATTACCCTACACTCCCAGTGAGGTCTTTTCATTCTACATTATTGTGCAGCTTGTAACCGGGAGAGATAAAATGTAGACCACCAGCGGTGTGAGTAACCCTTTGGGAAGCCACAATGCATCTGCTTCCCCCTCGTATTCCCCCACCTGCTCACACACTAAGGACATGTTTCTTAGAAGCAGCTGCTACCCGTGTTTCTACAGAGGACAAGATATGAGAAATATATTTCCCGGAGGGTATAATGCTGCCATAAAACAAGTTCATCTCTCAGGTGTTAGCTGCTGTTTAAGATGACAAGACATATGGCAATCCGGGCAGGACCAATCTGCATTTCAATGTTATCCATGCATAAGTTTTGGGTTGGACTCATCGGGCATATTAATGAGAAATTGACTCGGGTCTGAAGTCTTATCACATTTATTAATGTCAGTCGATATAAAAAAGCAACCAAATTGTAGAAAGCGCTTTATAACTGCTCTAAATCCTAATACGGTCCATGCATATTAATGTGATGGACCAAAACTAATGCGAACAGAATATTACGGCGTCACTTAGACAAATTATAGACGGGGCCTGGAACTTGAGATACAATCTGCATTATTAATTACAATCAAGCTGTAATCATCATATATCGTAACGTACGACCACCGGCCATTTACCGGACACTCATGGCAGTCTCAGCACCGGCACTGCCACTAATACACTCTTCTCATATAAGACTCCAAAATTAAAGAAGACGCAGGATTGAACCCTGCAGTCAGTGAAAAATGAAGGGAAAATAATCTTATTGTGAGTTTTTTACATTGAAATGGTTGGATGGACAGAACATGAAAATAAACACAATAAGGCTATGGTCACACGACCATATTTTCTATCATCGAAGAGAATCGGGCAAATTATAATAATCACACTCTGATCATACTCTGGCCAGAAGATTGTGATTAGAATATGACCTTATTTTTTCAGATGAGGAGAAGATGGGGAAAAAATTTTTCCATTCTCTCCATTCTGTCAGTCCATAAAAATCGGACTGCACTCAGTTGTCATCCGATTTTTTTTGATGGACCCACTGACTTGTATGGTCAAGTGCAATCTGACTTACAAATTTTGCACACTATGTTTTTTTTCCTCCGACATAATGGATCCTAGAAAAAAATCAGACGAAAACGGCCCCATAGAATAACATTGATCCGATTATGATCCGACATTTTGTCAGATCACACAAAAATACAGTTGTGTGCATCTGCCCTAAAGTCTAAAGGATGTCAATGGATTTATGGGAAAAATTGAAAGGAAATGATGCTCTCTAGTATCTTTTTTATTATAGTGAAAAAGAGAGAGATAGACAGATAGATAGATACAGAGGCATGTAAAAAGTTTTGGCACCCAAAATTACTGTTATCGTGAACAGTAAAGCAAATTGAAAATTAAATGATCTCTAAAAGGGCTAAAGTTAAAGATAAATCAAATAGTGAAATTGGAGAGACTAAAAGCACAAATACTGTAGGGTTTTATCTGGTAACCAAGTAGTGTACTGTATAATATTATAGGTACGTTCACCTGATAGGGTTGTGACAGTCACAACTCCTCTAGAAGCATGTTCAGGCTGCAGCAGGACCTCCAAGAAGATACATTGCAATGAATGAGGAATATGGTGGTTCACAGTCCGCGCTGCCCAAGGTTCGAAGATACGATCACACACGAAGGTGAAGCATGAATGTGGTTTATTGTAAACGTATTTCAAGGTTTCCAAACCTCTTCATCAAGACCAAACCACAATGATCTATTTGATCATTGTGGTTTGGTCCTCATGCAGAGGTTTGTAAACCTTGAAACGCATTTACAATAAACCACATTCATGCTTCACCTTCATGTGTGATCGTATCTTTGAACCTTGGGCAGCGCAGACTCAGCGAACCACCATAATCACGAGGCTCTCATAGAGATCTATTGAAAAGTGACCTCCATGAAACACTGGAGCTGCCAGTAGGTCAATTTTCACCAGACACCGACGGGAAAAGGATGAAGTCAAAAGTTTGGACATCTGTTCAATCAATGGTTTTTGTTATTCTTATTGGATTGTTCACATTGTAGATTCACATATGGAAACACACATGGAAACAAGGAGGAAAGAAACCCATATGAAACAAGCCAGAATATGTGATAAAACTTAGATTCCTCAACGTTCCCCCTTTTACTCTGATGACAGCTTCACACCCCTTTGACATTCTCTCCAGCCGTTTCATGTAATCAACTGGAATAGCTTCCAATGAACAGGTATGCCGCATCTAGAGTTCAGTTGTGGAATCACCGGTCTTCAGAAAGTCTTTGCGGCCATCAAGTATGTTTTACAGAGACTGTGTTGTGATATTTTACAACTTCCCTAAGCCAGAATATGGCAAGAATAACACAACTAAGTAAAGAGAAAAAACAGTCCATCTTTACTTTATGACATGAAGGTCAGTCAATAAGGAAAATTTCTGTATCCTCAAGTGCAATCAGGAAAACCATCAATTGCTTTGAAGAAATTATCTCTCAAGAAGCCCAAGATTTACCTCTGCTGTGGAGGGGAAGGAAGTTCATCAGCCTCAGAAAACACAAACTGACTGCACCTTAGATAACAGCCCTCATAAAACAAAAACAGACATCAAGTAGTAGATACATCTCAACATCAACTGTCCAGGGAAAACTGCAAGTTCTTTATGTTCAAATACTGCAAAGAAGCCACTACTGAGGACCGCAAACAAAAAAATATTTGTTTGGGTCAAGAAACACAAGGACTATACAGTCAATTAGTGGAAATCTGGGCTGTGGTCTGAAGAGTCAAAATTTGAGAATTTTGGTACCAATTGCTATGTCTTTATGAGACGTTGAATAGGTGAGCATATGTTTTTTTCTTTTTACATGTGTGGTGCCCACCGTGAAACATGAAGGGGGAGGTGTGATTGTGTAGGGGAGCTTCGCTGGTGACACTGTTGGTGATTAATTCCAAATTCAAGGCACATTTACCAGCATGGTACCACAGTCTTCTGCAATGACATGCCACCCTTTCTGAACGCACTTGGACCTTCAATTGTATTGTAACAGGGAATGGCCCAAAACATACAGTATGTCCAGGATATGTGACCAAGAGGGAGAGGAATGGAGGACTGGGTCATATAACTTGGCCTCCACAGTCATCCGACCTCAACTGAACTGATATGATATGTTTTGGAAAAAGTTGGATGCAATGTGAACGTAAAGCAGCCAATATGTATGTGCACAGCATCTTTGGGAATGCCTTCAAAACTGTTGGGAAGCCATTCCAGGTGACAACCTGATGAAATGGACTGAGAGTGAGAGAATGCCAAGGGGGTATAGAGCTGCTACTAGAGTAAAAGTCGGTACTTTGAAGAATCATTAACAAAATTCTGTTTTGTTTCCCGTGCTCTTCTTTACTCCTTGTTTCCATATGTGTACCTTCATGGTTTTGCTGCCCTCAGTTTGAATCTACAATGTGCACGTTCCAACCACAGATAGAGCACCTCTGTGAAAATCCAATGTCTGAATGAGGCTGTCAGGAGTCGAACCCAGTACCTCTTGTCCACTGGCCAGCAGCTCTACCATCTGAGCTATTCTGCTGGCTGCAAAGTTCCTTGCTGAACCCAGATACCATTGACTGTTCTTCCTGATTGGCTACACCTAGTGCTCTCTTGATTGGGCCTCTGATTGCCAATTACACACCCTATATAAACCTGGCCCTGTGGGTGTGTTATTGCGAGATTATTGAGCTCCAAGCCTTTAGTCAAGCGTTTCCTGCTGATCCATTGCTACAAACACTGCTCTCCTGTGAACCGACCTCGGCCTGCCTTCTGACTACGCTCTCCGCCTGATCCATTGCTACAAACACTGCTCTCCTGTGAACCGACCTCGGCCTGCCTTCTGACTACGCTCTCCGCCTGATCCATTGCTACAAACACTGCTCTCCTGTGAACCGACCTCGGCCTGCCTTCTGACTACGCTCTCCGCCTGATCCATTGCTACAAACACTGCTCTCCTGTGAACCGACCTCGGCCTGCCTTCTGACTACGCTCTCCGCCTGATCCATTGCTACAAACACTGCTCTCCTGTGTACCGACCTCCGGCTGCCACCTGACTACGTTATCCGCCTGATCCATTGCTACAAACACTGCTCTCCTGTGTACCGACCTCCGGCTGCCATCTGACTACGCTACCTGCCTCTGCTTCCCCTAGTGTTTGCAGTAACATCGGCTCCAACCCAGACGGGATCTTGACAGAATAATCTCGCGCCAAAATGGAGTCCGCTGTGAACACCCTGAGATGGCAAGTTACGGAGCTTCAAAGTTTTTGTACGGACTCTCAAGGAAAATATGCCAAGTTACAAACTGATTTCACGGCGATACAACAGGAAGTAATTGAGCTACAAAAACAACTACGCAATTCAGGGTCCGAATCAAATGCGCGGCTGCCGCTGCCTGCAAAGTTCAGTGGGGATCGCAAGCAGTACCGAGGATTCCTCAATCAATGCCGCATATACTTCCAGATGCAACCTGCTCCCTTTACCAGTGAAAGGAAGAAAGTTTTTTTCATGATAAATCTCCTGACGGATGAAGCTCTTGCTTGGGCTTCACCTTATGTAGAAAAGGACTATGCCCTCCTTAATGACCTGGAAGCTTTCATCGCAGCTATGAATCAAGTTTTTGATGACCCAAACCGCTGTGCCACAGCAGAAACCAAATTACATAATTTGCGCCAAGGACGTCGCTCTGTTGCGGAATATACATCGGAGTTCCGTCGCTGGGTGGCCGACACCACCTGGAATCCAGCGGCCCAGAGAAGTCAATTTCGACGAGGGTTATCAGAACCAGTGAAAGACGAGCTTGCCAGGGTTGAGACCCCTGACCAGTTGGAGGACTTTATTCAACTATGTATCCGGATTGACCAGAGACTTACTGAAAGGAGAAAGGAGAGACTGCGAGCACTTGGGAATAGCCCTGGCTTCTCATTTTCAGCATCAGACCACCAAGAAAAGACGCAAGTTGTGTCTGAACCGATGCAGATCGACGTCATCCGAAGACCACTCTCTGCACAGGAGAAGGAGAGGCGACGTGCAGAACATCTCTGCCTCTATTGTGGGGACCCTGGACACTATGCCATCAACTGTCCTAACAAAAGGACTATAGCCTTTACCAACAACAGGTCTGCCAGCAATACGGACCTTTCTCAGCAGTCGGATTCCATCTTGCAGACTATCTCATCAGTAACGCCAGAAATAGACAAAATACATACCACATCATCTCATTTTGTAATCCCCATTCAGGTTGTAATGGGCACCCAAAAAATACAATGCTCTGCCCTGTTGGATTCGGGAGCAGGAGGAAATTTTATGGACTTAAAATTTACACGTGATAATGATATTTCCAGTAGGACCAAATCCACACCAATTGAAATGGAAACAGTGGATGGATCACCTTTGTCTTCTGGACCTGTCACGCATGAGACAATCGAACTGGAGATTTGTATCGACCCGGATCATCATGAAGCTGTCAGTTTCCACCTTATTTCATCTCCGAAATTTCCGGTTATTCTAGGGATCCCCTGGTTTTCAGTCCATAACCCTTCTATCAACTGGGCATCAAGGACCATCACCTTTCCATCTGACTACTGTAAGAATAATTGTCATAAGGAACCCCTGTTCTCCAACAAGTCCAAATCTCTGAGATTTCGCATGAGAAGGAAGAGAAACTACCACCTCAATATCAGCAGTTCTCTGATGTCTGCAGTAAGAAGAAAGCAGATCAATTACCTCCTCACCGTCCTTATGACTGTCCCATTGAATTGCTGCCAGGAGCAACCATTCCATTTGGACGGATTTACAATCTTTCCGAACCTGAATTGAAGGTATTAAGAAAGTTCCTGGATGAAAATTTAGAGAAAGGCTTTATTCGACCTTCCACATCTCCAGCTGGGGCACCCCTGTTCTTTGTTGAAAAGAAAGACTCCACTCTGCGGCCATGTATTGACTACAGAGAGATGAATAATATCACTGTCAAGAATCGCTACCCGCTACCCTTGATTCCTGAACTATTTGAGAGACTCCGTTCTGCGAAAATCTTTACGAAGCTGGATCTTAGAGGGGCTTACAACCTCATACGGATTCGCCCAGGAGATGAGTGGAAGACCGCCTTCAGAACGAGATATGGACATTTTGAATCTCTTGTTATGACCTTTGGCCTTAGCAATGCCCCAGCCACCTTTCAACATTTTATTAATGATGTATTTCGAGATTTCTTGGACCAATTCGTTGTGGCTTATCTCGATGACATTCTTATATTTTCAGACACCTTGGAAGAGCATCGCAGGCACGTCCAGTTAGTCTTGGAACGACTACAGGAGAACCATCTCTACATTAAACTTGAAAAATGTGAGTTTGAACAAACCAGTATCCAATTTCTGGGATATATCATCTCCCCAGAAGGTCTGAGCATGGATCCCGGCAAAATCAATGCTGTAGTAGACTGGCCTGTTCCAAGAAATTTAAAAGACGTCCAGCGTTTCATAGGATTTGCAAATTTTTACCGAAAATTTATAAAGAACTTTTCACGGATCATACTACCAATTACTACACTAACAAAAAAGACAAAAGCATTTTTCTGGTCTCCAGAGGCACAGGAGGCTTTTGACAAGTTGAAAACTCTTTTTACGTCTGCTCCATTGTTAGTACACCCAAATCCTGAATTGCCATTTACTGTCGAAGTGGACGCCTCGGACTCTGCAGTGGGAGCTATTCTGTCTCAGCGAGTTGGGGACAAGATGCAACTTCACCCATGTGCGTTTCTTTCCCACACCATGTCATCTGCAGAAAAGAACTACGACATTGGTAATAAAGAACTGTTAGCCATTAAAGTTGCCTTCTCCGAGTGGAGACATCTTCTGGAAGGTGCCAATCACCCTGTGACTGTCCTCACGGACCACAAGAATCTTGAATTCCTCCGTACAGCAAAAAGATTGTCTGCAAGACAAGCACGATGGGCCTTATTTTTCTCAAGATTCAATTTTATAATCTCTTACCGGCCTGGTTCAAGGAATGGCAAGGCTGACGCCCTGTCCAGGATGTGTTCGGAACCTCAGGAGAGGTCTAGTAATGATGATACAATTCTAGGCCCTAAAAATTTTTTGGGAATATTGCACTCTAGAGGACTAGGTAATAGAATTAAAGATGGATATCAAGAGGACTCTTTCCTTAACCATCCTTCGGCAGACGTCGATCTTTCATTCAAAGAGGGGTTTTGGATGCAGAAACACCAAATATATGTACCTGAATCTTCTCGCCTTGAAGTCCTCAAAAGTGTCCATGATTCTAAACTGGCAGGACATCCTGGAGTTGCAAAAACACAAGACTTACTACTTCGTTTCTTTTGGTGGCCTAATTGTAGGAAGGACGTGAGGAAATATGTTTCAACCTGTTTAACATGCGCACGAAACAAGACCCACGATCGTCTCCTCTAGGACTCTTGCAACCACTCCCAGTTCCATCCAGGCCTTGGGGATCTATTTCCATGGATTTTATTGTGGAACTACCCCCTTCCAAACAGATGACCGTCATCCTTGTCATAGTGGACCGACTCACAAAAATGGCCCACTTTATTCCAACTGAAGGAATTCCTACTGCTGAAAAAACTGCAGAACTGATGATCAAAGAAGTATTCAGGTTACATGGAATTCCTGACAGCGTGGTGTCTGACAGAGGCGTTCAGTTTACGTCAAAATTTTGGAAGAGTTTCTGTACAGCCTTGGGAGTCACGGTGAATCTTTCTACCGCTTTCCATCCTCAGTCCAATGGCCAGACGGAGAGAACGAACCAGACTTTGGAGCAATACCTCCGTTGCTTCATTTCCTATCTTCAGGATGACTGGGTGGACTATTTACCAACAGCAGAGTTTGCCTACAACAACTCCATACATAGCGCTACATCTCAAACCCCATTTTTTGCTAATTATGGAGTACATCCAGTATTTATCCCTAATCTGCCAGTGAACACTCCCATTCCTGCTGTTAATGACAGGCTTACAAAATTACAGGAATCCCAGAAGGAAATATCAGAGATATTGCTCAAGACCCAGGAAGAATATAAGGAAGCAGCAGATAAACATCGGAGAGTGCCCCCTGCTCTTCAGGTTGGAGACAAAGTTTGGCTGTCCACTAAAAACCTTAAGACACATGTGCCATCCTCCAAATTGGGTCAGAAATTCATTGGACCTTTTCAAATTTCTGCAAAAATTAACCAGGTTGCTTTTCATTTAAAACTTCCCAACAATCTAAAGATTCATCCAGTGTTTCACATATCCTTGCTCAAACCCTTCTGTGAAAACCCGTTTCCAGGAAGAATTCAGCCACCTCCTCCACCAGAAAGGATCCGTGGTGAAGAAGAATACATTGTGGATAAGATTCTGGACTCCCGAAAATTCAGAGGTAAACTGCAGTATCTGGTGCAGTGGAAGGGTTACGGACCAGAGGAAAATTCATGGGAACCAAGGGACAACGTCCATGCTCCTAGACTAACAAGAGCCTTTCATCAAAGGTACCCAGATAAGCCAGCTCCTGAGATGTCCAGAGGCCATCCTGGAAGGAGGGGAGTACTGTCAGGAGTCGAACCCAGTACCTCTTGTCCACTGGCCAGCAGCTCTACCATCTGAGCTATTCTGCTGGCTGCAAAGTTCCTTGCTGAACCCAGATACCATTGACTGTTCTTCCTGATTGGCTACACCTAGTGCTCTCTTGATTGGGCCTCTGATTGCCAATTACACACCCTATATAAACCTGGCCCTGTGGGTGTGTCATTGCGAGATTATTGAGATCCAAGCCTTTAGTCAAGCGTTTCCTGCTGATCCATTGCTACAAACACTGCTCTCCTGTGAACCGACCTCGGCCTGCCTTCTGACTACGCTCTCCGCCTGATCCATTGCTACAAACACTGCTCTCCTGTGAACCGACCTCGGCCTGCCTTCTGACTACGCTCTCCGCCTGATCCATTGCTACAAACACTGCTCTCCTGTGAACCGACCTCGGCCTGCCTTCTGACTACGCTCTCCGCCTGATCCATTGCTACAAACACTGCTCTCCTGTGTACCGACCTCCGGCTGCCACCTGACTACGTTATCCGCCTGATCCATTGCTACAAACACTGCTCTCCTGTGTACCGACCTCCGGCTGCCATCTGACTACGCTACCTGCCTCTGCTTCCCCTAGTGTTTGCAGTAACATCGGCTCCAACCCAGACGGGATCTTGACAGAGGCCCAAGACACTATGAAAAAGTAAGTGGAAGTATAATAGGAAGTGTCATGCTAAAGTTTGTATTCCACTTCAAATTAATTTTGCAGTATTATTTGAAATTTAATATTACTGTATATCTGTAAGGCAGAAAAAATAATAATAATAAAAAAAATCTCCAAATAATTCTATAAAAAGTTGAAAAGTTTAATAAAAGAAAAGCAGTGTCTACATTTAATTTCAGTTGCTTAAATTACAGTCCACTGCTAAAGTGTAGGCAGCAGGGGTCATCCATCCATGTCAATACTGTGAGCCACCTTCTCCAGCCACTCCTTCCACCCGTTATTACCACTAGTCTCTCCTCGCTCTCTTCCAGTGTTTCACATCAGATGATCAGTACTGTGAAACTAAATAACATTTGAAGCATTAACATCCCAAACTGAGGGAAGTTTAAACAAGTCAATGCCCTTCAGTTCAATGAACTCTACATGACCTGGACGGACACGGCCATCATTTTCCATTACTCCGCTCTTAGCAGCTCTGTTTCTGGAGTTTTACATTTTAGCTTATTTTTCCTCTACTATTCTACAGTGCACTCTTTTCAAGTGTTCTACTTTTAAGAGGCCAACTCGTGACTTATTAGGCATCTATACTGTTGAAACTGTCCATCTGTCTCCACTCGGCCAGGCGGGTTCACATATTTATGACATAAGGTTTGGGCTCAAATTGCAACACCCAGAGACAGGCAGGTCTCCTAACCTAAGCTAACCACCTCACATATGCCTATAACGCAGTTAGTTAAGGTCAGGAGAACTGCCAATCAAACCAGGTATTATGATCCAAGCACAAACCAAATATCATGGACTCATGATCCTGGTCTAACAATGGTCTATTTTCTCCTCTATGATGTGGTTTTATGCCTTAAAAATACTATTCCAAAATAAATGCCATAATCCAGAGGTGATGACACAACAAACTAAAAATCAAGGACACACGGCCCACCAGGGCGTCCTTCATCTATATTAAGGCATATGAACACCATGGCGAGCATACCATGACTTGGGATCTGCCTACAATTGTGTCCTTCTTCACTTATCTCCTGGTTTGACATATCTTAAGATGTCGGCCTCAAGTTTCTGAAGCAAGTGGATGTATATTGGGATGCTGTAGGAAGATGGACCGGGCTAGGGCAGTTTCTTGCGTATCTGAGCTGGAACCACCGGGGTTGTCACCATTGTTGCGGGGGGAAGGAATTTCTGACCGGAGCAGACCTTTGCACCTGATTGCAGGGGGCGGGTTGGAGATAAAAGGAATTGAGCGCGTGAATAGTGAGCTTCTGGCGGGAAGACAGAGGACACGTAGGGAGAAGGTTGACTCCATCTCCGCTGTCCCGCGCCAAACAGCAGGCCTACTCTGCAGCCTAATATCCAAAGGAAATAGATGCAGCACTCTTCAATTCCGTTAAAAAACCAAAGTCCTTTATTAAAATTTTGGACTACTCTGCGGCCTATACTCTCCTACGCGCACAGCCTGCGTGCAAAAAGAACCGAGCACCTTGCAGACTTCCGTACCTGAGAGTGCTGACTGGTCAACACCCTGCTTAGTTACTGACATTCGTTACCTTACTGACCTCACGCAATATGCTGACTCTGCAGGCCCCGCTGCGGTCTCCTCTCCGGAACTTCGTGCCGCATTTGATTTACCATCTTCTGCCTCCCGTGCAACCCTGTGTACCAGGACCAGGAGATTGCATCTGAAAACTCCAGGAACCGCCGTTTCATTACAGAGACATTGCTTCAACTTCATCCGGGATCGTTTCAGAGACTTCTCTTGTCACCTGCGTCGACTTTGAGGGATCTTTCAGCCACCTCCATCCAGGAGCCACAGACTGATAAGTTAATCTATTCTTCTACTGTTCGTTATTTACTGTGCATCTTCATTGTTTATTCCCCCTTTATCTGCATTGTTGTGTATCTGTGAACTCCCTGTGTGGAGCATTGTTTGACAATTTATCTTTTGTATAAAATATTAACTCTTGTTCTGCCTCCTGCTCCTCACTGCATCCCGCGTTCCTGCTGGAATCTTACAATTCTATGACAGGTGAGGGGAGAAGTGCGCGTAATATTTTATTGCATTTAACCTCTTCCTAGTCCATCAGTTTTTTATGCTTTGGGTTTAGAGATCCCCCAACATAATGAATGCATTTTCTTTTGTGGAAATCGGGGCTTATTCTATTTGCAAAGAATAAATTTGGTGCAAACTGAATTTCCCAGTCGAATGCAAGCGAATCTGTCAAACTCAAATTTTGTCAAATTTGCTCATCTCTGTTCAGGAAATGTTGAGCCAAAACCAAGGGTAAGAAAGGGCACACTTCTATCCGAGCCATTCTATGGCTTATAACAAGCTTTTTCCTGAAAATCCTCATTTATTGTACATGCAATGTGTGCCATAGTAATGGTGACTAAATGATCCACAAAACTGTTATATAGGCCATATAACGACTGTATCTGATAGATAAGATCCCACGCTCTCCCTCAAGTCAAAAAGACACCTCATAGCAAACCCAAAAAAGCAGCAAAGAATGAACAAGCAATAACTCGCTGCTTTTAATAGTGGATGTAAAGTCTGGATCTTCCATGGTTTACTGTCAGTTCTAAAACAGACGGCCATGAAGTAACTATAAATTCTACAGCAACTTAGATTATCCGTCTGATAAACTGTAATGGAAGAGTGTCTCTAGTGGCCAATCATCCCGGAAAGTGGCTACTTCTTCGTACAACACCATAGAAACCGAGGGCTTCTCCGACACGGCGGTACCCTAGTTTTATCCAGATTGAATTGTATTACAGCAGTGGCCGCACAGTCTGCAGTGATTTTAGTGTGTAGATTATTTTCGTTTCAATGCATGTAAATGTACTTTCCATATCCATAGACAGATAAATATTGAAATACATAGATACACGGATACTGAGATAGATGGATAGATAGATAGATAGATAGATAGATAGATAGATAGATAGATAGATAGATAGATAGATAGATAGATAGATAGATAGATAGCTAAATATTGAGATAGATAAACATTGAGATGCAGATAGATAGATAATAGATACATAGATGGATAGATGGATAATGGATAGATAGATAGATAGATAGATAGATAGATAGATAGATAGATAGATAGATAGATAGATATAAAAATATAGATAGATAGATAGATAGATAGATAGATAGATAGATAGATAGATAGATAGATAGATATGGAAATGGATAAACATTGAGATGCAGATAGATAGATAATAGATGGATAGATGGATAATGGATAGATAGATAGATAGATAGATAGATAGATAGATAGATAGATAGATAGATAGATATAAAAGATAGATAGATAGATAGATAGATAGATAGATAGATAGATAGATATTGAGATGGATAAACATTGAGATGCAGATAGATAGATAATAGATACATAGATGGATAATGGATAGATAGATAGATAGATAGATAGATGATAGATAGATAGATAGATAGATAGATAGATAGATAGATAGATAGATAGATAGATATAGAAAGATAGATAGATAGATAGATAGATAGATAGATAGATAGATAGATAGATAGATAGATAAATATTGAGATGGATAGATAGATAAATATTGAGATAGATACAGTTAGATAAATATATGAATAGATGATAGAAAGATAGATAGATTAATAGATAGATAATAGATAGATAATGGATAGATATTAGATAGCTAGATAGATAAATATTGAGATAGATATAGATAGATGATAGATAGCTAGATAGATAGATAGATGAGAAGAAGGATAGATAGATAGATAGATAGATAGATAGATAGATAGATAGATAGATAGATAGATAGAAGAAGACAGACAGACAGACAGACAGACAGACAGACAGACAGACAGACAGACAGACAGACAGACAGATAGATAGATAGATAGATAGATAGATAGATAGATAGATAGATAGATAGATACGGTAGATAGATAAACTAGTGTAGACTTTTAATTACCACTTTTCCTATATAAAAGCTCACTTCTTGTACACAAGCTGCAGTTATTTTAACCCCCGAGTTTCCCTATTGGTGCTGCTGGAATCTTAGGGAGACAGAAGTATAAACACAAGGATAAATTTAGTCTTTTCCAAGCAGCAAAGACTCTCAAATTGTTTCACATATTCATTAGTAACAATCTACACCTCCAGTAAACAGAATAATGAATGATAATTGCATTCACTGCAAACACACCAGTTGTGTGATAATCATGGCTAGGCGCCTCTGGTTCTTCCCTCCTATAAACTATCAGTCTTTGGAGCGGGACATAAGTGTGCAGGCCACGTGTAGGGTGGGATCCATAATGAGCGCTTGTTGTACTAATATCAATAGCAATAAGTTGAATGTTTCCAGCTTTTAAAAGTTTCTGGGAAATGTCTCCAACATTCTACAAAGGGTGGTCTGGGGATTACAAATGGACAGCTATGGGAGAGGACCCTGTGCAAGCGTAGTGTATGGGCTCTTTCCGGGATAAAATCAGACCCTTTTATTAATCCCAGAACCCCCTTTAAAAAATCTTTTTAAACAAGTCTAATTAAGCCGAGCAGTCTGTGTAGGAAATATCTGGGAAAATAAGAAGGATCTGCCTATTCCTAAAAAAGTGCAACTCTCATCCATAGGCTGTAAACTAACTGGAGATGAGCTGCAATACAAGATCCCGTCATGGTCCGGAACGACATCTCTAATCCCAGACGTCCTATATAAAGTTATAAATGTCTTAATTCCACAACTTCAAGCACTGAGAGACCATGGCGAGTGCTGGAGTTAGTCGCCCAAGCACATGTATTTTGTCACCACCTTATTACTGTGACCCCTCATTATAGGCTGAATTCCATGAATCATCTGCAGATCTAGGGACAGTTACAGGAGCAGGTAAATGTTAATTGGCTAGTCTTCTGCATCCGCTGCAATATGAATATGATACTAAGAAAACAATTATTTGACTGAATGTTCTAGCAAACACTCTGATAATGGCAAAGTCATTGAACGGCATGTGAAAAATGCGTCTGTATCCTGAGTTTACAGCAAATATTTCTGCCATAAGGTCAATTTATCCATTTATTTCTAGACATTGCTATCAGTGTGGATTGTGGCTTGTTGTAGTACATGTCATCCTCACAGTATAAGTAATGAATCGAAATAACTTGTTAAAGAAGTTGAATGAGAGTTGAAAAAAAGAAAAAAAACAACGTGCCAATTACACTCCAGAAAAAGCGCCACTCTGGTCCAGTGGCTGTGTCTGGTATTGCAGCTCAGCCATTTATAATGAAGAGAGGCGCTGATTTTAAAAGAAAGGGGCTATGCTTCAATAGTCACAAAAAAACCCTTTAAGTCAGACCAAAAAGGCTCCAGATTTCTTTAGAATGAGAACCCCACATACAAACTACACGGACACAGCGTCTTGAATACATTGTGCCATTCCCATTCTTCAAAAAAAAAAATGAATCTAAAATAATGTCCTGTTTATATCCTCCAAGATCCTCGGGACGGGGCAGAAAGACTTATTGGCATTATCTGCGGTCACTGGATTTATAAGGACTTCAGTGGGGTTCAGTATTATCCAACGCGTGTTCTTCGTGCCCAATGTAGTGTCATAAGGATCTTTTATCTATGTGTACCGATTATTTCCTTCTTTTTTTTTTAATGTTACCAGCGCCTGTTAATTTATCAGGAAGATCGTCATCAGGATTATAAATGATCGGGTCGGCCGGGAGAAGGGACACACACACGGTTGTCTTATAAGACAGTCTCATTAATGGCGTGCGATATCCCTCTGTTATAAGGTTATTAATCATAATAAAACAATACTAAGATATCGATGAGTAAATTCCCGAGGATCTGCTGATGCCGGCTATATCTCATGTTCCCACCAAACTGAGGTACCTACTAAGATTAATAATAAATTGTAATATGTCCTTGAGATATACCATATTTTTCTTCTAGGGAAAATGGGGAAATAAATGTCTTGTGCCTCAAAACCAGATGATGGACTATGAATATCACAAAGTATCAGAAGGAATTTTTTTTACCCAGTTCTTTCTCAAGTCCCATCTTTTCAGGATCTGTCTATCCTAAACCTTCTCCTGCTTTCTCTATGGCCTGCAAGATGATCCTACTGCAAAAAGTACAAGGCCAGCCCTATATAAATCATGGGATCCTAACCTGCTACTCATCCGTTCAGCGATCATCAGACCACTCTGTCCCTAGATGAAGATATAGATATATACTAATATGCATAATGAAATATTGAATAATAACACTGATTAATACAATTCATAATGGGGTAAACATATGTTAGATGATAAGTTTGCAGCATTAAAGGGGTTATCCGGGACTTTTTTTCCCTATGGAGCTAAGCACTTATGGGCAGGTACCACAGACTATTTTCCTGCTTCCTGTGACATCACGTTGGCAGAGCAGTTCCTACTCTTTTGCTCTGCTCTGTCACTGGATCATCACTGCCGACATCCTGTTGACAGACAAGCCGGTTTCCCAATGCCTAACTGCAAGGCAAAACAGAAAGGTAGTTGGCAACTAGCCTGCGATAAGTGTTTAGCCCCAGTAGAAAAAAAGTCCCAGATAACCCCTTTAAGTTAGGGCCCGTCACACTCTTCAATGTCCCAGCGATCCCACCAACGATACGACGTGGATGGGATCGCTGGGACATCGTTAGCTGATCGCTGGTGAGCAGTCACGTGGGCAGACTCACCAGCGATCAGGACCAGCGAGCACACTGGTATCCAATGTACACATCGGGTAACTAAGCACAGCGCGGCACCTAGTTACCCGATATGTACCCTGGATACCAGCTCCCAGCTTCATTTGTACGCACTGGGAGCTCGCTGATCGTTGGTCTCCCGCTGTCACACGCAGCGATGCGCCTGGACAGCGGGAGACCAAAGATGAAAAATGGTCCAGGCCATTCGACGACGATCAGTGATACCTAGCAGGGGGGCTGGTCGTCGCTGTGTGTCACACTAAGTGAGATCGCTGGCTAGGTCGCTGTTGCATCACAAAATCGGTGACGCTTCAGCGATCTCGCTAGCGTCTCGCTTAGTCTGACTGGGGCTTTAGAGTCCATCAGTTCAGTGGATTTCCACAGTAAATGCTTAGTAAGAGCTTAATGTTTGCTGGAGATTATTTTGCGGTAAAGCGCACATTCACGCTTATCTGAAGTAATGGCGCCATCACTTGGAGTTTCTGAGTTTTTATCGGACTGAGACTGAAAGGCAGCTTTTTCCTTTTGGAACGTTTCAGCCAGACCTAAGAATTCCCATGAGAGTCATCAGCTGAATCTTTATTAATCAAGATTAAGAAAATCAATTGTAAAAGAAAATTAAATATTCTTTAACTCTGCCCACTAATTAAAGGGTATATCCGGGACATTCCTGGACAAAACTAACAGGTAGGTATGTGCTACCTACCTGGCCGTTGTGCCCGGCCCTAATCTCAACTCGACAAAGAGTGGTCATAGACCGTTCCTGAAGGCGATTCAGCTGTTTCTGTTGATGTCACGTCGACAGAGCAGCCATTTCTATTTTCCCTTTTCATATGTAAAGCGCCATGGAATAAATGGCGCTATATAAATGTGTAATAATAATAATAATAATTTCTCTTCCCTCTGCTCTGTTGATGGGGTGTCACATCATACGTCATGCTGATTGACAGAAATCCCCTCACTGCCTGATAGCTGGAAGCTACTGGTCAATGAGCATTATGCTGACAATCACACCCATCGACAGAGCAGTCTGGTAGAATAGCAGCTGCTCTGTTGACATGGAACAGCTGAATTGCTGGCTGGAGCGGTCTGTGACTGTTATGCGCCAGCGCAAATTGGAAAAGGCAGGTGGTTAGCGACTACCTGCCTGATAGTTTTTAAGCCCTTAGTTAAAAAAAAATCCTGGATTAACTTCTTAATGGGGTTAGCCATGAGAGTCATTCTGACCAAGCTATTACGAGTTCAGAACTTGCCCTATAAAACTGTTCTTTGAACTTTTTTCTGCATCATTATTATCTTATTCTGAGTCCTGATGAATCAATATAGTGACACAAGCGGGGCCACAATCTGGCAGAGACCTCCCTGTGTTGCAGTTCGGTGGTCCAGTGTTATCACATGTGGTTTGTAACTAATATTAATTGCTTAGTGTATCACATATTGCATCAAAAACATAATCAATGACATTTTCAAGTAAGTCACCCAATGCCTCTATAAGTTGGGCATTTTTCACTGTTTCAGAGGCATGGATGGATTGCCCACTTTGGACAGTGCCATACGTACGTTATCAATTGAAGGTCTTGGCTAAGCACCTTTCATTTTTATTCTATCTCGTATATTTTGCACTATGCCTAGCCAACATATGTTTGGGCATCTTTTAATATGGGATCTCATTAGCTTCCCACACTCATGTTGTGGGCTCTAATTTTACATGTCCCCCCACAGGCGTTGTTCCCACATGTTATGCAAATTCCACTAGGCAATTTCAATTGTCGTCTATTGATTAATGCATCTCCTATGGAAACCAGATGAGTTGCTTCGGGGTCGACACACAATGAATCTGCACCATCAGAGGTTGTTAGATGATCAGATCCTACTGGAGAACATCCGGTATTGTAAAAAGTTCTAGTATTAGGCATCTGCAGGGATATTCGTTATGCACCATCTCTTTTCATATGTTCCATATCATTAACCTATTCCTCTTTTGTACTATAAAATGCATTGATGTTCCTACAAAATGTTTCATTTCCAGAAATTAGCTGTCTTCTGGTCAACTACAATTATGAATGTGTCTTTTGAAGGTGGGATTTTTGGACCTTTTCTGCTGTACATTGTATTTATATTTATCCTCTTTCATTGCAAAGCTTAGTTTTAATTCTTCAGTAGGAAGTTCTCCTAATTCTATTAATGTTACTTGCTTCATATTCTTCTCTGAGTAGGTACCAACTACCAACTCTTGATATTTACCAAGGATACTGTACCCGTCCTCCTACAGCCATTGCTGACTTACTACTGGGTTCCTCCACATTGAGGAGACTCATTTTCCAACATAGTGAATTAAGTAAATCCCTAATGGGGAATGGAAAAATAAAGTATGGCACAGATTTAGCAGACATTGGGGAATAAGTACTTATCCAGCAGTCAGATAAATTATGTTATTCAGTTATTATCCCATAAACTTATTGTCCCAATCTTTTGTCATTTCCTAAGATATGCTGACTGATTGGCTTAACACTACACACATGAAAAGTCACTGGCTGCCATTTTTCAGAACGCAAAGGGCCATTAAAAGTTTAAAAACATGTAAAAAATTTTATATGCACCTCTCCAAACATTCCGTTCCGCGCCGTCATCTGTCCTTGCCACATCTTTTGAACCCCACCAAGACTGCATAAATCTGAGGGCCTTGACTGACACTTCCTACTCTGATGAAGCCCTAGATGATTCTGCGCATGCGCGCACAAGGTTATGGTGCACGCAGTAACGTCATGCTGTTGCGATCATCTGTAAACTTCCACAGAATCTTCCTGGGCCTCATCAGAGTTGAAGGTCCCGGATAAGTGTAGGTGGCCCTGGGATGTCAGCGTGCGTGGAGGGGATCAGAAGATGAGGACCAGACAAGTGACAGTGAGGAGCGGAGTCACCGGAGAGGTGAGTATAAGCATTTTTCCAATTTTTTACATATTATTTTTATTGTGCACTAGGGTGTGAAGTATAACAAGGGATATTACATTTGCAGAGAATAACTTTTTCAAGGATCACATTTTCTAGGAAAGTCTGGGAAAACAGGCAAATTCTAATTTTGCCTGATCCATTCTTGTCTTCTTAGAAATATGAATGCAGATTTACTAATCCTGCCTAATATCCAGATAGCATTAAATTAGGCAACAAGTTATCATGGCAAATTTTCTGGAATCAAAATGTGTCCATTTTTGATATTTTATGTAGTTTTCACCACTTTTGAAAGTGGTTGTAAGGCCGATTTCAGGTGCCGGTGATTTTTAATGTGAGCAAAAAAATGGTCTGAGTTTCATGAGTGTTTGATCAGTGTATCAGATTTTACCACCAGTGATTTTAACATATGAAAAAGATGAATAAATGAATGACAAAGCTTCTCTTATCCATTACAACACACGGACAGCACATGGACCACACACTACTGACAATGTGCACTGTCAGGGATTTTTACGGCCTCAGAGACGTGTATTGGTAATTTTGATCCCTGACTCTGAGCGAAAGCAGGGCATGTGTCTGATGTGTCTGTGATTTTTCTGTGGACACGAGGTCTGCAAAAAAGCCTCACTGATATTTGAATAGAACCATAGACTTTAATGGGCATGTGTTGTCCTGTATGCGTGAATATCAAGGATAGAACATGTATGTGAAAAACGGATGTCTGAACGAGGCCTAAATGTGCGAATGCTTAGGTATGCAAGTGAGTTATAAGCCAGATTTACGGTCTGTGACTTATTAAAAATTGTAAAAAATATTGCTAACACACCCAGGTGGGAAGTGGTATAAAAATTGGAAAAAACTGTAACACAGAAATGTTACATCTAAAAATGTGCCAAATATATCAACTATCATGCAGCACTTGGATAAATTTGGTGCAAAAAGCAAACAAAGCCACATGCTAATCTGACTTTTAAAAGTCCCTCTTGATAAATTCCTGCCTTAGGCTAGAGTCACACCAGAGTATTTTTTCACATCCAAGAGAATCGGGACGATTATGCAAATCACACTCTGATCAAACTCTAATTAGAGTGTCAGCATAGTGTGATCCTATTTTCTCCGATGAGGAGAACATGGAAAAAAAAATTCTCCATCGTCTCGATTCTGTCACTCCATGGAAATTGGACCTTGCTCAGATGTCATCAGAGTGCAGTCTGATGTTTTCCACAGACTCATTGACTTTCATGGCCAAGTGCGATCCGATAATCGAATCAAACTGCAACTATTTCCTATGACCGGCTCAGTCCGTGGAATAAATCTGACATGTGCTCGGCCCCATAAAGTAACATTGGTCCGAGTGCGATCCGATGTTTTGTGAGATTGCACTCAGACTAAAGATACGGTCGCCTGCACCTGCCCTTAGAATCGATGGTCTGAAAATGCACCAGTGGCTCATGCTGGATGATAAATATGGTGCATCCTTAGACGCTTTTATTCTCCTATTTATTGGTAGGATTATTTTGCACCAATATTTTGCTCCAAAATTTTGCCACACATTGTCAGTTTTTAAGCCGCGAATTCCCACTAATTACACTTTTGGTGCAAAATGAGCCAAAATTCCGGCACATTTTACGTAATAAATCATCCGCAGTGGCTCTCGCTAAGATAAAGGCATCCATCCATTCATCCATCAAATTCGTGCCCTGCAGGCCTCCTGCCAGAACTGTATGAGGCTCGATCCCTGGTCTGATCATGTAGTAGTGGAGAAACCACAAATAGCACATTGCAAACTGTAATCTACCGCATCGGGCAGCTTCACCCTGCCACCTCTGTACCTGTGCACTGTAATCCCACGGGCACTTCAGCACGTGTACGGAGGAGTGATGCAAACCTTTCCATAGTCCTTAATAACATTCAGCATCAGATTGATACATACAGGAACCGTCTGCAGGCAGAAAGAAGCACTTGTGGAAATTGTGATTAGCTCATAGATCCATTCTTTAACCCTTTCCTATAGATTCCCTAACAGTAAATGTAATTGCTGATTGGGTTGCACAGATCAGAAGGCTTTTCTTCTAGGGGACACTTGGTTGATGTGGACAGCGTGGGGTTAAAAATACAGAAATACAGCAATGTATAGCATTGCACTATGGATATACTGTAATTGACTAGGGTGACCCAATACCCCGTCACTGTCTATATGCCATACATGCAGATATTTTCAACCTTGCCTCCCTATAAATATCCCAATCATCTTCTCGGAGCTTCTGGTAGACAGTTCAATGCACGGTCAGATAAAGCCCACACCGGACTGGCAGCGCCATCACATGTCTCTTCCGCCCGTCTCTAGCCGGTCACATTCATCGAACTTATCAATAATACATGTCGCAGGGGGGCCATAAAACTTTCCTCTTTGTCCCATCTAGATGAAATCATACAAAGCCAACCAAGTGTCCTCAAGGATTGAAAGGAGCTTCACATCTTACCAAGCTGGGTACCGTATGTATAAATGTAGGCACATAATATCCAAGTGTGGCAAATCATGGTCAGAATATTTAGGTAAAAGGATAAAATATTCTGCACGATAGACCCCACTATTCATTATTAGACTCTAGTGGTCTGTAGGCACAACTCTTATCTCACAGCCACATGGACTATGGACAGCCTGGAGCAAACAGCTGGAGAAACGCTGAGCTTCTGTAAGACCGTAATGCCAGCACGCCGAACACTCGTCTGCACACAGAAACAGTTAGTGTAGGTTATCATCTCTAACCATGATGCCTGGCTAGCTGAATCACTCTGCCAACACAAATTATGTAGAAAGGGTCCCATTCCTGCTAATTCTTTCTTTAGCAGGTGTTTCCCAAATGCATAGACCACCGGCTGAATTACCATACCCCTAGTTAAAGAAGCAAAGCAAGAATACACCTGCCATTTTATGGTGATGAATATGATAAAAAAATCATGGTACTGTAATAGTGACCACTAAGAGACTGCATATGGCCACTAAGATGGTAGATAAGACCACTAAGAGAGTAGTATAATTTATGAGAGTGCACATGATCAGTAGAGCAGATATGACCACTCCACTAAGAGAGCACATATGACCAGTAAGATATTACATATGACCAGTAAGAGAGCACATATGACCAGTAAGAGAGTACATATGACCAGTAAGATATTACATATGACCACTAAGAGAGCACATATGACCAGTAAGAGAGTACATATGACCAGTAAGAGAGTACATATCACCAGTAAGATATTACATATGACCACTAAGAGAGCACATATGACCAGTAAGAGAGTACATATGACCAGTAAGAGAGTACATATCACCAGTAAGAGAGTACATATGACCAGTAAGAGAGTGCATATGACCAGTAAGAGAGTACATATGACCAGTAAGAGAGCACATATGACCAGTAAGAGAGTACATATCACCAGTAAGAGAGTACATATCACCAGTAAGAGAGTACATATGACCAGTAAGAGAGTGCATATGACCAGTAAGAGAGTACATATCACCAGTAAGAGAGTACATATGACCAGTAAGAGAGTACATATCACCAGTAAGAGAGTACATATGACCAGTAAGAGAGTACATATCACCAGTAAGAGAGCACATATGACCAGTAAGAGAGTACATATCACCAGTAAGAGAGTACATATGACCAGTAAGAGAGCACATATGACCAGTAAGAGAGCACATATGACCAGTAAGAGAGCACATATGACCAGTAAGAGAGCACATATGACCAGTAAGAGAGTACATATCAAAAGAAAATATGTACTGTAAAGTGGACATACTAAGAGAGTACATATGGCCAGTAAGATGGTAATATGACCAGTAAGAGAGTAATAATATGAGAGAGCACATATGACCAGTAAGAGAGCACTAATATGACCAGTAAGAGAGCACATATGACCAGTAAGAGAGTACATATGACCAGTAAGAGAGTACATATGACCAGTAAGAGAGCACATATGACCAGTAAGAGAGTACATATGACAGTAAGAGAGTACATATCACCAGTAAGAGAGTACATATGACCAGTAAGAGAGACATATGACCAGTAAGAGAGTACATATGACCAGTAAGAGAGCACATATGACCAGTAAGAGAGTACATATGACCAGTAAGAGAGCACATATGACCAGTAAGAGAGTACATATACCAGTAAGAGAGTACATATGACCAGTAAGAGAGCACATATGACCAGTAAGAGAGTACATATGAACAGTAAGAGAGTACATATGACCAGTAAGAGAGCACATATGACCAGTAAGAGAGTACATATCACCAGTAAGAGAGTACATATCACCAGTAAGAGAGTACATATGACCAGTAAGAGAGCACATATGACCAGTAAGAGAGTACATATGAACAGTAAGAGAGTGATATGACCAGTAAGAGAGCCATATGACCAGTAAGAGAGTACATATCACCAGTAAGAGAGACATATGACCAGTAAGAGAGTACATATGACCAGTAAGAGAGCACATATGACCAGTAAGAGATTACATATGACCAGTAAGAGAGTACATATCACCAGTAAGAGAGTACATATGACCAGTAAGAGAGTACATATGACCAGTAAGAGAGTCATATGACCAGTAAGAGAGTCATATGACCAGTAAGAGAGTGCATATGACCAGTAAGAGAGCACATATGACCAGTAAGAGAGTACATATGACCAGTAAGAGAGTGCATATGACCAGTAAGAGAGTACATATGACCAGTAAGAGAGCACATATGACCAGTAGAGAAGTACATATGACCAGTAAGAGAGTGCATATGACCAGTAAGAGAGTACATATGACCAGTAAGAGAGTACATATGACCAGTAAGAGAGTACATATGACCAGTAAGAGAGTCATATGACCAGTAAGAGAGTACATATGACCAGTAAGGAGCACATATGACAGTAAGAAGTACATATGACAGTAAGAGAGTACATATGACCAGTAAGAGAGTACATATGACCAGTAAGAGAGTACATATGATCACTAGGACAGTTATTATGACTAGTAAGATTTACATATCAACAGTAAGAGAGTACATATGACAGTAAGAGAGTACATATGACCAGTAAGAGAGTACATATGAGCACTAGGACAGTATATATGACTAGTAAGAAAGTACAAGTGACCACTAAGAGAGTACAGATGACAACTAAAAGAGTATATATGGCCATTTAGAGATTATAAATAACCACTAAGAGAGTACAAATAGTCACTAAGGAGTACAGGCCAGTAAGAGAGTACATATGAACCTAGAGAGTGAAAATATAAGGGTACACATGGCAATATTCCAGTACATATGGCCACTAAGAGAAGACATATAACCACTAAGATTACATATGGCCATTAAGAGAGTAGACATAATTAATTAGAGGGTACGTACATATGACCACTACGAAATTACATATGGCCACTGATTACACATGACTACTAATAGAGTACATATGGCTAATAAGAGTTTACACATGGTGCTCTCAGTCATTGTTGTGAAGAGCTAACATGGGTCATGGTCAAGGATCTTGATGACCCTTAAGCCACACTACCGACATGTCTTCTAAAGTAACTAAGAGTTATCAGTGATGGGTAGATGATAGATAGATAGATAGATAGATAGATAGATAGATATGATAGATAGATAGATAGATAGATAGATAGATAGATAGAATAGTAGATAGATAGTAGATAGATAGATAGTAGCAGATGAGGTGTACCAGGTATAATTCTATCCATCGCTGTTAAGTTGGTACCCAGTAAAGTCAAGGCAGATATTTGACAGCCCCCTACCTTCATTTGATGGGTATGTCCTCAAAGCCTGGGAATAGAATAGGGTGCAAAGAGTGACCAAGACAGGATAAATCCACCAGAAAGACATATCGAGGGTATGTGCAGAACAAGCAAAGTTACAGAGCTACAGAGAGAGGAAGCAAGAGAGAGAGAGGGAGGAGGGCTGAGATTCAGAGCAGTAAGGAGGGCAGGCATCAAAGCACAGCTTGGATGGGAATTCTGTTCCCATAACCCCTCCCTGTGTATTATCCTCCTATTGTATTAAGGCTGCTTGTATTTTATGGCTGAGCAGAGAGTCAATGTGAAGAATCCTTCAATGGAGCTTGTATATTGTGCCCGTTACACAGCAACATTGCTAATTCTGACGACTAACGTGGACCTTATGTAGATCCTTCTGATCTGCACATCTTCTTCTGGGATGTCTACCATGCAGCACGGATGTGTGGACCCTGACATCTGACCGTATGCTTAGAGCGCACTGCTGGGGATATATACTGTATATACCATGAGCAGGGCGCAGTTTCTGTCTACAGCTCCAGCATACTATCATCATCATGTCTGATGTTACATAGGTGTGTGCAGAATCCCAGCTCCTCAGCACCACATGACTGCCAGATACTATCAAGTGGCAGACAGCAGTACTTTAACCCTATGTTTGCACTTGTAGTCTGTCTTGGCCATAAAAAAAAAGTATGAAAATGGGTCAAAAATGCAGAGTAAATTATGTATATTTGCTGATATACTTTAATTACTCTCTAGTTCTTGAGAACTAATATATGAGAATGAGCAAGTATAAATGAAAAGGCAGCCAGGCAGGGTGGTGTGACTGATGCACGTACCACAAGGCTGGCAAACTGACTGCTGCTTGTCATGGGAAAAAATAATCACAAACAACATTTTTAATGGATAAATTGGAAAACTATAATAGATTTTGAAAGGGATTTTCCGGGCTCACGTGAAATTTCTGCATTCACTTGTATGTGACTACATATTGCCGATTCATGTTGGTGTGCAATGTCCACACTGTCAAGATTCCCCTGTATTTTCACTGTAGAGGTATACGGCACTCCTTGGTTAGGAGTTAAGGTGCTCAAGTAGGGATCCAACCTGCTTATTTTTTATAAGTCTACTAATATATCTGGAAGGTTGTCATTTATGACGCACTAATTTCTACTCCATGTCTTAAATATGAAAATACTCTTTAAAGGATACAATTTTAAGAATAATTCCCAAATTATAATAATGTCCTCTCATAAATGTGTAGATGCATGTTTTTAAAAGTCTGCCAATATACCAACAGTCCTCCTGTAGTCCCAATGACATTGCTTGAGCATGTGCAAGTCCTTTCCTCTGCCCTCCATAAGCTGCAGCTGTAAAACTTCTCACATAACCATGAATGGACAGTCTTGCTGTTCTGTATCTCTGCCCTGTGGTCCCTTCCCCAGGCAGTGCTCTCTAACAGTCAGTAAAATGCACGTGTGCTTATACAGTTATATTTCAGCTGTCTTCCAGCACAGCTCAGCAGTGCTGTGTCAGCGCTTGAATCAACTATACAGAGAACTCAGCTCTGAGCATCCAGCTTCCAACACAGCTCAATTATGCCTTTACTAAAATCAGCTATGCACAGAAGAGCACAACTCAGACTTCAGCCAGTTTCCAACACAATCAGCAGTACACAGGGAAGCTCAGCAGGAAGTACAACCAGCTCCCAACACAACTCAGCTATGCTATGCTGGCACTCTAATCGGCTGCGCAGAGGACAGGTTATCTCAGAGAGTAGCCAGCTTTCAACACAGCTCAACTGTGTCAGTACTCAAATCAGCTGTGCATACATCAAAGCCTGGTTGCACAATTGCAGCCAGGTATAATTTAAATATCTGCCCATAATAGTTTCTCTTTTGGGATGCTGTCCAACATATATTTACCCCTCTGGGGTGGAAGTAGGAGAAATAAGTGATTTTTCACAAAATCTGACAAAGTCTGAAAATTTCCTGAAAAACAACTAAGTCCCAAGGACACTTTGAGCAAAACGCTCTGGATCTACTCAGCCAGAGGCTGCGCATATGCAGATTTTGATCTCAGAGATGAGATCTCGGTTCCAAGATCTCAATCTGCACATGTGCCACCTCCAGAGGTCATTTTCCTGGGGTCCACCGCATTAAAACCATGGAAGTACGTGGGCTCCGGACTTTCACAAAATGTTAATGGAGCTCCCAAACCACCAAGCACCACCGAACACCCCCTCCTAACAGCCTGGGAGTCGCAGCATCGCCCTGTAGCGTTGCACCTTTAAAACACCCCCTCCTCCCAGCCTATGGCCCACAGTATCATCCGATTCTTGCTGCCACCCTCCTCCCAGGTAAGCTGCATTTGGACTATAAGATGCACCCCCGATTCCCACAAAAAAATTTTTGTAAAAAAGTGCGTCTTATAGTCCCAAAAATACGGTACCTCTCTCAGTTGGTAGATCAACCAACCAGGGAAGATAATCTGCTGGATCTGGTCCTGTCAAACAGACCAAATACAATTTCAGATCTACAGGTCAGGGAGCATTTGGGATGCAGTGACTAGTGTTGAGCATTCCGATACTGCAAATATCGGGTATCGGCCGATATTGGCTGTATCGGAATTCCGATACCGAGTACCGATATTTTCGTCATATCGGATACCGGAATCGGAATGTCACTGTCACTGTCAGTGTCCGTCGGTCGGGTCTGTCAGGAGTCAGCGGCACTTACCCGGCAGAAGATCTCCGGCGGTCACATCCCGGACTGCTTAATGGCCGCCATCCTCTTCTCCCTGGCGGTCACATGCAGTTTCTCGCGATAACTGCAGTGACTGCTGGGTAATCCCGGCCGTAAAGCAGTCAGTCCGATGACGTCACCGCCGGGGAAGCAGGTAATCAGCTGTGCTGCGTCGCGATGACAGGCTCTGCCTGTCATTCCGATGTAGCAGAGCTGGATCGTCGTGGGACTGTCGTTACTATGGACTGCGTCGGACAGGTGGTATACTGTTGGTTTGTTTTTTTTATTTTTTTACAGGAGATCGATGGCGTCGCAGGAATGAGAGAGTAATAAAAGAAATGAAAACTGTGTTGTCTCTTTTATTTCATTAAAATACTTTTTTCTTGCTGTGCCTTTTTTTTAAACATTTAAAAACTTTGGGATTAATAATGGATCGGTGTCTTATTGACGCCTCTCCATTATTAACCGGGCTTATTGTCACCGTGCAATCAACGGTGACATTAACCCCTTATTACCCCGCTTGCCACCGCTACAGGGCAAGTGGGAAGAGCCGGGTAAAGTGCCACAATTGGCACATCTTTTGATGCGCCAAATGTGGGGCTGCTGTAGCCTGGTATTATCAGGCTGTTGAGGGCCAAAATCCATGGGCCTTGACAGTCTTTTAATACCAGGCCGCAGCAGTCTGCATTTTACTTGGCTGGTTAACAAAAATAGGGGGACCCCTACGCCGTTTTTTTTTTGAGGGGATCCCCTATTTTTGTTAACCAGCCAAGCTAAGCAGACTGCTGTGGCCTGGTATTACAGGCTTGCAAGGTCCATGGATATTGGATCCTTACCAGCCTGAAAAACCAGGCCTCAGCGGTCTGCTTCATCTGGCTGGTTAACAAAAATAGGGGGGACCCCACGCCAATTTTTTTCGAGGGGATCCCCTATTTTTGTTAATCAGCCAAGATATGCAGACTGCTGTGGCCTGGTATTATCAGGCTGGCAAGGTCCATGGATCTTGGCTCCTTAACAGCCTGAAAATCCAGGCCTCAGCGGTCTGCTTCATCTGGCTGGTTAACAAAAATAGGGGGGACCCCACGCCATTTTTTTTTCGAAGGGAACCCCTATTTTTGTTAATCAGTTCCCTCTGACGTCACTGATTGTGTCCCTGGCTGACCTGAAGTGAAAGTGGAAAGCAATCAATTAAGCTTTCCACTTCAGGGCCCGTCTCACATAGCGATATCGCTACCGAGATCGCTGCTGAGTCACTAGTTTTGTGACGCAGCAGCGAGCTCACCAGCGATATCGCTGTGTGTGACATTCAGCGACGATCAGCCCCCCTGCCGGGTATCGCTGATCGTCGCTGAAATGTCAGGACCTTTTTTTGATCGCTGGTTTCCCGCTGACAGGCACGCATCGCTGCGTGTGACAGGTGGGAGACCAGCGATCCGCTGGTAACCAAGGTACACAGCGGGTTTCCAGGCGCGGGGCTGTGCCTAGAAACCCGCTGTGTACCTTGGATACCAGCGCCCTGATGCAGGGAGCTGGTATCCAAGGTACACAGCGGGCTTCCAGGCACCGCGCAGCGCTTGGAAACCCGCTGTGTACCTTGGTTACCAGCTCCCTGCATCAGGGCGCTGGTATCCAACGTACACTGCGGGTAACTAAAGGCTGGGTCTCACATAACGATACACCAGCGATCCCGACAACGATATGCACTTGTCAGGATGCTGGTGTATCGCTACATGATCGCTGCTGAGCTGCCAGACAGGCAGCTCAGGCAGCGATCTGGGACAGCGACACTGTGGGTAACATCGCTTAGTTACCCGCAGTGTACCTTGGATACCAGCGCCCTGATGCAGGGAGCTGGTATCCAAGGTACACAGCGGGTTTCCAAGCGCTGCGCGGTGCCTGGAAACCCGCTGTGTACCTTGGATACCAGCTCCCCTGCATCAGGGCGCTGGTATCCAAGGTACACAGCGGGTTTCTAGGCACAGCCCCGCGCCTGGAAACCCGCTGTGTACCTTGGTTACCAGCGGATCGCTGGTCTCCCGCCTGTCACACGCAGCGATGCGTGCCTGTCAGCGGGAAACCAGCGATCAAAAAAAGGTCCTGACATTTCAGCGACGATCAGCGATACCTGGCAGGGGGGCTGATCGTCGCTGAATGTCACACACAGCGATATCGCTGGTGAGCTCGCTGCTGCGTCACAAAACTAGTGACTCAGCAGCGATCTCGGTAGCGATATCGCTATGTGAGACGGGCCCTTAAGCGATGTTACCCGCAGTGTCGCTGTCCCAGATCGCTGCCTGAGCTGCCCAACAGGGCGATCATGTAGCGATACACCAGCGATCCTGACAAGTGCATATCGTTGTCGGGATCGCTGGTGTATCGTTATGTGAGACCCAGCCTTTACTCTCCTGTCAGCCAGGAGAGGAACTCATTCATTTGGGGGTTTACTGTGAGGCTGCAGCATTAGCTGCGGTCCCTGCAGTAAACATTAACCCTTTCTTAAGGATTACACTGTGGGACCTGACTGTGCATGGGATAGGTAAGAATAATTTTGCTTTTTTATTTTATTTTTATTACAGGAAATGGTTTTTGCAGTAAAATAAAAGATGGTCAAAAACATGTGTCTTTATTTCATTAAAATGATTTTTAATTAAAGTGTGTGTGTTTTATTTTTATTTCATGCAATAGGATTAATAATTGATAGTTGTCTAATTGACAGCTCTCAATTATTAACCTGGCTTAAGGTCACCTTTCAATAGCAAGGTGGCTTTAACCCCATATTAACCCATTCGCCACCGCTACAGGGCAATGGGAATAGACGGGCAAAGTGCCAGACAGGGCGAATCTAATTATAGATTTGTCTTTCCTGGGGTGTCTGGGGGCAGATGTTAGTAGCCAGGGGGGGGGGCCAAAAATAATGGTCCCTCTCTGGGCTATTATTATCTGCCCCCACTCACTGGCTTTGTCTGTCTGGTTGCGAAAATAGGGCGGGAGCCCACGCATTTTTTTTCAGCAATTTTACACCTCATATATATATATACATGTCATTGAATTTGTGACACATATATATATATATATATATATTTATAGTTCATACACTTCTACATAGTATAGTAGCCGCTAATTCAATTGCCGGCTTTTGTGAAAATGCAGAACCCGACATGAAATGACACTTGGTTTACATAGAGTTAACCATGTCTTTTCATGTAGTTTGATATCTGATTTGCACAAACAATTACATGAGTGTAAGTGTGCAAAATTTCACACCTGTAGGGGTTAATTAAAGGTGTAAATTTGTAGCAAAAAAGTCCGTTTTTTTTACAACGAATTTACACCTTTAATTAACCCCTACAGGTGTGAAATTTTGCACACAGCCACTCATGTAATTGTTTGTGCAAATCAGATATCAAACTACATGAAAAGACATGGTTAACTCTATGTAAACCAAGTGTCATTTCATGTCGGGTGCTTCTGTCTTTTCACAAAAGCCGGCTTTACCCGGCAATTGAATCAGAGGCTATTTTACTATGTAGAAGTGTATAAACTATAAATATATGTATATATATATGTCACAATGACATGTATATATATATATATATATATATATATATGTATTCTATGTGTGTATATTTAGTGTTTACAAGGAAAGAATGGGGTTTTTTTAGTTACGATATTTTGTTCCCATAGACTTACATTGGATTTCCGGTATCGGTATCGGGTATCGCCGATATTTTAATGGTATCGGCGATACCATTCCGATTCCGATACTTTTGGATATCGGAAAGTATCGCTCAACTCTAGCAGTGACCATAACATGATAGGTTTTAATGTAATTTTCAATCAAACATTCAAAAGGGAAATTCAAAAACCTGGAACATTATGGAAAGCTGATTTCAACAAATTAAGGGAAGATCTTAATCGTTTAGACTGGGACAATGTTATGGTTACTGGGGATACCGACCATAATTGGGGCATGTTTAAGGAAATACTACTAGAATCCTGTAGAAAACTTATACCCTCGGGCAATGTCCAGGAATCAAAATAAACCATTATGGATAAATAAGATAGTATAACGTTTAATAAGACAAAAACAAAGGGCATTCAAAATCTTGAAGGCCGAGAATACAGAAATAGCATTTCAGGAGTATAAAGATCTCAATAAGAAATGTAAAAAAGAAATCAAGCCAGAAAAGTCATCCACAGAGAAACTTGTTGCAAGCGACGTTAAAATAAATCCCCAAAATTTTTATAAATCAATGCCAAAAAGAATAAAACAAATGGAATAGGCCCCTTAAAAGACGATAAGATAATTATAGAGGACAAAGAAAAGACTGAGATATTAAGCAGGCACTTTTCATCCATGTTCACCAATGAACTGACTGTTCCAGGAATCATTCAACAAGGAAAAAATTAAAGTTCACCACCTGATATAAATAGATTAATACAAGAAGAAGTATGCCTGCGTCAGAGCAAATTAAACATTGACAAATCCCCAGGCCCAGATGGCATTCATCCACGGATACTGAGAGAATTGAGCTTAGTAATTGACAAATCGCTGTATCTCATATTCTTAGACTCTCTTGTAACATGGTTGGTGCCACAGGATTGGAGGATGGCTCACGTGGTGCCAATATTTAAGAAAGGTAAGAAGATGGATCCAGGCAACTACCATCTGGTAAGTCTGACATCAGTAGTGTGCAAAGTTTTTTGAGGGAATCTTAAGAGATGACCTGCAGAAATATGTTGCAGAGAATAATATAATACTGACAACCAGCATGGATTCATGTAGGATAGGTCTAAGTCACGTCATGTCACACTGGTAATTCCCCCTTTCATTTACAATAAGCTCTGGAAGCGGAATCTCAGGGAGATCTCTGTCCAGCCCATAGATCTTAGCAGCTCATTTGCATATTAAGAAAAATGTGGCTCTCTATGGAATAAGACATCAGATCACAGATATCCAGTTATCATTTTATTCAGCTTTATATGATCCACATTCCTATATAGATGGCTTAGGAGGGTTGATCCTACTTGAATATTCCCCTTAACTCAGGGAGCAGCTAATTTCCAACATAGCTCAACTGTGCACAAAATCAGTTTTGCAGAGATCTGAGCTCAGAGTGCATTCAGCTTCTTTACAATCAGCTGTGCAGAGGAGCTCAGAATGCAGCCATCTTCTAACACAGCTGTTAAGGGCTCATCTGGTGGGATGGATTCACTAAGCCGTAGGTCAAGGTGGACAACACGAAGAAAAAAGCAATGGCACATCGGGCAAGACTCGCTGGAAGGCACATGGAAAAGTAGTAAAGAATGAGACAGCAGGCAGACAAGCGGAGCAGAACACCAAAGACACAGAGCTAGGAGTGAAAGACGTGGGATAGACAGTCTGTAGGAGCGCCAGCCAGGTGTAAGTGTTGTAAGTGTCCATCTTGCCACCTGAGGAAGATGGACTCACTCCGTTGAAACGCGTTGTGGATTCATTGTTTTACCATAATTTTTAATAATTTTTAATAAATGAAGATTGTCATTCACTAAGAAGATTCCTGTCTTTTGCGCCCTGCTGACCGGGTTTTCAAGTATCTTTCACAGAGCTAGGAGTGACACACACAGGAACTGAAGATGTGTAGATAGTCCAGGAATTTCAGCAGAATGTGAACTCGCTCATAGGAGAGTTTGTTTTCCTTACAGCAAAGGGTTAATCAGTAAATAATACACGGCTTCTGACAGCAAAGAAGAAGAGGCAAACTTGTTTATACAGAAGATATTCTCCTATGAGCATGTGAAGTGTGAACAAGTCCGGATAGTTCACTATGCTTACAGCAGAAGAGCAGTTGCAGGGGAACCTTTCACCTTGGAAAATACTACTTTTCTGCAAATATAGGGTTAATCTGCAGGTACATATTATTATAATGCTGCCTAGACACCTTACTAAAGTGCAGCAACCATGAGAAAATTAATTGATTTAGTCTGAGATCTGCCGGCTATAGTCACCGCTCACAGCACCACTCACAATGCTGTTCACTATGCTGTGAGAGGCAGCTGTAAGCACAACCCCGACACTTGGATTGACAGCTTGCTCTGCAGACCATATTTTCAGAAGAAATTGTCAATTAAAGTGCCGGAGTGTGCTTTCAGCCGCCGCTCACAGTGTAGCGAGAGGTGTTGTAAGGGGGATGTGCCACTTGCATGCCCCCATGACTTTAATGTTGGGACTCATGAAAAAAATAAGAAATTTTTCCTGATGCCCCCCTTTCGAAAGTGGCCGTCAGCATTTTCACTACTTACCACAGATTAATGCCAATTGTAGGTAAATTGCAATAAATAAAATTTTAGAAATCTCACTGCCTGTTTTATCAAGTCACTCCCGCAGCGTCACGATCAATCCTGTGATTGT
>JARQOD010000005.1:57759376-57804535 GCA_033576555.1 Oophaga sylvatica
TGTTGAAATTTCTGTAACGGAAGTATAGGTCTAAAAATAGGGGAGGAAAAAAAAAAGGGGCCCAAGGTAGTTTTAAAAACTTTAATCCCATCGCTGATAACCCAAAAATTGGGGGCTCATATTTAAACTTGCGCCAAAAAACGGAGGGTATTCAGCCGAAAAAAATCGGATTAAAATTTTGGGCCCAAAATGTTATTCAATAGGTGACTTTCTCATTTGCGATTTTTTTTTCACCCCAAAATTTTGGTTTTGGAGAAAAAAAAAACGCAGCTTTTCTGCGATTGATGCGATTTTGGCATAAAAAATCGCCAATGCAAAATCAATGGGTGGGGGAAAAAAACATCGCACAAACACTGGACCCTGCGATTTCTGTTGATTTAGACGCACCTTCCTTTGAAAAAACCCGGAATTTATCCCCCGGGTAAATGTTTAAAAAAACACTGGGCAGCTCACAAAACACTAGGGTACCCTTCAATAGAATACGTAAATTTAATATATATAATTTTATATATAAATGTCCCCCGTGACACTTAATATATTAAATATTTATAGTTCATACACTTCTACATATGTATTTGCCCTTAATTCAATTTTCCGGCTTTTTTGAAAAACACAAAACCGACATGAAATGGGTACATTGGGTTTTCACAAGTAAAAACCCTGTCATTTAAAGTATTTTGTTTTTGGTTTTAACCTACAATTACTAAGTGTTTTTGTGCAAAATTTAGAATGTAGGGGTTATTAAAAAATGTAATTTGTTTAAAAAAAAAGCGTGGGGGTCCCGTGTTTTTCTCCCCCAAAACCCCCCAAAGCCCGGGGGTGGGGGGAGATAATAATGCCTAGGGAGGGTACATTTTTTTTGTGCCCCCCCGGCTACTAACATCTGCCCCCAGACACCCCAGAAAGGGCAAATCTCTAATTAGATTAGCCCTTTCTGGCACTTTGCCCGTCTATTCCCATTGCCCTGTAGCGGTGGCGAATGGGTTAATAAGGGGTTAAAGCCACCTTGCAATTGAAAGGTGACTTTAAGCCAGGTTAATAATTGAGAGCTGTCAATTAGACAACTATCAATTATTAATCCTATTGTATGAAAGAAAAATAAACACACACACTTTAATAAAAAAGAAGTTTAATGAAATAATCAAACAGTTTTTGACCATATTTTATTTTCCTGCTAAAACCATTTCCTGTAATAAAAATAAAATAAAAAAGCAAAAGTGTTCTTACCTATTCGATGCACAGTCAGGTCCCACGCTGTAATCCATCAGAAAGGGTTAACAGGTTACAGCTAGCAGGGAGCTAATGCTGCCTGCTGAGCTGTTACCCCCCCCGAATGAATAAGTTCCTCTCCCAGCGAAAGGAGAGGAAGTGATTAATGAATGAAGCTTAATTGATTTATTCCCACTTTCACTTCAGGTCAGGTCACCCTGACCTGACCTAAAGTGAAAGTGGGACGCAATCAATTAAGCTTCATTCATTAATCACATCCTCTCCTGTCGGCAGGAGATAAGCGCATTCATTCAGGAGCTTTCAGCTGAGCAGGCAGCATTACTTGCGCTGCTTGGCTGAAAGCTAGTTAACCCTTTGTGAAGGATTACAGCGTGGGACGTGACAGATCGCCGGATAGGTAAGAATAATGTTGTTTTATTATTTTTTCTTTATTATAGGGGATCAAGGGCTTCGCAGGGATTAAGAGTTAAATAAAAGATGGTCAAAAAAATGTGTATTTATTTCATTAAAATTATTTATTCTTAAAGTGTGTGTTTTTTTTATTTACTTCAATAGGATTAATAATTGATAGTTGTCTAATTGACAGCTCTCAATTATTAACCTGGCTTAAAGTCACCTTTCAATTGCAAGGTGGCTTTAACCCCTTATTAACCCATTCGCCACCGCTACAGGGCAATGGGAATAGACGGGCAAAGTGCCAGAAAGGGCTAATCTAATTAGAGATTTGCCCTTTCTGGGGTGTCTGGGGGCAGATGTTAGTAGCCAGGGGGGGCACAAAAAAAATGTACCCTCCCTAGGCTATTATTATCTGCCCCACTCGCTGGCTTTGTCTGTCTGTTGGAGAAAATACAGCAGGAGCCCACGCATTTTTTTTCAACGAATTTACACCTTTAATTAACGCCTACATGTCTGAAATTTTGCACACATACACTCATGTAATTGTAAGTTAAAACCATATATCAAAATACATGAAATGACATGGTTAACTGTGTGTAAACAATGTATCATTTCATGTTGGCTTCTGTGATTTCACAAAAGTCGGCAATTAAATTAGCGGCTATTACAGTATGTAGAAGTGTATGAACTATAAATATATGTATATATATGTGTCACAATGATATATTATATATATATATATATGTGTGTGATGAAACGGTGCACACACACGACGGCTGCTGCCGTCCGACCCGGTAAACTGCAGGGATTTATAATTATCCCACTTCCACTTAGGAACTTGCAGCTCTCTGGGCCCCCCTTACCCTCAGGTCAGTCAGGGAACTGCACCTAGGATAATCAGTCGCCAGACGGGTCACTTGGATGTGTGCTGGCTATTGGGTACGCTGCAGTGAGGGAATTTTAATTACTCCGAGCCGCAGCCGGGTAATACACTTATAATACCCGCTCCGTCACTGCCAACGCCACCCCATATGTCAACACTTAACACCCCTTCTTTTAAGCTGCCACCAGCTACGGTTTTTCTTACTGAACAATTTATCAAGAGGGTCCGTAGCAACCCCAAAACAGTAGCGTAGTGCTTCAGGCACGTGCAAATTCGTTTATAGAGCAGGAGAAACAAACTAATAAATTTATAGGTTTATTCCTTAAAAAGACAGGCAGTGCTTATACAATATAAAAAGATGGAACAAACTGAGACAATATCGTTATGTACAAATGCAGTTATAAAATAAAATAGGATCAAGAATGAAAATCACTCACATGATAGTTAGATCATTTACAGGCAAGCCAGGCTGGGGAAGGAGCCACACGTCATAGTTCATTTGCAGATCTCTTAGTCAGGACATCACAGCAAGGACTGAGAAAGGGGGGCTCACTGCCAGACTTATACCTGGGGCTGCTGACCTCACGAAAAGGGGAGGGTTTTTCTGGCCACCTCCCAGGGACAGAAGTGTATGATTTGAGCTCTGAAAGTCATAAGGACCATAACTCGTCCTGTGAGCCTAGCAGAATAACGGCAGACCTATTAATGATCTTACTTTAAAATGCCAGTTCAAATGAGTCCAAACTTGGCTGAGCTAGTCCATGGGGAATCCGAGAATTCCATTTCTCGGGTTCTGTTGGAGTTACGGGTTCACCAGTACCACGGGAACGATGCCTGTCAGGCGCATGTTTCACAACAGTACTTTCGTGTTTCTGGCGCAAATCCCCACCGTGTTATAACCAAAACAGAATGAAGTCTCCAAAATGGCTGCTAGGGTAGGGACAGCACATGTTGCTGACAATGGGACCCCCGCTGTGAAGCGGGAAAACTCTAGCACTGGCAGCTCACATTACACTGCCTGAGTGCAGGCTGGGAGGGGGTTGATGGGAAGCATGAGAGAGGGAGGGTGGAACTTGGCTCCGTGGGCTGTCAGTACAAAACAGGATGAGGACTGTAGTTCTAGCAACAGCACAAGACATGGAGCTCCAGTATCATCACACCTCCCCCCTTTAGAGGGCGCTACGGAGGCATGACCTGTCGGTAATCCGACATGCGCACCTCAGCGGGTTCGCCACGTCGTGATAACCCATCAGCATTCCCATGTTCGCTGCCTTTCTTGTGTTGTACGGCAAAATCATACTGCTGTAGGGCAAGGCTCCAGCGTAGCAACCTACCATTGGTTCCGGACACTGTGTGCAGCCAGCTCAGAGGGTTGTGGTCGGTGACCACCTTGAAGGTGCGCCCGTACAGGTAGGGCTGCAAACGTTGCAGTGCCCAGACCATGGCCAGGCACTCCTTCTCGATGGTGGAGTATGCCACTTCCCTTGGCAGAAGTTTCCGGCTCAGGTACAACACGGGGTGCTCCTGGTTCCCCGAATCAACCTGGCTGAGTACAGCACCGAGGCCAAATTCGCTGGCGTCAGTCTGTACCAGGAATGGCCGACTGCTGTCGACGGCTTTCAACACTGGAGAGCTGCACAGGGCTGTTTTCAAAGCTCGGAATGCCGCCTCACAGCCATCTGTCCAGTTGACTGTTTGGGGTAGACTGCCCTTGGTGAGGTCCGTCAAGGGTTTTGCAATGGCGCTATAGTTCGGTACGAAACGCCTATAGTACCCTGCAGTGCCCAGGAAGGACTTCACCTGCTTTTTGGTCCTGGGGGTGGGCCAGGACACGATCGCGTCCACTTTCTCGGGCTCTGGACTCATGGAACCCCCGCCTACCCGGTGCCCCAGGTAGTGGACCTCCCTCATGCCCATCTGGCATGTTCCCGGCTTGATGGTCAGACCTGCCTGGTGAATACGCTTGAGCACCTCCTGGAGATGCTGAAGGTGTTCCTCCCAGGTGGAACTGAAGACGGCAATGTCGTCCAGGTACGCCACAGCGTACTCCTCCAGTCCCTGAAGCAGGTGGTTGACCATCCGCTGGAAAGTGGCAGGGGCATTCTTCATGCCGAAAGGCATGACCGTGGACTCGTACAGTCCAAAAGGGGTGATAAAGGCGGATTTCTCCTGCGCCTCAGGGCTCAGGGGAATCTGCCAGTATCCCCGGCTTAAATCCATGATGGATATGTACTTGGCATTCGCCAACCGCTCCAGCAGATCCTCGATGCGTGGCATTGGGTGCGCATCAGAGGTAGTGATGGCGTTGAGCCCCCTGTAGTCCACGCAGAACCGGGTGGTCCGATCCTTTTTGGGCACGAGAACTACAGGTGAGGCCCACGCGCTTTTGGAAGGCCGGATCACCCCCAGCTGCAACATCTCATGGATCTCCTGGCGCATAATCTGCTGCACCTCCTCAGAGATCCGATAAGGTGTCTGCCGTAATGGGGCATGATCCCCGGTGTCCACCTCGTGGACTGCCAACTCGGTCCTTCCGGGTCGGTTCGTGAACTCGGCCCGGAAGGGTTCCAGAGTGGTCAGCAACTGCAACCGCTGGGAGACGGTTAGCGAGGCATTTACCTCCATGTCCTCAATGGACCCATTGGCCTGGGCTTGGGCCAGCATGTCCAGGAGGGGATCCTCTTCCACGTCCTCGGGCAGATTGCAGACCGGTAGGACGCAGGCTTCACGTTCGTGATGGGCCTTCATCATGTTGACGTGAAAGGCCTTGCGCCTACCCCGAGTGTGGTCAAGCGTGACCATGTAGGTGACTGGGTTGAGCTGTTGGTGCACGACGTACGGGCCTTCCCAGGCTGCCTTAAGCTTATCCTTTGGTACGGGGACCAGCATCCACACCTTTTGACCCACCTGGTAGGTCCGCTCCCGGGCGTTCTGGTCGTACCAGTGCTTCTGGTCAGCCTGAGCCTGCGTCATGTTGTCATGCACCAACTGCGTCAAGGTCTGCATCTTGTCGCGGAAGCGCATGACATAA
The DNA here is from genome assembly GCA_033576555.1 of Oophaga sylvatica. Classification (NCBI taxonomy): domain Eukaryota; kingdom Metazoa; phylum Chordata; class Amphibia; order Anura; family Dendrobatidae; genus Oophaga; species Oophaga sylvatica. The sequence goes on from JARQOD010000005.1 coordinate 57,764,917, forward strand.
TCCACGATGGACACTTCCGTGGGGTTTGGCTCATCTTCCCAGGATTCTCTTATCAACCCAAGGGGTCCCCGGACTCGCCTACCATACAGGAGCTCGAAGGGGGAGAACCCCGTCAAGGCCTGCGGGACTTCTCTGTAGGCAAATAGCAGGTGTGGGAGGTACCGCTCCCAATCGCGTCCCTGGGTCTCAACCAGCATGCGGAGCATCTGTTTGAGGGTACCGTTAAAGCGCTCACACAAACCATTGGTCTGTGGGTGATACGCACTCGATACCATACGCGTCACCTGCATTTTGCTGCAGAGAGCCTTCATTAGGCGAGACATAAATTGGGTCCCTTGATCGGTAAGCATCTCCCTGGGAAATCCTACCCGTGAAAAGATGGTCACCAGTGCATCCGCCACCTTATCTGCCCTAGTTGAGGACAGAGCTACTGCCTCCGGGTACCGGGTAGCGTAGTCTACCACAGTAAGGATGTATTGCTTTCCAGAGCTGCTGGGGACGGCCAGCGGGCCCACAATGTCCACCGCGATCCTCTGGAAAGGCTCCTCTATCACTGGCAACGGGATCAGGGGAGCCTTAAGAGCAGGCCCCGCCTTCCCCACTCTTTGACAGGTGATACAGGAGCGGCAGTAGTTAGTCACATCTGTCCCCATCTTGGGCCAATAGAAGTGTTGAGACAGCCGTGCCTTAGTTTTGCTGATCCCCAAGTGTCCAGCGAGTGGAATCTCATGGGCAATCCTCAACAACTCACCTCGGAACTGGTGCGGGACGACCAGCTGTTTTTCCCTCAACCACTCCTTTTGGGAATCTCCGGGTACTGTCTCCCGGTACAACCTTCCTCGTTCCCAGAACACCCTTCCTTATCAGTCACGGAGGTGGGCGTCTCGGCGAGGTGCCTCAAGTTCTCCAGGCTCGCATCTGAGTGCAGAGCGGCCTGGAACTCCTGGCTGGAGGCAGCCAGAAGGGACGTCAGGGTTCCTTCCTCACTGGGACCCTCTGGGACCGGCTCTGGGTCCAACTCTGGTTCAGTCTCTCCTGTAGCGGAGGAGGGTCCAGATGGTAGGGCGCTACCTGCGATCCGGTCACTCTGACTGTGGGTGACAGCAGCTACATATGCCGTCTCCCCGGGGGTTTCTATAGACCCATCAGCCTGCGCTGCTATGGGCTCTACCTCCCCATCCACCCCCAACACTTCAGGAGCAGTGCTACTTATGGGCCAGTTACCTTCCTCGGTGGCACTGGTCAGTGTCATGGCGTCACCTTCCTCACGGTCCCCATGCACCTCCCCATTTCCTTGAGCACTGTCGCTTGCTCCTGCTAGGGGTTCCTCAGCCGTCTCACTCCGCAGAGCGACGGGGCTGAACGCTCCTGTACCTGTGGACACATCTACCACTTCAGAGAAAGGGTTAACAGGTTCAGATATCACAGATACATCACTATCAGCATCATTCCTAGGGAAAGAAAGGTTATCAGTTGCATAATCACTTCGCAAAGCATTGGCAGGTAACACATTCAGTTTCCCATCATCATCAACTTCAACATCATGGTTAACGTTAACCTTATCATCAGATTGGGAAGGGGTGTCAGGGACATAGTACGCGACCCTCCTCCCCAGATCAGTCCCCAATAAAACATCAGTGAGCAGGTTTTCGGACACCCCCACTTCCTTCACCCCGCTCCCGGCACCCCAGTCAATGAAAACTCGGGCTATCGGCAAGGGGTAGTGGACGCCCCCAATCCCTGTGACAGTTAAGGTTTTCCCCGGAATCAACTCTTCAGGGGCCGCCAGTTCGGGTCGGATGAGGGTTCGTTCAGCCCCGGTGTCCTTGAGGCCTGTAGCAAGACGGGCCCCCACGCGGACGGGCTGCACGTTGTCATCAACCCTCCCCACCACACCACCCACCAAAAGAACAGAGGCGTTGGGCCTGGAGGCCTTGGCTGGGGGGTTCTTCTGCCTCTCCGGACAGGTGGCGCTGATGTGTCCAGTCCTGTTACAGGAGAAACACTGGCGGGGGTCTGATGTAGGCCGGGCGCTGGCAAAGGGATAGTGCCTCCAGAGGGACGGCTGGCAGGGGCACTGGGGTTGGTTGCAGGCTTACCCCCTCCCCAGCGGGTGGTGACGGGCTTCCGCACCTCGGGTTTCCGGTTGGCCTCATAGCTGTCGGCGATCCGTGCTGTTCTGACCGCGTCCTCCGGTTCTCGGTCCAGGATGAACTGTCGAAAAGAAAACTGGGCACACTCTTGTTATGTGTAAAGAGATATTTTAATACGTACACTTGGTCACAACACAGACGTTTCGGTCAACTTAGACCTTCATCAGTGTACTAGTGACCAGGTGCAATCAGAGAGATTTATATCCTGTGTATCAGGCAAAAAAAGGGGGGAGAGACCCCATGACTAGCGGTGGATGCCGCGTCTGTGGAGTCCTTGTCTCCCCCCTTTTTTTTGCCTGATACACAGGATATAAATCTCTCTGATTGCACCTGGTCACTAGTACACTGATGAAGGTCTAAGTTGACCGAAACGTCTGTGTTGTGACCAAGTGTACGTATTAAAATATCTCTTTACACATAACAAGAGTGTGCCCAGTTTTCTTTTTGATATACGATAAGGTTTGGGAACCTACTGGAGCACCTCTGTACTAACAGAGTTGTGCCAACTATTTACATTCACAGGATGAACTGTTGGACCTCAGCTGGGCACAGATGCAGGAACTGGTCTTTGATCATCAGGTCCCTCAGCTTCTCAAAGGTGTCAACTGACAGTCCATGGATCCACTGGTCAAAGTGGCTCCTGAGTCCTTGCACCACATCGCTATAACTGTCGTGTGGGCCACGTTGGAACTTCTTTCGGTATACCTCAGGGGTTAGCTGGTACTTGGCGATCAGGGCCTGCTTGATGGCCTGATAGTTGTCATCTTGATCCGGCGTGAGTGAAGCAAACGCCTCCAGAGCTTTGCCCTTTAGCCCGGGGGTCAAGTACCTGGCCCATTGGTTGTCAGGCAGCCGGTACTGTCTGCAGACTTTCTCAAAGGCCCGCAGAAAAGTGTCCAAGTCTCCCTCCTTTTCCATCACGGGAAAGTGCTCCGGCCGGGGCTTGGGACTCTGAGCGCTGCTGGGCACACTGCTCTGGGCTGTGGAGGGCATTGCCCCTTGTCTGAGCAGCTCCAGTTCATGGGCTCTCTGAGCTTCCCGCTCGGCTCTCTCAGCCTCCCGCTGGTCTCTCTCAGCCTCCCTCTGGGCTCTCTCAGCCTCCCGCTGGGCTTGGCGCTCGGCTCGGGCCTCCTGCTGGTATTGCTGGATCAGCTTCAGGCGCTCCTCCCGGTCGTCGGTGGGGAGTCCCTCCAGGGCCGCCTGCAGGTAAGGGTCCATCCTGCCCTGGGTGTAAGCAGTCAGGGGTTGGGCCTCTGCTCCTGCGGCACCAACTTGGCTTGGGCCGGCTCCTGCGCCCTCCTCGCTCTGAGAGTGGTCCCGTGCCATCAGGGCCTGGATCACTTCGGCCTTGGTTTGGGCCATGGGGACAATCTCCCTCCACTCGCACATGGCAAGAAGAGCTTCCTTGCTATTCCGATTATACCAGTCGTATCCCCTCGTAGCGATGGTTGCCAAATAAAAGATAGGATAGAAAAACAAAGAGAAGGGGGGTAACCGCAAGTACACACAATTGTCTCAGGACTAATAAACACTGAGTCTGTTCTCCAAAACTTTAGATGCAGGGTTGCTGAAGAACCGTGCAAGTTTTTTAGTGAATAGAATGATTGCTCAAACCAGATCACTAATGCTCTATAATCCCACCGCTCTGCCACCAATATGTGATGAACTGGCACACGGTCCGCCACACGGTAGCCCGGGGTATCACGGCTTGTGATCCCTCCGTGCCGCAAATGTGACGAAAACGCGCACACACACGACGGCTGCTGCCGTCCGACCCGGTAAACTGCAGGGATTTATAATTATCCCACTTCCACTTAGGAACTTGCAGCTCTCTGGCGCCCCCCTTACCCTCAGGTCAGTCAGGGAACTGCACCTAGGATAATCAGTCGCCAGACGGGTCACTTGGATGTGTGCTGGCTATTGGGTACGCTGCAGTGAGGGAATTTTAATTACTCCGAGCCGCAGCCGGGTAATACACTTATAATACCCGCTCTGTCACTGCCAACGCCACCCCATATGTCAACACTTAACACCCCCTTCTTTTAAGCTGCCACCAGCTACGGTTTTTCTTACTGAACAATTTATCAAGAGGGTCCGTAGCAACCCCAAAACAGTAGCGTAGTGCTTCCGGCACGTGCAAATTCGTTTATAGAGCAGGAGAAACAAACTAATAAATTTATAGGTTTATTCCTTAAAAAGACAGGCAGTGCTTATACAATATAAAAAGATGGAACAAACTGAGACAATATCGTTATGTACAAATGCAGTTATAAAATAAAATAGGATTAAGAATGAAAATCACTCACATGATAGTTAGATCATTTACAGGCAAGCCAGGCTGGGGAAGGAGCCACACGTCATAGTTCATTTGCAGATCTCTTAGTCAGGACATCACAGCAAGGACTGAGAAAGGGGGGCTCGCTGCCAGACTTATACCTGGGGCTGCTGACCTCACGAAAAGGGGAGGGTTTTTCTGGCCACCTCCCAGGGACAGAAGTGTATGATTTGAGCTCTGAAAGTCATAAGGACCATAACTCGTCCTGTGAGCCTAGCAGAATAACGGCAGACCTATCAATGATCTTACTTTAAAATGCCAGTTCAAATGAGTCCAAACTTGGCTGAGCTAGTCCATGGGGAATCCGAGAATTCCATTTCTCGGGTTCTGTTGGAGTTACGGGTTCACCAGTACCACGGGAACGATGCCTGTCAGGCGCATGTTTCACAACAGTACTTTCGTGTTTCTGGCGCAAATCCCCACCGTGTTATAACCAAAACAGAATGAAGTCTCCAAAATGGCTGCTAGGGTAGGGACAGCACATGTTGCTGACAATGGGACCCCCACTGTGAAGCGGGAAAACTCTAGCACTGGCAGCTCACATTACACTGCCTGAGTGCAGGCTGGGAGGGGGTTGATGGAAGCATGAGAGAGGGAGGGGGGAACTTGGCTCCGTGGGCTGTCAGTACAAAACAGGATGAGGACTGTAGTTCTAGCAACAGCACAAGACATGGAGCTCCAGTATCATCACAATATATAATATGTATTCTATGTGTGTATATGTATTGTTTCTATTCTTTATTAAAGTTGTCAGTGTGATTTTACAGTATAGCCAGGGATGAATTAGCGGCTATTATACTATGTAGAAGTCTATGACCTATATATATATTTATTATATATATATAATTATTTGCTTTTTGTGTACATTTTTTTTTTACAATGTGATTTTTACATGACTTTTTACATAGAGATAACTGCTCTATGTAAAACTTCATGTTAAAATCGCATTGCATACAGATGGAAAACTGATGGAAAACTGATGGAAAACGCATGGAAAACGCATGGTGCGATTTAAAATCGCATGCAAATCGCATGACATTTTACTAGAATCGTACTGTTTTTTCCGTCCAGAAAACGGACCGATTTTTTTCCCACTAGTGGGTACGAGCCCTTAATGTGCAATAGTAACCGGTGCATAATCTGATATAAGCACAGATATCGGGTTATTTTACATTAACCTATCATTTTTCCAATGAGCTGCACCTCTCTGTGGGCCACAACAGGTTAATCACACACAGTACTATCGATCCTGACCCGGGGAAGGACAGTTCAGCTAATTACAAACTTGTCACTGTCATCAGAATTGAAATCAATAGCTTATTCACAGTCAGCATCCTGTACTTCTTGGATATTTCTGCAGGCAACATGTTTTCACTTCTGGATATACCTATGAAGGGGGTTTGCCTTTAGAATTTTTTAACGACCTATTGATATATCCTGATCGGTACAACACTGAAAGCTCCACTCCCGAGGCCGTCGGCAGTGCCGGGAATTAACATGCGAGACTCGGCTGTATTCCTCGCATGTGTGAATATTTCCACAAATACATATGGTTTGACCATGATATTGCAGCAATGCAAAGTCATGTAGATGTTTGGTGTACAGGGCAAAGCACCAGTTACTATTGGTTTTTGGTCTTGAGTTATATATGGGCAAAGTTTGGCATAAATTTTATGCGACGCGTTTTACAAGCTACTTTGACACAAAATTGCGGCCGAAATATTGTTTTGTCATAGCGGGTAATAATTTTATCGTGTTTAGCAGCAAAAGTTGAGCTAGTATGCCAAATTTCAGCATCATAGCCAGTATAGAACTCTAATGGCTATGTGCCAAAGTTTGCAAAATCCTCTTAGCTGAAGCCGCAGGCTTGATGGAACCTCCAGTGAAAGGTCAACGGTGCCCAATGTATTTGAGAACTGGCCCTAAAAATTTACAGAACCTCTTTTCAAACATACATGTACATCCTTATAAATTTTCAACAAAATCGGAAAAGGTCGAGTGGGGACGATTTTTAAAACTGGTCCACTTGATGTGGAATGATCTTTAATTTTTGTAATGACACCATGGCGCGAAGTGCTCACACACTTCTTAGTGTCAATGGCAAGGCATAACCAACTGTTTAAATATATTTTTGGAGCACCCATGCTGATCAAAATAAAAGTCATTTTTAAATTTAACATAGCTGAACACATTGTGTAGTTGTTTAATTAATATTTTACTGTTTGCATGAATGTGACTTGTTGTTTTACAGTTAATTTGGTGAAACGCTGATGGCGCTCAGCGAGGGACAAGTTTAGATGGGAATTTAATCCCCTCCCCTCCACGTCAGGTGCTTCCAAAAAGTGTCAATATGTGTTCTACAGAACTTTAGCCTTTCTTCGCCCAATCCTGGGGCTAAATCCGTAAGTTGCATTCTGTATGATTTGACCAACATCTTAAACTATGTCCACTGTATTTACCAATATTTCCTAATATTAATAATTAGGCAAAATTAAATAACATCTGTGATCAATACATATATTTCATAAGTCCATTTGTCTTTGAAATCAGGTTTCCCCAACTCCAGTCCTGAAGGCCCACCATCAGGTCATGTTTTCAGGATTTCCTTTATACTGCACAGGTGATGCCATTATCACCTGGGCAATACTAAGTAAATCCTGAAAACATGACCTGTTGGTGGCCCTTCAGGACTGGAGTTGGGGAAACCTGTTTTCAATAATACTCATGTTTATATGTGCAGCTACCAAAAAAACACATGTTGGAGACCTAGCTTCATTTGTCGGAAAATAATTGCTCTTTTTGTAAGATTTAGGATTACTAATGATGAATGTAACAGTTTATGTCACAATTTTATTTATCATAGGACTGATGATAACCTTGAAGACTCTGATGAATCGCCAACAACAGCTAGATCTGTGCCATGTACGTCTGCATCAGAGACCGAAGCCCCAACAGAGCCAACTACAGCAACACAGCCTGATGACCAGGTGTCTGATGCAGCTCAAACCTCCACTGATGCTGGGACTGGAAGCACCCAACAACATCCCAAGCAGCAGCCCCAGCATCACAGCCAGCATCAACAGCCAATCTACCTCGGCATCTTACACACACTCTCCGAGATAGACGAAACAGGCGACAGGAAGAGCCATGTATGCTTCCCGAGCTCATTGATGCTCGAGTTTTATCCATACTAAATTCCATGACACCTGAAAATTCTACAGATCGGTTTTGTCGCTCCCTCTCTCGTTGCCTAGCCAAAGTTCCAGATGAACGGCAGGAACGGGTACGGGCTGCAATATTGACCCTCATTGCAGCAAGCCAAGGAGAGCAGGACCCAAACCCGGTGCTAGGGCCCATTGAACAATGGCGAGCTGCCCAGCATCCAATTCAGATGCCATCTGCTACCAACATAACACATGCACAAAATCTAGGTACACAATCTTCAGGGCCCAACCCTGGCCCACACACACAAAAATCACAGCAAATGGCTGCATCCTTGGCCATGCTTCCACCTCCTGCCTCCAGACATCCTTATTCCCAAATGTATGCTCCTGTATGCTCCTGTTTGGTTTCCTCCTGCCCATTGCTACAGCAATGATTATGTGCAAATGCCTGACATTGCTTCACTGCCTCATGGTCGTGCTAGTAGCCAGCAATATGGCTAAATGCCTGACCCTGCCTCTCTACCTCATGGTTGTGCTAGTAGCCAGCAATATGGCCAAATGCCTGACCCTGCCTCAATGCCTCATGGTCGTGCCAGTAGCCAGCAATATTGGCAAATGTCTGATCCAACCACCACCTACAGCCAACATTCTGAAACAATGTCCTCCAGCATGTCTGTTGGTGATAGTAGTGGTGGTAATTTTGCTATGCCACAGCCTTACAATCTGCCTTCAAGGCACCAGACACCTATGGTGACCCAATTTGTTCCGCCTAACCGTAGGCCAAGAGATGAGACCTATAGCAGTTCCCAATCATATCTGAGCCAGATTGTTGAGTCAGAACCTAATTTACCTCAGACACAAAGTGTTTCCAAAACATTTTTGGATGAGTTTTACCAAACACAACCTTATCCCCTCTACATCTGTTATAGCATCACTTTTGCAAAATGAAACTCCTCAAACAAGCACATGCCAGCCCACAATGCCTACAAGCCAAATAGGCACACAGTCCTCCAGCCCCGAACGTGTAAGCGCTGAAAATACAATGGATGATTCTTTCTCCAGTCATGGTGACTTAGTCATAAATCCACAAACATAAATAAGTAGGTTAGCTTCATTATGTTGTGAAAAAATGTCCTTTACTTTTGCTACACCATCTCAGATGAATATATATGTGTTGTAAGAAAAATAAAACACATTGGTTAAGGCTACTTTCACACATCCGTTTTTTTGAATCAGGCGCGGTCCGGCGTCGCGCCGGAGTGCCGGATGCGGCAATGAAATTAAAAACCTGATGCGCCGGATCCGGTTTTCTGCCTGATCCGTTTAGCGGATCAGTCAGAAAACCGGATCCGGCACATCAGTTTCATCCGTTTTTTATCCGTTTTTTGACGGATTACGACGGATCCGGTTTTCAATCACGCCCCTTTTATTTCAAAACCTGATTGGCTACTGTAAATCCTATATATACAGTGTTCCTACAGCCCATCTTTGACAGGTTGTAGAGGAGCATTTTTGAGAGAAGAGCAAGTGACTGTTGAAGATGGAGGCGATTATTGGTAATATCTTCTGGAATCTTGTGGATTTCACAGCGGAGGCGAATCGCTTGCGGTTTATCGTTATGGAGGAGAGAAGGATCGAGCAGCGCCTAAAGCAACAGCGACAGCGACGCCGCCGTATGTGGATCCACCCCATCACGGCACAGAGACTAACCCGTGGAGTCTATTCGACACTCAATATGGAGCTAAGAGAGAATCCAGAAAATTTTTTTTCTTATCTTCGTATGAAGAAGGAAACATTTGACATGTTGGTGGAGAGGATTGAAGACAAGATCAGGAGATGTGACACCTACTGCCGGTATTCGATTTCTCCGTCGGAGCGTCTCATGGTGACAATAAGGTAAGCTATTATTTTTGAATGTGCTTGCTTGTACACAGTTGTATTGTTGTTATTTTTTATTCTAAGACTAAAAGGAAATCGAAGAATTACTACCAGTGCAATAAAAAATGGTCAAAAACTTGTGTGTGTTTATTTCATTCAAATGCATATTTTGTGTATCTTTGTGGGCAATGTTTAATACAATGTGGTTATTGTTATATTCTTTTTTTGCTTACTTTTATGCTATGTGGGTAGTGCTTAAATAAATGTGGGTTTTGCTATATTCTGTTTTGAACAAAAATGACCAGGATAGGGGGGAGGACACCCAGTGACAAGACAGTAACAGAAAATCAGAGGTGACACAATGTGATAATAAAAAAATAATTTTATTGAATCAATTTTATATTTATTGATTCAATAAAATTATTTTTTTATTATCACATTGTGTCACCTCTGATTTTCTGTTACTGTCTTGTCACTGGGTGTCCTCCCCCCTATCCTGGTCATTTTTGTTCATTACCCGGATGGTCTGCCATCCACATATATGGTGGTATTGTCACTATTGATATTTTTAGTAATTAATTTTATCTTTGTTTGGTATATTGGATTATTACTGTGACATTTATATCATCATATTTCTCTCTATATTCTGTTTTGGCATACTTGAATATTTTGTGGGTAGTGCTATGTTCTTTTTTGGCGTACTTGTATACAATGTGGGTATTGCTCTATTCTGTTTTTGCGTACTTTTATACAATGGGTATTGCTCTATTGTGTTTTGGCGTACTTTTATACAATGTGGGTATTGCTCTATTCTGTTTTGGCGTACTTTTATACAATGTGGGTATTGCTCTATTCTGTTTTGGCATACTTGAATACAATGTGGGTATTGCTCTATTCTGTTTTGGCGTACTTTTATACAATGTGGGTATTGCTCTATTGTGTTTTGGCGTACTTTTATACAATGTGGGTATTGCTCTATTCTGTTTTGGCGTACTTGTATACAATGTGGGTATTGCTCTATTCTGTTTTGGCGTACTTTTATACAATGTGGGTATTGCTCTATTGTGTTTTGGCGTACTTTTATACAATGTGGGTATTGCTCTATTCTGTTTTGGCGTACTTTTATACAATGTGGGTATTGCTCTATTCTGTTTTGGCGTACTTTTATACAATGGGTATTGCTCTATTCTGTTTTGGCGTACTTTTATACAATGTGGGTATTGCTCTATTCTGTTTTGGCATACTTGAATACTTTGTGGGTAGTGCTATGTTCTTTTTTGGCATACTTGTAAACTATGTGTGTATTGTTTTATACTATGTGGGTAGTGATATATTCTGGTTTTTGCCTTTTCCAATTGTTATACCTGAGTTCTGAGCAGTGATTGTGTTTTTTTTTTTTTTTTTTAGATTCCTTGCAAGTAGAGAATCACTCTCCTCACTCCATTTCCAATTTAGATTGGGAATCTCTACCATATCGGGCATAATAAAGCACACCTGCAGTGCACTGTGGGACTGTTTGGTCTCGGAATATATGCCTGAACCTACTACACAGCGGTGGATGGAAATAGCAGATAAGTTCCAACAGATCTGCCAATTTCCAAATTGTCTTGGAGCGATTGATGGCAAACATGTCAGAATTGTGAAGCCAGCGGGAACAGGATCAGAATATTTTAACTATAAAAAATATTTCTCCGTTGTTCTGATGGCCATCGCTGATGCCGAATATAGGTTCATTGCAGTGGACATAGGGGCATATGGATGATCGAACGATTCTCAAGTCTTCAAACTTTCAGCAATGGGACGTCGACTCTATGGGAACACATTCCATTTCCCAGCCCCTAGGCCGCTGCCTCAAACCACAGGGCCACCTATGCCATATGTGTGTGTTGGTGATGAGGCTTTTCAGCTCTCAGAACATTTATTAAAACCGTATGCCAGCAGAGGACTGACCCATACGAAATGGATTTTCAATTACAGGCTCACAAGAGCTAGAAGAATGGTGGAGTGTACGTTTGGAATCCTTACTGCAAAGTGGCGTGTGCTATTGACAGCCATCAATTTGAAGACTGACACTGTTGACGAAGTCATAAAAGCCTGTGTGGTACTGCACAATGTTGTGATCTCCAAAGAACAATTGACCATTGAGGACCACCTGCAACAAACAACTTTACACGATTATCACAATAATACCAATAGAAGTTCTGTTGCTGTTTCTAGGATGAGGGACAGATTTGCCGAGTACTTTATTTCAGCCGAAGGACAGGTAGACTGGCAGGATGACCGTGTGTGATCAATTGTTATGTTTGTCCCTAAATGTAATGTTTCTGTCTTTACCATTGGTACTGTTATTAATCTTTATTACACATGTAACCTTACATAAGCTGTAAAATTGTAAAGAAATGAGAGACAAAAAATTGAATCAACCAATTCAAAATTTATTTAACAATTTTTTGTTAAAGTTTGTAAATGTTTACTTTCAAAATATCTTTGATAAAAGTAATTTTGTCATTCAATGACTCAGTCTTTTTTTAAAATATTTTTTAAATAACATTACAACGCTGTGTAGTGTGGGGCAGACATACTATTGGAGGGGCTGCGGGACACTTCGACCGTGGGAGTGTGTAGAGATGACTGGGATGCTGGTGGGGAATGAACAGTAAGAGGTGAAGGGGTGGAAAGGGTTAAAGAATGGGAGGACAAGTTTGAGGCAGAATCAGTGATGGGTGGTGGAGTGGAGGGTGGGGCAGGTACTGGAGGAACAGGTGATATGGTAGGGAATTGGTAGGGGGAAGGAGATTGGTAAGAGGTGGGAGTGTGGTACGGGGTAGGTGGTTGGTACGGGGTAGGTGGCTGGTACTGGGAGGTTGTTGGTACTGAATAGGTGACAGGAGTTGTTGGGGGACTGTAGTTGGTGAGGTGGCTGAAGTTGGGGAGGTGGCTGAAGTTGGGGAGGTGGCTGAAGGTGGGGAGGTGGCTCAAGTTGGTTAAGTGGCTGGAGTTGGGAAGGTTGCTGAAGTTTGGAAGGTGGCTGAAGTTGGGAAGGTGGCTGAAGTTGGGAAGGTGGCTGAAGTGGGGAAGGTGGCTGAAGTTGGGAAGGTGGCTGAAGTGGGGAAGGTGGCTGAAGTGGGAAAGGTGGCTGAAGTTGGGAAGGTGGCTGAAGTTGGGAAGGTGGCTGGTACTGGGGAGGTTGGTGATAGTGGGGAGGTTGCTGGAACTGTGGAGGTGGCTGATAATGAATAGGAGGGGGAGGAGGCACGCCGACTGGAGAGGGGGAGGGGGGGAACAACTGGGGTGGATGGAGGAGGATGGGAGACAACCTGCACTAGAGCAGCGTGGCACGTGTGCATCACATACATCTGCTGGTCAGCAGATAGCGGATCTATGCACTCCGCAACCGACCGAAAAAAGCTGTGATTTGGTGATGCTCTTGCTTCCGAATGCACGCTTTGCAGAAGTGTCTTTACCTCCGAAACTGCGGAGGTTATCTGATGAATGCCTGCGGTAACTTGCTCAGATAACACTTTAAGGCAGTTCTGAAAAGATGCATTCAAATGCAAGAACTCGGGCGCATAGTTCCTTTCCTGACCCCTCTGCCGTTGCCGCCCAGTAGCCGCAGATGTACTAGAGGTGGCAGGGGCAGAAGGGTGGGGTAAAGGAAAATCTATCTGTTGACCAGCAGCCTCATGCAATGCACTCGGCCACGCTGCTGCAGTGCTGGTGGAGGGGAAAGAGGGCTCACGTGTGGATGCAGATGGGTCGGGGCGGTCAAAGTGTCCCTCGGTGCCGGTCTCCTCAGGGATCGCCTCAGAAGGGCCCAACTCTGCGGGCGCCCGAGTGCTGCTCACCGTGCTGTTGAATAAAGAGAAAACATACAATTAATATACTGTATTTCAATGGCCCTGGCTGTGAAAAAAAAAAGGAGTTAGACATGTAAACATTTATTTTTGAATATCTACCTTCTGGTGACCATAGTTTCACGCAGGAACGCCAGAGCTCTTGCTATTTATATTTGCTCTGGTGTCCTGAAGAACCACTCGGGGCCCGCATCTCTTTGTTGAACTCCTTCTTGAAGCGATCCCTGATAGACCGCCACCGCTTCACAATTCTCTCCCCTGAAATGAGATAGCACAAATTGGTTAGTATAATACATACGTGTTTTCCAAACTACAGTCATCATGTCCCCCACGGGTCATGTTTTCAGGATTTCCATAGTGTTGTACCAAAGGAAATCCAGAAAACATGACCCTTGGGATTCACGATGACTGTAGTTGTGGAAACACTGCTTTAAATCCAGCAGCCCTACTGAACTGTATATACTTACGCATTTTAGACTGTGACCGAGCTTCAAGGTCCTCCCAGTAGCCAACAAGTTGGGAACAAACTTCATCCCAGAGCCGACGTGTCACTATCTGATTTGAATGGCGGCGGTCCCCCATGTTCCACAGCGGCTCCCGCTCTCTGATCAGATCTATTAATAGGTCGATATCTATCCCCTCCTCACCGTCTGAGTCGGGAGCACGCTGTGAAGCCTTTAAAAATAATGAGAACAATAAAATACTTTAATTATAACAAAAAAAGGGCATTTTTTAAAAAAAATAAATAAAATTATAATACTTACAGGTTGAAGACCGCCGCGTTCTTCACGTCGACTCTGGGAGGCACTGCGAGGACCTCTTGAAGCCACAGGTGCGGAAGACTGAAAAAAAAAATTTAAAAAAAAATTATATTGTTTTTCGGTTGTGTCCTTTTTTTTTTTTTTGATGTGTTGTGTAGTGAGATGTTGTGTTGTAATGATGGATGCAGGAAACTTACGAATTGCGAGCCCACTCCGGGTATCTGTCCACCCCGTCCTTCTTCTGGGAGCTCCTCTGGTTCAGATTCCTGTATAAAAAAAAAATAATGCATTGTGAAAGAAAAAAAAAAAATTTATCCAAGAGTTGGATTTTTTTTTTTTACAAAAAAAAAAAAAACCTATTGATTGAGGATATATAATTTGTAACAAATACCGCTAAACACTGCCGATGAGTGGGAGGGCTCCCAGAAGAACTACTGTCCTGCTGCCAGCCGTAGTCCATCGCTACCTGAGATGGTCGTCTGTTGTGCATTAAAGAGGAAAAGAAAAAAAAATGAATACATAGCCACAATCATGGCCCGTGCTGAAAGAAAAAAATTCTGTTTGCGGTTATTGGTGTGTGATATTTACCGTCTGCTATATGCCGCTCGGTCACCATGTTCTCCAGCGTCATCTGGTTGTGGTGGTGTGCTTGACCGTGGCCTCCGATGCTGTCCTCTGCAGTGTAACGAAAAGAAAAAAAAGAAGAAAAAAAAAAAGGCTCAAACCATGGACCGGTCTGAAAGACAAAAGTTCTGTTAGCGGTTATTTGGTTTGAGATATTTACCGTCTGCTAGATGCCGCCTGTTCACCCTGCTCTCCAGCGTCATCTTGTTGTGGTGGTGGTGGTGGTGGTGTGATTGACCGCGGCCTCCGATGCTGTACTCTGCAGTGTAACAAAAATAAAAAAAAAAGGGAAAAAAAAAAAGGCTCAAACCATGGACCAGTTTGTAAGACAAAAGTTCTGTTTGCGGTTATTTGGTTTGAGATATTTACCGTCTGCTAGATGCCGCCTGTTCACCGTGCTCTCCAGCGTCATCTTGTTGTGGTGGTGGTGGTGGTGTGTTTGACCGCGGCCTCCGATGCTGTACTCTGCAGTGTAACAAAAATAAAAAAAAAAAGGAAAAAAAAAAAAGGCTCAAACCATGGACCGGTCTGAAAGACAAAAGTTCTGTTTGCGGTTATTTGGTTTGTGATATTTACCGTCTGCTAGATGCCGCCCGGTCACCATGTTCTCCAGCGTCATCTGGTTGTGGTGGTGTGCTTGTCCGTGGCCTCCGATGCTGTCCTCTGCAGTAACAAAAAGAAAAAAAAAAAAGAAAAAAAAAGGCTCAAACCATGGACCGGTCTGAAAGACAAAAGTTCTGTTTGCGGTTATTTGGTTTGTGATATTTACCGTCTGCTAGATGCTGCCCGGTCACCATGTTCTCCAGCGTCATCTGGTTGTGGTGGTGTGCTTGTCCGTGGCCTCCGATGCTGTCCTCTGCAGTTTAACAAAAAGAAAAAAAAAAAGGCTCAAACCATGGACCGGTCTGAAAGACAAAATTTCTGTTTGCGGTTATTTGGTTTGTTATATTTACCATCTGCTAGATGCCGCCCGGTCACGATGCTGTCCTCCAGCTCGAACATGTTGTGGTGGTGCAGTCGCAGCCTGCTGCCTCCGATGTCCTCTGCTGTGGAAAAAATACAATTCCAATTAATACATGGACACAATCATCATATGCATGATACATTGAGAAAATCAAATCATGATTAATTAGGATATTTTCACTGTATAGCACTACCCTCATAGCATACAGCAATAACAACATAATAGAGAAAATAGGCAACACTGTATATATCAATAACCATAATATAGAACTATGCCAACACAGTATATGCCAATACACAACTAGTATACATCAATGACAAAAGTATATATCATTAGCCACATTGTATACTACTATGCCAACACAGTATATATCAATACCCACATTGTATACAAGTACGCCAAAACAGAATAGAGCAATACCCACATTGTATACAAGTACGCCAGAAAAGAACATAGCACTACCCACAAAATATTCAAGTATGCCAAAACAGAATATAGCAAAACCCACATTAATTTAAGCACTATAAAAGTAAGCAAAAAAATAATATAACAATAACCACATTGTATTAAACATTACCCACAAAGATACACAAAATATGCATTTGAATGAAATAAACACACCCAATTTTTTGACCATTTTTTATTTCACTGGTAGTAATCCTTCGATTGCCTTTTAGTCCTAGAATAAAAAATAACAACAATACAACTGTGTACAAGCAAGCACATTCAAGTATGCCAAAAAAGAACATAGCACTACCCACAAAGTATTCAAGTACGCCAAAACAGAATAGAGCAATACCCACATTGTATAAAAGTACGCCAAAACAGAATAGAGCAATACCCACATTGTATAAAAGTACGCCAAAACAGAATAGAACAATACACACATAGTTTACAAGTATGCCAAAAAAGAACATAGCACTACCCACAAAATATTCAAGTATGCCAAAACAGAATATAGCAATACCCACATTGTATAAAAGTACGCCAAAACAGAATAGAGCAATACCCACATTGTATAAAAGTACGCCAAAACAGAATAGAGCAATACCCACATTGTATAAAAGTACGCCAAAACAGAATAGAGCAATACCCACATTGTATTGTATTAAAGCACAACCCACAAAGTATACAACAATGCAAACACATAAAATACACGCATAGTATCATGGGGTGGGTGATATTTACCGTCTGCCGTTTGCTCCCGTCTCCTCCGCGCCCACATCTTCATGGTCCCCAGAGTCCATTTTGCTGGTTCTGTTGGTGCCTCCAAAATCCTTAGAAAAATTGGTGATGTGTCTCTCTTGATGCTTGGATTGCATGTGGCAGAGTGTCCCACAGGCGTGGTATATATATGTTTGCTTCTGTCTGGGCTAATTAACATTCCCAGACAAAAAAAACGGATCAGGCCACCGGATCAGGTTTCTGCTGGATGCGGCGCAATGCGGCGCTCATAGACTATCATTGTAGACAAAGGCCGGAAGCGCCGGATCCTGCCCTTCCGGCTTTTTGGCCGGAGACAAAAAACGTTACAAAATGCGTCTTTCCTAGACGCTGGAAATAAACCAGACACCGGATCCGGCAGAAAACGGACAGAACGCAGGTAGATGTGGCGCGATCCGGCGCTATATTTTGTCAATGTTAAAAACACCGGATACGGCATGTCTGTTCGCCGCATCCGGTGTTCAAAAAAAGGCCGGACCGCGCCTGATTAAAAAAAACGGATGTGTGAAAGTAGCCTTAGTGTTAATAATATGTCTTGTTTCTTTGGCAAAATCTCTGTAATTTTTTCTATAAACAATAGATATGAGGGAAATCAAAAAGTTCCAAAACAAATATGCAATACCTGTCTACCGTTAGGTCCCACGAAATACAACCAGGATGGTGCAAATATTAATCTGCAATGGATGAAACATAATGGGAAAGGAGGAGAAGGTGGTGGCACACGCTGCTTCATTGACTTGCAGTCAGGTCACTGAAGCTGCGCCCCCTCACAGCCTCAACTGGTTTGAAATATTTACCGCCGTGAAATGGCAGTGAAATTGGACACTTCAAGGTCTATATGCGTGAACAACATGATCGCAAGGTGACCCACTCTCCTTCAAGAACACACTCAGTGAGTGAGGGTCTTAGCTATTTTGTGTTACTCTACAATTATCACACCAAATACATACTTTCCTACATGGTATATTTATCAACAACACAGGAAACACATGATAATGAGGTATTGGTTATTTGTTATGGGTTGCAATGAGGCTTTCAGAGGGCCATGTATGACTTACCCACATCAAATGTCAGCTCGCAACCCATGTCAAGGGTCCTCATTGCTTTGCAAGTCCCTAACCAATTTTGCCTTTAGAGGCCAAAAACAATAGTATGTAAAGCAACACAAAAAAAAGGGGCAAAATACATATGTAACTGTAACATTAGTTGTCCTCCTCCATTTGCCATGGCACACTACCCTCTGGTGTCAAAAAATAATCAGCAAAAATATTCTCACTAGAAGCGGAAAGTGAGGTACTCGGGAGCATGTTGTGTTTCCCCTGGTAATGCCACATTAACCACTCTCCCATCATCCACATCAGCCAAGGATGGTTCTTGTTGTCGGCAGAAATTATGCAAAATAATGGCAGCCTTTATGACTGCCTGGACATTTGCTGGATGCATTTGTAGTTGTGTTTCAAACATACGCCATCTTGAAGTAAAAATTCTAAAAGCACAACTTTCATCAGTAGAATGTTAAAAATTCTCCTTCGGTTGTCAAAAGCTCGACGTGGAAATGGTCGAAGAACATGCCTTGAGAGCGCAAAGCCCTCATCAGCAACCATGATAAATGGTACAGATGGGCCTGAGGCACCAAAAAACACACATGGTTGTGGCAGATTTAAATTAGTGTCAGCAAGTCGCCTAGCTAATCTGGAAGCTCTAAAGATGCGAGCATCAGAGGCACTCCCATATGCCCAATGTCAGCAAGAACAAAACAGTAGTTGCTGTCAGCTACAGCCAGCAGCACAACGGAAAAAAATTTTTTGTAATTAAAAAAAAATGAGAACCTGAGTTTGGCGGCTTCTTGACACGAATGTGTTTTCCATCCAGAGCACCAATGCACTTTGCGAACTCAGTGTCTTCCATGAAACCCTGGGTAATCCTCAACCAGTCTTGTGTGGTTGGCTGAGGCATGAGGCGGCTCTTTAGCTTATCCCAAATCAGATCACAGGTTGAGCGTACAATCCCGGATATGGTTGACGTGCCAAGGAGGAACTCGAAATGGAGGGAAGAATATGAGTGACCAGTAGCCAGGAATCTGTTAACAAAAACCATTTTTGAGATGTGTAACATTCACCATTAATTGTGGATTATGTAGATTTATACATAGTGAAGGTAATACAGCACACATCTATATAAAATATAGGTTTTGTGCAATATAACCCACACCCATTAATGCTACACACAGGTGTCAGTTATAATGGAATTCTCACAAAGTGGCCACGTGAATAGTTTAGTTGTGGCCCATACTATTTGATTGTTAGTAAGAATAGATATACAAACTGTATGTTTGCCTTATTTCTATGGCAATGGTAAAGTAATACATGTTTTGCAGTTACTATTATGGTCATTGTATAACCTAGGGAAATGGAACATTACTCACTAGTAGTGTTGAGCATTCCGATACCGCAAGTATCGGGTATCGGCCGATATTCGCGTTATCGGAATTCCGATACTTAATTCCGATACTTTTTCCATATCGTATACCGGAATCGGAAGTTCCCATAATTCTTTGAGAGGCAATGTGATTTTAGTCAGCCAATGAGGAATCCTACGAAGTGTGGGCACATCCTGTAATGCTGCGGTCATCTTAACTAATGGCATGGCTGTGATTGGCTGCTGAAATGATGTCAGAATGCACTATAAAAGGCGCCGCCGCCATTTTAGCGTCACTGTGCTGTGAACTCAGTAAGGGACAGAACGCTACTCTGCTCACTCTGAGGGACAGTTAGATATTGCGATTTTGTGTACTACTGTGCTTGAGGCAGGCTAGTTTACCAACCGCTGTGTAAAGCTTCATTTTGCCAGTGTTGTTTTAACAGCTCTGTGCAAGGTGTGTGTGTGACAGTGCAGGTGACGCTGCAGTTTGCTCTGCATCCACCGCTGTTTGTAGGCATCTGCACGTGTCACTGACTCTTTTTTTTTTTTTTTTTTTTTTTATTTTGTGGAATTGGTGCAGCTCCATTATATTAGAAAAAAAAATCAAATCTATTAGTGTGACGTGCTTCCATCCGTATACAATACATTGGTTGCAAACACTATAGAATACAAAAGGAGCTTTTCACAGATTGTGGACAGTTGTGTTTCAGTGTTCACTTCAGTCTGTGTTTTTTACTTTTTTTAGTGCAGATCACGCTCCAGTTACATGTTCAAGCACTGCTGCTTGTACTCTGCTGAGCGTGTCTCAGTGGCTCATCCTTTTCATTTATCTCCAATTGGTTCTGCTACATTCCATTTAAAATAAATCTAATCTATTAGTGTGACGCGCTTCCATCCGTATACAATACATTGGTTGCAAACACTATAGAAGTACAGAAAGGAGCTTTTCACAGATTGTGGACAGTTGTGTTTCAGTGTTCACTTCAGTCTGTGTTTTTTACTTTTTTGAGTGCAGATCACGCTCCAGTTACATGTTCAAGCACTGCTGCTTGTACTCTGCTGAGCGTGTCTCAGTGGCTCATCCTTTTCATTTATCTCCAATTGGTTCTGCTACATTCCATTTAAAATAAATCTAATCTATTAGTGTGACGCGCTTCCATCCGTATACAATACATTGGTTGCAAACACTATAGAAGTACAGAAAGGAGCTTTTCACAGATTGTGGACAGTTGTGTTTCAGTGTTCACTTCAGTCTGTGTTTTTTACTTTTTTGAGTGCAGATCACGCTCCAGTTACATGTTCAAGCACTGCTGCTTGTACTCTGCTGAGCGTGTCTCAGTGGCTCATCCTTTTCATTTATCTCCAATTGGTTCTGCTACATTCCATTTAAAATAAATCTAATCTATTAGTGTGACGCGCTTCCATCCGTATACAATACATTGGTTGCAAACAATATAGAAGTACACAAACGGGCCTTTCACAGCTACTGAACATGGGTTTTTAATTTTTAACTAAAATATGTATTTTTTCAAATGACACAAATATAAGTAATGTTGAAGAGGAATAGTCCTACATCCATTGTTTGCACAATATTACAGGTGTACATCATGTCCCTTAATCAACAATGTATTATTATATTTACTTGTATGCTTTTATTTAAAAGCCAAGAACACAGAAGGATAACCTTCGCACTGCAGCTGTTGTCAAAGTTCAACCCACATTATGCACTTCCAACATTGCAGCATTTGAGGCATGATGTGAGTTGGATTGGTCAAAGTTATGGAGTGAGAAGGTTCACCATCAGTACCCTATAGCATAAGTATGCTTTTGTGTTAGCATTTGTGTTAGACATGTGGATATCTGCCATAATATGTCACAATTATTTAGTTACAGATTTGTTACCAACACTAATCATTGAATGGTTTTAAATTTGACGTTTCACTTGTTTACAGCTTAGAAATAAGGGTGTAGCCTGATATCTATGTGTAGCACTAGCCACTTTAACATGTCATGTTTTTTTAAACATGTGTAGCTAGGTAGCAGTAATTTTTGCCGGACACACAGCAGGGGAACAGCAGGCGTTACTGAACCCCACTATCACTATAGCTTGTGTATTGGTCTGTGGACACGACACTTCTGAGCAGCAACTGGCAGTGTTGTAGCCCAGGGAGTATAGCTCAGGTGGTAGAAAGATGAACATAACAGGAGACATGGAAAACGTTGTCAACCAGTTAGTTAATCTGAAACCGGACAGGCAAATTCAGGCGAGATCCATGCCTAGTTCATTTTCAGAAAAGTAAGCCGTTCTACATTATCGTAGGATAGTCGCATGCAACGGTCTGTTAGTACACCACCTGCAGCAGTAAAGACGCGCTCCGATAATACACTGCCAGCAGATCAAGCCAGCACCTCCAATGCATACTGGCTAAGCTCTGGCCATGTATCCAGCTTAGAGACACAAAACTTGAATGGGGAAGAGCCATCTGAGAGTACACTGAGAGGGCAAGACATGTAGTCTGTAACCATCTTACGGAAATGTTGCCTCCTGCTGACTGGAGCCGTCTCGGATGGTGTAGACATTGGTGGCGCTGCCACAAAACTTCGACACATTTGGAACATACTGTTCTTGCCCTGTGCAGAGGCGCTGCTTGTGCTCCTCTTGTTGCAGAGCTGTCTCCACTGCCTCGACGCACAGAGCTGCTTTGTAAATCAGTAGCAGCAGCAGTGCTCTCGGCTGGAATGGAGAACATTATGGATTGCACCAGTGTGTCTTGGTACTTCCGCATTTTACGCTCCCGGTTCAACGGTGTGATGAGGCTTTGTAAGTTGTCCCGGTAGCGAGGGTCTAGGAGGGTGTACACCCAATAATCAGACGTGGTGTGAATGTGTTCGATGCGGCGGTCGTTTCTCAGCCACTGCAGCATGAAATCAACCATGTGCTGCAGACTCCCAACTGGCCAAGAAACGTTGTCCCCTGCAAGAGGCGTCATCTCCGCCTGCTGTGCATCACCCCACCCTTGGTCTACATACTGACTAGAGCATTGTCTACCTCCCTCTGGAGCGATGTCTTCCTCCTCCATTGACTCCTCCTCACAAAAGTCCTTCAAATACATATAAATTTACAAAATTTAAAACTCAAAATTTAAAAACTTTGTATCATAATTCTGTAACATCAGTTTATGGAAACACAATAGCATTACAAAAGGATAGACAAAAAATGTACATTATGTGCTTTGTAAATACATTAAAAGTTTGTAATGGTTATGAAAATATAGACAGCGACTCTGGAGGTTCAATTGTTGATACAGCATGGTACTTTGAAAGTCCTCCAGCCCTTTGTGAGAACCACGTTGCGCTGACTGTCCAGAAGGTGATGGAATTTGTGACTCCTCATCCTCCTCACAAAGTCCTTCAAATACATATAAATTTACAAAATTTAAAACTCAAAATTTAAAAACTTTGTATCATAATTCTGTAACATCAGTTTATGGAAACACAATAGCATTACAAAAGGATAGACAAAAAATGTACATTATGTGCTTTGTAAATACATTAAAAGTTTGTAATGGTTATGAAAATATAGACAGCGACTCTGGAGGTTCAATTGTTGATACAGCATGGTACTTTGAAAGTCCTCCAGCCCTTTGTGAGGAACCACGTTGCGCTGACTGTCCAGAAGGTGATGGAATTTGTGACTCCTCATCCTCCACCTCTTCCAAAACCTCATGCCTTAGTGCTTGCAGTGTTTTTTGAAGCAGGCAGATAAGGGGGACAGTCAGGCTGACTAGTGCATCATCTGCACTCGCCATCCGCGTTGACTCATCAAACGCACGCAAAACGTGGCAGATATCCTTCATAGAGTTATTCGCCACTCATTACACTGGCAGTGGCTGCCCATTCATTATAGGATCCAATTCTAATTACTGGTTCTCACCAACATAGCTCTCCACAGCGCAGCACCCCCTACATCTCCTCCCTTATTTATATTTATCGGCCTAACCGACTGCTGCACTCTGCAAACGACCTTCGACTAACCTCTGCACTAATCCGTACCTCCCACTCCCAACTCCAAGACTTCACCCGCGCTGCGCCAATCCTCTGGAATGCTCTACCCCAAGAAATTAGGACTATCCGCAATTTGGATGGTTTCAGGCGCTCCCTCAAAACACATTTGTTCACAGTGGCCTATCACATTCACTAATCAAAGTCATTCTATGTGTAATTCTGTGTGTGTAGCCCATTCACTATCTCCATGCATCCCTCACTTCCTTAAAATGGCTGGACCATCATTGTAAAAACACCATTGTATATAAACACCTGTACTTTGTATCTCCCACACCTCATTGTAGATTGTAAGCTTTCACCAGCAGGGGCGGCTGATTTTGCTTTAATTATTGTATTGTTAACGTTGTTACTTATGACTCGTGTTTTGAAACTGTTAAACTGTAAAGCACTGCGGAATATTATGGCGCTATATAAATAAATAATATTATTATTCTTATTATAGAGGCCCACTCAGTAGTGGTGAAGTGTGAACGCCGCAAATTGCGAGTTGACTGCGCCTGATGCAGCTGATACTCCATTACTGTTGGCTGCTGCTCACACAACCGCTCCAACATATGTAACGAGGAATTCCACCTGGTGGGTACGTCACATATAATGCGATGTTCATGAAGGTGAAATCTGCGTTGCAGAGCTGCAATCAGCGATCTGGCCATGCTGGAACGTCGCAAGTGAGCGCACTCTAGGCGGACCTTGTGCAGCAGTGCATCAAGATCCGGATAGTCCCTCAAAAAACTCTGCACGACCAAGTTGAGCACATATGACAGACATGGTATGTGAGTGAGGTTGCCAAGGCCCAGAGCTGACACCAGATTTCGGCCATTGTCACACACTACCAAGCCTGCCTGTAGATTCTCTTCCAAAAACCACACGTCGCTCTCCTGCTTTATGGCATTACAGAGCTCCTGCGCTGTGTGGCTAAGATTCCCCATGGAAATTAATTTCAGGATGGCCTGTTGACATTTGGACACGGCTGTGCTCATATCGGTCGCAACAGGTAAACGTTCACGGGTCCATGTGGAGGTAGACCGTGACGGCTCCTGCAGCGATGATTCTGAGGAACTGGAATAGGGAGGAATCAATGTGTACAGACTTGATTCCTGCAATCCTTGGAGTTGGCAGAACACGTACAGCGCCACTCGCAAGATCAGTACCCGGCTGCACAACATTGACCCAATGGGCAGTGAGGGAAAGGTATTGTCCCTGGCCATGGGTGTTAGAACCCTCTTGTTAGGTTTTGTTTCAGTTTGCTGGTCACATGACCTTTTTTCCCTATTTAGTCTGGCTCCGCCCTTCTGGCTTTGCTTGACTTCATTGTATTATCTACTGTTAAGCTAGCCGGGTGCTTAGGTGCCTTAATCTGTGAGTTTTGCTTGATGTTAGGATCACAAAGTATTTATTTTTCTGTTTAATTATCCATGCTACAATTTATGTTAGGAAGGTGTCCACCTTTTCTCCCAGTCCCTAGATCTTGTAGGGATTACTCCCTCGCAACTATAGGTCTTCGTTCACACTAGATGAGGACTTTAGCGGGTCTGGTCGCAGGATCAGGTTCCCCGTTACATCGTAGGG
Organism: Oophaga sylvatica; assembly: GCA_033576555.1. Lineage (NCBI taxonomy): Eukaryota > Metazoa > Chordata > Amphibia > Anura > Dendrobatidae > Oophaga > Oophaga sylvatica. The sequence continues at coordinate 57,789,929 of JARQOD010000005.1, forward strand.
ATTCAGCTTAGTTGTATTGTAGGGACAGAATTCCCTTCTTTCCTTACTGGTTGTAGCAGATCATAACAATGGGTACTGGTCCACGCATCGGTGGTCAGGTGGACCTTGCTACTGAGGGCTTTTAGTAGCGCATGTTTAATTTTTCCCTCAACATGCTTTTGCAGACCAGGGACGGCTTGCCTGCTGAAATGAAATCGGCTTGGCACATTGTATTGTGGGATTGACAATGATATTCAGTTACGGAAACTGTCTGTCTCCACCAGCCTGAATCACAGCATTTCAAGGGACAGGAGTTTTGCAATGCCAGCATTCAGAGCCTGTGCTCGTGCATGGTTTGCGGAGTATGGCCGTGTTTTATCCCATGCCTGTGCTACCGCTGGCTGTTTTGTGGCCTGGGAGTGTGAGGATGACAGGGAACTTGCTGCTGTGTGTGGAATAACAGTTTGTCTCTGGACAACAGTGGCCGAGGTTCTTCCATGGCGATCCTGTGAGGAAGCATAACCAGCTGTGTGTGAGCTCGATGAAGAGGCTTCAACACAACCTGAAGATGTAGGTGCTGCTGTAGGTTGGCCTACATCTCCAGTGTGTCTTTGTAACTCAACTACGTGCTTTGTCCGCACATGTTTCCACATATTTGTGGTATTGAGGTGACTGACACTTTTAGCTATTTTTAATTTTTGATTACACAGCTTGCATTTCACATAGCAAATATCATGTGCAAGTGTGTGAAAAAAGGACCACGCAGTGCAAGTCCTGGGAGCGCACGTTTTGACTTTTGGAAGACAACTGCTCCGAACAGGTGCCAAACTGGAGGCTACAGGCAACCGAGTCTGCAGCCTAACTCTCCCTCCTGTTTGTACCGTTGGGGCAATGTCTTCCTCTATCTTCCTTCTATCACTAACCATTTCTCTAGGCCTCTCCCAGCTTTCAACCAAAGTACTGGTTCTCACCCACAAAGCTCTCCACAGTGCAGCACCCCTCCTACATCTCCTCCCTCATTTCTATCTATCGGCCTAACCGACTGCTGCGCTCTGCAAACGACTTTCGACTAACCTCTGCACTAATACGTACCTCCCACTCCCGACTCCAAGACTTCTCCTGCTCTACGCCAATCCTCTGGAATGCTGTACCCAAGAAATTAGGACTATCCACAATTTGCATGGTTTCAGGCGCTCCCTCAAAACACATTTGTTCAGAGCGGCCTATCACATTCACTAATCAAAGTCATTCTATGTATTCTGTGTAAGTGTGTGTGTGTCTCTAGCCCATTCACTATCTCCATCCCTCAGTCCCTTAAGATGGCTGGAACATCATTGTAAATGCACCATTGTATATAAACACCTATACTTTGTATCTCCCCCATCTCATTGTACATTGTAAGCTGTCACGAGCAGGGGCGACTTATTTAGCTTAAATTATTGTATTGTTAACGTTGTTACTTATGACTTGTGTTCTGAAACTGCTAAACTGTAAAGCGCTGCGGAATATGATGGCGCTATATAAATAAATATTATTATTATTCCTCTGAGCTGCTCCCACCACCTTCCTGTTCTTCATGCCATGTTGGGTATTGGACCTCATCATCTCCACTACCCTCTTCCAACACCTGCTGTTGGGTGGTCTGGCCAGCACCATGCTCAACAGAAACTGGCACCTGGGTCTCATCATCATCATCAGATGCGTTCTGCGGTGTGCTGACCATCGGCACTGTCTCACCCGCCTCTTCAGATTCAGAGAGACACAGCTGTTGCGCATCACTGCATACTCCCTCTTCTTCACATTACAGAATGCTGCTTGGCTGGGCCCCTGTTTGCAAGCCAATAGATTCTGAGAACAGAAGCAGACACTCAGCTGGCTCCTGTACAGAACTCTCTGACTGCCTGGGCAATTTGCCAGGCGGTGAAGAGACAGATGGTTGCCCAACAGTGCTGTGGTCCTGAGAGGAGGTGGAAGCAATTGAAGTCGATGCATTGGCTGAGATCCAAACAACAACGGCTTCAATTTGTTCTTCCCGCAGCAGGGGGGTACTCCGAGCTCCTACAAAAGTGCGCATAAAGGAACGCTCACGGCCCGGGGAAAACTGGTGGATGCTGTGTCACTGGGGGCCGCAGCAGCCACAGAATCCCCACGTCCTCTCCCTGAAGAAACTCCACGACCACGTGCCTTACTCCCTGCCTTCTTCATCTTGGTAGATTGATAAAGAAAGTCTGAAAAGTTATAAGGCCTAAGTGTGGTTATTCCGCAGAGACTGCAGTGAACACTGCACACAACTGTTCAGTAGGTGTGAAAGGCCCCTTTGTGTACTTCTATAGTGTTTGCAACCAATGTATTGTATACGGATGGAAGCGCGTCACACTAATAGATTTTATTTATTTGTAATAGAGTGGAGCAGCAACAATTAGAGAAAAATTTCAAGGATGTGCCAGTGACACACGCTCAGCAGACTACAACCAGCAGTGGTTGAAGAACTAACTGGAGCGTGATCTGCACTCCAAAAAGGAAAACCTCAGACTACAGTGAACACTGCACACAACTGTTCACTACCCAACGCGTCTCAGCAGGAAGGCAGTCTGTGCGTCAAAACAAAGGCGCAAGCATACATCCACGTACCCTGTTTATAAAGCTATATAAAAAAAATTATGTAGTAGTGACGCACACTTTATTGAGGTACAGTATTACATCGCCATTCACCATCTGTGGCTATGCAGTCTCATCTATATATACCTTATCTATCCGTTGTCATGCTTGCAAGTCGACAGTCAGGCATAAATAGCAATTTTCACTATGCACTATGCACTTTTTAAAGGTTATGTTTGTTAATAAACATGATTATTGCCACATATTATGAGTATTACATGATGGAAATTGTATAATTTTGTATAAACTGTTTAGTGACATTATTCAGCAAATGTAACATTTTAGTAATGTCACAGATAACTTGTAATGCTGATGATGTTTTGAAGTCAGACATTCATTGTCTATACAATAAAAATGGTGTACATACTGTTACTTATCCATCATTAATGGATTCAGATATGTACTTGTATGCTTTTATGTACAACCGTATAGCAGATTCCTTAACTAATTTATTTTGTGGTTTGCATTGCTGTTCAACATGTTAATGTATGTGTTTATGTTTGTCAATTCTTTATTTATCTAGATATTAGTTTAAATGAAATCATCATCTTATGGTAGTAAAGGTTATCTTTCTCTTGTTTGAAGTATAGACATTTAAAATTGACAGGTAACAAGGAAATTACTTTATCTAGTATTTAAACATCCTCCTTGACCCTGGGCTCCAACACCGCCAGTTGTTGCTCGGAAGTGCTGTTAGCACAGTCAACACTTGCTCCTGTGTTACTGGGGTTCAGTAACGTCAGCTGGTCCTCGGTTGTGCCATTGGCTCTTTTCCTTCTGCTGCCCCTCCGGGTTCCAGTACCGTCAGCTGGTTCTCCGCAGTGCCTTTGGCCTAGGTGCCTCTATCTTGGTATCCGAGTTCCAGCAACGTCTGCTGGTCCTTGGTAGTGCTTTGGAGCACAGGTACCTCCTGCTTAGTAACCGTGTCCCAGTAACGTCAGCTGGTCCTCGGTTGTGCCATTGGCTCTTTTCCTTCTGCTGCCCCTCCGGGTTCAGTAACGTCAGCTGGTCCTCGGTTGTGCCATTGGCTCTTTTCCTTCTGCTGCCCCTCCGGGTTCCAGTACCGTCAGCTGGTTCTCCGCAGTGCCTTTGGCCTAGGTGCCTCCATCTTGGTATCCGAGTTCCAGCAACGTCTGCTGGTCCTTGGTAGTGCTTTGGAGCACAGGTACCTCCTGCTTAGTAACCGTGTCCCAGTAACATCAGCTGGTACAAGATTGTGCTACAAATACAAGATACGGAACAAGAGACACAAGAACAATAAGCAGAAGATCTAAAAGCAGAAGAACATGAAGTATAAGACCAAAATGAAGAGCAAAATATATGCTCTAAATTCTAAGCAGAAGAAGACTAAGCAGTGTATGGGGGTGAGTCCGTTCCTCCTCGTGGTGCCCCTGGAAAATGCCTGCTGCTGCAGGCTAAACTGAACACGGACAAATACTGTTGTAATTTAAATCTTTTGTGACAGCAAGAACGGAAGGATGAAAAATTCATACTTTGACAGATTACAAGTACAGGATTCTCTGTCACAAATAAGAATATGATGAAGAAGATGAAGCAGAATATGAATAAGAATAATAGTTTAATAAGAAGAATATGAGTAATGTTAACAAAGATGAATAGCAAGAAGTTTAAGAAGAAGATAAAGAAGGTGAAGATGAAGAATAATTTGATGAAAAAGATGATGCTGCAGAAGATTATGAAGGAGAAAGTGTGTGAAAAGTTAAAAAGGTGAAGATGAAGAGCATGGAAGTTGTGTAATATACATATTTGCCAAAATATAAAAAACGTTAACATTGTCAATTTCTTCGTCAATCCGAACATCTTTAAAAAAAAAATATTTATGCTATTCCATTTGATTGGGTTAAACATCTATGCCTTTAATGTCTCCTCAACCTTCCACAATACATTCTACATTACTCTTTCTTGTTTTCCTTCATGTACAATTAACCAACAAGGCAAGAATGGGTTTTTTTTAATTTCGATATTTTGTTCCCATAGACTTACATGGGACTTCCGGTATCGATATCGGGTATCGCCGATATTTTAGTGATATCGGCGATACCATTCCGATTCCGATACTTTAGGATATCGGAAAGTATCGCTCAACTCTACTCACTAGACATTTAACCACTTAACCCACAACGATGGTTTGCAATTTATTGGTCACATTATCATGCTTAGCACAAACAAATTACCTCACGGTTACTAGCAAACGCTCCTATGGAGAAATGCTTAGTCGCATGCAGGTGTCTTGTCTGAGAAGGTAAGGCCGCAAAACATGAAGTATATTGTCAAAGCTGGGAAAAGAAAGATGACAAAAAGCAACAAACTTTACCGGGTATCTGTGAAGTTCATTGTACAATTTAGAAAAATGACCATATGCCCCACGTAACAATAGTAGAGGGTGAACCCATAGCCTCTTTTGCAGCCGTGATTCCTCATCAAGCATATGGTGGCAAACCCCAAACCAACGTGACAACCATGCCAACCACAACAACGCCTCATTGTCACTATACATATCTGTGACAACAAAGGATTCATAACACACACCCCAAAGATGATATGTCATCGGCAAAAACTTTTTAGGAACTGTTTTAAGACATAATCACTAATTGATCACACCTTCGCATGTTCCAAGCCTTTAATTAATGCCTTAACCCCTCATATGGAGCTGAAAACCTTTGTGTGTGATACGTATTAACACGGACAGCACACGGATGACATACGTATGGCATACGTGCACACACGGACATGGATAGCTCCGGGACCGTTTCTGCACATACCAGAAATATCTGGACGTGTGAGACTGGCCTAAAATGGAGGTGATGAAATGAAGAATTACAGCTCACAAATGCAGGGGATAAAGTAGAGGGGGCAGTTAGAGAGTGAGCTGTAGTGTACAGAAGCTACTCACAATCCCAGGATTACTTAAAGGGGAAGGACACACTCTGGACTGGGTCACTACACACTCGCAAGTGAGACCCCAGCCTTAGAGTCCTACTTCAGGGAGGAAATCAACTTTATCTTAATGCATCTCTATGCAAGAAAATGGATATAAAATATTGACTAGGTGGCATATCATCACAGCCAATCTTCATAGCTTCAACAAAGCGTATAGCTCAATGTGCTGGAGATGCCTCTCTAAGAATCAAATTATTCTGGTCCGTGATCCTCAGCTCCATAAATCAGATTCTTAAAACACAGCTCATCGTTACTCCAGAAATATGTCTACTACACCTTTTCCCAGACTAAATAACAAGAAACAAACTATTTCTTCTCAGACACCTACTTACCTCAGCAACAATTTTGATTTCTACTGTGTGGAAATCCAAATCAGCACCCTCTATCATCCAGTGATAGTCCAAGGTAGAACAAATCTACAGACTTGGAGAGCTCTTGCGTTGGGAACTCAGGAGACACACATGCTTTATAAATCTGGACTCCCTGGCGACTTTTTATCAGCTCCACCTCCAGATTATACTCACCGTTAGGAAATGCCCTAACCGTCCATCCATACCCTAACATTGCACTCTCACACCACTAAGAGTACACATCATTTTCTTGGGTTTAACAGAACTGGACTCCCACCACCTTCCACTTGCCCCACTCTCCCATTGTCCATAACATTATTCTGATGACTTGTTCATTATGAAGTGTAACATGTCTCAAAGTTTACCCTTTACAGATTACCCCATGTCCTTTTATTACTACTAATCTTTTTATTTTAGCTGATCAATTAACTGCCTGTATCTGTGAAAAGGTTATTACTTCATTGTAACCTTTGTTGTAACCATTTTATAAAATCATAATAAAAAGAATTTGAAAATTAAAATGGAAACTCTTATAAACTGTTCCTGAAATCACAATAGAAATAAGTCGCCCCAATGGCAAGTTTGAAAATTTGAAAATTGTGTTTTTTTCCTCCAATACTTTGATTATACTGCTGGAATAATCCAGTTTCATTTAAATGAAAATAATCTAATTGTCAAAAAATTCCACATTTTATTTTAAATATCTTAATAACTCGTTTCTTATCATTTTTGCATTTTAAGCATGGGTTGATATTACCCAGCCCCTGCTTTGTATATACTACTGCAACCAATAGGAGAAAGTGATTGATATCCACAGAGTATTCATAAGCAGCGATTACACTACAAGTTTCATCAAGAAAAGATTTTTTTTAATTAAAATTATTTTACTGTTGCACAACGGAAAGGTGGACAAAAATGGACAGAAGCAAGATATCCTGACAAAATTTCATTTTGCAGACACTGTGTTTCGAGGTACTGCCCCTTGTCAGTGCAAAATGTGAGATCTGATCAGACGTCTCTCACCCAGCCAAATAAGATCTCACACTTTGCGCTGATGAGGGGCAGTACCCTGAAACACAGTGTCTGCAAATTGAGATTTTGGCATTTATGCCAAGTCATGTGACAAGGCTCATTAAAGAGACGACATTGACTCTTAGAATGGCTACTTCCTATTGGTGGCACTAGAGTTCTGGTCCTCTTTCTCTCTGAAGAGACAATTTGCATATATGTACATGTCATCTGAATTTTATTCTGGGCCAAAAGAAGGTCAAGGTATTATCCTTTCTTTGATTATTGTCGAGTTTTAGTGCCCCTTCTGCCATCCATACATCATTACCTGCACTTTGGTGAGCCGACCATTGCATGTGGTTTGTTTTCTCTCCTAACTATTCTCACACAATGATCAAAGAGTAAATGATGCTCCCTGGCACCATCTTGACAGGTTCATAAATAACCATCACTTCATCTCTACAGGTGGGCTATAAACAGCCAGAATCACAAAGCTTCCCATAAAAACTGAAGTAGTTGATTAAATACAAACTACCCTTGGCACTAATAAAATCCTGCAGTACAAATTACACTGATTTTGCAGATTTTTTTGTTGTGGAGATGGCTGAAAGTGAAGCACATACTCTGACGAATACATTAGGAAATTGCTTAAGTGCCAATTCTGCTCATATAACATTGTTGTAGGAAACCATTGATTTCAAATGTCACATTCTCCTGTGGCTGCTCGGCAGAGACAGTATGAATGTGGTGCAATATATGGATGCAAGATCTCAATAGTGTTCTAAGTTCTCATAGGTCTCATGACTTTCGTTTATAACAGTTGCCACAACGCTGTGCAAGATCTGTTGTATGACAGGCGGCAAGGCCTCCATTATCATAGGGTCCAACATGGTCTGATCTGGTTTTCATCATTTGTCAATCTGTGAAGCTGCCACTGTTACAACTGACAGATCTGTAAGCATAGGAAGGAGCACTTCCTCCAGGCACAGTTTGTTAGGGAGCAGGATGAGGGTGTCGGAGATACAACATACCCTCCCTCTCTTTCCTGTGTTCCTTTAAGTTACAGCAGCTGAGGCTTCTTACCCACTGTTGATCTTGGCAGCAGCTCTGTTGTGATAGACTGAAGTGGAAAGGGTAGCGAGTCTGCTCAACATGGCGCTGTAGGACTGGTAAGTACAGTATCTGTAAAACTACAGTACAGTGGCATGCAACAGTTTTGGCACTCTTGGTCAAAATTACAGTTTTGTGAATAGTTAAGCTAGTTGAAGATGAAATGATCTCTAAGGCCCTGTGCACACGTTGCGTTTTTCAACGTGCGTAAACGCATACAACTCGCAGCACAGTGCACATGCAATGCAATCCAATGGGAACCGCAGGTATGCTGTGCACATGCTGCGGAAAAAAACGCGCGGTTTCGCAGCACTTTATTTTCCGCAGCATGTCAATTCTTTGTGCAGAACTGCAGCGTTTCTGCGCCCATTGACTTGCATTGAGTCGGGCACTTCCGCAGCAAAACCGCAGGTCAAAAAAGATCTGCGGTTTTGCTGCGGGTGAAACCGCTGCAGTTCGGGAGGAGGGAAGTGTGTGGGCGGAGTGTGGGCGTGTATAGTGTGCAGCGCTATGTGTGTGGGCGGAGTGTGGGCGTGTATAGTGTGCAGCGCTATGTGTGTGGGCGGTGTGTGGGCGTGTATAGTGTGCGGCGCTATGTGTGTGGGCGGTGCGTGGGAGTGTATAGTGTGCGGCGCTATGTGTGCCGGTGTCTGCGTGAAAGGTGTATGTGCGGCGGTGTGCGGGGCTGTGTGCGTGATCGGTGTATGTGCGGCGGTGTGCGGGGCTGTGTGCGTGATCGATGTAAGTGCGGCGGTGTGCGGGGCTGTGTGTGTGTCTCCGTGTATGCAGGCATCATCAGATGGGACTACAAGTCCCATCCGGCTATGCCTGCTACAGTGACAGTGACTGACACATTAGCCAATGATGGGACAGTAGTAGTCCCATCATCCGGCTAATGTGCTGAATGTAAAAAAAAAAAAAAAACACATACATTACATACAACATATAACATACACATGATATACAGAACATACAATGACATACAGAACATACAATGACATACAGAACATACAATGACATACAGAACATACAATGACATACAACACATAACATTGAGCACATACTCACCTATTCCCCGACGCCATCTATCTGTGTACCACTCTGCCACCGGGATAGAATGACGTCACTTCCATTCATTCTCTCACGGCAATGCTGGGTGAGAAAATTCCCACGCAGCATTGCCTTAAAGTGAGAGAATGAACTCAGGTAACCTCAGTGACGCACTGCAGGATCCATTGTCTCCTGTCAGTGCATCACTGGGAGGCCCTACAGAGCAGTGGCATCACCTGATGTCACTGTTCTATAGGGGAGACCATCATGGGACACTCGTTATTAATTAGACTGCGTCGGACAGGGAGTATACGGTTGTTTTATTTTTTTACGTTTTATTACAGGAGATCGAGGGCGTCACTTGGATCTGAGCGTATAATAAAGATATGAAAACCGTGTTGTGTTTTATTTCATTAAAATAATTTATTCTTATGCGTGTGTTGTTTTTTTTAATCCTTTTTTAATATACATTCATGGACAAAAGTTTTGAGAATGACACAAATATTAATTTTTACAAAGTCTACTGCTTCACTTTTTCTAATGGCAATTTGCATATACTCCAGAATGTTATAAAGAGTGATCAGCTTAACAGCAATTACTTGCAAAGTCAATATTTGGCTAGAAAATTTATCCCCCAAAACACATTTCAACATCATTGCAGCCCTGCCTTAAAAGGACCAGCTAACCTCTTTTCAGTGATTGCTCCATTAAAACAGGTGTGGGTGTTGATGAGGACATGGCTGGAGATCAATCTGTCATGATTAAGTAAGAGTGACACCACTGGACACTTTAAAAGGAGGTTGGTGCTTGGCATCATTGTTTCTCTTCTGTTAACCATGGTTATCTCTAAAGAAACACGTGCAGTCAGCATTGAAATGCACAAAAATGGCCTAACAGGGAAGAGTATCGCAGCTAGAAAGATTGCACCTCAGTCAACAATCTATCGCATCATCAAGAACTTCAAAGAGAGAGGTTCCATTGTTGCCAAAAAGACTCCAGCACCCAAGAAAGACCAGCAAGCGCCAGGACCGTCTCTTAAAAGTGTTTCAGCTGCGGGATTGGGCTACCAGCAGTGCAGAGCTTGCTCAGGAATGGCAGCAGGCAGGTGTGAGTGCATCTGCACGCACTGTGAGGCGGAGACTCTTGGAGCAAGGCCTGGTCTTAAGGAGGGCAGCAAAGAAGCCACTTCTCTCCAGAAAAAACATCATGGACAGACTGATATTCTGCAAAAAGGTACAGGCAGTGGACTGCTGAGGACTGGGGTAAAGTTATTTTCTCTGATGAATCCCCTTTTCGATTGTTTTGGACATCATGAAAACGCCTCATTCGGAGAAGACAAGGTGAGCGCTACCACCAGTCTTGTCTCATGCCAACTGTTAAGCATCCTGAAACCATTCATGTGTGGGGTTGCTTCTCAGCCAAGGGAATCGGCTCTCTCACAGTCTTGCCTAAAAACACAGCCATGAATAAAGAATGGTACCAGAATGTCCTCCAAGAGCAACTTCTCCCAACCCTCCAAGAGCAGTTTGGCGATCAACATGCCTTTTCCAGCATGATGGAGCACCTTGCCATAAAGCAAAGGTGATAACTAAATGGCTCAGGGAACAAAACATAGAGATTTTGGGTCCATGGCCTGGAAACTCCCCAGATCTTAATCCCATTGAGAACTTGTGGTCAATCATCAAGAGATGGGTGGACAAACAAAAACCTAAAAATTCTGACAAAATGAAAGCATTGATTGTGCAAGAATGGACTGCTATCAGTCAGGATTTGGTCCAGAAGTTGACTGAGAGCATGCCAGGGAGAATTGCAGAGGTCCTGAAGAAGAAGGGTCAACACTGCAAATATTGACTTGTTGCTGCATTAACTCATTCTAACTGTCAATATAAGCTTTTGTTACTCATATGTTTGCAATTATATTTCTGTCTGTGATAAAAACATCTGTCAAACACACATAAAAACCAGAGGGCAGCAGATCATGTGAAAATATAATATTTGTGTCATTCTCAAAACTTTTGGCCATGACTGTAAGATTAATAATGGATAGACGTCTTATTGACGCCTCTCTATTATTAACCGGGCTTAATATCACCTTACAATAGCAAGGTGATATTAACCCCTTATTACCCCATATCCCTACAGGGGAGTGGGAAGAGAGGGGCTAAGTGCCAGAATTGGTGCATCGCACAGATTCGCCAATTCTGGGGCGGCTGGGTGCTGGTATTTTTAGCCAGGGGGGGCGCCAATATCCATGGCCCCTACCTAGGCTATGAATATCAGCCCGCAGCTGTCTGCGTAGTCTTTCTGGCTATAAATTATAGGGGGACCCCACGTCAATTTTTTGGGGGGGTCCCCCTATTTTAATAGCCAGTGAAGGCTAGCTGCGGGCTGATATTCATAGCCAGGGAAGATCCATGGGTAGTAACCCCTTCCCAGGCTAGAAATATTGGCCCCGGCTGTCGGCTTTCCCCCTCTGGCGCAGAAAATTGCGCGGGAGCCCACGCCATTTTTTTCCTGTTTTTTTTATTAACTATTGCGTTAAGATTTTGTGTGTGTGTACGCGTGTGTCTTTAACTATTTATGTACCATTTTATCTATCTAACTACCTATATATCTTTCTGTCTATCTATATATCTATCTTTCTATATATATTTCTTACTATCTATTATCCATCTATCTATGTATTTTCTATCTATCTATCTATCTATCTATCTAACTACTGGTATCTATTATCTATCTATCTCTATCTGTGTGTAATAGAGTGTGGGTTGGACAAATGTAAAAGAGGAGTTTGGACAGGAAATTACATCACAAATCTTTTATTTTTGTTAAACAACATATCTTTATTTAGCTGTCAAAAACGCATACAAAAACGCATGAGAAAAAGCATGAAAAACCGTGTCAAAACCGCGCCAAAACTGCGTCAAAAAAGGACATGCGTTTTCTACCAAGAGGTGCGGATTCGGCGCGGAAAAATCCGCAGGCAAATCTGCAACATGTGCACAGGCCCTAAAAGGTCTAAAGGTACAGATGACACATTTCCTTAGTATTTTAGGCAAGTATATATATATATATATATATATATATATATATGTATATATATATATATATATATATATATATATTTTTTTTTTTTTTTTCATCTTTTACATTTTAAAATGACAAAAAGGAAAATGGGTTCATGCAAAAGTTTGGGCACCCTGCATGGTTAGTACCTAGTAGCTCCCACTATTGACAGTATTACAGCTTGAAAAAATTTTTTGTAGCTAGACATGAGTCTTTTAATTCTTGTTTGAGGGATTTTCATCCATTCTTCCTAGGAAAATTCTTCCAGTTCTGTGAGATTCCTGGGTCATCTTCAGGGCCGGTTTTAGACAAAGTGGGGCCCTGGGAAAAAGTTTAAAGTGGGGCCCCAAATGCACATATTGCACCATCACACAGAAACATTTCTGTTGTATTTATAAAGCGCTAAGTTCAGGCCGCTAAACGAGCGAGATCGATAATATTGAAGTTGTTCAATGCTTGTTTCCTGGCCTCGTTAGGGTAGGTGTACACGTTCAGTAATTGGCAGCGCTTTGGATGCAGCACATGTCCGCTACATCCAAAGAGCTGTCAGCTATTGAACGCAGGTGAATCCACATGTGTTCATTGAACCACGCGGATTCACTGCCTCCGAAAAATTGTACGGGTGGAATTTATTTTGTTGAGGTTCGTGTTTCCGCAAGATAAATAGATGTGACGGTCTGGAGAGATGTGCCGAATGTCCATCTCCATGGGTGAGCTACGGGAATCGGTGCACTCAAAGTGGACCGAAATCCCATCCACTGTGCTGTAACATCTGGAAGCTGCACAAGTACGCAGCGTCCAAACCGCATTGTTTACTGACTGCGTGCACTTACCCTTACTCCAGATGAGGAAGAATGATTGGTACAGATAGTCCTTGAGACAGTATAATGCAGGTCCCATATAGTACATGTAGTAAAATGCACTCTCTATGGTCCTTGATAGAGTATAATGCTGCCCTTCTCAGAGTATACTGCAGCCCCCCTCAGAGAGTATACTGCAGCCCTCCCTGAGAGTGTGTACTACAGCCCCCTGAGAGTGTTTACTGCAGCCCATCATAGAGTATAATGCAGCCCCCATAGAGTATAATGTAGTCCCCTCAGAGTATAATGCTGCCCCTCAGAGTATAATGCAGACCCCCCACACAGTATAATGCAGCCCCTTCAGAGTATAATGTAGCCCCCTCAGAGTATAATGCAGCACCACACACACAGTATAATGCAGGTCCCATCCCCACAAAGTATAATTCTGCCCCCACAAACACACACAGTATAGTGCAGCCCCTCCACACACAGTAAAATGCAGCCCCTACGCACACACAATATAATGCAACCCCTTCATAATATAATGCAACCCCACACACACAGTATAATGCAGCCCCCATAAACATGCACACAGTATAGTGCAGCCCCATGCACAGTATAATTCAGCCCCCACACACAGTAGAATGCAGCTCCCGACACACAGTATAATGCAGCCCCTTCAAAGTATAATGCAACCCCTAAGAGTGTAATGCAGGGCCCTAAGAGTAAAATGCAGCCCCCCACACAGTATTATGCAGCCCACACACAGTATAATGCAGCCCTTTCAGAGTACAATGCAGCCCCTAAGAGTATAATGCAGCACCCTCAGAGTATAATTCAGCCCCCACACAGAGTATAATGCACCCCCTGAGTATAAAGCAGCCCCTCAGAGTATAATGCAGCCCCAGAGTATAATGCAGCCCCCTAACAGTGTAATGCAGCCCCACACACAGTATAATGCAGCCCACACACAGTATAATACAGTATCCCACACACAGTATAATGCAGCCCTTTCAGAGTACAATGCAGCCCATAAGAGTATAATGCAGCACCCTCAGAGTATAATGCAGCCCCAACACACAGTATAATGCAGCCCCCCAGAGTATAAAGCAGCCCTCTCAGAGTACAATGCAGCTCCCTTAGAGTATAATGCAGCCCTACACACAGTATAGTGCAGCCCCCACACACAGTATAATGCAGCCTCCCACACAGTATAATGCAGCGCCCCACACACAGTATAATGCAGTCCCACCACACAGCATAATGCAGCCCCCACACACAGTATAATGTAGCCCCCACACAGTATGATGCAGCCCCCCACACACAGTATGATGCAGCCCCCACACACAGTATAATGCAGCCCTCACACAGAGAATAGAGCAGCCCCCACACACAGCATAATTCAGCCCCACAGAAAGTATAATGCAGCCCCCACACACAGTATAATGCAAACCATACACACACAGTGTAATGCAGCCCACCCACAGAATAGTACAGTCCCTCCACACACAGCGTAGTATACCCCCACACACAGTGCAGCCCCCACACACAGTATAACACAGCCACCACACACAGTACAATGCAGCCCCCCACATACACAGTATAGTGCAGCCCCCACCCACAGT
>JARQOD010000005.1:57804635-57846337 GCA_033576555.1 Oophaga sylvatica
TTATCCTCAGAAGCAGAGATGACTCTTGGTCTTCCTTTCCTGGGGCGGTCCTCATGTGAGCCAGTTTCTTTGTAGTGCTTGATGGTTTTTGCAACTGCACTTGGGGACACTTTCAAAGTTTTCCCAATTTTTCGAACTGACTGACCTTCATTTCTTAAGTAATGATGGCCACTCCTTTTTCTTTACTTAGCTGCTTTTTTCTTGCCATAATACACATTCTAACAGTCTATTCAGTAGGACTATCAGCTGTGTATCCACCAGACTTCTGCACAACACAACTGATGGTCCCAACCCCATTTCTAAAGCAGGAAATCACACTTATTAAACTTGACAGGGCACACCAGTGAAGTGAAAACCATTTCCGGTGACTACCTCTTGAAGTTTATCAAGAGAATGCCAAGAGTGTGCAAAGCAGTAATCAAAGCAAAAGGTGGCTAGTTTGAAGAACCTAGAATATAAGACATATTTTCAGTTGTTTCACACTTTTTTGTTAAGTTTATAATTCCACATGTGTTAATTCATAGTTTTGATGCCTTCAGTGTGAATGTACAATTTTCATAGTCATGAAAATACAGAAAAATCTTTGAATGAGAAGGTGTGTCCAAACTTTTGGTCTGTACTGTATCTATTTACAATATATACACTGTAAGTCAGGGACATGAGTAGGGGTGTAGGACGGTTACTCCCCAAATCTACTACAATAGATCTGGTATTTCTGAACACGACTATACCAAATATGTGTATATTTTATATTTTATTTTATTGTTTTTTATTGTTTTATTTTGAATGGGGCAAAAGGGAGGTGATTTGAACTTTTACTTTTCACATGCTTCAATAGTCTATATGGGAAACTAGAAGCTGCAATCTTCTGATCACCTTGTGCTGCACAGAGCAGGGCTGCAGCGAGATGCCCAAACGAGATAGTCGTTGGGGAGATTCAGACCCCACTTGCTTTGGCATCCTGCAGACATCTCGTGTCCCAGTTCCAGTGTGCTGCTATGTGTGAGGGGCAACACATTTACTTTGGGGTTGAATTCCTCTTCTGGAACCAGGGTAGCCACTAATCCAGGAGACACAAGATTCCTAAAAACAACCAAACTTTTAATTAATGAATTGCAGTATGTACAGTATTTACAGGCAGATGTAGAGGATAAGGTGTTGTGAATGGGTTTGAGATGAGTTCTGAGCAGAGGCTTCCTCTGGTGGTTACAAGCGGTGCTGGTCTGTCCAGTGAAGATTGTGAGGACTGGGAATCAGGTGTTACTGACTGGTCTTATATAAGGGAGTCACCTTCCCATCAGGGTTGCCGGTGATCAATTGTTCTGGTCTGAATCCTTGATTCCAGTTTCCTTTGTAGCCTGCTGTGTCGTTTCTGCATCTCCTGCTAACAGATAAGACATTTTCTTCTTTTTTGTTTGTGCTGTGTTTTTGCATTTTGTCCTGCACTTCTGTGGGGGCCTTCAGGGTCCCCTCCGGGGGCTTCTGCCCTCTCTGTTTTGTTCAGCCACTGATGTTTGTACTTGTGCTTTTTCCAGTTTTTTTCAGTGGCTGCTGTTTGTTTTTGTTACACCAGAGAACTAATTTAGGTGGTAGAGGTCGTGTGATCTCAGTTGTTTTTGAAATTAGTAGAGTTGGTGCTTTTCAGGGTTTTCTGGGATTGCAGTAAGTACCCTTCCTATCCTTTTCTATTTAGTTAGTTTGGGCCCCAGCGTTTGCTCATACTATTTTCTTTCTGTGTCAGTATTTCATCTTGTCTAACCGCCATTACATGTTTGGGGGCTTCCTATTATCTTTGGGGTTCTGCTCCGGGGCAGATAGCTTTCCTATTTCTATCTTTAGGTGTAGTTAGTTTCTCAGGCTGTGACGAGGCGTCTAGGACCAACGTAGGAACGCTCCACGGCTGCCTCTAGTTGTGGTGGTTAGTCAGGGTACTGCAATCTCATAGATTCCAACTGCTCTGGTGTATTGCCTTTTTTACCTGCACTCCTCAGCTACCAAATCATAACAGTATCACCGGCCCAAACTGAAAATTATATGGTACTCACAGAAGGGAAAAATATTGTAAAAAAAAAAAAAAAAAAAAAAAAAAGGTTGTCAGAGTTGTCAGAGATATTTTTCTGTTTGTTGCATTTTTTTTCCCTCTGTATCTCTGGGTGCTGGGGAGGATCTTTTCTCTCAATGGAGTTTGCACAGTTGTCTGGCCGTGTGGATCAGCTTGCCACTGAGGTTCAGAGTATTGCTACCTATCTTGCTAGGTTGCCTGTTGTGGAACCTAGGATTCCCATGCCAGATTTGTTTTTAGGGGATCGAGCTAAGTTTCAGAATTTCAAAAATAATTGTAAATTGTTTTTTGCCTTAAAATCTAAGTCCTCAGGGAACGCAGCGCAGCAGGTTCAAATTATCATCTCTCTCCTGCGCGGCGATCCTCAGGATTGGGCTTTTTCCCTGACACCTGGGGATCCTGTTTTGAGTGATGTTGATGCATTTTTTCAGGCTTTGGGGTTATTGTACGATGAGCCTAATGTCACTGATCAAACTGAAAAAGCCTTGTTGGCATTAAATCAGGGGCTTTATGACGCTGAGTTATACTGTCAGAGATTCCGTAGGTGGGCAGTCCTGACCAAATGGAATGACGACGCTTTGGCAGCCCTTTTCCGGAAGGGTCAGTCAGATAATGTAAAGGATGTTATGGTGGGATTCCCTGTCCCCTCTGGTCTCAATGATTCTATGTCATTAGCGATTCAAATTGACAGACGTTTGCGTGAGCGGAGAAGTATGCGTGGAATGGTGTTGCCTTGTGAACCAGCTTCTGAACCCATGCAGTGTGATAGAGTGGTGTCTGGGGCACAGCGTCATGAGTTTCGAAAGCGCAATGGGTTATGTTTCTACTGTGGTGATGCCTCTCATGCTATTTCAGTCTGCCCTAAGCGGGGAAGACGTTTTGCACGCTCAGTTGTCTTGGGTAGTGTTCAGACTAAGTTTTTATTAACTGTCACTCTGATATGCTCTCTGTCCTCATTTTCTGCTCAGGCTTTCGTTGATTCTGGAGCAGCTATTAACCTGATGGATTATGATTTTGCTAAACGTTGTGGGTTTCCCTTGATACCCCTACAGAAGTCTATTCCCCTACTGGGGATCGATTCTACCCCTTTGGCTGAGAATAAACCCCAGTTTTCTACTCAGGTGATAATGAGGGTTGAACCTGATCACCAGGAGTGCTGCAAATTTTTGGTTCTGTATAATCTGCATGACATTATCGTGCTGGGTTTCCCTTGGTTACAGTCTCATAATCCTGTTTTGGATTGGAAATCTGTGTCTGTAACCAGTTGGGGTTGCCAATGTGTTAATACCAACACTCCTGTTTTTTCTGCCTCCCCCAGGCTCAGGATGTTCCTGACTTTTTGATTGATTTTTCTGATGTGTTTAGCGAAAGTAAATCTGCATCCTTGCCTCCCCATAGGAGTTATGACTGCGCTATTGAATTAGTGCCGGGTAGTAAATTCCCTAAAGGTCGCCTTTTTAACTTGTCTGTACCTGAACATGACGCTATGCGGTCTTATATCAAGGAATCATTGGAGAAGGGTCATATCAGACCATCCTCTTCACCCTTAGGTGCCGGTTTTTTCTTTGTGGCCAAAAAGGATGGTTCATTAAGGCCGTGTATTGATTATCGTCTCTTGAACAATATTACTGTGAAATATCAATACCCGTTACCCTTGATTTCTGACCTGTTTTCCAGGGTGAAAAACGCTACTTGGTTTACCAAGCTTGACCTCAGGGGGGCGTATAACCTTATTCGCATTAAGCACGGGGATGAATGGAAGACGGCATTCAATACCCCTGAAGGGCATTTTGAGTACCTAGTGATGCCCTTTGGGCTCACTAATGCTCCTTCCGTCTTCCAGTCCTTCATGAATGACATTTTCAGGGATTTTGTGGACAAATTTCTGATTGTTTATTTGGATGATATCTTGATTTTTTCTAATGACTGGGACTCTCATGTGAAACATGTTCGAACGGTATTCCAGATTTTGAGAGAGAATGCTCTGTATGTGAAGGGATCAAAGTGTCTTTTTGGCGTACAGAGGATCTCATTTCTGGGATTCATTTTGTCCCCATCTGTTATTGAAATGGACCCGGTTAAGGTTCAGGCCATCTGTGATTGGGTCCAACCTACTTCATTAAAGGCTCTTCAGAGATTTTTGGGTTTTGCCAATTTTTATCGTAAATTTATTGGTAATTTCTCGGTTATTGTTAAACCATTAACTGATTTGACCAGAAAGGGTTCTGATGAGGTGAATTGGCCTCCTGAGGCAGTCTCTGCATTTCAGGAACTTAAGCAGAGATTCATTTCTGCTCCTGTTCTACGGCAGCCTGATGTTTCTCTGCCATTTCAGGTGGAGGTTGATGCCTCTGAAATTGGGGCAGGTGCCGTTTTGTCCCAAAAAGATCCAGAGACCTCTAAAAGTAACCCTTGTGCCTTTTTCTCTCGAAAATTTTCTCCTACTGAACGTAATTATGACGTGTGTAATCGGGAGTTATTGGCCATGAAGTGGGCTTTTGAAGAGTGGAGACATTGGCTGGAGGGAGCCAAACATCAGGTGGTGGTCCTTACGGACCATAAGAATCTGGTCTATCTGGAATCTGCCAAGCGACTCAATCCTAGACAGGCCAGGTGGGCCTTGTTTTTCACACGTTTTAATTTTGTGGTTTCCTTTCTTCCTGGCACTAAGAATGTTAAGGCGGATGCCCTCTCGAGGAGTTTCCTTGTGGACTCTCCTGAGTTATCTGATCCTTCTGTTATTTTGAAAGAGGGTGTAGTTCTTTCCGCCATCTCGCCCAATTTGAGACTTGCTCTGGAGGGGTGTCAGGAGGATAGACCCGAGTGCTGCCCTGTTGGAAAATTGTTTGTCCCGGACCAGTGGAAAAAGAGTGTGATGTCTGAGATTCATTGTTCCGCATTGGCTGGGCATCCCGGAATTTTTGGTACCAGAGACTTGGTTAGTCGGTCCTTTTGGTGGCCTACCTTGTCTCGTGATGTCAGGGAATTTGTGCAGTCCTGCGGGACTTGCTCTCGCTCCAAGCCTTGCTCTCGCTCTAGTGGTTTGTTGATGCCATTGCCTGTGCCCAAGAGACCATGGACCCATATCTCTATGGATTTCATTTCCGACCTTGCTGTTTCTCAGAGAATGACCACCATCTGGGTAATTTGTGATAGGTTTTCCAAAATGATACATCTTGTGCCATTACCTAAGTTGCCTTCCTCCTCTGAATTGGTGCCGTTGTTCCTTCAGCACGTGGTTCGTTTACACGGCATTCCTGAGAACATTGTGTCTGACAGAGGAGTCCAGTTTGTTTCCAGATTTTGGAGGACTCTTTGTTCTAAACTGGGTGTTCAATTGTCTTTCTCCTCGGCATTTCATCCTCAGACCAATGGTCAAACTGAGAGAACAAACCAGACATTGGAGACTTATCTAAGATGCTTTGTGTCTGCTGATCAGGATGCCTGGGTCTCTTTTTTGCCTTTGGCTGAGTTTGCTCTTAATAATAGGGCTAGCTCTGCCACTTTGATGTCTCCGTTTTTCTGTAATTCTGGGTTTCACCCTCGATTTTCTTCAGGACAGACGGAGGCTTCTGTCTGTCCAGGTGTTGACTCTGTTGTGGAGCGTATGCAACTGATTTGGGACCAGGTAGTGGAGAGGTTGTCCCTCTCTCAGGAGAAGGCCCAGCGGTTTGCTAACCGGCATAGGACTGATGGTCCTCGGTTTAAAGTGGGGGACTTAGTCTGGTTGTCCTCAAAGAATATTCCTATGAGAGTAGCATCTCCTAAATTTAAGCCTAGGTTCATTGGACCTTATAAGATCATGGAGATTATTAATCCTGTTTCTTTTCGTTTGCTTCTTCCAGGGACATTTAAGATCCATAACGTGTTCCACAAGTCCTTGTTGAAGAGGTTTGTTGAGCCAGTGGTTCCTGCTGCTGTGCCTCCTGACCCTGTTTTGGTTGAGGGCAATCTGGAGTATGTGGTTGAGAAAATATTAGATTCTCGTTTTTCTAGACGGAAACTCCAGTATTTGGTTAAATGGAGAGGTTATGGTCAGGAAGACAATTCTTGGGTGTTTGCTTCGGACATCCATGCTAGGAGACTTATCCGTGCGTATCATAGAACTCATCCTGACCGACCTGGTTGCTCAAATGAGGGTTCGGTGACCCCTCCTCAAGGGGGGGGGTACTGTTGTGAATGGGTTTGAGATGAGTTCTGAGCAGAGGCTTCCTCTGGTGGTTACAAGCGGTGCTGGTCTGTCCAGTGAAGATTGTGAGGACTGGGAATCAGGTGTTACTGACTGGTCTTATATAAGGGAGTCACCTTCCCATCAGGGTTGCCGGTGATCAATTGTTCTGGTCTGAATCCTTGATTCCAGTTTCCCTTATAGCCTGCTGTGTCGTGTCTGCATCTCCTGCTAACAGATAAGACATTTTCTTCTTTTTGTTTTTGTGCTATATTTTTGCATTTTGTCCTGCACTTCTGTGGGGGCCTTCAGGGTCCCCTCCGGGGGCTTTTGCCCTCTCAGTTTAGTTCAGCCACTGATGTTTGTACTTTTGCTTTTTCCAGTTTTTTCAGTGGCTGCTGTTTTGATTTTGTTACACCAGAGAACTAATTTAGGTGGTAGAGGTCGTGTGATCTCAGTTGTTTTTGAAATTAGTAGAGTTGGTGCTTTTCAGGGTTTTCTGGGATTGCAGTAAGTACCCTTCCTATCCTTTTCTATTTAGTTAGTTTGGGCCTCAGCGTTTGCTCATACTATTTTCTTTCTGTGTCAGTATTTCATCTTGTCTAACCGCCATTACATGTTTGGGGGCTTCCTATTATCTTTGGAGTTCTGCTCCGGGGCAGATAGCTTTCCTATTTCTATCTTTAGGTGTAGTTAGTTTCTCAGGCTGTGACGAGGCGTCTAGGACCAACGTAGGAACGCTCCACGGCTGCCTCTAGTTGTGGTGGTTAGTCAGGGTACTGCAATCTCATAGATTCCAACTGCTCTGGTGTATTGCCTTTTTACCTGCACTCCTCAGCTACCAAATCATAACAATAAGGCCCATCAGGTTGTCATCTTTCTCACAGGTACTGGATATAACTTCAACCCTGGTTCTTGGTATAGATCCCATATGTCAAAGTCAAGGCCCGCGGGCCAGATCCGGCCCGCGAATTGATTATCTATGGCCCCTGGCAGGCGGGGCCCTGAGCAGGCGGGGGGGCCCACTCGCAGTCTGGCACCCCCGCGCCCGTTAGCGGAGGAGAGCGGTGTCAGCGCTGCCACTGGGCCCCCCCGCCTGCTCAGGGCCCCGGCAGCAGCTGGCAACAATACTTACCTCTCCCGTGCCTCCGCTGCCGCAGCTCCGGGCTCCAGGGGGCGCCGGCGCTTCCTCTCACAGCCGGCCGCTGAATGACGTCATCATTCAGCGGCCGGCTGTGGCACAGAGCGCGGGGACGCTGAACAGGTAAGACGTCTCTGTGTGTGTGTCTCTGTGTGTGTATGTAGTGCGGTGCTTTGTGTGTGTATGTATGTGTGTGTGTGTATGTGTGTGTGTATGTATGTATGTGAGAGAGTACTTGTGTGCTGTCTGTGTGTGATGATGGCAGGCATTGCTGATAATGGGGAGGCATTGATGATGGGGAGAAGATGATGATGGGCAGGCATTGCTGATAATGGGGAGGCATTGATGATGATGGGGAGAAGATGATGATAATGGGCAGGCATTGATGATGATGGGGAGAAGATGTTGATGGGCAGACATTGATGATGATGGGGAGGAGATGATGATGGGCAGGCATTGCTGATAATGGGGAGGCATTGATGATGATGGGGAGAGATGATGATAATGGGCAGGCATTGATGATAATGGGCAGGCATTGATGATGATGGGGAGGAGATGATGATGATGGGCAGGCATTGATGATAATGGGGAGGCCATGATGATGATGGGGAGTCTTTCCACAGCGCCCTTTCCTGAGCTGTAACAGTGCAGAACGCAGTACAGCGCAGAGGAGAGCTCCATATTTTGTATGGAGCATTATATGGGGACCAGTATCCTGTATGGAGCATTATATGGGGACCAGTATCCTGTATGGAGCATTATATTGGGTCCAGTATCCTGTATGGAGCATTATATTGGGTCCAGTATTCTGTATGGAGCATTATATGGGGGGTGACATCCTGCATGGGGTATTATATGGGTGATGAGGGGGAGACTGTGGTGCCCATAATATTGTATGGAGGACTGTACTGTCCAGTCTGTACTGTGCGCTGTGAGGATTTGGCGGTTTTTGAGCTATTGTACAATTTACAATAGATATCACTCATGTAATGGAAGAAGAGAAGTATTTGGCATTGTACTGTACCCATATTTCTCTGCTGTATCTGTGCATCATGAATCGTGGTCTGTGTTAAAGGGGCCCACTGAGGCTCTTTCGCCCGGGGCCCATAAAAACCTGGAGCCGGCCCTGGCACCAACACTACATTTCCCACAATGCACCGGTAGCAGGGCCGGCGTCAGTCCGGCCCTCGGCTTGTAGCAAATTTTTTTTTTTGGCCCTCGGTGTGTTTGACTTTGACATCCCTGGTATAGATAGAATGTCCCTCTCACTGGCTTTCCTAACCCGAAGGATTCTTCTCCATCACTAGGAGTATATCCAGATTACAATACCTTCCACCCATGTAGTCTGAGTCCATCTTTCCTTGTAGCTTCACATGTTGAGTTTGTCCCAGGCCCTCAATGTCCATCTCGAGGTTGCCCCAGGCCATTAGATGGAATCACACAGAAGGGTATTTTCGGCAATCTATTGCCCCGAGTATTAAGCCTATACTGTCGCTAGCAACCTTTTGTCCTAGGCCCACTACTTCACTCACTGCTGTCCACACACTGACTTTGTCACTTCCTGGACCTGCCATCAACTCTCAGTTCCCCCTCCCAAACTGGGTCAGCCACTACAGTTAACCCTGTCTCAGCTAACCGAAGCCCAGCGGGTATCTTCCCTTTATCACATACATGAACATCAAATGCATTTAACCCTTGGAGTGTCAGGGAGCAATTCATCAGTCCCCACCACTGCTACAGTAGCAGAAATGCTCATCTGCTATGAGCGCCGGCCACACTAGATCAGCTATGACAGCCACAAGGGTCTCATGCAGACCACGAGTTATCATGCCAACCCTCTTGCACTCCGCGGTAATGTGACAGGGGCGCAGATAGGCATGGTTTGTGATGCGCTTTCGGTTTGTGCATTTTAATTGTCTCTGACAGCAGCATTTAACATGTTAACTGCAGTGGGTGGATCACGATTCCACCCGCGACTGTGAGGGTCACATGTCAGTAGATAAAATCATGTCGTGAAGGGGTTAAGAGTTGATGTCCTAAAAAAACACAGGAAAAAGACACTATGTGGACATGGCAATAGCTTTTAAATCTATTTTTTACAGGTTAGCCAAAAAGGTATCACTCTTAGAATACTTTTATTTTTTTCTGGCATAAAGTTATTGACATATTTTTCTTGCTAGCACAACATGATTTTTATTGTACATCATGTCCAATAACATGCTTTTTAGTGTTTGGATTATTATAGGAAAGAAATGTGGTATCTGCCATAATGAAAATCTTTTCTTAGACTGACTAATAGCTTTTATGTCAGGAAGGTTATGTTTACTGTACATCAGATTGCGCCCTATACACTGCAAAAAAATGTCACTGTACAGCAGTTGTATACTGTTTTGAGAGAATGATGAATGCTATCCACCAAAAAGTATGCTGCAGGTATGCAATTGATATTTTAGCAGTGCCAGCTACAAACGATCCAATAACAATGCCACTTGTACAGGTGCATCTCACAAAATTAGAATATCATCAAAAAGTTAATTTATTTCAGTTATTCATTACAAAAAGTGAATCTCATATATTATATAGAGTCATTACAAACAGTTTTCTATTTCAAGTGTTTACTTCTGTTAATGTTGATATTATGGCTTACAGCCAATTAAATTGAAATTAGAATACTTTATAAAACCAGCTTGAAAAAATTATTTTAAAATCCGAAATGTTGGCCTACTCGAATATATGTTCAGTAAATGCACTCAATACTTGGTCGGGGCTCCTTTTGCATCAATTACTGCATCAATGCAGCATGGCATGGAGGCGATCAGCCTGTGGCACTGCTGAGGTGTTATGGAAGCCCAGGTTGCTTTGATAGCAGCCTTCAGCTCGTCTGCATTGTTGAGTCTGGTGTCTCTAATCTACCTCTTGACAATACTCCATAGATTCTCTATGGGGTTAAGGTCAGGCTAATTTGCTCACCAATCAAGCACAGTCATACTGTTGTTTTTAAATCAGGTATTGGTACTTTTGGCAGTGTGAATAGGTGCCAAGTTCTGCTGGAGAATGAAATTTCCAACTCCAAAAAGCTTGTCGGCAGAGGGAAGCATGAAGTACTCTAAAATTTCCTGGTAGACGGCTGCGCTGATTTTGATCTTGATTAAACACAGTGGACCTACACCAGCAGATGACATAGCTCCCTAAACCATCACTGATTGTGGAAATTTGGGCTTCCATAACACCTCAGCAATGCCACAGGCAGATCGCCTCCATGCCACGCTGCGTTGATGCAGTAATTGAGGCAAAAGGAGCCCCAACCAAGTATTGAGTGCATTTACTGAACATGTATTTCAGTATGCCAACATTTAGGATTTTATATTCATTTTTCCAAGCTGGTGTTATAAAGTAATCTAATTTACTGAGATAATGACTTTTGGGTTTTCATTGGCTGTAAGCCATATTTAATCATCAACATTAACAGAAATAAACACTTGAAATACATCACTCTGTGTGTAATGACTCTATATGGTGTGCTGACCCCAACTGCCAAATTATCCCAAACCAGCTCCCACAATCCCTCTCTCCTGACCCTCTAGTGTGGCCTATATATTTAGCAGCATTCTAAGGGATGCTCATAGTGTGGGGTGCAGCATGCAAGCATCCCATAAGCAAAGCATCACACAAGCTAAGCATCAAGCAAAAGGCAGTTATTCCATGGCAGTTAGTCAGGGTAGGAGTCAGGTAACCCACACTTTGCTTTCCCCTTTAAACCATGTGCTTTATTTCTATTCTCCTGTGTTCCCTTTCCATCCACATTCACTGCCCCATCACCTCTCAATCACAACTCATACACATCAGCCCCTCTATACTTCCCTCTCCCATGTACAGCTCCTATACACTCCTCACCTTTCTGAAAAACCTCAGCCTATCTTGCCCAAACACATCGCAGAAAAAAACTACTTACAATTCCAACAACTACTTGCTCTTTATCTTGCTATTCCTACTGATTTCATGGGACATCTCCCCCAACCCTGGTCCACCATCCCCCAATCTCAACCCCTACCCTACCTCATATCGAAACCATAATAATCTTATTAATATTACTTGCACTCCCTCATCTCCTTCTTTTAATTGTGCCCTCTGGAATCCACAGTCTGTATGTAACAAGCTTCCTTTCCTGCACAACTACTTTCTGAAAAACTTGCTTAATCTGTTGGCCCTCACTGAAACCTGGATTCAGAATTCTGACACGGTCTCCCATGCTGCCATTTCCTATGGTGGCTTACAATTCTCCCATTCCCCAAGACCCACAAACAGA
Organism: Oophaga sylvatica; assembly: GCA_033576555.1. NCBI lineage: Eukaryota > Metazoa > Chordata > Amphibia > Anura > Dendrobatidae > Oophaga > Oophaga sylvatica. Next base: position 57,816,313 of record JARQOD010000005.1, read on the forward strand.
CATGGTGGTGGAGTCGGCATACTCCTGTCCCCACAATGCACCTTCCAGGTCATCCCTCAGTTCCATAACTCTCATTCCCTTCTTTTGAGTTCCACACTATGAGGCTCTTCCATCCCCTATCCATCAGAGTAGCGGCCCCCAGGCTCACCCACCCACTTCCTTGACGACTTTTCAGCCTGGCTGCCGCACTTCATGTTTTCAGAACTACCAACCCTTATCCTGGGAGACTTCAACATCCCCATTAACAGCGCCACATCCATATCTGCATCCCAGCTTCAATCATTAACCACTTCTCTAGGCCTCACACAGCTTTCAACCTCTGAGACACACAAGGATGGTAAGACCCTTGACCTGGTCTTTGTCCGGCTCTGTTCAATTGCCCACCTAAATAACTCACCGCTTCCACTCTCTGACCACAACATTCTCTCCTTCACGCTTACAAATCCTCGCCCACCTCAGCACACTCCTACCTACCACACATTCAGAAATCTACAAGCTATTAACCCTGAGACACTTTCAGACTCCCTACACTCATCACTGTCCCCAATCTCCTTTTTTTCTTGTCCTGATCTGGCTGTTCATCACTACAACGATACTCTTAGAAGCACCCTTGACCAAGTAGCGCCCCTCACCCTTAGAGCTTCCAAACACAAAGTAAAACAGCCCTGGCTCACATTGCAAACTCAACTTCTTCAGCGATGCTCTAGGAGTGCTGAACGCCTTTGGAGAAAAACCCGCACACCAGAAGACTTCATCCACTTCAAATTTATGCTAAGAACCTATAATGCTGCCCTTCAACTCGCCAAACAGACCTACTTCACCACCCTGATCTCCTCACTAGCCAACAACCCCAATAAACTTTTTGACACTTTTCACTCCCTCCTCAAGCTAAAAGCACAAGCCCCTATCATAGACATTTGTTCTGATGACCTTGGCCTCCCACTTTATAGAAAAAATAGATAATATCCATCAGGAAATCTGCTCCCAACCACCAAGTGCTGTGACTCCCATCCCTCCCTACATTTCCTCTGGCTCACTTTTCCACATTTGAATCCATCACAGAAGAAAAAGTCTCCAGACTCCTCTCTTCCTCTCGTCCAACTACATGCACTACCAACCCCATTCCCTCACATCTCTTCCAGTCTCTCTCTCCAGATTTCACAACTCGCCTAACTACAATCTTTAAACTCTCCCTCTTCTCGGGCATTTTCCCATCCTCCTTCAAACACTCCATCGTTACTCCATTACTAGAGAGACCCATCCTGCACAAACAACTACAGACCAGTCTCCTATCTCCCTTCATCTCTAAACTTTTGGAGCGCCTAGTCTACTCCCGCCTTACCTGTTACCTCTCCACTCACTCCCTCCTAGACCCTTCACAGTCCGGCTTCCGCCTGTACATTCAACTGAAACTGCACTCATCAAAGTGACCAATGACCTTCTGACAGCAAAACGTAACGGTGACCACTCATTCTTCTCGACCTTTCGACACTGTTGACCATCGTCTCCTACTCTCTAGGCTCCAGTTACTAGGCATTAAGGACACTGCTCTCTCCTGGTTCTCTTCCTATCTTTTTGAGCACTCCTTCAGTGTTTTGTTCTCTGGCTCCACATCATCTCCTCTTCCTCTCGCTGTAGTTGTACCTCAGGGCTCAGTCCTTGGCCCCTTCTCTTCTCTCTCTACACGGCCCCAATTAGACAGACCATCAGCAGATTTGGCTTTCAGTACCATCTTTATGCTGATGATACACAACTATACACGTCATCCCTCGACCTTACCCCCGCTATACTACAGAATGCCAGTGACTGTCTGTCCGCAGTCTCCAATATCATGTCCGCTCTCTACCTGAAACTCAACCTCTCAAAAACTGAACTTCTTTTGCTCCCGCCGTCTACTAACCTCCCTAAATCTGACATTTCCATCTCTGTGGGCGGCACCATAATAACACCCCGGCAGCAGGCACGCTGTCTGGGTGTTATGTTTAACATCAATCTCTCCTTCACATCCATATACAATCTCTTGCCCGCTCTTGCCACTTACACCTAAAAACATCTCTAGACTCCGCCATTTTCTCACAATGACTTTCAACTAACCTCTGCACTAATCCATACCTCCCACTCCCGACTCCAAGACTTCTCCCCCACTGCGCCAATCCTTTGGAATGCTCTACCCCAAGAAATTAGGACTATCCACAATTTGCATAGTTTCTGGCGCTCCCTCAAAACACATTTGCTCATAGCGGCCTATCACGTTCACTAATCAAAGTCATTCTATGTGTAAGTGTGTATGTGTAACCCATTCACTATCTCCATTCCTCACTCCCTCAAGATGGCTGGACCATCATTGTAAATACTCCATTGCAAATACACACCTGTACTTTGTATTTCCCCCACCTCATTGTAGATTGTAAGCTCTCACGAGCAGGGGCGGCTTATTTTGCTTTAATTATCATATTGTTAACGTTGTTACTTATGACTTGTGTTTTGAAACTGTTAAACTGTAAAGCGCTGCGGAATACGTTGGCGCTACATAAATAAGCGCTGAACTGAAATAAATTAACTTTTTGATGATATTCCAATTTTGTGAGATGCACCTGTATATGCCACAAGTGCAAGGTTCATGTGCCCTCTGTAAATGTTTTAGCTAGAGGATATATGTTAAAGGGAATCTGTCACCCCAAAAATGCCATATCAAGTAAAGATATGGCTGAATAGAGCGTCCCATAACTAAGCTAACGGTGGGTATCATATATCATGATACCCCCGTTTTCATAGCAAAATACCTTTTTAAAGTTGGTGATTGTATGTGTCAATCACTGCAGTCAGGTCAGGAGGGCAGCGGTTTTCATGTCCTCCCCCGCCCCCGCTCCTCGTCATCTGTTGCGTATCGCCGTCTGTGAATACCACAGACGGCGTTAGGTTCCCGCAATTGCGCAATTCAAAATTCTGCCCGGCGCATGCATAGTATGCTTTGCCCAACAGTGGGCAAAGCATAAAATGACTACAGCGCATGCGCTAGTCTTTCCTTGCCCCGGAAATTACTGCTTGCCTTGGACGACTTCCAGGGCAAGGAAAGACTAGCGCATGCGCTGTAGTAATTTTATGCTTTGCCAACTGCTGGGCAAAGCATACTGCGCATGCGCCGGGCAGAATTTTGAATTGCGCAATTGCTGGAACCTAACGCCGTCTGTGGTATTCACAGACGGCGATACGCAACAGATGACGAGGAGCGGGGACAGGGGAGGACATGAAAACCGCTGCCCTCCTGACCTGACTGCAGTGATTGACACGTACAATCACCAACTTTAAAAAGGTATTTTGCTATGAAAACGGGGGTATCATGATATATGATACCCACCGTTAGCTTAGTTATGGGACGCTCTATTCAGCCATATCTTTACTTGATATGGCATTTTTGGGGTGACAGATTCCCTTAAAGGTCATGTTAGTGCCAGTTCCCATATCCCAAGTAAAGCTGTTTTCATACATAATGCTTTTTCAGCTTTTTTTAATGTGTTTTTTTAATGCAAATTTGCAGCTGCGCTTTGCAGTACCGCAAAGTCTATGAGATGTCAAAAATTTCTTGCACACTAGTGGAGAAATCACCAGACTCAGCTACAAGTCGGAGGCAGGGGCACCTCTAGGTGCTTCAGCTACAAGCCACAGTTATCTTCTCCAAAAAAGGTAACCATAAGGGATTAAGGGGACTTAGAGAACGTCGCCCGACACGGACTGCGGCTACTGGCTTGGGACACTGACTGTGAAGTGTTGGACAGGAAGGGCGGAAAGTTAACACAGTGAGATGGCCAGGAAAGGAACATATTAAAGGGAGTCCTGGAAAGGTGTATCCTGGACTACATGGGAGTTAACTGGACTCCTCACCTGGAGGACACGGCATCAAGCGGGTACCTGTGTACACAAGAACTGTGAGTAAAGCATTGGAAACTGCACCCCACTGTGTCTTCTTAATTATTCTTGCATCACCTGCCCTGCACCACATTCACCACCAACATCATTTTTAATACCCTAACTGCCCTGGGACATAGCCCTGTCTGTGGAGGGCTGAACCAACCCTGCTGCATCAACAACTGTCCCAGTGGACTGAATCTGCAGCATCAGCTACCATCTTTATTGCCGAGTTTCACAGGTGGCATCACGAACATTTTATTGCAAACTCTTTGTTTTTCCCCTTTTTCATCATCATCGCCTTTTACCGAATGCCCAGGGCCAAGGACCGGGTCACTGTTGCCATGACACTGCCCCTTTAAGAAGCTGCCCGGTACCGAGTATCCCCACTGCCCTGTCGGGCGATTCACATACATGAATACACTTTGATATAAATCATCCATTGTAGCTCTGGCGGTGTGTTTAGGGTTGTTGTCCTGCTGGGATATAAACCTACACCCCAGTCTCAAGTATTTGTAGCTTCTAACAGGTTTTCCTCCAAGATTGCCCTGCATGTACTTCCATCGATCTTCCCATCAACTCTGACCAGCTTTCCTGTTCCTGCTGAGGAAAACCATCTAAACTGCATAATGCTTGCCACCAACATGTTTGATGGTGGGGATGGTGTTTTCAGGATGATGTGCAGTGTTGATTTTCCACTAGACATTGCGTTTTGCAAGTGAGGACCAGCCACTGTAGAGTGGGGGAATCAAATCCTATACTGTATATATATATATATATATATAGGGTGCCAACCTCTGCTGCTAGGCAGGGATAGCCTAGTCTCTTTTCCAGGGTAAAAATAGGCCCTATATTTGTGATATGACCAGGGATATTTAAATATTATTGCGATAATTGATCCGTGACATCAGCATTACGGATCATTTTGATTTTGGTAACTTATAGCATTTGGTTGTGATCCATATATATTACGAATTGAGTGGATCAAAACGGGTTTCAACCAGACATCTATCAAGTTTTGTTTATTAACACAGCGTACAGGGTTAGGTGTTGTTTTAAATGTATTCAATAAATTTATGTTTTAAAGGGTTTTGATGTACACTACTTTTTCAAGTCACTGTTTATATGTACAAGTATATACGTTACTTAAAAGTCTGTTCCATTTGCACACACATTAAGATACATCACATACATAAACATACATTATGCAAACGGATCACAGACACGTGTTCACATTACATACATACAGCTCTGGCAAAAATTAAGAGACCACGGCAAAATTTTCAGTTTGTCTGATTTTTCTCTTTATAGGTATATTTTTAAGTAAACTGTAAATTGCTATTTTATTCTATAAACTACTGATAACATGTCTCCGAATTTCCAAGCAATACATTTTGTATTTATTTTCAGAAAATGAGAAATGGTCAAAATAACAAAAAATGCAGTGCTTGCAGATCTCAAATAATGCTAAGAAAACAAGTTCATAATCATTTAGAAACAACAATACTAATTTTAACTCAGGAAGAGTTCAGAAATCAATATTTTGTGGAATAACCATGATTTTTAATCACAGCTTTCATGCGTCTTGGCATGCTTTCCACCAGTCTTTCACACTGCTTTTGGGTGACCTTATGCCACTCCTGGTACAAAAATGTAAGCAGTTCTTCTTTGTTTGATGTGACTATACATCTTTCTCTTGATTACATTCCAGAGGTTTTCAATGGGGTTTAGTTCTGGAGATTGGGCTGGCAATGACAAGGATTTCATGTGGTGGTCCTTCATCCACACATTGATTTACCTAGCTGTGTGGCATGGCGCATTGTTCTGCTGGAAAAAAACAGTCCTCATAGTTGGGGAACATTGCCTGAGCAGAAGGAATGAACTGTTTTTCCAGGATAACCTTGTATGCGGCTTGATTCATACATATTTTGCAAAGATTAACCTGCCCAATTCCAGCATTGCTGAAGCATCCCCTGATCATCACCTATCCTCCACCAAATTTCACATTGGGTGCAAGACACTGTGGCTTGTATGCCTCTCAAGGTCTACGTCTAACTTTAGACAACCAGGTGTTGGGCAAAGTCCTCTATGGTCCAATCCTTATGGTCTTTGGCAAACTTCAGCCTGGCTCTCCTCTGCTTCTCATTGATGAAAGGCTTTTTTCTAGCTTTATATGACTTGAGCTCTGCCTCTAGGAGCCTGTTATGAACTGTTCTTGCCATGCACTTCACCCCAGCTGCCCAATTTGCCATTCCTTTTGTAAGTCACTTGATGTCAGCCTGCGATTGCTGAGTGACATTCTAATAAGATGACGGTCATCCCGGTCAGTGGAGAGTCATTTTCGCCCTCTGCAGGTCTGTAGCTTTGTTGTCCCCAATGTCTGCTGCTTGACCTTGTTGTAATGGATTGCTGTCTTATAAATTTTAAGGATGGAGGTAACATGACGCTCACTGTATCCCTCTGGTAGTAAAGCCAGAATTGAGCCCTTCTTTTCCTCACTCAAGAGTTTTCTTTTCAACTCTTTTGGCATGGTTAAAAGTTATTTTTTCATTCCTATTACTTTTGGGATATTACTAGCACTTGTTTTGCCATCCAGCTTGTCCTATTGCAAGAGGATTGTGAACACCACAGCAGTGTTTTTTATACTTTCCTTCATTAAATAAGATTTGGTTCAGGTGATCACCTAATCAGAAGCACATTAAGTAGAATGAGGTGTACTCTAGTTGGAATTCAAACTGACACTAGAATGGAATGGCTGTCAGACATGTAGAGAAGCTGATTTTTATAAAACTGTGCGTTGGTCTCTTAATTTTTGCCAGAGCTGTATATCACAGACAGCGGCATGTAAAAGTTGAGGCACCCATGGTCAAAATTTCTGTTATTGTGAACAGTTATGTAATTTGAAGAGGAAACGATCTCTAAAACCATTAAAGTTAAACATGACACATTTCCTTTGCATTTTAGGTAACAAAAATATACATTTTAATTTTTTCATTTAAAAAAATTGCGAAAAGGAAAATGGGCCGATGCAAAGGTTTGGGCACCTTTTGGAGATTTGTGATGCAAATTTCCCAACTTTATAAAAGCCCAGTCTTTTCAAACCTGTGGTCTTTTACACAGATGCCTAGCACTCTGAAAATGAAAATGGTGGAGGCTCAGTAAGCAGGAGAAGGCTATAAGAGAGCAAAGCGTTTTCAAGTTGCTCCTTCCTCAGTTTGAAATGTAATTAAGAAATGGCGGCTAACAGTGAAGGTCAACATAAGGTCTGGAAAACCAAGCAAAATTTCAGTGAGAGCTGCTCATAGGATTGCTAGAGGGGCAAATCAGAACCCCCGCTTGACTGCAAAAGACCATCAGAAAGATTTAGCAAACTCTGGAGTTGTGGTAAATTTTTCTACTGTTTAGAGACACATGCACAAATATGGCCTTCATGGAAGAGTCATCAGAAGAAAACCTCTGCAAAAGAACATCTAAATAAGCCTGATGCATTTTGGAAACAAGTCCTGTGGACCGATGAGGTTAAAATAGAACTCTTTGGCCACAGTGATCAAAGGTATGTGTGGAGAAAAAAGGGCACATAATTTCAGGAAAAGAACATCTCATCAACTATTGAGTATGGGAGTGGATCAATCATGCTTTGGGGTTGTGTTGCAGCCAATGGCACAGGGAACATTTCACAGGTAGAGGGAAGAATGGATTCAATGAAATTTCAACAAGTTCTTCATTGAAACATAACACCATACATAAAAAAGCTGAAGTTGAAAAGAGGATGTCTTCTACAAATGGATAATGATCCTAAACACATGTCAAAATCTATAATAAAGTACCTCAAAAGGCGCAAGCTGAAGGTTTTAAAATGGCTCTCACAGTCTCCAGATCTGAACAACATTGAAATTCTGTGGCTAGACCTCAAAATAGCAGTGCATGCAAGATGACCAGGGCCGGCGTTAGGGGCAGGCAAATCAGGCAGCCACCTAGGGCCCCCGCTCCTCCAGGGGCCCCCAGCCAGTGGCATGCTGCTAACAGCAGCACACCACGCAACCACTATGGGGCACCTGAGTAAGAGGGGTCCGGTGCTGCTCCCTCCCCGCATCGCACATTCAACTTATTGGCATCATAGATTCCAATACAGTTGAAAACAGTGATAGAGGAGAGAGCGTGATGTGATGCTCTCTCTCCTATCATTCCCCCTCTGCCTGTGACTTAGCGTTTGCCAGCAGTGGAGCTGGTGAGACACTGAGATGCTCTGCAGAGAAGCCAGAGCAGCAGGGGAATGAGGAGGAGGGGTAAGTATTGTGTGTGTATGTGTGTGCGTGTTTCTGCTGCACGATTCTGTGTGTGGGGGACTGCACTCTACTGTGTTGTGTGTGTGTGTCTGCTGCACTACACTGTGTGTGGGGGACTGCACTATACTGTGGGTGGGGCTGCACTATACTGTGTATGTGGGGGGCTGCATTGTACTGTGTGTGGTGGCTGTGTTATACTGTGTGTGGGGCTGCACTGTGTGTGGGGGTATACTATGCTGTATGTGGAGGGACTGTACTATTCTGTGGGTGGGTGGGCTGCATTATACTGTGTGTGTATGGTTTGCATTATACTGTGTGTGGGGGCTGCATTATACTTTCTGTGGGGGCTGAATTATGCTGTGTGTGGGGGCTGCTCTATTCTCTGTGTGGGGGCTGCATTATACTGTGTGTGGGGGCTGCATCATACTGTGTGTGGGGGGCTGCATCATACTGTGTGGGGGCTACATTATACTGTGTGTGGGGGCTGCATTATGCTGTGTGGTGGGACTGCATTATACTGTGTGTGGGGTGCTGCATTATACTGTGTGGGAGGCTGCATTATACTGTGTGTGGGGGCTGCACTATACTGTGTGTAGGGCTGCATTATACTCTAAGGGAGCTGCATTGTACTCTGAGAGGGCTGCTTTATACTCTGGGGGGCTGCATTATACTGTGTGTTGGGGCTGCATTATACTCTGAGGGTGCTGCATTATACTCTTAGGGCTGCATTGTACTCTGAAAGGGATGCATTATACTGTGTGTGGGATACTGTATTATACTGTGTGTGGGCTGCATTATACTGTGTGTGGGGCTGCATTACACTGTTAGGGGACTGCATTATACTCTGGGGGCTGCATTATACTCTGAGGGGGCTGCTTTATACTCAGGGGGGTGCATTATACTGTGTGTGGGGGGCTGAATTATACTCTGAGGGTGTTGCATTATACTCTTAGGGGCTGCATTGTACTCTGAAAGGGCTGCATTATACTGTGTGTGGGCTGCATAATACTGTGTGTGGGGGCTGCATTTTACTCTTAGGGCCCTGCATTACACTCTTAGGGGTTGCATTATACTTTGAAGGGGCTGCATTATACTGTGTTCGGGAGCTGCATTCTACTGTGTGTGGGGGGCTGAATTATACTGTGCATGGGGGCTGCACTATACTGTGTGCATGTTTATGGGGGCTGCATTATACTGTGTGTGTGGGGTTGCATTATATTATGAAGGGGTTGCATTATATTGTGTGTGCGTAGGGGGCTGCATTTTACTGTGTGTGGAGGGGGCTGCACTATACTGTGTGTGTTTGTGGGGGGCAGAATTATACTTTGTGGGGATGGGACCTGCATTATACTGTGTGTGTGGTGCTGCATTATACTCTGAGGGGGCTACATTATACTCTGAAGGGGCTGCATTATACTGTGTGTGGGGGTCTGCATTATACTCTGAGGGGCAGCATTATACTCTGAGGGGGACTACATTATACTCTATGGGGGGCTGCATTATACTCTATGATGGGCTGCAGTAAACACTCTCAGGGGGGCTGTAGTACACACTCTCAGGGAGGGCTGCAGTATACTCTCTGAGGGGGGCTGCAGTATACTCTGAGAAGGGCAGCATTATACTCTATCAAGGACCATAGAGAGTGCATTTTACTACATGTACTATATGGGACCTGCATTATACTGTCTCAAGGACTATCTGTACCAATCATTCTTCCTCATCTGGAGTAAGGGTAGGTGCACGCAGTCAGTAAACAATGCGGTTTGGACGCTGCGTACTTGTGCAGCTTCCAGATGTTACAGCACAGTGGATGGGATTGCGGTCCACTTTGAGTGCACCGATTCCCGTAGCTCACCCATGGAGATGGACATTCGGCACATCTCTCCAGACCGTCACATCTATTTATCTTGCGGAGACACGAACCTCAACAAAATAAATTCCACCCGTACAATTTTTCGGAGGCAGTGAATCCGCGTGGTTCAATGAACACATGTGGATTCACCTGCGTTCAATAGCTGACAGCTCTTTGGATGTAGCGGACATGTGCTGCATCCAAAGCGCTGCCAATTACTGAACGTGTACACCTACCCTAACGAGGCCAGGAAACAAGCATTGAACAACTTCAATATTATCGATCTCGCTCGTTTAGCGTCCTGAACTTAGCGCTTTATAAATACAACAGAAATGTTTCTGTGTGATGGTGCAATATGTGAGCATTTGGGGCCCCACTTTAAACTTTTTCCCAGGGCCCCACTTTGTCTAAAACCGGCCCTGAAGATGACCCAGGAATCTCACAGAACTGGAAGAATTTTCCTAGAAAGAATGGATGAAAATCCCTCAAACAAGAATTAAAAGACTCATGTCTAGCTACAAAAAATTTTTTCAAGCTGTAATACTGTCAATAGTGGGAGCTACTAGGTACTAACCATGCAGGGTGCCCAAACTTTTGCATGAACCCAGTTTCCTTTTTGTAATTTTTAAAATGTAAAAGATGAAAAAAAAAAATAAAAAAAAATATATATATATATATATATATATATATAATATATACTTGCCTAAAATACAAAGGAAATGTGTCATCTGTACCTTTAGACCTTTTAGGGCCTGTGCACATGTTGCGGATTTGCCTGCGGATTTTTCCGCGCTGAATCCGCACCTCTTGGTAGAAAACGCATGTCCTTTTTTGACGCAGTTTTGGCGCGGTTTTGACACGGTTTTTCATGCTTTTTCTCATGCGTTTTTGTATGCGTTTTTGACAGCTAAATAAAGATATGTTGTTTAACAAAAATAAAAGATTTGTGATGTAATTTCCTGTCCAAACTCCTCTTTTACATTTGTCCAACCCACACTCTATTACACACAGATATAGATAGATAGATAATAGATACCAGTAGTTAGATAGATAGATAGATAGATAGATAGATAGATAGATAGATAGATAGATAGATAGATAGATAGATAGATAGATAGATAGAAAATACATAGATAGATGGATAATAGATAGTAAGAAATATATATAGAAAGATAGATATATAGATAGACAGAAAGATATATAGGTAGTTAGATAGATAAAATGGTACATAAATAGTTAAAGACACACGCGTACACACACACAAAATCTTAACGCAATAGTTAATAAAAAAAACAGGAAAAAAATGGCGTGGGCTCCCGCGCAATTTTCTGCGCCAGAGGGGGAAAGCCGACAGCCGGGGCCAATATTTCTAGCCTGGGAAGGGGTTACTACCCATGGATCTTCCCTGGCTATGAATATCAGCCCACAGCTAGCCTTCACTGGCTATTAAAATAGGGGGACCCCCCCAAAAAATTGACGTGGGGTCCCCCTATAATTTATAGCCAGAAAGACTACGCAGACAGCTGCGGGCTGATATTCATAGCCTAGGTAGGGGCCATGGATATTGGCGCCCCCCCTGGCTAAAAATACCAGCACCCAGCCGCCCCAGAATTGGCGAATCTGTGCGATGCGCCAATTCTGGCACTTAGCCCCTCTCTTCCCACTCCCCTGTAGGGATATGGGGTAATAAGGGGTTAATATCACCTTGCTATTGTAAGGTGATATTAAGCCCGGTTAATAATAGAGAGGCGTCAATAAGACGCCTATCCATTATTAATCTTACAGTCATGGCCAAAAGTTTTGAGAATGACACAAATATTATATTTTCACATGATCTGCTGCCCTCTGGTTTTTATGTGTGTTTGACAGATGTTTTTATCACAGACAGAAATATAATTGCAAACATATGAGTAACAAAAGCTTATATTGACAGTTAGAATGAGTTAATGCAGCAACAAGTCAATATTTGCAGTGTTGACCCTTCTTCTTCAGGACCTCTGCAATTCTCCCTGGCATGCTCTCAGTCAACTTCTGGACCAAATCCTGACTGATAGCAGTCCATTCTTGCACAATCAATGCTTTCATTTTGTCAGAATTTTTAGGTTTTTGTTTGTCCACCCATCTCTTGATGATTGACCACAAGTTCTCAATGGGATTAAGATCTGGGGAGTTTCCAGGCCATGGACCCAAAATCTCTATGTTTTGTTCCCTGAGCCATTTAGTTATCACCTTTGCTTTATGGCAAGGTGCTCCATCATGCTGGAAAAGGCATTGTTGATCGCCAAACTGCTCTTGGAGGGTTGGGAGAAGTTGCTCTTGGAGGACATTCTGGTACCATTCTTTATTCATGGCTGTGTTTTTAGGCAAGACTGTGAGAGAGCCGATTCCTTGGCTGAGAAGCAACCCCACACATGAATGGTTTCAGGATGCTTAACAGTTGGCATGAGACAAGACTGGTGGTAGCGCTCACCTTGTCTTCTCCGAATGAGGCGTTTTCATGATGTCCAAAACAATCGAAAAGGGGATTCATCAGAGAAAATAACTTTACCCAGTCCTCAGCAGTCCACTGCCTGTACCTTTTTGCAGAATATCAGTCTGTCCATGATGTTTTTTCTGGAGAGAAGTGGCTTCTTTGCTGCCCTCCTTGAGACCAGGCCTTGCTCCAAGAGTCTCCGCCTCACAGTGCGTGCAGATGCACTCACACCTGCCTGCTGCCATTCCTGAGCAAGCTCTGCACTGCTGGTAGCCCAATCCCGCAGCTGAAACACTTTTAAGAGACGGTCCTGGCGCTTGCTGGTCTTTCTTGGGCGCTGGAGCCTTTTTGGCAACAATGGAACCTCTCTCTTTGAAGTTCTTGATGATGCGATAGATTGTTGACTGAGGTGCAATCTTTCTAGCTGCGATACTCTTCCCTGTTAGGCCATTTTTGTGCATTGCAATGCTGACTGCACGTGTTTCTTTAGAGATAACCATGGTTAACAGAAGAGAAACAATGATGCCAAGCACCAACCTCCTTTTAAAGTGTCCAGTGGTGTCACTCTTACTTAATCATGACAGATTGCTCTCCAGCCATGTCCTCATCAACACCCACACCTGTTTTAATGGAGCAATCACTGAAAAGAGGTTAGCTGGTCCTTTTAAGGCAGGGCTGCAATGATGTTGAAATGTGTTTTGGGGGATAAAGTTCATTTTCTAGCCAAATATTGACTTTGCAAGTAATTGCTGTTAAGCTGATCACTCGTTATAACATTCTGGAGTATATGCAAATTGCCATTAGAAAAAGTGAAGCAGTAGACTTTGTAAAAATTAATATTTGTGTCATTCTCAAAACTTTTGTCCATGAATGTATATTAAAAAAGGATTAAAAAAAACAACACACGCATAAGAATAAATTATTTTAATGAAATAAAACACAACACGGTTTTCATATCTTTATTATACGCTCAGATCCAAGTGACGCCCTCGATCTCCTGTAATAAAACGTAAAAAAATAAAACAACCGTATACTCCCTGTCCGACGCAGTCTAATTAATAACGAGTGTCCCATGATGGTCTCCCCTATAGAACAGTGACATCAGGTGATGCCACTGCTCTGAAGGGCCTCCCAGTGATGCACTGACAGGAGACAATGGATCCTGCAGTGCATCACTGAGGTTATGTCATGTGTGCATTGCCACGAAGATCGTCGCGGTTGCACATTTTGACTTCTCACAGCTGAACTGCTGTTTCTTTGTGTTTGGCAGCTAGGGAGTTAATTCTGTCTGTGCTCGGTGCTGGGACTGGGTGCAGTTTCTCCCAGCTGCAATTGATTATTTGTTGATTGGTCTCCTTTAAATTTCTGGTTGTCTGCTTGGGGAGTTGCCAGTGAAACCTTCATGCAGACCACAGATAGGAATGAATCTGTATAGACTTTAGTTGTGAGCTCCTTAGTTGTTCTAAGCTCAACTTGGTTAGAGTTTATTTCCCATACCATTTATGTTCCTTTGGTGTTTGAGTGTGTATGCAAGCGAGTGTTTATCCTGTCTGTCTTATATGTCTAATCTGTGTATTTAGCTAAGATCAGCCCATATCCCTTTGGTGGTAGTCAGGATCCTTCTTAGGACTGATTACAGGGTTCAGGGTCTGATAGGAGACAGGGTTAGGTTGGAGACTTGGACCTCTGAACCATTATCAGTACCTCCAAGGTGAGGGATTAGTTAGGACCCCAGTTTAGGGTCAGGTTAGATCCCGGTCCACCTCTTTCCTGTTTCAGCTCATCAAGTCCTCAAGATTAACCCTGAGTTCAGCAGATATCGTGTCAGGTAAATCTATTCTATACTTACATGCTGATGTTGCTATACTAGTTGTTGTATAGAGTGTTGTTCCTGTATTAATAGTTTACTGACATTGTATACATATCATTAGACAGCGTGACATTTTCACTGGCCAAAAAAATTATCTCCAGTTACCATGGATCCAGTAGCCCAGCTGGCTCTGCAGTTGCAGGGATTATCCATGGAGCTGACGGACATTAAGTCCAAAGTTTTGTCTCCCCTGGAGCAAACCAGAGTTGAACCTAAGGTTGCTCTCCCGGACAGGTTCACTGGTGGGCGAGACAAATTTTTCACCTTCCGGGAGGCATGTAAATTGTATTTTTGGCTTCGGCCTCGATCATCAGGGAGTGAGGAGCAGAGAGTGGGAATTGTTATCTCACTTCTGCAAGGGGACCCTCAATCCTGGGCATTTTCCCTTCCTCCGGGATCCCCGGCTCTACTGTCTGTAGATCAATTTTTTACTGCCCTGGGATTGGTATATGATGACCCAGATCGGGTCTCTCTTGCTGAGACAAAATTACGTAAGATACAGCAGGGAGATCGTCCGGCAGAGGAATTTGCTTCTGAGTTTCGTAGATGGGCCACAGATACTCAGTGGAATGACCCAGCTCTTAGGAGCCAGTTTTGTCATGGGCTTTCTGATAAATTAAAATACGTTTTGGCTCAGTATGAGTCTCCTCCTTCTCTGGAGGCTGCTATGGCCTTAGCTATCCGTACTGATAGACGGCTTCGGGAGAGGGGTGAGGTAACCCCACTCCCTGTTGTTTCTCCACCTACCACTAAAGTCCCTTATGTTGAGGTTCCCCTTGTCTGTTCGGATGAGCCTATGCAGTTGGGAGGGACATCATTTCGTAGGAGGGGATTGGCGGTACGCCGCAGGACTAGAAGATGTTTTTTCTGCGGGAAAGAGGGACATTTTGTTGGAGAATGTCCATCCCGTGCCTTGTTGAGCCAAAAGTCGCCGGAAAACTGTTAATCCCAGGTTGTGTGGTGGACGACAACCTGGGAGTATGTATTTCATCCGCCAGTTCTTCTCAGTTCCTTGTACCAGTGGAGGTGGTAGTTGGTACGAGAGTGGAGAGATTGTCTGTTCTTCTTGATAGTGGTTCCGGGGCTAATCTGGTTGACGCTCAGTTTGCTCAGGCTCAAGGTATGCATCTGATTGTATTGGTCAAACCGATCCCTATATTCTCCATTGACGCCAGGCCTCTCGGCCAGGTAGCTTTGTTCATGAGGTTCATAACATTGACCTTCGGGTAGGGCAATACATAGGGAACAATTATCTTGTTATGTGTTGGAGGGTCTACCTACTCCCATTGTGTTGGGACTTCCTTGGTTGGTTAAACATAACCCTGTGATTAATTGGCAGTCCAGAGAAATAAGCCAATGGGGTGAGTTTTGCAAAAGCAACTGCATGAACACAGTCATCAGTGCGGTCGTGCCTAGTACATTGCCTCCTTTTTTGGAGGATTTTGGGGATGTTTTCTCTGAGGAGGGGTGTCAGGAGTTGCCTCCTCATCGCGTGTATGACTGCTCTATTAATCTCCTTCCTGATGCTAAGTTGCCTAAAGCTAGGTTGTATAATCTTTCTGTTCCTGAGAGGCAGGCTATGAAAGATTATATTTCTGAAAGTCTGGCCAAAGGGCATATTAGACCTTCATCTTCCCCAGTAGCCGCGGGGTTCTTCTTTGTGAAGAAGAAAGATGGAGGCCTACGCCCTTGTTTGGATTTCCGCGAACTTAATCGGATTACTGTTCGAGATCCGTATCCACTCCCTCTTATTCCTGATCTCTTCAATCAAATTGTTGGCGCCAAATGGTTTTCTAAATTGGATCTCAGGGGGGCGTATAATCTGATTAGGATAAAAGAGGGGATGAGTGGAAAACGGCGTTTAACACGCCGGAGGGACATTATGAGAACCTAGTCATGCCTTTTGGTCTGACTACTGCACCAGCAGTATTCCAACATTTTGTTAATGACATTTTTCGTCACCTTGTGGGGCTGTTTGTGGTTGTATATTTGGACGACATTTTAATTTACTCGCCAGATCTTGTGTCTCATCAGGAGCATGTGAGACAAGTGTTGCAGATCTTGCGAGACAATAAATTATACGCCAAACTGGAGAAGTGTGTATTTGCCGTACAGGAACTTCAGTTTTTGGGTTTTTTGGTGTCAGCCTCCGGTTTCCGTATGGACCCTGAAAAGGTGAGAGCAGTGCTTGAATGGGATCAGCCAGGGGATCTTAAGGCTCTGCAGCGTTTTTTGGGGTTTGCTAACTACTACCGGAAATTTATTTGTAATTTCTCATCTGTCGTCAAACCTCTCACTGACATGACAAGAAAAGGGACGGACTTTTCTAAATGGTCGGACAAAGCTTGCCAAGCCTTTTCCTCTTTGAAGAAATGTTTTGCTTTGGCACCCGTTCTCATCCAACCAGATGCATCTCAGCCGTTCATTGTGGAGGTGGATGCGTCTGACGTAGGGGTGGGTGCTATATTGTCCCAGGGTCCGTCCCCTGGTAAATGGCATCCGTGCGCTTTCTTTTCTAAGAAATTGTCGTCCGCCGAAAGGAATTATGATATCGGCAACAGGGAACTTTTGGCCATTAAGTTAGCTTTTGAAGAATGGCGTCACTTTTTGGAGGGGGCAGTCCACCCGGTTACCGTTATTACTGATCACAAGAACCTGTTGTATTTGGAATCCGCTAAGCGTCTGAATTCCAGACAAGCTCGATGGTCGTTGTTTTTTACCAGGTTTAATTTTGTCGTCACTTATCGCCCGGGGTCTAAGAATGTAAAGGCTGATGCCTTGTCTCGCAGTTTCCCAGGGGCCGGGAAAACGGATGACCCGAGTCCTATCCTTCAGGAGGGGGTGGTAGTGTCGGCTGTATTTTCTGAGCTTGAGGAGGAGGTGTTAGAGGCTCAGGGGGACGCCCCTGCAGGACCTCCAGGGAGACTGTTTGTCCCAAATCTGTTGAGACAAAAGGTTATTGAGGCACATCATAATTCTGCTTTAGCAGGACATCCAGGGAGTAAGGCTACTTTAGATCTCCTTTCTCGCCGGTTTTGGTGGCCTAATGCTAATAAAGATGTTATAACTTTTGTCGCGTCATGTGGGGTGTGTGCTCGCTCTAAAACCCCTCATACCCGTCCGTCTGGGACCCTTTTACCCTTGAAACTTCCGGAGCGTCCATGGACTCATTTATCTATGGACTTCATTATGGACCTTCCCCGTCGTCAGGGATACTGTCATACTGGTGGTTGTTGACAGGTTCAGTAAGATGGCACATTTCGTTGCTCTTCCTGCACTCCCTAATGCTAAAACTCTAGCGCAGGTGTTCATTAGGGAGATCGTTAGACTTCATGGGTTGCCTTCTGATGTGGTGTCAGATAGGGGTCTCAGTTTGTGTCCAAATTTTGGAGGGCATTTTGTTTACGTCGGGGGATGCAATTGTCATTTTCCTCGGCTTTTCATCCGCAGACCAATGGTCAGACAGAGCGTCTGAATCAGAGCTTAGAGACATATCTCGGTGTGTTTTGTCTCAGAGAACCAAGAGGACTGGTCTTCTTTCTTGCCTCTGGCAGAGTTTGCTCTTAACAACAGGCGGAGCGAGTCCACTGGTAAGTCCCGTTTTTTGGGGCATATGGTTTTCATCCCCAGTTTTGTACTTTCAATGGGGGGGGCCCTTCTGGGGTTCCTGAGGAGGAGCGTTTCTCATCGTCACTTGCTTCTGTGTGGAGAGGTGTATTGAATAATCTGAGTGCAATGGGGAACCGTTACAAACGTATGGCTGATAGGAGGAGAGTTTCTGGTCCAGATCTGAATGTGAACGATCTGGTATGGTTGTCTACCAGGAATATAAAACTTAAAGTGCCCTCCTGGAAACTGGGTCCCAGATTCATCGGGCCGTACAGGATCAGTTCCATAATTAATCCTGTGGCATTTCGTCTGGACCTCCCTCCTACGTTTAAAATTCATAATGTGTTCCACAAGTCATTACTTAAAAGGTATGTGGCACCAGTCATACCGTCACCTCTACCTCCTCCTCCTGTGTTGGTCAATGGGAACTTGGAATTTCAAGTATCAAAGATCATTGACTCACGTCTGAATCGCCGTCCCTTCAGTACTTGGTGCATTGGAAGGGGTATGGTCCAGAGGAGAGGACGTGGGTCCCTGCGTCTGATGTTAACGCAGATCGTTTGGTTCGGACCTTCCACAGAACTCACCCGGGCAGGCCTGGCCCTGAGGGTCCGGAGGCCCCTCGTAGAGGGGGGGTACTGTCATGTGTACATTGCCACGAAGATCGTCGCGGTTGCACATTTTGACTTCCACAGCTGAGCTGATGTTTCTTTGTGTTTGGCAGCTAGGGAGTTAATTCTGTCTGTGCTCGGTGCTGGGACTGGGTGCAGTTTCTCCCAGCTGCAATTGATTATTTGTTGATTGGTCTCCTTTAAATTTCTGGTTGTCTGCTTGGGGAGTTGCCAGTGAAAACCTTCATGCAGACCACAGATAGGAATGAATCTGTATAGACTTTAGTTGTGAGCTCCTTAGTTGTTCTAAGCTCAACTTGGTTAGAGTTTATTTCCCATACCATTTATGTTCCTTTGGTGTTTGAGTGTGTATGCAAGCGAGTGTTTATCCTGTCTGTCTTATATGTCTAATCTGTGTATTTAGCTAAGATCAGCCCATATCCCTTTGGTGGTAGTCAGATCCTTCTTAGGACTGATTACAGGTTCAGGGTCTGAATAGGAGACAGGGTTAGGTGGAGACTTGGACCTCTGAACCATTATCAGTACCTCCAAGGTGAGGGATTAGTTAGGACCCCAGTTTAGGGTCAGGTTAGATCCGGGTCCACCTCTTTCCTGTTTCAGCTCATCAAGTCCTCAAGATTAACCCTGAGTTCAGCAGATATCGTGGTCAGGTAAATCTATTCTATACTTACATGCTGATGTTGCTATACTAGTTGTTGTATAGAGTGTTGTTCCTGTATTAATAGTTTACTGACATTGTATACATATCATTAGACAGCGTGACAGGTTACCTGAGTTCATTCTCTCACTTTAAGGCAATGCTGCGTGGGAATTTTCTCACCCAGCATTGCCGTGAGAGAATGAAGGGAAGTGACGTCATTCTATCCCGGTGGCAGAGTGGTACACAGATAGATGGCGTCGGGGAATAGGTGAGTATGTGCTCAATGTTATGGTGTGTATGTCATTGTATGTTCTGTATGTCATTGTATGTTCTGTATGTCATTGTATGTTCTGTATGTCATTGTATGTTCTGTATATCATGTGTATGTTATATGTTGTATATAATGTATGTGTTTTGGTTTTTTTTTACATTCAGCACATTAGCCGGATGATGGGACTACTACTGTCCCATCATTGGCTAATGGTGTCAGTCACTGTCACTGTAGCAGGCATAGCCGGATGGGACTTGTAGTCCCATCTGATGATGCCTGCATACACGGAGACAACACACAGCCCCCGCACACCGCCGCACTTACATCGATCACGCACACAGCCCGCACACCGCTGCACATACACCGATCACGCACACAGCCCCGCACACCGCCGCACATACACCTTTCACGCAGACACCGGCACACATAGCGCCGCACACTATACACTCCCACGCACCGCCCACACACATAGCGCCGCACACTATACACGCCCACACACCGCCCCACACACATAGCTCTGCACACTATACACGCCCACACTCCGCCCACACACATAGCGCTGCACACTATACACGCCCACACTCCGCCCACACACTTCCCTCCTCCCCGAACTGCAGCGGTTTCACCCGCAGCAAAACCGCAGATCTTTTTTGACCTGCGGTTTTGCTGCGGAAGTGCCCGACTCAATGCAAGTACAATGGGCGCAGAAACGCTGCAGTTCCGCACAAAGAATTGACATGCTGCGGAAAGTAAAGTGCTGCGAAACCGCGCGTTTTTTTTCCGCAGCATGTGCACAGCAGACCTGCGGTTCCCATTGGATTGCATTGCATGTGCACTGTGCTGCGAGTTGTATGCGTTTACGCACGTTGAAAAACGCAACGTGTGCACAGGGCCTTAGGCTATGGTTCCACGGTCCCGGAACCATAGCGCTTTGGACGGAGCGGAAATTCCGCTCCGTCTAAGCCCCGCCCCCTTTATGACGCGCATCTTCCGGAGTGTTCAGGACACCTCCGGAACACCTCCGGAAAGAGCGCAGGGCTACATAGCCCTGTGTTAATTCTGTTGCGGCGACGCACCGTCGCCGCAATACGCGGGACATGCTGCGGTCTAAAAAGACGCGCCGCATGTCCGTTTACGCAGGTTTGCCACCTGCGTATTGTTACGCATGGTGGAGACGGGATTCCTTGAAATCCCCTCCACTATGCTGTAACATCTGGACGCTGCGTGTTTGGCGCTGCGCCAGCGCACAGCGCCAAACACGCAGCGTTTCCTGACCGTGGAAACCACCCTTAGAGATCATTTCATCTTCAACTAGCTTAACTATTCACAAAACTGTAATTTTGACCAAGAGTGCCAAAACTGTTGCATGCCACTGTACTGTGTTTTACAGATACTGTACTTACCAGTCCTACAGCGCCATGTTGAGCAGACTCGCTACCCTTTCCACTTCAGTCTATCACAACAGAGCTGCTGCCAAGATCAACAGTGGGTAAGAAGCCTCAGCTGCTGTAACTTAAAGGAACACAGGAAAGAGAGGGAGGGTATGTTGTATCTCCGACACCCTCATCCTGCTCCCTAACAAACTGTGCCTGGAGGAAGTGCTCCTTCCTATGCTTACAGATCTGTCAGTTGTAACAGTGCAGCTTCACAGATTGACAAATGATGAAAACCAGATCAGACCATGTTGGACCCTATGATAATGGAGGCCTTGCCGCCTGTCATACAACAGATCTTGCACAGCGTTGTGGCAACTTTATAAACGAAAGTCATGAGACCTATGAGAACTTAGAACACTATTGAGATCTTGCATCCATATATTGACACCACATCATACTGTCTCTGCCAAGCAGTCACAGGAGAATGTGACATTTGAAAATCAATGGTTTCCTACAACAATGTTATATGAGCAGAATTGGCACTTAAGCAATTTCCTAATGTATTCGTCAGAGTATGTGCTTCACTTTCAGCCATCTCCACAACAAAAAAATCTGCAAAATCATGTGAATTGTACTGCAGGATTTTATTAGTGCCAAGGGTAGTTTGTATTTAATCAACTACTTCAGTTTTTATGGGAAGCTTTGTGATTCTGGCTGTTTATAGCCCACCTTAGAGATGAAGTGATGGTTATTTATGAACCTGTCAAGATTGGTGCCAGGGAGCATCATTTACTCTTTGATCATTGTGTGAGAATAGTTAGGAGAGAAAACAACCACATGCAATGGTCGGCTCACCAAAGTGCAGGTAATGATGTATGGATGGCAGAAGGGGCACTAAACTCGACAATAATCAAAGAAAGGATAATACCTTGACCTTCTTTTGGCCCAGAATAAAATTCAGATGACATGTACATATATGCAAATTGTCTCTTCAGAGAGGAAGAGGACCAGAACTCTAGTGCCACTGTGCGACCCGCCACCACAATTGTGGGTTACCAGGGCAATGGGGTACTCAGAGCCGAGCCCATGGAAGTCTATGGGGGTTTTGTCACAGGTAGCTGTGGCTCGGTCTGTGGCCCGGGCGGTCTGGCGTATGTTGGGGATATATTTACAGGGGATTGATTTATGTACAGTTCGTGACGCCACCTGTAGTATTCTGGTAATATGTACCAGCGCTGCTGTAGATCTCTGAGGGAATGGTGAGGCAGCTAGAATGTCGGGTCCCCTACAGGTGGGACCTTCCCTCAGGTCGGTAGTTAGGTATAGGGATTGTGCAGGCATGCAATAATAACTCAGTCTCACACAGTCAACGTCTTTCCATACCTTTACTTGCAGGGATGATAAGGCAGGTCCCAGGAGGCTGATGGGGTTGATGGAGGATGAGCTTTGAGGCAACAGCTAAGCAAGTTAGGGCCTCCTTTACTTTCCAATGAAGCTGATTACGACCACCTGAAGCGTAGTCCTCTCTATGATTCCAGCTAATCTTTAGCTGTTCTGCCCAGTCAAATTTGTGTTAGAAGCCTTCCTGCGAGGGAGCTGAATCCTTTTCTTGTCGTGCACTAACTCAAAGTCTTCACACCCCCTGACTCCAGCTACGTTCTGACTATAAGGGGCTTGTCTGCCGCGACCTAGGGTCCGGTAGATTCCTGGTTTTCTCTTCACATGCTGTACAATAGTGATCCTTGGTCCCCAGTAACCCGGTTGCAACGTGCAGGACTTTTCCAAGTCAAAAGCACTTTTCCAATTATCTTCCTTCCACTTTTGCCCTTCGCCTTGCTTGTCTTTAATAGATAGTTCAGTCTTTCTTCCAGTGGGGCACAGCTCTGACTAGACTAAGGTGTTTACAGACACCTACACCAGACTCCACTTTTGAACTGATGATAGACTTAAACTGGAACGTCTACTCTGTCCAAGGACAGGAAACTGACTTCTAAACTCTGAGCCCGGGACACTGACTGACTAAATCACTCCCTTCCACACCCCTTGCTGGGTGTGTCAGAAGTGTACATGATGTCATGGAGAGACCTTAACTGTTACACTCACCCCTTCCTCCTGGTATTGTGTACCAGGGCTACACATTCCCCCATGGTAAACGACAGCACTCCCGGGCTGTAAAATACAAGAAGACAGAAAATTTTGTTTATGCATGACAACAAACATTAACTTCTTCCCATCCGGGAGGTGAGAACACCTTGAACGTTACGAACAATAACATTTTACATATAGAAATACAAAAGTATCAAATAGCATTTAATAAATATATATACAAGATACTTGTGAAGGACCCGCACCAAACCTTCAACGTGGGTCCTGGGTGGGCTGCAGGACACCAAAGCAGACCTCACTCAGTGCCACACCACACGGGTTTTTGGTTCAGAGGTGAGTCCAAGGTTTCATGTGAAACCATTAAGAAGGCACTTTAGTGCAACTATTTACAGGATACAGTTTTTGGGCTGGCTCAGTCCTCAGCCTCTGAGTCCATTGTTAAGACATAGACATAATAGGGAAAAAACACATTTATATATATAGACTTTTCAATGTTCACATAATTCGTTATAACTACTGCTGATATCTAATGGGTAATTTCCCTTTTGTGATTTCTCTGATCTACGTGGTGTAGTTTCAGGTATAACAAGTTGCGATCTGTCCTGCACTGCGTAACGGCAAATATAGAACTGCCTTAACCTTTCTATGGATCTGGCAAGCGTACTGATGGCTGGGCGGTGTGAGTCAGCTTCACCAGGGGATCCCATAGTATGGGGCGCTGCTTCAGATGATCCATCTGAGTTCCACAGGTTGAGGTGTTGCTGGGATGGTTAACTCCTGAAGGGGCTCAACGGGCACCACAGGCACAACTGGAGGTAGAATTTCCCTTTGTGGCTGATAAAACTGCAACCTGGAATTATCACAGCATCTCCCAGTCGGGCCAATCCGCAGGAAAATCTCCCAGATGGGTTTGTGTATGACCTCTTCCTTTCTTCTCTTTGATTGAAGACAGGGTTCTTTTCACAACTCTTAAGTGTTCTGGACACAACTTCAAATGATCTCGGACACAGTGGTTTTGTTCTTCCTCCGTCTTAACTGACGACACAAACTTTCTGTTGTCCGTATTTTAGAATCTTGTATGACGTAGGGTTCTTGCTCCCACTGATTATCCAGTTTGTGCATCTTCTTTTTCTTTTTAATACTACCTCTCCAGGCATCAGAGGCTTGGCAGGAGCATTTCGGTTGTAAACATCTTCCTGTTTTCTCCGTGCCCTATTGAGACTTTCCTCCACCCCAGATTTGTACTCTTCTGTATTGCTCTTGCCGATTGAGTCCCAGTTCTCCACGGCATCGTCTGCCTCCGGTTCTACCACTCCAAGTTCTAAATCCATTGTAGTTTTCCGGGCCTTGCTCTCATAAGATAGGCTGGAGTGCAGTTAGTTGAGCTTACAGGTATATGGTTTTTACAAATCAACCAAATCAGGTAGTAAATCCGGCCATCGATTCCTGTCTTCCAACGGTATGGATCTCAACAAGGGCAAGGACAATATGGTTCATCTTTTCACAAAGACCGTTGGTTTGAGGGTGGTATGGTGTCGTTCTTATTTTCTTGCACCCTTACATTTGACAGAATTCCTTGAATAAATCAGCTTCGAAAGCAGTCCCTGATCGGTTAAGACTTGCTCGGGATACCCATGCGGTCTGCAGAAGCTTGCTTGAAAGGTCTTCGCGGCCGTCACTGCGGGTCTGGTCTTTTCATGGAACGACTACCAGAAATCTGGAGTAATGGTCCACCATGGTCAAGGCGTAAGAGTATCCAGATCTACTCGGCGACAGTTTGACGTGGTCCAGGGCCAAAATCTCCAGGGACGAGTCGTCCGGAAAGGTTTCAGGGGGCCTTTTGACTACCGTAGTCCTTTCTTCTGAGACCACAGGGTCCACAGTTCCGACACCACCTCTCGACAGAGCTGCGCATCCCTACCCAGTAGAACCGGCATCTCAACAGGGTCTCCAGCTTCCTCCAGCCAAAGTGTCCCGCTTGATCGTGGTACGCTTCCAAACCATTGGGACGTCTGCCCTTGGGACCACGATTTGCCAGACCATTTCATGGGTTTGGGGTGACGTATCTTCTGCACAACTTCTCACGGTATAGGAACAACCTGCTTTTCTCGTTCCACAGGAGCTTGGCTGACATAGGTGCATCCTTTTCAAGGAGGAACCTTCCTGTTTTAACAACTCCTTGATGCGGCTGACCATGGATCACTGTCCTGAGTCTCTTTTCCCAAATATGATGGGGTAAAGGATTTAATGTTGCACCATTCTGCTTTCTGTGGACTCGATGCTCGTGGATACCCCATTTCGATGGAACGCGGGTAGCTCAATTTCTTCCAGGTCGTCCGATTCTTCTTCCGTGTCAGAGTCATGCGGCTTCGGGACAACGCATCAGCTATATGCATCTTTCGACCTGCCCGGTATTTGATAGTAAACTGGTAATTGGACAACCGAGCCATCCATCGCTGCTCATGCGCCCAGCTTGGCGGTTTTTCCCGTGCGTTAGCGGGGTGTTGTCTGTAAACGCAGTGAACTTAATTGGAGGCCAGATAGTGCTTAAATCTTTCAGTGATGGCCCAGACCAGCGCCAAGAACTCCAGCTTGAAGTGCTATAATTTTCCGATTCCTTTTCAGTTGGCCTGAGTTTTCTGCTAGCATATGCGATGGATTTTTCTTGTCCATCGTTCTGACTGAGAACGGCCCCAACCCTTCATTACTGGGTCGGTGTACAACAGGAACGGTTGAACGTAATCAGGAATAGGTTAAGATTTCATCACCTGTAAGGATCTCTTTCATCTTTTGGAATGCTTCAGCCGTTCTTTACCCCAATTAAAGGGAGGGTTTCTGCTCTTCAGGGATTGCCCCTACTAGGAGGCCGTAAAAGCGCCTTCTTTCGTGAAATCTTTCAAATCTCCTAAAAACCCGTTAGTCCCGGAACTGTCCACTTCCATAAGGTTCTTCGGCTCCGGCCATTCTGGAGGCAGTGATTTCCTGGCCGGCGTACTCCTTCCAACTGACATGTGCCCCAAGTATTTACCTTCTTTGAGAATGGCATTTTGAGGTTTCAACTTCATCCCGTACCTACAGGGCTCAAACACTTCTCCAGGTGCTTAAAAGGCCCTCATATGTCTTGGAATACACGATAACTCTCTTGGTATAGCAGCACGGGTTTTCAAAATTGAGATGTCCCAGACAGTTTTCCTCACTTCTGAAATTTTTTCGGGGGGGGCACTCCCTGAGCCCAAACGGCATTCTGTCGAACTCAAGAGCCCCATGGGGGTGGTAAAGCCGTTTTCTCACATCCCCTCAGCCACACACTTGCCAGTAACCACTAGTCAGATCAAGGGTGAAAAGTAGTTAGCCGTTTTCAGAGCAGCAATATTCCCAGCGGGGAGGGTATGCATCCCTTGTGTGTTATGCGGTTCACCTGCCTTAATCCACACACTTTCTCATAACCACCTTTCTTTTTAACCAAACTAGGGGGTGCCCAGGGACTACAACTACCCTTATCACCCCAGCTTTTTCATACACAACATTTCTTTAGCCTTCTGATAATGACTGGGGTATGGGCCTAACCGCTCTTTGATGGGAGGGAATTTTGCCTGTAGGGAATGATGTTGTTACTCCCTTAATTGTCCCAAAATCAAGGGATTTTTGCTAAACACTTGGGGTACTCTTGCACCACCCAATCCCTTGCCTTCTGGGGCGGGGTGATGTCCTCCCAACATGGGTTGTGACACCATTCCGCCACCTAGTTGCTGGGTCATTGTCCTCCGCTATTTGAAGGAGTCTAAGACTCAGCCGGGAGAATAGATTTTATCAACAGCATGAATTTTAGCAATGGTTCATAACGGGGTAAATTTACTCATCATCCCCCAATTGAGAGCCGACAGGACCTTCCATTCACCATTCTATACTCCCTAGCGTCATAAGGTAGGTCATGTTCTAATTGGGGTTCACTACAGTTGGTAATTCTGTCCCCAGACCTAGGCGCCCTCACCAATGACATTTCACTCATTGGGGTATACAATAGGAACTGGTCAGTGACCCGTACTTACCAATTTCCCGTCGGTAAGTTCGCTTGCTGCACACACCAGGGCCCGATCTCTTTTGGTTACCCCCTTTCGCCTTGGTCGGGCAATCTCAGCGAGCTGTTTGGAGTAGAACACAACTTCTCCCAAACAATTCCGATTGTTAGTACCCAAAATGATATTTAAAACCGTTCTCCTCATTTACAGTCTTTACCCAAAGCCCTTGGCTTTCAACTCCTCTTGCCCACCTTTACATCTACACATTTTTTCCAAGACTTCTACAGGAAGACCTTTTCGAAGCAACCAGTAAAGTCAAGGCTCGGGGTTTAAGACTGTCCATTGCATCTTGTATTAGACATCAGGTATAGGGTCACCTGGGACCCAGTGTCTAACAATGCGGAACAGCAATACCATCAGGAAATAGACAGGTGGTCGCCCGCCCCAACCTGCGTTCCAGTCAGGGGGCCTGACGGGTATTCCCCCTGGGTGTTGGCCCTTGGACCCAGGGTTTTCTGCCCGTTTAAAGGACCGGTAGACGATGACCTTTCCGGGTTGCAGGGGGTAACAGATGATCTCTCGCGAGAAGGGTGTTGATCAGAGGTTCTCCTGGGGGTGGTTGTCCTCCCCGGGGGGGCGAGTCTTCTTTTTTCCGGTGCATCCCCCGGAACGCCTCGGGCGTCACTAACAAGATCTTCCCTTCCTTTCTTTCCGCAGCTGTAGGGCCTCATCACGCGGCCAATTTTAGTCAGCTGGCGCACCTCTGAGCGCAGACAGTCCCCAATTCATAGGGGTGTCACCTGCGTTTTGGTTTTGCCACTAGGGGGAACAAAGGGGGGTTTCTGCCGGTTCCAGATTACTTCACCCTGATGATGTTGGTGGCCACCTGGTTTCCCAGGGGCCGCAGCCCTTTTATTGCCATGTCCTTTAGGGGCATCAAGGTAGATCCGGATGATTAAGGGGCCCCAATTTACATTCTGCGTTCCTCTGGGGATTCAATCCCTGTATAAATTGTTCTTTCAGATTCTATTCCGTCGATAGCTTTAAATGGTTAATTTGCTTGAGGGCTCCAGGGCCCCTGTAGTCGGCAAGCATAGTCCGGATGCTGTCACCGGCTGTTTGTGAACAGTGAAAGAAGGCCACCGGAGATCCGTTTCTGTGCGGTCTTCAAATAGGCATGAAGCTTCAGGAAGATCGCAGGCACCGACCCTGACACGTATCCCAAGTTTCCCCTTCCCTCCAGCAGCGCCAGTTAGCTGCCCTATTAGCACAGCAGCTTTTTGTCTCTCAGGCATGGATAATTTCTAGGATGCTGCTAACTTCCGCTTGAAGCCGCAATTCCTGGCCCACCGCGTTTTGGGGAAGCCATTTCGCCCCCAGCATAATGGGACGTTAGTGGCATGATCGGGACACCGGGACTGGGGGGGCCTGCCCCCCCACTGGCGCTACAATACCAACGGTGCGGGATTGGGGCCTCCGGCGGGGGCCGCACTGTCACCGGTTGTTGTAATCTTAGCGCCCCTTGGTTAAACGGAGCCTACCGGTTTCAGAGCTGCTACTTCACAGGCACCGCAGTGGGAACAGGACCTTCGTCGAGGCGCTCTGATGTCAGAGCGTTCCTTCCGTTCAGGACCTGCCGCTTATTTTCGATGGCAAATTTTGCTATGCGGATTGCAATGCAGATTGTGATGCAGTTTGCTATGCGGATTGCGATGCGGTTGCGATGCAGATTGCTATGCAAGTTCGCATGCGTTTTGCGAGCGATTGCTATGCAGTTCGCTATGGGTTTGCGATGCAGATTGCTAGCATTTTTGCGAGGGCGGTTTGCGATGCAGTTGCATGCATTTGCGATGCGGTTTTGGGGTGCAGGTTGGGGGTCCAAGACTCTGCGCGCTTTTTCGGTCCGCCCACCTTCTTCTCCAGCGCCTGAGGGCGCGAATATGGGGCAAAATGGCGGTTTTAGCGCCAAAAATAGCAAACAGTCCCTTTTTCACAAAAACAATCCACAGGCAACAGGGCTCCAATGCGCAATTTCTATCCTGTTCGTGCGCCAAAATTTTGTTTTCGACCCGCCACCACAATTGTGGGTTACCAGGGCAATGGGGTATCAGAGCCGCCATGAAGTCTATGGGGGTTTTGTCCGGTAGCGGGCTCGGTCTGTGGGGGGGGGGGATGTTGGGGATATTTCGGGGGTTGATTTAGTACAGGTTCGGACGCCACCTGTAGTATTCTGGTAATAATTACCAGCGCGCTGAGATCTCTGAGGGGATGGTGAGGCAGCTAGATGTCGGGTCCCCTCAGGTGGGACCTTTCCCTCAGGCGGTGTTAGGTAGGGATTGTGAGGCATGCAAAATAACTCAGTCTCACCAGTCAAACGTCTTTCCATCCTTTACTTGCAGGATGATAAGGCAGGTCCAGGGAGGCTGATGGGGTTGATGGAGGATGACTTTGAGGCAAAAGCTAACAAGTTAGGGGGGCCCCTTTACTTTCCAAGAAGCTGAGTACACCACCTGACGGTAGTCCCTCTATATTTCCACTAATCTTTAGCTGTTCTGCCCATCAAATTGTGTTAGAAGCCTTTCCTGGAGGGAGCTGAATCCTTTTCTGTCGTGCACTAACTCAAAGTCTTCAAACCCCCCCGACTCCACTCGTTCTGACTAAAGGGGCTTGTTGCCGCGACCTAGGGTCCGGTAGATTCCTGGTTTTCCTTCACTATGCTGTACAATAGTGATCCTTCGGTCCCCAGTAACCGGTTGCAAGTGCAGGACTTTTCCAAGTCAAAAGCACTTTTCCAATTATTTCCTTCCACTTTGCCCTTCGCCTTGCTTGTCCTTAATAGATATTCAGCTTTCTTTCCAGTGGGGCACAGCTTGACAGACTAAGGTGTTTACAGACACCTACACCAGACCCACTTTCTGAACTGGATAGCTTAAACGGACACTTACTTGTCCAAGGACAGGAAACTGACTTCTCACTCTGAAGTCC
>JARQOD010000005.1:57846437-57905623 GCA_033576555.1 Oophaga sylvatica
ATTCCCCCGCCCGGAATAATTCATCAGAAGCGAATAAGTCATTGTCCCCCCCTTTGCCTAAACAGCCCCACGTCAGAGAGCGGGAAGAGGCGACGCTGAGGACCCAGAAAGAGCATGCCCCGAGGAGAGGTATTTTCATTTTTTTTAAGGGTTGGCAATATATGGGGAGCATTATCACTGGAAAATTTTTAAAATGGGGCCCCCATCATACACTTAGCTAAAAAGGGCCCATTATACACTGGAGCATCAATGGGGCCCTTCAATAGGGAGCACATAGAGGCCTATTCTGTATAGAGCATTTATGGAGCCCTTTTCTCAATTGAGCAATATATGGGCTCATTGTTCTGTATGGCATATATGGGGCTCATTATTCGTAGGGACACTATGTGGTCCCCATAATACGTATGGAGACTATACGCAGGTTTTTAAGCTATTGTAAAATTTTAAAATAGACCAGTCATGTAATGTAGAAGTAAAGTATTTGTATTGTACTATACCTATATTTCTGTGCCGTATTGGAGCATCATAAATTGTGGTATGTGTTAAAGGGCCCACTGAGCCCTTTTTGGGCCCCCGGGCCCCCTGAAAACCGGGACCAGCACTCCCCCCCCCCCACAACTTTAGCCAAAAACCCCCCCTTTTAAATGCGTTCTTTATTTTAATTTAAATTAAGGTTTGACAAGCTTACTTAATAAAATTGATGTCGTTGGCATTGAAATGGGCACTGTATGTGTTTTACTGTCCTCCACTCCCCCGACTTTATTCCCCATTGACTTCATTGGGGTCGGATTTTCGCCCCCGACCCGCCATTTCCGTTACGGCCGATTTCGTTCATTTGACTTTTGAGAAAGTGGGTTCCACAAACCCGACTCAACCCAAAAAAAGGGGGAAAGTCGCTCACTTTAATCCCCACTGATTTTATAATTAGAATTGATCATGAATAGTTATGTTTGGACAATTCATTAACCCCCCATCAACACCACTGTAGGGCACAAATGGATTGCGAATGTATGAAACGGGCATCAAGCAGTTCCTTTAAAAAACCAGCCTGTAACCAGGCTTTAATGAGACAGTCATTGTTACTATAAGCAGCAACTCTGTGATATTTCTGTATTAGTAAAAAGCGATCAGATGATAGCTTTGTTAGGGACAAATAAATAAATTCACTAAAAAGTATGAAAAAAACCCAAAAACACAAAAGTTTGAATCATCCCATTTTTCCCTCCACAATAAAAGCAAAGATAGTTAAAAAAAATACTCTTTGTGGTTAACACC
Organism: Oophaga sylvatica; assembly: GCA_033576555.1. Classification (NCBI taxonomy): domain Eukaryota; kingdom Metazoa; phylum Chordata; class Amphibia; order Anura; family Dendrobatidae; genus Oophaga; species Oophaga sylvatica. The sequence goes on from JARQOD010000005.1 coordinate 57,847,713, forward strand.
ATATCCATAAAAGTCTGAGCTATCAAAATTAGAAAAAAATTCAAAACGTCAAATTAGCGTTATTTTTGGTCACAGCAAGACTGCAAAAAATGCTGTAAGAGGTGATCAGAATGTCACATCCAAACAAAATGTATCAATAAAACGACATCTCCCCCAAAAAAAAATGAAACTATCATTTTGACTGAAAAATGAAATTTGTATGGGCCTCAGAAAATGGCAACACAATCAAAAATATGTTTTTTTCCATCGCTAAAATAATAATACTAAGTAAAAAACAATTTGGTACCACTGTAATTGTACTGATGGGAAGAACAAAATTGCCAGGTTATATCACTGCTCCTGGGGTCTGTTATAGACCCCTGGAGTAGCGGCAGAGATTCAGCTTCAGGAGAGAATGAATAAAGCACAGTTTGTTTATTGAAAACAACCTATGCTTGGTTACAGGGCTTTCTGAAACTGGTTAACCCCTTTAATGTTTGATAGATAATACTACTATACATATAACTGTTAAGGAAAGTCACTGCAGTCAAAACATTGAACTCTTAGCAGTTGGCCTCAGTCCCTACTATTTACCTAGAGAATTTCCATTTGCATTACAGTAGTCCTGTATATCCCTCCATCCGCAAACCAAGAGGTGGCTGGGGAAGTATTGTCAGGGGTGTTAGACCGCATTCAGACAAAGCACCCAAACTTGTTAACTGTAATCTCTGGGGACTTTAACAGAGCCATGATCTCAAAGGCTCTTGCAAAGTTCTATCAATATGTAAAATGTGCCACAAGGGACAGCAGTATATTGGATCTCCTCTATGCGAATGTTAAAGATGCCTATTCATCGTCTGCATTACCCCCTCTGGGTAAATCAGACCACAACTCATACTATTGTCTCCATCATACCAACCTGTTGTCAGTAAACAACCAGTGACAATAAAATTAATTAGGAAGTGGACTCCAGCGGCAGAAGAGGCTCTACGAGACTGCTTTGACCTCACAGACTGGGAGGTGATATGCGACAGGGAGAGCATGATGATGTAAATGATATTGTCGGGCGAGTAATGGATTATATAAATTTTTGTACTGACACTGTTGAACCAGCTAAAAAGATTCGATGTTATGCAAATAACAAGCCTTGGATTACAAAAGAATTGAAACGCTTACTAAACAAGAAAAAACTGGCATTTAAAATGAAGGATACTAAGAAACTGAAATTGATACAAAGGGACTTAAAGGGGAAAATTAAGAATGCCCGTGAAGCATTCCGAATTAAATTAGAAAATAAATTGTCACAGAACAATTCCATGGAGTCATGGTCGGGCATGAAACAACTAACTGGGTTTAAGGCAAAGTCGGAGCATGGGGAAGTGGATCTGCCCTGGGCTAATGAAATGAATGAGCTTTTCAACAGATTCACCAACACAAGCACAGCATCATCAGAAATGGGGGACGGATCCGGGAAAAGATCTGCAGCATTGACATTGGGGGATAAGCTGCCTGCTTTCACTGTCTCCCAAAGCGACGTGAGAAGACAGTTTAGCAGACTTGTTATTGGCAAAGCAGCTGGGCCTGATGGCCTCAGCCCACGTGTCCTCAGAGCATGTGCAAACCAACTGTGTACTGTCTTCCAGCACCTATTTAACTGGAGCCTTCAATCACAGGGGATACCAGAACTGTGGAAGACCACCTGCCTGGTGCCGGTTCCTAAGACCACTTTTCCAAGTTCCCTACACGACTATCGTCCAGTGGTCTTAACATCACATGCTATGAAGTCCTTGGAGAGAATAATACTCGCCTACTTGTGCCCGAGGGTGAGGGCCTACACTGACCCCCTGCAGTTTGCGTACCAGCAGAGATTGGGGGTGGATGATGCTGTAGCGTCTCTTCTACATACAATGCATTCGTTCTTGGACAATGATGGCACTGCAGTGTGTGCCATGTTTTTTTGACTTCTCAAGTGCTTTCAATACCTTACAGCCACCCTTACTACGTAATAAATTGACTGATATGGCGGTAGATGAGGGGATGGTGAACTGGATAAGGGACTACCTGACAGACAGGCCACAGTTTGTAAGGATGGGGGAGGTGGTATCTGGCAGTGTACGGAGCAGTGTTGGAGCCCCTCAGGGTACAGTGCTGTCACCCTTCCTCTTCACATTGTATACTGCTGACTTTCAGTATAGATCTGATTTTTGTCACCTCCAAAAATTCTCAGATGACTCCGTGATTATAGAGGGCATTGTGGGGGAGGAGGAATATAGAAGGGTGGTTTCTGACTTTGTGGATTGGTGTCAGACTAACTGTCTAGAACTAAATGTAAAGAAATCCAAGGAGATGGTGGTGAGTTATTGAAGGAAAAAGGAGGATTACTTACCGATCACTTTTGATTGCTGGCCAGGAGGTGGAGATGGTTGAGAGCTACAAATATTTGGGGGTTCACCTTGACAGTAAACTTGATTGGAGGTGTCATACAGAAAATGTTTACAAGAAGGGAATGAGCAGACTGTACTTTCTGCGGAAGCTCAGGTCGTTCAATGTGTGCAGTAAAATGCTGGAAATGTTCTACCAGTCCTGTAGCAAGCGCCATCTTTTTTACTATCATTTGCTGGGGCAGTATTGTGCGAGTAGCTGACGCTAATAAACTCAACAAACTTATCAAGAAGGCAAGCGCCGCTGTTGGCCTCCATCTTGACTCTTTTGAGGAGGTATTGGAGGATAGAATTCAGAAGAAGTGTAGGGCTATAATGTACAATAATACACACCCACTATACGAGCTGTTCTTGAAGCAGAAGAGCACATTCAGCAGCCGTCTAATCCTATTAAGGTGCAAGAAGGAGAAATTCAGGAAATCGTTTGTACCTACTGCTATGGGGATGTATAATAATTTCCTAAGGGTGGTAGAAAATAATGACTGATGGCTGGTGTACTAATGTCAATTAACATTGACTTATATACACCTGAACTACCCACTTTTATTTATTATGTAATGTTGGTATACCTGTGCAAGATTTATGTCCTAATATTTTATGTACTGCTGTTTATATTACTGCTGTAATACTGTAATTTCCCCCCGGGATCAATAAAGTGTATGGTATCGTATCGTAGACATGTATAACTGACAATTGAAATAATCACATTTTCTGAGACATGGAGGGGTGTTTCCCATGCCTTGGGTGAGGAAGAAATGCCTAGCTACATCACTGCATGAATGTTACTATTTTAGAAGTCAGCAGAGGATGTGGGGTAAACGGAAACTTTTTCTTGAACAGACGAGCGGATGTCCCGATGTTGCACAATGCACTTCTGCAATCAGTCAGCATGCTGCACATATAACTTTCTAAAAGCACTTCAAGAAATCGCAAAGGATGCTGATTCTGTGTTACATCAGACAGAAACTCCAGACAGCAGCATATGAGGACTGCCCAGAGCACATAAATCTCCACCATAAACAAGTACCCCAAGAATCTCCCCAAACTCCACTTAACCCACTTCACAACATGCACCCCATATGTACGTCACTGAAGGAAGTGCGTTCCCTAAAAGTCAAGTACATATACGGGGGTCGCTATTTCCGGTCACCGTACGGTGACCTAGGTGAGATGGCTACTGTCGCTGAGAGCAGACCATTCCTGCATGTCGCCCTCGGGGTTTGTACCAAGCCCCCGCTTTGGTGATGCTCTGATTAGTTGATCAATTCTGCCCACCTAATCACAGCGATGTTACAATAAAGTTGTAAAATAAAAATCAATATGACATGGTGTGATCGGTGCAGTCTGACACAGCGCCAATCACAGCAGTCACAATGGATGGGGTGATCGCAACGTCACATCGGCTGATAAACTCTTTTGGCGCTGATTAGCTGATCAATAGTTACCGACCAATCAGCGCAAAAGGGGTTAATTTAAAATAGTGGTCACCACTCTGCACGCCATATTTATCTCAGAGTTGCCTTGCAGAGTGGTTATGCTGAGAGAGACAAAATCATTGGTGGCCACTGCGATCCTGATGCGATCTGTCTCCAGCCACCTGTCTCCTGTGATCTACTGTGCTGTCTGTGTGCTGTGTTATCGATCTGTGATCATAGCAGCAGCAGCAGTAGCAGTTCCCAAATCCCTGTTCCAGCTCCCCATCCCCAATACCCCCCACTCCCAATTGTATTTTTGGTGCACCTTTTATGAGCATTTTCAGTGTGAGCTTAGCATCCGTGCTATTCACGTGGTAGCTGCGCTATGTTCAGTGTCGCTGCTGATCAGAGTCTGCGCCACAGGACTTTTTCATTTTTCAGATATAGTTAGAGTAGCGGATGTCACAGTGTAAGGTCGGTTTCACACGTCCGTGTCTCCAGTACATGTGGTGACAGTTTTCACACGTACTAGAGACACGTACAGACATAGACACATTCTATATGTCTATGCACATGTGCGTGTTTTCACACGGTCCATGTGTCCATGTGCCAAACACGTAGACATGTCCTTTTTGACACGGACACACGGACCGGAAAACGTCCCGCACACGTGCACACGGAGAACTGTTCACACAGTCCTCCGTGTGCGTGGACCACCACTGGGGAACTCGCGGCTACTGTAAGCCGCTGTCCCCTTGCAGCTGGTGCCGAAGCCGGCTGTAATTCCCCCTGCTCTGCCTGCGAGCAGAGGAGAACGAAGAGTGATGTATTAATATACTGCTCATCGTTCTCTGCTCGCAGGCAGAGCAGGGGGAATTTCAGCCGGCTTCAGAACCAGCTGCAAGGGGACAGCGGCTTACAGTAGGGCTACTTCCCCAGCGGCCGTCCGTGTGTCTGTGTGGTACTGATGCGGCACACGGGTGGCACACGGTTGCCACACGTGTGCCGCACATAGTAAACACACGGACACACGGACACATGGACACTGATATCTCCGGTACCGATTTTTCTGGTACTGGAAATATCAGGACGTGTGAAACCGGCCTAAGCGATGTCTGATTTTTTTTTCATAAAAAAAGAAAATAGCTTTAAAGGAAGGGAGGTAGCACATTAGGGTAGCAGACATAGCAGTGTAAGTAACGTTCGATTTGCTTTTAGAAAAAAATAATAGTAGTTAGTACCCAGTAGCTTTATAGGTAAGGAGCTAGCGTTTTTTTGCAGAAAAAAAGTATTGCTAGCGTCGGGTAACTTCTTATCTAGCGCATTTGGGGAGCGTACATTGCAATATTTTTCTTTTGCAAAAAAAAAGAATAGTTAGTAAATTTATAGGTAGGGCATTAGTGTAGTGAAAGTCACTGTATGTTATTTATACAAACTTTTTTTTTACATCTACAGATTTTTCTACTCATTTTTTTCTTCTGATTGTTTCTTATAAATTTTTCCTTTTAACTTTTTTCTCTACTTTTTTCTTTACTTTTTTTCCTCTCTGCTTTTTGTAATAAACAGTACCCTTTACACAAGCCCCACACAATACACGTGTAAAAGCACCACTTACACACACATTCCCAGAGTTTTGAAGAATTAAAAAAAATGACCCATTCATCAAGATGCTATTCACCAGAGGAGCGATATGCTTTCCTTGTCACCGACACAGATTCAGCCAGATACATCTGCATGATAAAACTTGGACTTTTTTTTCCATTGGTATTTATTTTTTTTCCTTTACAAACTCAGATGATTATGTTACCAAACATTGGTGCAGCTGCAACAATCAGTATCTCTGAGACAAGAAGCAGCATGCAAAAAGTGACTTTGAACCACCCAAAAAAGAAGCCCTTCATGCACATGCAGCAGCTCAGTTTCCTTTCACAGGTGATGAAGTAAGTTTCTTGATTTGTTGCCGCTTTGCCTTGCTCCAAATTCTTTGTATGTCCATTGTAGTTCCTTTTTTTTAACTTTTTTCCATTTTGATTACTTTACTTTTTTTCAAACTGCAAATCTAGGTAGTAAGCATATTGTATGACCCTCTCTATACTATCCCAAAATACATTTGGTATATTGTGTGTGGTGATTTCAGCACAATATGTTTATTGGGTAATGTGTTATGTACTATTGCAAGCTATGATAATGAACTTGTGCTTGGCCCTATATCTGTAGAAAATATAAGTCACCTTTTGAAAATATGACATCTAGCTAATGTTGTCCAATTCTTTTTCTACTCTAATTTTTGGAGATTTTTGATTTAGGACAGAGACAAATGTCATGCAGGAGGACACCACAACTCAAGCTGTTGTTTCTGACGAGTCCACAAACCCTGTGCATCTTGTCACAGGAAAGTGCAATAGCTGGGCGAAGAACCATACCAGATGTTGAAGTCACCACCCTGTCGCAATAACCAACACCACCAGCAACCCAGAAAGAATGGAGAATCGACACACGTGTAGCAATATCTCAGTTACAATGCAAAAATGCAAAGGAATATGTGGAGGACACTGTTGCACATAGTTTGGGGCCATATCTATATAAGAGCCTAGGAAATTAAGGCTGCTTTCACACTTCAGGCTTTTTGAATCAGGCGCGATCCGGCGTCTTTTTAAAAAAACGGATCCGCTACCGGATCCGTTTTTTTAGCATTGACTTACATTAGCGCCGGATTGCGCCTGATGTCACTGCGTTGCATCCATTTTTGGCCGGATCCTCCGTCGGAAATGTACATTCCGGCGGCCGGACAAGACGCTGGCTGCAACGTTTTTTTTTTTTCCGGAGCCGCCTGACAGTGCCTGAATCGGCACTTCAGGCGGCCGGAAACAATGGAAACCTATGGCGCCGGACCAGTGCTTTGACAAATCCGTCAGAAAACTGATAAGGAGTCCAAGGTGTTCTCTCTCTCTCTCTCTCTCTCTCTCTCCTTGGTCCAGACATTCAAGCCTGCATTTTCAACATGGAAATTTTATATTTCCGGTTGAAAAGGTCAGGACGGATCAGGCAAAAAACCTGATCAGTTGCATCAGTTTTTTAAAATCAGCGCCGGATCCGTCCTATCAGGCATAGGACGGATTATGCCTGATTCAAAAAACTGATGTGTGAAAGTAGCCTAAGGTTATGCACATATGCAGCAATTCTCATATTGCTGAAGCAGCTAACCCACCCAATGATCCACCAGATTAATGCTCCAAAGCTGAGAAATAAATGTTACACATGACATACTAATGTGAAACCATTTCTAGCCCCAGCTTCTGGACCACCAGCTCCTCACATGTCCCTAAGCACCAGAATTGGCACATTGCCTTCAGACAGGTCCTAGGAGTTCACAGTCAATGAACTCACTTCACTTATCTGACGTCAGCGAGAGCGCCGTGGGAAAACTTTAGCTCACGCTGACGTCAAAAAGGTGAAGTGAGTTCATTGGCTGTGAACTCCTAGGATCTTTCTGATGGCACCGTGATCATGAGAGCAAGGCAAGTGGGAAGAGAGAGATAAGTGACAGAACTGGCACATCTTAGAGATGCTCCTTTTCTGGGGCGACTGAGAGCTGATGTTTTTAGCCTTGGGGGGCCAGTATCCATGACCCATTCCTAAGCTATTACTATCAGCCCACAGCTGTCTGCATAGCCTTTGCTGCTTATTAATTATAGGGGAACCCTACACCATTTTTGGGGGTCTCCCATTTTAATAGCCAGTAAAGGCTAATTATACAGCTGTGAGCTGATATTAACCCCTTACTGCCATCCGACGTACTATCCCTCCATGGTACCTGGGCCCGTATGACCATGGACGGGATAGTACGTCCCAGCGATCGGACGCGCTCCCGGGGGGAGCGCAGCCGATCGCGGCTGGGTGTCAGCTGATTATCACAGCTGACACCCGGCACTATGTGTCAGGAGCGGTCATGGACTGCTCCCGGCACATTAACCCCTGGCACACCGCGATCAAACATGATCGCGGTGTACCGGGGGCACAGGGGAGGATTGCGTAGGGAGGGGGCTCCCTGCGCGCTCCCCTGAGACCCTCAGAGCAGCGCGATGTGTCGCGCTGTTCCGAGGGTCCTTTCTCCCTGCAGGACCCCGGATCAAAGATGGCGCCGGGGTCTATCCGGGTCCTGCAGGGAGGCGGCTTCCTCAGTGCCTGCTGAGAGCAGGCACTGAGAAGCCTGCAGCAATGCCAGAGCGATCGCTGGTGTGACAGAGTGCTGTGCACACTGTCACACCAGCGATCTGACCCTATACAGTGATGTCCCACCCTGGGACAAAGTAAAAAAGTTAAAAAAAATAAAAATAAAAATTGTTTAAAAAAATCATAAAAAAAAAAAATATTCCCCAATAAATTCATTTTTTCCTGTAAATAAAAAAACCAAAACAATAAAAGTACACATATTTGGTATCACGGGTCCGTAACAACCCCCCCTATAAAACTGTCCCACTAGTTAACCCCTTTAGTGAACCTCTTAAAAAAAAAAAAAACAAAGCAAAAAATCAATGCTTTATCATCATACCGCCGAACAAAAAGTGGAATAACGCGATCAAAAAGACGGATATAAATAAACATGGTACCGCTGAAAACGTCATCTTGTCCTGCAAAAAACGAGCCGCCATACAGCATCTTAAACGAAAAAATAAAAAAGTTATAGCTCGCAGAATAAAGCGATGCAAAAATAATAATTTTTTATATAAAATTGGTTTTATTCTATAAAAGCGCCAAAACATAAAAAAATGATATAAATGAGGTATTGCCATAATCGCACTGACCAGAAGAATAAAACTGATTTATCAATTTTACCATACGCGGAACGGTATAAACGCCTCCCCCAAAAGAAATTCATGAATTGCTGATTTTTGTTCATTCTAACCTCACAAAAATCGAAATAAAAAGCGATCAAAAAACGTCACATGCTCAAATATGGTACCAATAAAAACGTCACCTCGTCCCGCAAAAAATAAGACCTCACATGACTCTGTGGGCCAAAATATACAAAAATTATAGCTCTCAAAATGTGGTGATGCAAAAACTATTTTTTGCAATAAAAAGAGTCTTTTAGCGTGACAGCTGCCAATCATAAAAACCCGCTATAAATAGTAAATCAAACCCCCCTTTATCACCCCCTTAGTTATGGAAAAATAATAAAATTAAAAAAAAGTATTTATTTCCATTTTCCCATTAGGGTTAGGATTGCGGCTAAAGTTAGGGCTAGGGTTGGCGCTAAAGTTAGGATTAGGGTTAGGGTTGGGATTAGGGTTATGGGTGTGTTAGGGTTAGGTTTGTGGTTAGGGTTGGGACTAGGGTTAGGGGTGTGTTGGGGTTAGGGTTGGAGTTAGAATTGGGGGGTTTCCGCTGTTTGGCACATCAGGGGCTCTCCAAATGTGACATGGCGTCTGATCTCAATTCCAGCCAATTCTGCATTGAAAAAGTCAAACGGTGCTCCTTCACTTCTGAGCTCTGCCATGCGCCCAAACAGTGGTTTACCCCCACATATGGGGTATCAGTGTACTCTGGACCCCAAAAGTTATTGTGCAATTTGTCCTATTTCTTCTGTTACCCTTGGGAAAATAAAAAACTGGGGGTAAAAATATCATTTTTTAAAAAAAAAAATGATTTTTTTGTTTTTACGACTGTACGTTATAAACTTCTGTGAAGCACTTGGGGCTTCATAGCGCTCACCACCCATCTAGATAAGTTCCTTGTGGGGTCTATTTTCCAAAATGGGGTCACTTGTGGGGGTTTCCACTGTTTAGGCGCATCAGTGGCTCTCCAAATGCGACATGACGCCCCCAGACCATTCCATCAAAGTCTGCAATCCAAAACGTCACTACTTCCCTTCCGAGCCCCAACGTGTACCCATACCGTAGTTTTCTCCCATATATTGGTATCAGCGTACTCATGACAAATTGGACAACAACTTTTGGGTCCAATTTCTCCTGTTACCCTTGTGAAAATAAAATATTGGGGGTGAAAAAATCATTTTTGTAAAAAAAAAAAGGATTTTTTATTTTTACGGCTGTACGTTATAAACTTCTGTGAAGCACTTCGGGGTTCTAAGTGCTCACCACACATCTAGATAAGTTCCTTGTGGGGTCTATTTTCCAAAATGGGGTCACTTGTGGGGGGTTTCCACTGTTTAGGTGCATCAGGGGCTCTCCAAATGCGACATGACACCCCCAGACCATTCCATCAAAGTCTGCAATCCAAAACGTCACTACTTCCCTTCCGAGCCCCAACGTGTGCCCATACAGTAGTTTTCTCCCACATATTGGGTATCAGCGTACTCAGAACAAATTGGACAACAACTTTTGGGGTCCAATTTCTCCTGTTACCCTTGTGAAAATAAAATATTGGGGGCGAAAAAATCATTTTTGTAAAAAAAAAAGGATTTTTTATTTTTACGGCTGTACATTATAAACTTCTGTGAAGCACTTCGGGGTTCAAAGTGCTCACCACACATCTAGATAAGTTCCTTGTGGGGTCTATTTTCCAAAATGGGGTCACTTGTGGGGGGTTTCCACTGTTTAGGTGCATCAGGGGCTCTCCAAATGCGACATGACGCCCCCAGACCATTCCATCAAAGTCTGCAATCCAAAACGTCACTACTTCCCTTCCGAGCCCTGACGTGCGCCCATACAGTAGTTTACTCCCACATATTGGGTATCAGCGTACTCAGGACAAATTGGACAACAACTTTTGGGGTCCAATTTCTCCTGTTACCCTTGTGAAAATAAAATATTTGAGACGAAAAAATCATTTTTGTAAAAAAAAAAAAAAAGATTTTTATTTTACAGCTGTACGTTATAAACTTCTGTGAAGCACTTCGGGGTTCAAAGTGCTCACCACACATCTAGATAAGTTCCTTGAGGGGTCTAGTTTCCAAAATGGTGTCATTTGTTGGGGGTTTCCACTGTTTAGGCAGATCAGGATCTCTCCAAACACGACATGGCATCCAGGCCCAAATTCTGTGTTGAAAAAGTCGAACGGCGCTCCTTCCCTTCCAAACTCTGCCATGCACCTAAACAGTGGTTTACCCCCACATATGGGGTATCGGCGTACTCAGGACAAATTGCACAATAACTTTTGGAGTCTTGTTACCCTTGGGAAAATAAAAATTGGGGTGAAACGATCATTTTTGTGGAAAAAATATGATTTTTTAATTTTATGGCTCTACGTTATAAACTTGTGTGAAGCACTTTGGGGTTCAAATTGCTCCCAAAGATCTAGATAAGTTCCTTAGGGGGTCTAGTTTCCCAAATGGGGTCACTTGTTGGGGGTTTTCACTGTTTAGGCACATCGGGGGCTCTCCAAATGCAACATGGCGTCCAATCTCAATTCCAGCCAATTTTGGTTGGAAAAAGTCAAATGGTGCTCCTTCCATTCCGAGCTCTGCTGTGCGCCCAAACAGTGGTTCCCCCCCACATATGGGGTATCAGCGTGCTCAGGTCATATTAGACATCAACTTTTGTGGTCCAATTTCTCCTGGAACCCTTGGGAAAATAAAAAATTGGTGACTAAAAGATAATTTTTGTGGGAAAAAAATAGGATTTTTTATTTTCATGCTCGGGCATTATAAACTTGTGTGAAGCACTTGGGGGTTCAAAGTGCTCATCAACGATCTAGATAAGCTCCTTAGGGGGTCTAGTTTCCAAAATGGGGTCACTTGTGGGGGGTTTCCACTGTTTAGGCACATCTGGGGCACTGCAAACGGAACATGACCCCCATCAACGTCTGCATTCCAAAACGTTACTACTTCCTTTCCAAACCCTGTCGTGCGCCCAAACAGTTTCCCCCCCCCACATATGGGGTATCAGCGTACTCAGGACAAATTGGACAAACAACTTTTGGGGTCCAATTTCCTTGGGAAAAATCAAAAATTTGGGACTAAAAAATCATTTTTGTGGAAAATTGTTTTTCTTATTTTTCAGACCCAGGATTATAAACTTTTGTGAAACACTTGGGGGTTCAAAGTGCTCACAACAGATCTAGATAAGTTCCTTAGGGGGTCTAGTTTCCAAAATGGTGTCACTTTTGGGGGTTTCCACTGTTTAGGCACATCTGGGGCTCTCCAAACACGATATGGAGTCCAATCTCAATTCCAGCCAATTTTAGTTTGAAAAAGTCAAACGGCGTCCCGACAAAACAGTGGTTTTCCTCCACATATTGGCTATTGGCGTACTCAGGAGAAATTGCACAACAACTTTATCTGTCCATTTGCTTCTTTTACCCTTGTGAAAATAAAAAAAAGTTTGTAATAGATCATTTTTGTGGCTAAAAAGTTAAATATTCATTTTTTCCTTCCACGTTGCTTCAGCTCCTGTGAAGCACCTGAAGGGTTAATAAAATTCTTGAATGTGGTTTTGAGTACCTTTAGGGGTGCAGTTTTTAGAATGGTGTCACTTTTGGGTATTTTCTGCTATATAGACCCTCAAAGTGACTTCAAATATGAGGTGGTCCCTAAAAAAAATGGCTTGTAAATTTTGTTGTAAAAATGAGAAATCGCTGGTCAAATTTTAACCCTTATAATATCCTAAGAAAAAAAAATTTGGTTCCAAAATTGTGCTGATGTAAAGTAGACATGTGGGAAATATTATTTCTTAACTATTTTGTGTGACATATTTCTCTGTTTTAAGGGAATAAAAATTCAAAGTTTGAAAATTGCAAAATTTTCAAAATTTTCGCCATATTTGCGTTTTTTTCAAAAATAAATGCAAGTTATATCGAAGAAATTTTACTTCTAACGTGAAGTACAATATGTCACGAGAAAACAATCTCAGAATCGCGAATATCCATTGAAGCGTTCCAGAGTTATAACCTCATAAAGAGACAGTGGTCAGAATTGTAAAAATTGGCCCGGTCATTAACGTGCAAACCACCCTTGGGGGTGAAGGGTTTAATGCAAAGTCAGAAAAACGGTACTGTATCAGAAGTGTACAGCTGTATACAGTGTAGGGAAAAATTTAAATCTCCGTATATATTTCTGGAGTCACACGCAGACGCTCACTCAGTATGAATTAGACCAGAATACAAAAAGCTGAAAAATGGTACTGTAATCAGAAGCGTACAGCTGTTTACAGTGTAGGGGAAAATTTAAAACTCCGTATATATTTCTGGAGTCACACACAGACGCTCTCTTAGTATGGATTTGACCGTAATACAAAAGGCAGAAAAACGGTACTGTATCAGAAGCGTACAGCTGTATACATGTAGGGGAAAATTTAATCTCTGTATATATTACCGATGTCACACAATGACGCTCTCTCGTATGGATTTGCCGTAAATATTAAAGGCAGAAAAAATGGTTACAGTTCGAAGTGTACAATGTAGACATGTGGGGAAAATTTAAGCTCCCTAATATTTTGAGTAACACAATTCTCTAGTATGGATTTGAACGTAATAACAAAATGGCAGAAAAACGGGATGTATCAGAAGATACAGCTGTATACAGTGTAGGGGAAAATTTAATCTCCTTATAATATTTCGAGAGTCACACAAGCTTCCTCAGTTGGATTTACTGTAATACAAAAGGCAGAAAAACGTACTATATCAGAGGCGTACAGCTGTATACAGTGTAGGGGAAAATTTAAATCTCCGTAATATTTCTGGAGTCACACAAAAATAAACGCAAGTTATTGGAAGAAATTTTACGACTAACGTGAAGTACAATATGTCACGAGGAAAACAATCTCAGAATCGCAAGATCCGTTGAAGCGTTCCAGAGTTATAACCTCATAAAGAGACAGTGGTCAGAATTGTAAAAATTGGCCCTGTCATTAACGTGCAAACCACCTTGGGGTTAAGGGTTAATAGCTGGAAGCTCCATGGTATTCCACTTCCAGGCTATAAACTCTGCTCCAGCTGTTGGCTTTCCCTCAGCCCAGCCATTTTTTTCAGAAAAAAATCTTTTAATAATTAAAATATACAGTGGGTACTCAGTATTCAGACCCTTTCAAATTTCCTCTTTGTTTCATTGCAGCATTTGATAATTCAAAGTTATTTTTACTCATAGTACACTCTCACCATCTTGACTGAAAAAAACAGAATGGAATTTTGCAATTATAAAAAGAAATGAAATATCACATGCAAATTCAGACTTGCTAGTATTGAGTAGAGCACGCTTTTGAGCTAGTAAGCCAGAGTCTCTTGAATGATGCAACAAATTTTACAGCTGATTGGGACCTCTTCCTTGCAGATCTCCAGTTCCGCAGGGATGGTGACTTTACAGCTTTAGTCTCAGAGATCTCAATTGGGTTAGTCAAGCTGCTGGCCAGTCAAGAATGGTCACAGAGTTCTGAACTTTTTTGAATTTACCAAATGGCTGCAATGAAACAAAGAGTGAAAGTTTGAAAGGGGTATTAATACTTTCCGTACCCACTGTATACAGTAAGCTGCATACACATTGTACTAATTGTATATGTCATTGACATCTATATATCTATCTATTCTATGTGTATATACTGTACAGTGGGGGAAAAAAGTATTTGAAATTTTCCCACTGACAAAGACATGAATAGTATATTATTTTAAGGGTAGGTTAATTTTAACATTGAGAGATAGAATATAAAAAATAAAATCCAGAAAATCACATTGTATAAATTATATAAATTTATTTGCATTTTGCAGTGAGAAATAAGTGTTTGATCCCTCTGGCAAACAAGACTTAATACTTGGCAAAACAGCAGACATTTTTTGTAGTTGATGATGAGGTTTGCGCCCATGTCAAGAGGAATTTTGGTCCACTCCTCTTTGCAGATCTTCTCTAAATCAATAAGATTTTGAGCCTGTCGCTTGGAAACTCGGAGCTTCAACTCCCTCCATAAGTTTTCTATGGGATTAAGGTCTGGAGACTGGCTAGGCCACTCCATGACCTAAATGTGGTGCTTTTTGAGCCACTCCTTTGTTGTCTTGGCTGTATGACAGAGGGAATGAGGTTGTGATGCAGGATTTTACTGTACATGGCTCCATTCATTCTCCCATTGATGCGGTGAAGTAGTCCTGTGCCCTTAGCAGAGAAACACTCCCAAAACATAATGTTTCCACCTCCATGCTTGACAGCGGGGATGGTGTTCTTTGTGTCATAGGCAGCATTTCTCTTCCTCCAAACATGGCAAGTTGAGTTAATGCCAAATACCTCAATTTTTGTCTCATCTGACCACAGAACCTTCTCCCTATCACTCACAGAATCATCCAATGTTCATTGACAAACTTCAGATGGGCCTGCACATGTGCCTTCTTGAGCAGGGGGACCTTACGAGCACTGCAGAATTTTACATCTTTAAGGCATAATGTGTTAGCAATGGTTTTCTTGGTGACTGAGGTCCCATCTGCCTTGAGATCATTAACAAGCTTCTAGGTTCTTCAAAGTAGCCACCTTTTGCTTTGATTACTGCTTTGCACTCAGAAAAGGTGAACGGCTGGATTCTACATGCTTGGTTCCCACCGTGAAGCATGGAGGAGGTGGTGTGATGGTGTTGGGGTGCTTTGCTGGTGACACTGTTGGGGATTTATTCAAAATTGAAGGCACAGTGAACCAGAATGGCTACTACAGCATCTTCCAGCGGCATGCTATTCCATCCGGTTTGCGTTTAGTTGGACCATCATTTATTTTTCAACAGGACAATGACCCCAAACACACCTCCAGACTGTGTAAGGGCTATTTGACCAAGAAGGAGAGTGTTGGGGTGCTACGCCAGATGACCTGGCCTCCACAGTCACCAGACCTGAACCCAATCGAGATGGTTTGGGGTGAGCTGGACCGCTCACCGCTTCAATTTTGAATAAATCCCCAACAGTGTCACCAGCAAAGCACCCCCACACCATCACACCACCTCCTCCATGCTTCACGGTGGGAACTAGGCATGTAGAGCCCAGCTGTTCACCTTTTCTGCGTGCAAAGCAGTAATCAAAGCAAAAGGTGGCTACTTTGAAGAACCTAGAATATAAGACATATTTTCAGTTGTTTCACACTTTTTTGTAAAGTGTAATGTATAATTCCACATGTGTTAATTCATAGTTTTGATGCCTTCAGTGTGATTCTACAATTTTCATAGTCATGAAAATACAGAAAAATCTTTGAATGAGAAGGTGTGTCCAAACTTTTGGTCTGTACTGTATATATGTGTGTGTCCAGGGCCACCATCAGGGCATTACTGCCCTGACTGTGTATGGGGCCAGATAAGCAGAGGGGGCCTGCATCGTGCCCCGTCTCTTCTGCTCACCGGGCTCCAGTGGCAGGATTCTGCCGGCGCAGTAACTGTATCTGCATCTGAGAATGAGATGCAGGTTCAGATAAAATCTATTGCCGTGCAGACCCAAACGGCAATAGTTAAAAGCCACCAGCCAATCGGTGGCTGGCAGCTGACGTCAGCGCGCATGTTGCTGGCATATGACGTCATTGTCATTCGCCGGTGAGCCCGCACTTGAAATGCTTGGAGGGAACATGGCCGCTGGAACGTGGCCAGGTTAGGACAAAGTTTTTTAAATTATTTTTATTGAAAGCGGCAGGATGGAGCCACATGAACCATGTGTCTCCATCCTGCTTCATCTGTCTCCTTCCTGCTCCATGATCCTGCACCATGTGACATGGCACAGGATCATGGGGCAGGATGGAGACAGATGGAGCACAATGGAGACACATGGTGCAGGATGGAGACATGGGGCAGGATGGAGACATGGAGCAGAATGGAGACACATGGTGCAGGATCATGGGGCAGGATGGAGACATATGGGGCAGGATGAAGAGTTATGGGGCATGATGGAGACACATGGCACGATGGAGACACATGGCAGGATGGAAACATGGGGCAGGATGGAGACATGGGGCAGGATGGAGACAGATAGGGCAGGATGGAGACATGGGGCAGGTTGGAGACAGATGGTTCAGGATGAAGACAGATGGGGCAGGATGGAAACCCATGGTGCAGGATGGAAACACATGGTGCAGGATGGAGACATTTGGGGGATGGAGACTTGTGGCAGGATGCAGACAGATGGGGCAGGATCATGGGGCAGCATGGAGACATATGGGGCAGGCTCATGGGGCAGGATTAAGACAGATGGTGCAGGATGGAGACATTGTGCAGGATGGCGACACAGTGCAGGATGGAGAGAGATGGTGCAGGAACATGGGGCAGGATGGAGAAATGGGTCAGGATGGAGATATATGGGGCAAGAACATGGGGCAGTATGTAGACATGGGACAGGATGGAGACAGATGAGGCAGGATGGAGACAGATGGTGAAGGATCATGGGTCAGGATGGAGATATGGGTCAGTATGGAAACACATGGGACAGGATGGAAACACATGGGATAGGATGGAAACACATGGTGTAGGAGGAAAACACATGGTGTAGGAGGAAAACATATGGTGCAGGATGGAGACAGATGGGGCAGGATGGAGACAGATGGGGCAGGATGGAGACTGATGGGGAAGGATGGAGACAGATGGGGAAGGATGGAGACATGGGGTAGGATGGAGACATGGGGTAGGATGGAGAGAGATGGTACAGGATCATGGGGCAGGATGGAGACATGAGAGACGATGGAGACAGATCAGGAAGGAACATAGGGCAGGATGGAGACAGATGGTGCAGGATCATGGGGCAGATGGGGCAGGATGGAGACAGATGGGGCAGGATGGAGATACAGTGGGTACGGAAAGTATTCAGACCCCTTTAAATTTTTCACTCTTTGTTTCATTGCAGCCATTTGGTAAATTCAAAAAAGTTAATTTTTTTCTCATTAATGTACTGTTAGGGTCTGCGGAACGCACCAAATATATGATGTGGAGAGGTGCGTTCGCAGCCCGGGGTCCACCGTGCAGGCGGAGCCTGCTGCTAGTAAAATGGCTCAAGAAGCGAACTCTGTTATCCCGCAGAGTCGCCAAAATAAACGCCGTAACGCGCTGTGGCAATATGTGCCAACTCTGTTAATCCACAGAGCCGCTAGAAGGAGTGCCGCAGCGCTATATGGCGATGTGTGCGAACTCACTTAACACAACTGAGTCGCAAAATAAACACGCTAGGGCGCTGTCTAGCGTTGAAAGCGAACCCTGTTACGTCACAGAGCCCCTGAGACAAACTTCTGTGTCCTGTCAGGCACCCAGGTACACAGTTAACTGCTAAGCGAACATAGAACGTGATCATGCGCTAATGTCCTCGCGGGAGTCACCCGCAATCTATGGCGTCTGAACGCCAGACCCTGAATACGGCAATCAAACTCCTCACCGGTTATGCCGGTAATCTAGGGCATCTAGGACACCGACCCTGACCAGCTAGCATACCAAACTCCTCACCGATTAAGTCGGTATTCTAGGTGCTTATTTCAGCCGGGCCCTAACCACACACACGCATGACCACACTAGCGCTAAGCATATAACGGTTGATATTAGCGCATGGCGGCCTAACCATGCCACCCTTTTATAGTAACAGCTACAGGACCTGCCAGAAACAAGGACCAATGAGAAACTGTTCCAAAACACATGTAGTTTCAGGGCCTTCCTGGCGGACCAATAGGAGCTGCTGCAGTACCTGAACATGTGACCCCTGATCTCCAATGAGAGATCTTACCCTGGGCATGCTCAGAAGGGTAAACGTAGGACTTCATCCCAAAGACGTCTGCTCCAGTACTGGCTATAATAGCAGATCCAGGAGAGGCAGCAGCAAGTCTCTGCACAGTATTGGAATGGGCAAGACGCTTGGACCGACGTCTCTGCTGAGCAGGCTCCACTGCGGACGGAGATGGATGGGAGACTCCCCTTGTGCAGGAGTGGGAACTTGAACCCTAACATTACCCCCCCTCCTAGGGCCCCCCCTTCTTTGGGACTCGCTGTGCTCAAAGGCAGCGATGAGCTGCGGAGCGTGAACATGCTCGGCAGGCTCGCAGGACCTATCCTCAGGCCCATAATCCACCAAATAAATTTTTTTTCCTCGTACCACCTTACACCCAACAATGGTGTTCACCTCATGATCATCGGTAGATGAACCTGACGTCCCGGCAGATGACTCGGAAAACCGGGACATGGCCACGGGTTTCAGGAGGGACACGTGAAAGGTGTCGGTGATACAAAGGCGAGGCGGAAGGGCTAGGCAGTAAACCACCGGGTTCACCTGCTCAAGAACTTTAAAGGGACCCAAAAAGCGAGGTGCCAACTTGGTGGACTCTACACGTAGCCTGATGTTTCGGGCAGAGAGCCACACTAGGTCACCAGGAGCAAATGTAGGAGCGGGGCGACGATGGGCATCGGCCGAAGATCTCATCCTCTCTTTGGAGGCCTGAATGGCATCCTGGGTGCGGTCCCAAATGTCCCGTGCCTCCACAGCCCAGTCTGCCACCCTGGAATCGGCAGCAGACACGGCCATGGGCACTGGTACCCGCGGATGCTGACCATAGTTCAGGAGGAATGGGGTCTGTCCGGTGGAGTCAGCCACAGCATTATTTAGAGCGAACTCAGCCCACAGTAGCAAGGATGCCCAGTCATCCTGCCTGGCAGAGACAAAATGTCGCAAGTATGTAACCAAGGTCTGGTTGGCCCTCTCTACCAACCCATTCGTCTCGGGATGGTATGCAGAGGAGAGATTCAACTCAATGCTGAGTAAAAGACACAGCTCTCTCCAGAACCGAGACGCAAACTGGGGACCTTGATCACTGACAATTTTGTCTGGCATACCGTGTAGGCGGAAAATATGCCTAATGAATAATGCTGCCAAGGCCCGTGCAGACGGTAACCGTGGCAACGGCACCAAGTGCACCATTTTGGAGAAGTGGTCGGTTATCACCCAGATGATGGTGCAGCCCCGAGACTTGGGTAAGCCCACCACAAAATCCATCCCAACCATCTCCCAGGGCCTGTCTGCTACCGGCAAAGGAAAAAGTAACCCAGCTGGCCGTTGTCGAGGGGACTTATTCTTGGCGCAGGAGACGCACGCCTGAACGTATTCCCTGACGTCACGGACCATATGTGGCCACCAGTATGTCCTCGCCAGCAACTCAGATGTCCTCTTTGCCCCACAATGTCCACCCATCCTGGACGAGTGTGCCCAAGAGAGTACCTCCGGTTGCAAATTGATGGGCACAAAAGTCTTGCCTGGAGGCACAGACTCGAGCGAAACCGGGGCCACAGTTCTTAGGCTCTCTGAGGGGACAATCAGCCGAGGCTCCTCCTCCACCTCCTCAGAGGACACCACGGAGCGAGACAGAGCACCGGCACGAATGTTCTTCTCCCCGGAGAGAAAATGGAGGGTGAAATGGAACCGGGAGAAGAACAAGGACCATCTGGCCTGACGGGAATTTAGCTGCTGGGCGGTCTGTAAATAGACCAAATTTTTGTGGTCAGTGGACACTTGAAAGGGAAAGCGAGCCCCCTCCAGGAGATGTCTCCACTCGGAAAAGGCCAACTTCATGGCTAGCAACTCCCTATCCCCAATGGAATAATTCCTCTCCGCTGGTGTGAAGGTCTTGGAGAAGAAGAAGGATGTTTACGACCTTGAGCATCCTTTTGGAAAAGGACTGCTCCAGCACCAACGGACGAGGCATCTACCTCCAATATAAAAGGTTTATCAACCTCGGGACGATGTAAGATAGGAGCGCTAGCAAAATGGGACTTGATTGAAGTAAAGGCCTTGGAGACCTCCTCTGACCCAATTTGGGATTGGCTCCCTTCTTGGTGAGGGCTACCAAGGGAGCAACCAACGTAGAGAAGTGAGGAATGAATTGGCGATAGTAATTAATGAACCCCATAAAGCGCTGCACCGCTTTAAGAGAGTGGGGTTCTTGCCAATCCATTACAGCCTGTAGTTTGGCGGGATCCATAGCCAATCCCTGAGTGGAGATGATATAGCCCAGGAATGGCAGAGACTCCTGCTCAAACACACACTTCTCCAACTTCGCATATAAGGAATTCGCCCGCAAGAGGTCGAAAACCCTGCAAACATCTCTCCGGTGGGTGTCCATATCTGGAGAAAAGATGAGAATGTCATCCAGATAGACTACCTCAGAGGTGGCAAGCATGTCCCGGAAGATGTCATTTACGAAATCTTGGAAGACGGCTGGAGCATTACAGAGCCCAAATGGCATCACTAGGTATTCGTAATGTCCATCTCTGGTATTGAACGCCGTCTTCCATTCGTCCCCCTCACGGATGCGGATCAGGTTATAGGCACCACCAAGATCCAGCTTAGTAAATGCCCTTGCTCCCCGGAGCCTATCAAAGAGCTCAGATATTAGGGGCAAAGGATATTTGTTCTTAATGGTAATGGCGTTAAGACCCCTATAGTCTATACATGGTCGTAACTCTCCATTCTTCTTCTGCACAAAGAAAACTCCTGCCCCTGCTGGTGACACTGACTTCCCAATGAACCCTCTTGTCAGATTTTCCTGGATGTATTGTGACATGGCCTCCGTCTCAGGAAGAGAGAGAGGATACACTCTTCCCCGAGGGGGCTCCGTTCCAGGCAAGAGGTCTATAGGACAGTCATAGGGGCAATGAGGCGGAAGAGTCTCCGCTGCCTTTTTGGAGAATACGTCCGCGTATGATCGATAAACCTTGGGGAGAGAAGCAAGGTCTATAGGTATCTCCGTGGTGGAAACCTGAACGTCCTCTCTGAGACATCTGTCTCTGCAATGATCACCCCAAACCAGTATTCTCCCAGAGGACCACTCAATATGGGGAGAGTGGTGGCGAAGCCAGGGTAATCCCAACAAAACCTCATCCATTCCCTCAGGAAGAACAAAAAGGGATATATTCTCCTGATGAGAAGGGGACATAGACAGAGGTAGTGAGACAGTCTGGTGGGTGATTTGTGAGGGCAGGATTGCTCCATTCAATTCTCTCACCGATATTGGCTCGGCGAGCATCACCAGCGGTATGGAATGGCGAGAGGCAAAGGAGGAGGACATAAAATTCCCCTCTGCCCCAGAGTTCACACAAAGCTTGGCGGGAAGAGGGGATGAACCTAGAGAGATTAACCCTTTAAGGAGCACTTTCGGAGCAAAATCCCTCGCGTCTAATGACCCTGCACCCATGGTCACAGAACATGACCGTTTACTCATTCGCTGAGGACATCGGTTGGCATAATGTCCTGGCTGCTGACACACTCTACAGACCACGGATACTCGAGTGGTCCGAGACTTGGATCTCACTCGAGTAGTCTCCACGGTCTCTGGGGAGTCGGACGCCTGAACGGGAAATTCAAGAGGTTTGGCAAAGGCGGGTGCCAGCCGAAACCTCTGCCTACACTGGGTCCGCTCTAACCTCCGCTCGTGAAAACGGAGGTTGATGCGGGTAGATATAGAAATGAGTTTCTCCAGTGTGGCATGAATCTCCCTGGTAGCCAAAGCGTCTTTTACATTGTCTGCCAGTCCTCTCCAGAACACTGGAATAAGAACTTTATCTGGCCACTCTAATTCAGAGGCCAAAGTCCGAAATTGGACTGAGAGCTGGCTGACCATGGCCAAGCCCTGTGACATTGCCAGCAGTTGGAGTGCCGTATCGTGCATGACCTGAGGTCCTAAAAAGACCTTTTTCAGAGCCTCCAAAAACCGAGGAGCACTCCGCACCATACGATCGTCGCGCTCCCACAGCGACGTTGCCCACTCCAATGCTCTGCCCGACAGAAGAGACACAATAAAAGCCACTTGTGCCCGTTCCGTGGGGAAACATGTTGCCAGAAGCTCAAGCTGTATAGAGCACTGACTCACGAATCCCCGACAATGTTTACTGTCACCCGTAAACTTGTCTGGAAGTGGGGGGTGGGATAATGTCGGAGCAGAGGTAGCGGTGGACAAACTGGCTGCAGCTACGCTAGCAGCCTGAACAGCGACTGCGGTAACATCCACAGCTGAGGTTGTGCGCTCAAGGACAGCCAACCTACCCTCCAGCTGCTGGATGTACTGCTGTAGACGCTGGTCGTCCGCCATTTTACTAGCCAGATCCTGGCGCTAATATTATGTTAGGGTCTGTGGAACGCACCAAATATATGATGTGGAGAGGTGCGTTCGCAGCCCAGGGTCCACCGTGCAGGTGGAGCCTTCTGCTAGTAAAATGGCGCAAGAAGCGAACTCTGTTATCCCGCAGAGTCGCCAAAATAAACGCCGTAACGCGCTGTGGCAATATGTGCGAACTCTGTTAATCCACAGAGCTGCTAGAAGGAGTGCCGCAGCGCTATATGGCGATGTGTGCGAACTCACTTAACACAACTGAGTCGCAAAATAAACACGCTAGGGCGCTGTCTAGCGTTGAAAGCGAACCCTGTTACGTCACAGAGCCGCTGAGACAAACTTCTGTGTCCTGTCAGGCACCCAGGTACATATTTAACTGCTAAGCGAACATAGAACGTGATCATGCGCTAATGTCCTCGCGGGAGTCACCCGCAATCTATGGCGTCTGAACGCCAGACCCTGAATACGGCAATCAAACTCCTCACCGGTTATGCCGGTAATCTAGGGCATCTAGGACACTGACCCTGACCAGCTAGCATACCAAACTCCTCACCGATTAAGTCGGTATTCTAGGTGCTTATTTCAGCCGGGCCCTAACCACACACACGCATGACCACACTAGTGCTAAGCATATAACGGTTGATATTAGCGCATGGCGGCCCAGCCATGCCACCCTTTTATAGTAACAGCTACAGGACCTGCCAGAAACAAGGAACAATGAGAAACTGTTCCAAAACACATGTAGTTTCAGGGCCTTCCTGGCGGACCACTAGGAGCTGCTGCAGTACCTGAACATGTGACCCCTGATCTCCAATAAGAGATCTTACCCTGGGCATGCTCAGAAGGGTAAACGCAGGACTTCGTCCCAAAGATGTCTGCTCCAGTACTGGTTATAATAGCAGATCCAGGAGAGGCAGCAGCAAGTCTCTGCACAGTATTGGAATGGGCAAGACGCTGGGACTGATGTCTCTGCTGAGCAGGCTCCACTGCGGACGGAGATGGATGGGAAACCGCAGCGGGACTGATTCGAGACTCCCCTTGTGCAGCAGTGGGAACTCGAACCCTAACATGTACACTCTGCACCCCATCTTGACTAAAAGAAACAGAAATGTAGAAATTTTTCAAATTTGTTAAAAAAAGAAAAACTGAAATATTACATGGTCATAAGTATTCAGACCCGTTGCTCAGACTCTCATATTTAAGTCATATGCTGTCCATTTCCATCTGATCCTCCTTGAGATGGTTCTACAAATTCATTGGAGTCCAGCTGTGTTTAATTAAACTGATAAGACTTGATTTGTAAAGGCACACACCTGTCTATATAAGAGCTCACAGTGCTTGTCAGACCGAATGAGAATCATGAGGTCAAAGGAACTGGCCAAGGAGCTCAGAGACAGAATTGTGGCAAGGCACAGATCTGGCCAAGGTTACAAAAGAATTTCTGCAGTACTCAAGGTTCCTAAGAGCACAGTGGCCTCCATAATCCTTAAAGTGAAGAAGTTTGAGACCACAAGAAGTCTTCCTAGACCTGTCCATCCAGCCAAACTGAGCATTCGTGGGAGAAGAGCCTTGGTGAGAGCGGTAAAGAAGAACCCCAAGATCACTGTGGCTGAGCTCCACAGATGCAGTAGGGAGATGGGAGAAAGTTCCACAAAGTCAGCTATTACAGCAGCCCTCCACCAGTTGGGCCTTTATGGCAGAGTGGCCCGATGGAAGCCTCTCCTCAGTGTCAGACATATGAAAGCCTGCATACAGTTTGCTAAAAAACACATGAAGAACTCCCGGACTATGAGATATAAGATTCTCTGGTCTTATGAGATGACGATAGAAATTTCAGTGATAATTCTAAGCGGTATGTGGGAAGAAAACCAGGCACTGCTCATCACCTGCCCAATACAATCCCAACAGTGACACATGGTGGTGGCAGCATCATGCTATAGGGGTGTTTTTCAGCTGAAGACACAGGACGACTGGTTGCAATTGAAGGAAACATGAATGCGGCCAAGTACAGAGATATCCTGGATGAAAACCTCTTCCAGAGTGCTCTGGCCCTCAGACTTGGCTGAAGGTTCACCTTCCAACAAGACAATGACCCTAAGCACACAGCTAAAATAACAAATGAGTGGCTTTAGAACAACTCTGTGACCATTCTTGACTGGCTCAACCAGAGCCCTGACCTAAACCCAATTGAGCATCTCCGGAGAGACCTAAAAATGGCTGTCCACCAACATTCACCATCCAACCTGACGGAACTGGAGAGTATCTGCAAGGAAGAATGGCAGAAGATCCTCAAATCCAGGTGTGAAAAACTTGTTGCATCATTCCCAAGAAGACTCATGGCTGTACTAGCTCAAAAGCGAGCTTCTACTCAATACTGAGCAAAGGGTCTGAATACTTATGACCATGTGATATTTCAGTTTTTCTTTTTTAATAAATTTGCAAAAATTTCCACATTTCTGTTTTTTTCAGTCAAGATGGGATGCAGTGTACAGTGTACATTAATGAGAATACATTTACCAAATGGCTGCAATGAAACAAAGAGTGAAAAATGTAAAGGGGTCTGAAATACTTTCCGTACCCACTGTAGATGGAGCAGGATGGAGACATGGGGCAGGATGGAGACAGATGGGGCAGGATCATAGGGTAGGATGGAGACTGATGGGGCAGGATCATGGGACAGATGGGGCAAGATGGAGATGGATGGGTCAGGATGAGGACATCATATGGGACAGAATGAATACTCATGAGGGCAGGATGGGAGAACATATGGGTCCAGGATGGTAGAACATGTGGCTGGAGTCAGGAATGAGACACATGGGGGCGAGGATGGGGGATATTATTACCATAGGGGCTAATTAAGAGATATTATTACTGCAGTGATGTATTTATTTTATTTTTTGAGGATCCTTTTTTAAATAGCCCTGTTACTGTGCAGAGTCACAATATGTCGCCTTTTTTCTTCATCTGGTGCAGTGTAGAAGTTGGGAAAGAATAAAGTAATGTGCTCTGCAAGCTAGTGCTCTAGATAACTGTTATTTCCTGCAGAGACGAGCCCTGGCTGGAAGAAGTGATGGCAGTCTGTGCTGGATGAAGATGAAAAGCGAAGATGAAGGACTTCACCTATAGACGTAACTGGTGAGTCAATGTGTTACCTGTACACTGACATTATTCACTGTATACTATATACAGAGGTCCTGTGTACAATGTCACCAGTGATCACGGTATAATATCTACACTGACACTGTATGCAGAGCTCATGTGTATAATGTCACCAGTTATCACTGTATTACCAGTACACTGACACTATATACAAATCTCCTGTGTATAATGTCATTGATCACTGTATAACCTGTACAATATATACAGTCATGGACAAAAGTTTTGAGAATGACACAAATATTAATTTTTACAAAGTCTACTGCTTCTCTTTTTCTAATGGCAATTTGCATATACTCCAGAATGTTATAAAGAGTGATCAGCTTAACAGCAATTACTTGCAAAGTCAATATTTGGCTAGAAAATGAACTTTATCCCCCAAAACACATTTCAACATCATTGCAGCCCTGCCTTAAAAGGACCAGCTAACCTCTTTTCAGTGATTGCTCCATTAACACAGGTGTGGGTGTTGATGAGGACATGGCTGGAGATCAATCTGTCATGATTAAGTAAGAATGACACCACTGGACACTTTAAAAGGAGGCTGGTGCTTGGCATCATTGTTTCTCTTCTGTTAACCATGGTTATCTCTAAAGAAACACGTGCAGTCATCATTGCAATGCACTAAAATGGCCTAACAGGGAAGAGTATCGCAGCTAGAAAGATTGCACCTCAGTCAACAATCTATCGCATCATCAAGAACTTCAAGGAGAGAGGTTCCATTGTTGCCAAAAAGGCTCCAGGGCGCCCAAGAAAGACCAGCAAGCGCCAGGACCGTCTCTTAAAAGTGTTTCAGCTGCGGGATCGGGCTACCAGCAGTGCAGAGCTTGCTCAGGAATGGCAGCAGGCAGGTGTGAGTGCATCTTCACGCACTGTGAAGCGGAGACTCTTGGAGCAAGGCCTGGTCTCAAGGAGGGCAGCAAAGAAGCCACTTCTCTCCAGAAAAAACATCATGGACAGACTGATATTCTGCAAAAGGTACAGGCAGTGGACTGCTGAGGACTGGGGTAAAGTTATTTTCTCTGATGAATCCCCTTTTCGATTGTTTGGGACATCAGGAAAACGCCTCATTCAGAGAAGACAAGGTGAGCGCTACCACCAGTCTTGTCTCATGCCAACTGTTAAGCATCCTGAAACCATTCATGTGTGGGGTTGCTTCTCAGCCAAGGGAATCGGCTTTCTCACAGTCTTGCCTAAAAACACAGCCATGAATAAAGAATGGTACCAGAATGTCCTCCAAGAGCAACTTCTCCCAACCCTCCATGAGCAGTTTGGCGATCAACAATGCCTTTTCCAGCATGATGGAGCACCTTGCCATAAAGCAAAGGTGATAACTAAATGGCTCAGGGAACAAAACATAGAGATTTTGGGTCCATGGCCTGGAAACTCCCCAGATCTTAATCCCATTGAGAACTTGTGGTCAATCATCAAGAGACGGCTGGACAAACAAAAACCTAAAAATTCTGACAAAATGAAAGCATTGATTGTGCAAGAATGGACTGCTATCAGTCAGGATTTGGTCCAGAAGTTGATTGAGAGCATGCCAGGGAGAATTGCAGAGGTCCTGAAGAAGAAGGGTCAACACTGCAAATATTGACTTGCTGCATTAACTCATTCTAACTGTCAATATAACTTTTGTTACTCATATGTTTGCAATTATATTTCTGTCTGTGATAAAAACATCTGTCAAACACACATAAAAACCAGAGGGCAGCAGATCATGTGAAAATATAATATTTGTGTCATTCTCAAAACTTTTGGCCATGACTGTACAGCACTCGTGTGTATAATGTCACTGTTGATCACTGTATTACCTGTACACTGATATTGTATACAGAGCTCCTGTGTATAATGTCTCCGGTGATCACTGTATTACCTTTACAAGGACATTGCAAACTAAGCACACATCTACTGTGTATAATGGCACTTATGGTGATATTAGTATTGTGTTTTTTTATTAATGATCAGTATTTTAGTATTCAGTCACTGTTGTGGTAATATCTGGTCGGGACATGGTGTTGCGGTATTTGTTCCTTGGATGTGGTATTATAGGTCACTATGTGGTGGTAATATGTGGTCTGGTCATGGTGTGGTGGTATTTGTCCCTTGTATGTGATATTATTGGTCATTTTAAAAATTGAAAAACAAATAAAAATATACCTAAATTCTATTACATATTTTAGCAAATGATTAATAGGTTAGAGTAGAGTAGGGCTCTGCCAAAAGAGTCTACTTTGTCGTGGTGGCAGATTAAAAATTCTTTCAGCTGCTGGCTATGTATGTGATCTGGTAATGGGAACTATTAATGTGTGATTGGTAAGAAGTGGAGATTTTCAAAGAGAGAACAGTGGGACTGTGGATAGTTCAAGGGGTGGAGGAGAGCTGGGGTGGAGTCTGGGCAGAGTCTCAAGGGGGCCCCGAAAATTTTGCCAGTATGGGGTCCCGAAATTCCTAGTGGCAGCCCTTTGTGTGTCACTGACATCTATATATCTATCTATTCTATGTGTATATAACTATTCTATTATAACCTGTCACGCTGTGATATTACTGTACACGGCAGATGAATTGCCAGCTTTTCTATCTATGTATGTAATATATATACATATATATACTAGTGATGAACCCGTTCTACGCCCGGGTGGCAAGCATTTTTATAGGTACATGGTCTCCCATTCTGGTATGTGCTGCCCCCCTCCTATCCTGGTATGCATGGCACCCCTCATCCCTATGCTGGTATGTATGGTCCCCTCACCCCCACCCAAATCTACTATGCATGGCACCCCATTCCTCATCCTAGTATGCATGGTCCCCTCATCCCCCAATCCTGGTATGCATGGTACCTCCTCATCCCTATCCTGGTATGCATGTTACCTGCTCATTCATATCCTGGTATTCATGGTTCCCTCACCCCCTAATCCTGGTATGCATGGTCCCCTCACCCCCCCAATCCTGGTATGCATGGTCCCCTCACCCCCAAATCCTGGTATTCATGGTTCCCTCCTGCCCAATCCTGATATGCATGGTCCCCTCACCCCCCAATCCTGATGTGCATGGTCTCACCCCCCAATCCTGATGTGCATGATCCCCTCACCCCCAATCCTGATATGCATGGTACCCTCACCCCAATCCTGATATGCATGGTCCCCTCACCCCCCAATCCTGATATGCATGGTCCCCTCTCCCCCCAATCCTGGTATGCATGGTCCCCTCACCCCCCAATCCTGATATGCATGGTCCCCTCACCCCCCAATCCTGGTATGCATGGTCCCATCACCCCCCAATCCTGATGTGCATGGTCCCCTAACCCCCCCAATCCTGATGTGCATGGTCCCCTCACACCCTATCCTGGTATGCATGGTCCTCTCATCCCCTATCCTGGTGTGCATGGTCCCCTCACCCCCCAATCCTGATGTGCATGTTCCCCTGGCAAGCATTTTTAAAGGTATAAGGTCTCCCATGCTGGTATGTGCTGCCCCCCTCCTATCCTGGTATGCATGGCACCCCTCATCCCTATACTGGTATGCATGGTACCCCTCATCCCTATGCTGGTATGTATGGACCCCTCACCCCCACCCAAATCTGGTATGCATGGCACCACATTCCTCATCCTGGTATGCATGGACCCCTCATCACCCAATCCTGGTATGCATGGTACCCCCTCATCCCTATCCTGGTATGCATGGTACCTGCTCATCCATATCCTGGTATTCATGGTTCCCTCACCCCCCAATCCTGGTATGCATGGTCCCTCACCTCCCCAATCCCGGTATGCATGGTCACCTCCCGCCCAATCCTGGAATGCATGGTCCCCTCACCCCCCAATTCTGGTATGAATGGTCCCCTCACCCCCAATTCTGGTATGAATGGTCCCCTCACCCCCCAATCCTGGTATGAATGGTCCCCTCATCGCCCAATCCTGATGTGCATGGTCCGCTCACCCCCCAATCCTGATGTGCATGGTCCGCTCACCCCCCAATCCTGATGTGCTTGGTCCCCTCACCCCCCAATCCTGATGTGCATGGTCCCCTCACCCCCCCAATCCTGATGTGCATGGTCCTCTCACCCCCCAACCCTGATGTGCATGGTCCTCACCCCCAACCCTGATGTGCATAGTCCCCTCATCCTCAATTCTGATGTGCATGGTCCCCTCATCCTCAATTCTGATGTGCATGGCCCCCTCACCCTCCCAATCCTGATATGCATGGTCCCCTCACCCCCAATCCTGGTATGCATGGTCCCCTCACCACTCTATCCTGATGTGCATGGTCCCCTCACCCCCCCAACCCTGATGTGCATTGTCCGCTCACCCCCCAATCCTGATATGCATGGTCCCCTCACCCCCTATCCTGGTATGCATTGTCCTCTCACCCCCTATCCTGGTGTGCATGGTCCCCTCACCCCCCAATCCTGATGTGCATGATCCCCTGGCAAGCATTTTTAAAGGTATATGGTCTCCCATTCTGGTATGTGCTGCCCCCCTCCTATCCTGGTATGCATGGTACCCCTCATCCCTATGCTGGTCTGTATGGTCCCCTCACCCCCACCCAAATCTGGTATGCATGGCACCCCATTCCTCATCCTGGTATGCATGGACCCCTCATCACCCAATCCTGGTATGCATGGTACCCCCTCATCCCTATCCTGGTATGCATGGTACCTGCTCATCCATATCCTGGTATTCATGGTTCCCTCACCTCCCAATCCCGGTATGCATGGTCCCCTCACCTCCCCAATCCCGGTATGCACGGTCCCCTCACCCACCAATCCTGGTATGCATGGTCACCTCACCCCCCAATTCTGGTATGAATGGTCCCCTCAACCCCAATTCTGGTATGAATGGTCCCCTCTCCCCTCAATCCTGGTATGAATGGTCCCCTCATCGCCCAATCCTGATGTGCATGGTCCGCTCACCCCCCAATCCTGATGTGCATGGTCCGCTTACCCCCCAATCCTGATGTGCATGGTCCGCTCACCCCCCAATCCTGATGTGCTATTGGTGTGTAAAAACTTGGACAGCATACGTATGGTCCGAGTGCTGTACGATTTTTTTCTTGCACCCATTGACTTCTAATGCGGTATGCGATCTGATTTCTGGTTACAATTGCAGCATGCTGCGATTTTTTTTCAGACCGATCATGATCCGATCCGAGCTGGAAAGAAAAACTTAGATGAACACACAATGATAGAATAACATTAGCCCGAATGCAATACGATTTTTAATCAGATTGCATTAATCCGATTTCATTGCAAGTGGGAATGAGCCCTAATTATTATAATAATTTGAAAATATAATTTTAATTCAAATATAATTCAAGATTACAAATTGACAAAATTACACAGCTACTCCCTTGCAATTAAAATAAGTTGGGAAGCGATTGACATCTTCTTGAATGCTTTGTAATTTTATCATTGACCAGGAGGTGGCAATATAGTAAAAGAACTAAGTTCAAGAACAAAGATAGATAATACGTTCTGTCCTCTGAGTTTACCATGAATTTTTCACACTTAATACTCAAATTGCAGGATGGCAGAAAAATATCAACAAGTCCATCCAGACTGCCCTAAGCTGTTATTTATTTCATTATCTTAGTTTTGTGTAGTAGTCTCAAAGTTTGCAATGTGTATATTTCCTTTCTTTTTGCAGCAAAATAAAACATTATTTTAATGTGGCACGTCTCTTCCTGCGAAACGCGTTATTTTTCTTGTTTCTTTTGGATCATTTAGGTCTAAAATCTTCACTTGTGTTTTTTAAGACCCTTTGCTGATATGTTTTGTGGTATGACTTGATTATGGTGCCAAATTCATTAAAATCGCTCATGAATAGTGCACAAAAGTAAAAAAAAATGGGCTTACCTCCTGTCCTAAACTGTCTTTAAACGTTTGGAGTTAAAAGTCGCATGTTTGGTACCAAATGTTGCAAAAAAAATTGCCCCAAAATACTTGCGTATTCACTGGTGGGGAATGGAACACATTTGCTCCAAAATTTTGTGTCTTTTTATAAAAGCTGCAATTAATGAATCAGGCTTAAAAATCTGGATGTACTAGACTCTGCGCTCAAAGCAGAAAACAAAAAAAAGCGGATGAGCAGATATAACATAGACTTAACAAAGTCACAAATAGAATAATGAGTTGGATGCAAACAAAAAAGTGGAAAACACAAAAACAGTTGCAAAGGCGAAGAGGAATCGAGGACATAATGTCTCCCATTCCCAACTGAATTCTTTCTCTTTGCCCTGGAAACTTGATTCTACAGTCCAATTATGGCAATACCAAAGTTTCAATATATACAGTGTATATACAATTATTTTTTTCAGATCCTCAGAGTTGCTTGCCATGAGGAGCCATGTTGAACATTCAGTGACCAGTATGAGAGAGTGTGAGGGCGATAACACCAAATTTACCAGACGTGCTCCCAGTGGCGCCGCTATAATGAGGCGACTTGAGCCTCTTTTTCAGGCGGCGGCAGCTAGGGGGCGGCAAAGCAGGGGCGCACAGTGAATGAAAAGGCCCGTGGGCCCGCCGACATTGAACTGACAGTTCAGTGCCCGCGGGCCCTTTAATCGCGGGCGGAATGCTGTGAGTGAGGAAGGCCTTGCGGCCTTCCATATGCAGCACAGACGACGTGATCATCATCACGCCGCCTGCGCACCCTGATGACGTCACGCCGCCTGTGCCAGGAGAATACGGAGTCCAGAGCGCTTCTTCAGAGCTGCGGGGGAGATAGGTGAGTACTGACTTTTTTTTTTTTAACGCCGGGCCCGGCTTATCGGGGACTATGCTGGCTATGGGAGATTATGCTGGCTATTGGGGATTATGCTGGCTATTGGGGGATTATGCTGGCAATTGGGGGATTATGCTTGCTATGGGGGGATTATGCTGCATATTGGGGACCTATGCTGCGTATTGGGGACCTATGCTGCCTATTGAGGACCTATGCTGCGTATTGGGGACCTATGCTGCGTATTGGGGACCTATGCTGCCTATTGGGGACCTATGCTGCCTATTGGGTCCTATGCTGCCTATTGGGGACCTATGCTGCGTATTGGGGACCTATGCTGCGTATTGGGGACCTATGCTGCGTATTGGGGACCTATGCTGTCTATTGGGGACCTATGCTGCCTATTGGGGTCCTATGCTGCCTATTGGGGACCTATGCTGCATATTGGGGACCTATGCTGCGTATTGGGGACCTATGCTGCCTATTGGGGACCTATGCTGCGTATTGGGGACCTATGCTGCCTATTGGGGACCTATGCTGCCTATTGGTGACCTATGCTGCGTATTGGGGACCTATGCTGCGTATTGGGGACCTATGCTGCGTATTGGGGACCTATGCTGCCTATTGGGGACCTATGCTGCCTATTGGGGTCCTATGCTGCCTATTGGGGACCTATGCTGCATATTGGGGACCTATGCTGCGTATTGGGGACCTATGCTGCGTATTGGGGACCTATGCTGCGTATTGGGGACCTATGCTGCGTATTGGGGACCTATGCTGCCTATTGGGGACCTATGCTGCCTATTGGGGTCCTATGCTGCCTATTGGGGACCTATGCTGCATATTGGGGACCTATGCTGCGTATTGGGGACCTATGCTGCCTATTGGGGACCTATGCTGCATATTGGGGACCTATGCTGCGTATTGGGGACCTATGCTGCCTATTGGGGACCTATGCTGCCCATTGGTGACCTATGCTGCCTATTGGGGACCTATGCTGTCTATTGAGGACATATGCTGTCTATTGAGGACATATGCTGCCTATTGGGACCAATGCTGCCTATTGGGGACATTTACCTGCCTATTAGGGATTCTCGCACCACACCAGTCTGAGCCTGAGCCCAATATGTGCACTGATGAGGATGAAATGATATGGATTGGCAAGGCTGCAGTGATGGGCAGTGCAGGCTGTATGTCTCTGTGTGGGCAGTTTTATTGCTGGTATATTGTTTTTGTAGCACTGTATATATATTGGTATTTTACTAATAGCAATTTGGAATCCCTAGGAAATAATGATATCAAGAAAGAGAAAAATTGCTTCACTTGTGACAAATATGGAACCGAACATTGACCATCTCATTAGCCAAAAGCAGGCCCATAGTTCCCACTGAAATACCAGTAAGTTTGTTGATTTTTAACTTTACTTGTTCTTTATTTTAAGTATTGTGTTTGTTCCTGTTTCTTTTTTTTTTACTTCAAAATAAGAGTGTAGTATATGGTGTATACAGGGTCATACACATCGTGTGCGGTATATAGAGTGTAGTATATGGTGTATACAGGGTCATACACATCGTGTGCGGTATATAGAGTGTAGTATATGGTGTATACAGGGTCATACACATCGTGTGCGGTATATAGAGTGTAGTATATGGTGTATACAGGGTCATACACATCGTGTGCGGTATATAGAGTGTAGTATATGGTGTTTACAGGGTCATACACATCGTGTGCGGTATATAGAGTGTAGTATATGGTGTATACAGGGTCATATACATCGTGTGCAGGTATATAGAGTGTATATACACTGCTGTATTATACTTTTATATACAGGTTATAATGCTCTTATTCTTTGTATAGAGGTTAGTGTGCCATGTATAATATATGGTATATACAGCGTAGTGTCGCATACACTGCTGTATTATACAATATACAACAGTTCTAATGCTCCATACCTAATATGCAGGATAATGTACAGTGTATATGATGTAACCTGTATAAGATATGACATTGGCTTGCCCCCCCTAGTTTTGATCCTGGGTACGCCCATGCTCCTCTGCTGCTGCTGCGCACGGTGCTGCTTCCTTGATATCCTTGTGACTCCCTCCCCTCATGTCCAGAGTTAGGAGAAGTCAGGTCGGTGACTAGTTATTAATGCAACTACTTAAGTTACTATATGGGACTTGAAAACATGATCTCCCAACAAGGGAAATACACAGGCCTGTGTAGCGCTGCGGTGATTCCGGATGTGTTCAATGAGCACATCCGGATTCACCGCGCGTTCGGAAGGGGGCGGAGCTTTGTACTGATTTTACAATGGGGGGCGCCGTTTTGCAGTTCGCCTCAGGCAGCAGAGAGGCTAGGTTCAACCCTGCGTGCTCCCCAATTACACCTGAGACCTTGTAACACTGAGTCACATGATTCCAGGGAGGGAAAATGGGCAAATTGGCACAATTTACGGTAGCCATTTTCATCCAGGGGTGGGCTCACTTTTGTGCTTGTTGCCAGCAGTTTAGCCATTAAGCTGTGTGATGAGTTATTTAGAGGGCACACCAAATTTACACTGTTATACAAGACATCATATCACAGTGTCAGATCTTCAGTGTTGTCCCATGGACAGATACAAAGAAAAATTTACAAAAATGTGAGGGGTGTACTCACTTTTATGATATGCTTATGTGTACATTATATATATATTATATATATATATATATATATATATATATTCTCAGTAAGAAAAGAAATCTGAACTTTAAAAACAAGTAGTTTGTGTTGCCATTTTTAGGAGACCCATAACATTTTTTATTTTTCCATTGGTGAAACTGTATGAGTACTTGTATTTAGAATGTCGAATTGTTGTTTTTTTTTTTAAGATTCCATCAACATTTTTCTCTCATTACAACATTTATGTAATGGGTTAAACCAGTTTATATTTTCATTGATCCTAATTTTACAGACACAATGATACATAATTTATTTTAGTATCATTTGATTAGTTTTTGAATTGGAAAAAAGGGAATGATCTAAATGTCTATAGTTTTATAGTGTTTCAAACATTTTTTAAATGAATTTTTACCTTACGTTTTAGTCTTCCTAGGGGACCTGTACAAGTGGTCACTGGAGGTGCCCTAATGATTGGATATCTTCTTTAATCCTTGATGGGCACATTTCAATTTTGGTCCTGTGCTCGACACAGCGCACAGCGGTTGTGAAGGACGGCTGTCTGCTAGTGTTGAGCATTCCGATACCGCAAGTATCGGGTATCGGCCGATATTCGCTGTATCGGAATTCCGATACTTAGTTCCGATATTTTTCCTATATCGTATACCGGAATCGGAAGTTCCCATAATTCTTTGAGAGGCAGTGTGATTTTAGTCAGCCAGTGAGGAATCCTACGAAGTGTGGGCACATCCTGTAATGCTGCGGTCATCTTAACTAATGGCATGGCTGTGATTGGCTGCTGAAATGATGTCAGAATGCACTATAAAAGGCGCCGCCGCCATTTTAGCGTCACTGTGCTGTGAACTCAGTTAGGGACAGAACGCTGCTCTGCTGACTCAGAGGGACAGTTAGAGATTGCGATTTTGTGTACTTTGCTTTAGGCAGGCTAGTTTACCAACCGCTGTGTAAAGCTTCCTTTAGCCTTGCAGTGTTGTTTTAACAGCTCTGTGCAAGGTGTGTGTGTGAGAGTGCAGGTGACGCTGCAGTTTGCTCTGCATCCAACGCTGTCTGTAGGCATCTGCACGTGTCACTCACAGACTCTTTTTTTTTTCTTTAGTGTAATTCTAGCTGCTCCATTCAATAGAAATTATAGTGTGATGCGCTTCCATCCGTAAACAATACATTGGTTGCAAACACTATAGAAGTACAGAAAGGAGCCTTTCACAGATAGTGAACAGTTGTGTTTCAGTGTTCACTGTAGTCTGTGAGGTATTTTTTTTTTTAAATGCAGATCACGCTCCAGTTACTTCTTCAACTAATGCTGCTGTTCTGTGTGTCACTGGCTCATCCTTGTCATTTTTCTAAAATTGGTGCTGCTTTATTCTATTTTCAATTTACTAAAATCTATTAGTGTGACACTCTTCCATCAAAATACAATACATTGCTTTGCAAACATAATAGAAGTCCACAAAAAGGCCTTTCACAGCAAGTGAACAGTTGTGTTCACTGTTCACTCTAGTCTGAGGTTTAAATTTTTGGTAGGAGTGTAGATCCCGCTCCACTTACTTCAACCACCGCTGCGTGTACTCTGCTGAGTGTCTGTCACTGGCTCATCCTTGTCATTTTTCTAAAATTGGTGCTGCTTTTATTCTATTTTCAATTTACTAAAATCTATTAGTGTGACGCTCTTCCATCAAAATACAATACATTGCTTGCAAACATAATAGAAGTCCACAAAAAGGCCTTTCACAGCAAGTGAACAGTTGTGTTCACTGTTCACTCTAGTCTGAGGTTTAAATTTTTGGTAGGAGTGTAGATCCCCTCCACTTACTTCAACCACCGCTGCGTGTACTCTGCTGAGTGTCTGTCACTGGCTCATCCTTGTCATTTTTCTAAAATTGGTGCTGCTTTATTCTATTTTCAATTTACTAAAATCTATTAGTGTGACGCTCTTCCATCAAAATACAATACATTGCTTGCAAACATAATAGAAGTCCACAAAAAGGCCTTTCACAGCAAGTGAACAGTTGTGTTCACTGTTCACTCTAGTCTGAGGTTTAAATTTTTGGTAGGAGTGTAGATCCCCTCCACTTACTTCAACCACCGCTGCGTGTACTCTGCTGAGTGTCTGTCACTGGCTCATCCTTGTCATTTTTCTAAAATTGGTGCTGCTTTATTCTATTTTCAATTTACTAAAATCTATTAGTGTGACGCTCTTCCATCAAAATACAATACATTGCTTGCAAACATAATAGAAGTCCACAAAAAGGCCTTTCACAGCAAGTGAACAGTTGTGTTCACTGTTCACTCTAGTCTGAGGTTTAAATTTTTGGTAGGAGTGTAGATCCCGCTCCACTTACTTCAACCACCGCTGCGTGTACTCTGCTGAGTGTCTGTCACTGGCTCATCCTTGTCATTTTTCTAAAATTGGTGCTGCTTTATTCTATTTTCAATTTACTAAAATCTATTAGTGTGACGCTCTTCCATCAAAATACAATACATTGCTTGCAAACATAATAGAAGTCCACAAAAAGGCCTTTCACAGCAAGTGAACAGTTGTGTTCACTGTTCACTCTAGTCTGAGGTTTAAATTTTTGGTAGGAGTGTAGATCCCGCTCCACTTACTTCAACCACCGCTGCGTGTACTCTGCTGAGTGTGTCTCACTGGCTCATCCTTGTCATTTTTCTAAAATTGGTGCTGCTTTATTCTATTTCAATTTACTAAAATCTATTAGTGTGACGCTCTTCCATCAAAATACAATACATTGCTTGCAAACATAATAGAAGTCCACAAAAAGGCCTTTCACAGCAAGTGAACAGTTGTGTTCACTGTTCACTCTAGTCTGAGGTTTAAATTTTTGGTAGGAGTGTAGATCCCGCTCAACTTACTTCAACCACCGCTGCATGTACTCTGCTGAGCGTGTCTCCCTGCCTCATCCTTCACATTTTTCTCGAATTGGTGCTGCTACATTCTATTTCAAATAATTCAAATCTATTACTGTGACGTGCTTCCATCCGTATACAATACATTGGTTGCAAACAATATAGAAGTACACAAACGGGCCTTTCACAGCTACTGAACAGTTGTGTGCACTGTTTACTGTAGTCAGAGGTTTTCATTTTTGTAGTGCAGATCCCGCTCCAGTTAGTTCTTCAACCACTGTTGCTTGTACTCTGCTGAGCGTGTCTCACTGCCTCATCCTTCACATTTTTTTGAATTGGTGCTGCTTCATTCTATTTCAAATAATTCAAATCTATTACTGTGACGTGCTTCTATCCGTATACAATACATTGGTTTCAAACACTATAGAAGTACACAAAGGGGCCTTTCACAGCTAGTGAACATGGGTTTTTAATTTTTAACTAAAATATGTATTTTTTCAAATGACACAAATATAAGTAATGTTGAAGAGGAATAGTCCTACATCCATTGTTTGCACAATATTACAGGTGTACATCACGTCCCTTAATCAACAATGTATTATTATATTTACTTGTATGCTTTTATTTAAAAGCCAAGAACACAGAAGGATAACCTTCGCACTGCAGCTGTTGTCAAAGTTCAACCCACATTATGCACTTCCAACATTGCAGCATTTGAGGCATGATGTGAGTTGGATTTGTCAAAGTTATGGAGTGAGAAGGTTCACCATCAGTACCCTATAGCATAAGTATGCTTTTGTGTTAGCATTTGTGTTAGACATGTGGATATCTGCCATAATATGTCACAATTATTTAGTTACAGATTTGTTACCAACACTAATCATTGAATGGTTTTAAATGTGACGTTTCACTTGTTTACAGCTTAGAAATAAGGGTGTAGCCTGATATCTATGTGTAGCACTAGCCACTTTAACATGTCATGTTTTTTTCAACATGTGTAGCTAGGTAGCAGTAATTTTTGCTGGACACACAGCAGGGGAACAGCAGGCGTTACTGAACCCCACAAACACATCATCGATTGTTTTGATCTGTGCATCCAACACTTCTGAGCCCAGGGTCAAGGAGGGTGTAGGCTGAGGCCTAGTATGAGATGTTTGAACTTTAATTTGAACTTTAATTTGGAGTTAGCAGCATTAATTTTTGTCAGACACACAGCAGGGGAACAGCAGGCGTTACTGAACCCCACTATCACTATAGCTTGTGTATTGGTCTGTGGACACGACACTTCTGAGCAGCAACTGGCAGTGTTGTAGCCCAGGGAGTATAGTTCAGGTGGTAGAAAGATGAACATAACAGGAGACATGGAAAACGTTGCCAACCAGTTAGTTAATCTGAAACCGGACAGGCAAATTCAGGCGAGATCCATGCCTAGTTCATTTTCAGAAAAGTAAGCCGTTCTACATTATCGGAGGATAGTCGCATGCAACGGTCTGTTAGTACACCACCTGCAGCAGTAAAGATGCGCTCCGATAATACACTGGCAGCAGGGCAAGCCAGCACCTCCAATGCATACTGGCTAAGCTCTGGCCATGTATCCAGCTTAGAGACACCAAACTTGAATGGGGAAGAGCCATCTGGGAGTACACTGAGAGGGCAAGACATGTAGTCTGTCACCATCTTACGGAAATGTTGCCTCCTGCTGACTGGAGCCGTCTCGGATGGTGTAGACATTGGTGGCGCTGCCACAAAACTTCGCCACATTTGGAACATACTGTTCTTGCCCTGTGCAGAGGCGCTGCTTGTGCTCCCTCTTGTTGCAGAGCTGTCTCCACTGCCTCGACGCACAGAGCTGCTTTGTAAAGCAGTAGCAGCAGCAGTGCTCTCGGCTGGAATGGAGAACATTATGGATTGCACCAGTGTGTCTTGTTACTTCCGCATTTTACGCTCCCGGTTCAACGGTGTGATGAGGCTTTGTAAGTTGTCCCGGTAGCGAGGGTCTAGGAGGGTGTACACCCAATAATCAGACGTGGTGTGAATGTGTTCGATGCGGCGGTCGTTTCTCAGGCACTGCAGCATGAAATCAACCATGTGCTGCAGACTCCCAACTGGCCAAGAAACGTTGTCCCCTGCAAGAGGCGTCATCTCTGCCTGCTGTGCATCACCCCACCCTTGGTCTACATACTGACTAGAGCATTGTCTACCTCCCTCTGGAGCGATGTCTTCCTCCTCCATTGACTCCTCCTCATCCTCCTCACAAAGTCCTTCAAATACATAAAAATTTACAAAATTTAAAACTCAAAATTTAAAAACATTGTATCATAATTCTGTAACATCACTTTATGGAAACACAATAGCATTACAAAAGGATAGACAAAAACTGTACATTATGTGCTTTGTAAATACATTAAAAGTTTGGAATGGTTATGAAAATATAGACAGCGACTCTGGAGGTTCAATTGTTGATACAGCATGGTACTTTGAAAGTCCTCCAGCCCTTTGTGAGGAACCACGTTGCGCTGACTGTCCAGAAGGTGATGGAATTTGTGACTCCTCATCCTCCACCTCTTCCAAAACCTCATGCCTTAGTGCTTGCAGTGTTTTTTGAAGCAGGCAGATAAGGGGGACAGTCAGGCTGACTAGTGCATCATCTGCACTCGCCATCCGCGTTGACTCATCAAACGCACGCAAAACGTGGCAGATGTCCTTCATAGAGTCCTTCGCCACTCATTACACTGGCTGCCCATTCATTATAGGATCCAATTCTAATTACTGGTTCTCACCAACAAAGCTCTCCACAGTGCAGCACCCCCCTACATCTCCTCCCTCATTTATATTTATCGGCCTAACCGACTGCTGCACTCTGCAAACGACCTTCGACTAACCTCTGCACTAATCCGTACCTCCCACTCCCAACTCCAAGACTTCTCCCGCGCTGCGCCAATCCTCTGGAATGCTCTACCCCAAGAAATTAGGACTA
The DNA here is from genome assembly GCA_033576555.1 of Oophaga sylvatica. Lineage (NCBI taxonomy): Eukaryota > Metazoa > Chordata > Amphibia > Anura > Dendrobatidae > Oophaga > Oophaga sylvatica. The sequence continues at coordinate 57,888,913 of JARQOD010000005.1, forward strand.
TTCCGCAATTTGGATGGTTTCAGGCGCTCCCTCAAACACATTTGTTCACAGTGGCCTATCACATTCACTAATCAAAGTCATTCTATGTGTAAGTCTGTGTGTGTAGCCCATTCACTATCTCCATGCATCCCTCACTCCCTTAAAATGGCTGGACCATCATTGTAAAAACACCATTGTATATAAACACCTGTACTTTGTATCTCCCCCACCTCATTGTAGATTGTAAGCTTTCACCAGCAGGGGCGGCTGATTTTGCTTTAATTATTGTATTGTTAACGTTGTTACTTATGACTTGTGTTTTGAAACTGTTAAACTGTAAAGCACTGCGGAATATTATGGCGCTATATAAATAAAGATTATTATTATTATTCTTATTATAGAGGCCCACTCAGTAGTGGTGAAGTGTGAACGGCGCAAATTGCGAGTTGATTGCGCCTGATGCAGCTGATACTCCATTACTGTTGGCTGCTGCTCACACAACCGCTCCAACATATGTAACGAGGAATTCCACCTGGTGGGTACGTCACATATGATGCGATGTTCATGAAGGCGAAATCTGCGTTGCAGAGCTGCAATCAGCGATCTGGCCATGCTGGAACGTCGCAAGTGAGCGCACTCTAGGCGGACCTTGTGCAGCAGTGCATCAAGATCCGGATAGTCCCTCAAAAAACTCTGCACGACCAAGTTGAGCACATATGACAGACATGGTATGTGAGTGAGGTTGCCAAGGCCCAGAGCTGCCACCAGATTTCGGCCATTGTCACACACTACCAAGCCTGCCTGTAGATTCGCTTCCAAAAACCACACGTCGCTCTCCTGCTTTATGGCATTACAGAGCTCCTGCGCTGTGTGGCTAAGATTCCCCATGGAAATTAATTTCAGGATGGCCTGTTGACATTTGGACACGGCTGTGCTCATATCGGTCGCAACAGGTAAACGTTCACGGGTCCATGTGGAGGTAGACCGTGACGGCTCCTGCAGCGATGATTCTGAGGAACTGGAGTAGGAGGAGGAGTCAATGTGTACAGACTTGATTCCTGCAATCCTTGGAGTTGGCAGAACACGTACAGCGCCACTCGCAAGATCAGTACCCGGCTACACAACATTGACCCAATGGGCAGTGAGGGAAAGGTATTGTCCCTGGCCATGGGTGTTAGAACCCTCTTGTTAGGTTTTGTTTCAGTTTGCTGGTCACATGACCTTTTTTCCCTATTTAGTCTGGCTCCGCCCTTCTGGCTTTGCTTGACTTCATTGTATTATCTACTGTTAAGCTAGCCGGGTGCTTAGGTGCCTTAATCAGTCAGTTTTGCTTGATGTTAGGATCGCAAAGTATTTTTTTTTCTGTTTAATTATCCATGCTACAATTTATGTTAGGAGGTGTCCACCTTTTCTCCCAGTCCCTAGATCTTGTAGGGATTCCTCCCTCGCAACTATAGGTCTTCGTTCACACTAGATGAGGACTTTAGCGGGTCTGGTCGCAGGATCAGGTTCCCCGTTACATCGTAGGGATTCAGCTTAGTTGTATTGTAGGGACAGAATTCCCTTCTTTCCTTACTGGTTGTAGCAGATCATAACAATGGGTACTGGTCCACGCATCGGTGGTCAGGTGGACCTTGCTACTGAGGGCGTTTAGTAGCGCATGTTTAATTTTTCCCTCAACATGCTTTTGCAGACCAGGGACGGCTTGCCTGCTGAAATTAAATCGGCTTGGCACATTGTATTGTGGGACTGACAATGATATTCAGTTACGGAAACTGTCTGTCTCCACCAGCCTGAATGACAGCATTTCAAGGGACAGGAGTTTTGCAATGCCAGCATTCAGAGCCTGTGCTCGTGCATGGTTTGCGGAGTATGGCCGTCTTTTATCCCATGCCTGTGCTACCGATGGCTGTTTTGTGGCCTGGGAGTGTGAGGATGACAGGGAACTTGCTGCTGTGTGTGGAATGACACTTTGTCTCTGGACAACAGTGGCCGAGGTTCTACCATGGCGATCCTGTGAGGAAGCAGAACCAGCTGTGTGTGAGCTCGATGAAGAGGCTTCAACACAACCTGAAGATGTAGGTGCTGCTGTAGGTTGGCCTACATCTCCAGTGTGTCTTTGTAACTCAACTACGTGCTTTGTCCGCACATGTTTCCACATATTTGTGGTATTGAGGTGACTGACACTTTTAGCTATTTTTAATTTTTGATTACACAGCTTGCATTTGACATAGCAAATATCATGTGCAAGTGTGTGAAAAAAGGACCACGCAGTGCAAGTCCTGGGAGCGCACGTTTTGACTTTTGGAAGACAACTGCTCCGAACAGGTGCCAAACTGGAGGCTACAGGCAACCGAGTCTGCAGCCTAACTCTCCCTCCTGTTTGTACCGTTGGGGCAATGTCTTCCTCTATCTTCCTTCTATCACTAACCACTTCTCTAGGCCTCTCCCAGCTTTCAACCAAAGTACTGGTTCTCAGCCACAAAGCTATCCACAGTGCAGCACCCCTCCTACATCTCCTCCCTCATTTCTATCTATCGGCCTAACCGACTGCTGCGCTCTGCAAACGACTTTCGACTAACCTCTGCACTAATACGTACCTCCCACTCCCGACTCCAAGACTTCTCCCGCGCTACGCCAATCCTCTGGAATGCTGTACCCCAAGAAATTAGGACTATCCACAATTTGCATGGTTTCAGGTCGCTCCCTCAAAACACATTTGTTCAGAGCGGCCTATCACATTCACTAATCAAAGTCATTCTATGTATTCTGTGTAAGTGTGTATGTGTGTGTGTGTCTCTAGCCCATTCACTATCTCCATCCCTCAGTCCCTTAAGATGGCTGGACCATCATTGTAAATGCACCATTGTATATAAACACCTATACTTTGTATCTCCCCCACTCATTGTACATTGTAAGCTGTTCACGAGCAGGGGCGACTTATTTAGCTTAAATTATTGTATTGTTAACGTTGTTACTTATGACTTGTGTTCTTAAACTGCAAAACTGTAAAGCGATGCGTAATATGATGGCGCTATATAAATTAATATTATTATTATTAGGATTCCTCTGAGCTGCTCCCACCACCTTCCTGTTCCTCACGCCATGTTGGGTCTTGGACCTCATCATCTCCACTACCCTCTTCCAACACCTGCTGCTGTTGGGTGGTCTGGCCAGCACCATGCTCAACAGAAACTGGCACCTGAGTCTCATCATCATCAGATGCGTTCTGCGGTGTGCTGACCATCGGCACTGTCTCACCCGCCTCTTCAGATTCAGAGAGACACAGCTGTTGCGCATCACTGCATACTCCCTCTTCTTCACATTACAGAATGCTGCTTGGCTGGGCCCCTGTTTGCAAGCCAATAGATTCTGAGAACAGAAGCAGACACTCAGCTGGCTCCTGTACAGAACTCTCTGACTGCCTGGGCAATTTGCCAGGCGGTGAAGAGACAGATGGTTGCTCAACAGTGCTGTGGTCCTGAGAGGAGGTGGAAGCAATTGAAGTCGATGCATTGGCTGACATCCAACCAACAACGGCTTCAATTTGTTCTTCCCGCAGCAGGGGGGTACTCCGAGCTCCTACAAAAGTGCGCATAAAGGAACGCTCACGGGGAAAACTGGTGGATGCTGTGTCACTGGGGGCCGCAGCAGCCACAGAATCCCCATGTCCTCTCCCTGAAGAAACTCCACGGCCACGACCACGTGCCTTACTCCCTGCCTTCTTCATCTTGGTAGATTGATAAAGAAAGTCTGAAAAGTTATAAGGCCTAAGTGTGGTTATTCCGCAGAGACTGCAGTGAACACTGCACACAACTGTTCAGTAGGTGTGAAAGGCCCCTTTGTGTACTTCTATAGTGTTTGCAACAAATGTATTGTATACGGATGGAAGCGCGTCACACTAATAGATTTTATTTATTTGTAATAGAATGGAGCAGCAACAATTAGAGAAAAATTTCAAGGATGTGCCAGTGACACACGCTCAGCAGACTACAACCAGCAGTGGTTGAAGAACTAACTGGAGCGTGATCTGCACTCCAAAAAGAAAACCTCAGACTACAGTGAACACTGCACACAACTGTTCACTACCCAACGCTCTCAGCAGGAAGGCAGTCTGTGCGTCAAAACAAAGGCGCAAGCATACATCCACGTACCCTGTTTATAAAGCTATATAAAAAAATTATGTAGTAGTGACGCACACTTTATTGAGGTACAGTATTACATCGCCATTCACCATCTGTGGCTATGCAGTCTCATCTATATATACCTTATCTATCCGTTGTCATGCTTGCAAGTCGACAGTCAGGCATAAATAGCAATTTTCACTATGCACTATGCACTTTTTAAAGGTTATGTTTGTTAATAAAAATGATTATTGCCACATATTATGAGTATTACATGATGCAAATTGTCTAATTTTGTATAAACTGTTTAGTGACATTATTCAGCAAATGTAACATTTTAGTAATGTCACAGATAACTTGTAATGCTGATGATGTTTTGAAGTCAGACATTCATTGTCCATACAATAAAAATGGTGTACATACTGTTACTTATCCATCATTAATGGATTCAGATATGTACTTGTATGCTTTTATGTACAACCGTATAGCAGATTCCTTAACTAATTTATTTTGTGGTTTGCATTGCTGTTCAACATGTTAATGTATGTGTTTATGTTTGTCAATTCTTTATTTATCTAGATATTAGTTTAAATGAAATCATCATCTTATGGTAGTAAAGGTTATCTTTCTCTTGTTTGAAGTATAGACATTTAAAATTGACAGGTAACAAGGAAATTACTTGATCTAGTATTTAAACATCCTCCTTGACCCTGGGCTCCAACACCGCCAGTTGTTGCCTGTAAGTGCTGTTAGCACAGTCAACACTTGCTCCTGTGTTACTGGGGTTCAGTAATGTCAGCTGTTCCCCTGCTGTGTGTACGTCAAAAAGTCCTGCTGCCTCCACCCTGTTCTCTTCTCATCCCTGGGCTCCAACACCGCCAGTTGTTGCTCGGAAGTGCTGTTAGCACAGTCAACACTTGCTCCTGTGTTACTGGGGTTCAGTAATGTCAGCTGTTCCCCTGCTGTTTGTACGTCAAAAAGTCCTGCTGCCTCCACCCTGTTCTCTTCTCATCCCTGGGCTCCAACACCGCCAGTTGTTGCTCGGAAGTGCTGTTAGCACAGTCAACACTTGCTCCTGTGTTACTGGGGTTCAGTAATGTCAGCTGTTCCCCTGCTGTGTGTACGTCAAAAAGTCCTGCTGCCTCCACCCTGTTCTCTTCTCATCCCTGGCTCCAACACCGCCAGTTGTTGCTCGGAAGTGCTGTTAGCACAGTCAACACTTGCTCCTGTGTTACTGGGGTTCAGTAATGTCAGCTGTTCCCCTGCTGTGGTACGTCAAAAATCCTGCTGCCTCCACCTGTTCTCTTCTCATCCCTGGGCTCCAACACGCCAGTTGTTGCTCGGAGTGCTGTTAGCACAGTCAACACTTGCTCCTGTGTTACTGGGGTTCAGTAATGTCAGCTGGTCCTCGGTTGTGCCATTGGCTCTTTTCCTTCTGCTGCCCCTCCGGGTTCCAGTACCGTCAGCTGGTTCTCCGCAGTGCCTTTGGCCTAGGTGCCTCCATCTCGGTATCCGAGTTCCAGCAACGTCTGCTGGTCCTTGGTAGTGCTTTGGAGCACAGGTACCTCCTGCTTAGTAACCGTGTCCCAGTAACGTCAGCTGGTCCTCGGTTGTGCCATTGGCTCTTTTCCTTCTGCTGCCCCTCCGGGTTCCAGTACCGTCAGCTGGTTCTCCGCAGTGCCTTTGGCCTAGGTGCCTCCATCTCGGTATCCGAGTTCCAGCAACGTCTGCTGGTCCTTGGTAGTGCTTTGGAGCACAGGTACCTCCTGCTTAGTAACCGTGTCCCAGTAACGTCAGCTGGTCCTCGGTTGTGCCATTGGCTCTTTTCCTTCTGCTGCCCCTCCGGGTTCCAGCACAGTCAGCTGGTCCTCGTTACTTGCATTGGCTCTTGTACCTTCTGCTACATTTACAAATTGAAGATTTTTTAAATGTTTTTTGGGTAATCACTCTGGATCTCCAACAATGAAGACGACGACCCTGATGACCACCCCGAAGAAGATGACGACCACAAGGACGACAAGCATCAAGCCAACCAGCCTAAACACCATCACAAAGAAGAAATAAAAGATTACCCAACAGGACTAAGAAGGTTAAGACAAACTACAAGATACAGAACAAGAGACTGAAGAACAATAAGCAGAAGATCAAAAAGCAGAAGAACATGAAGTATAAGACCAAAATGAAGAGCAAAATATATGCTCTAAATTATAAGCAGAAGAAGACTAAGCAGTGTATGGGGGTGAGTCCGTTCCTCCTCGTGGTGCCCCTGGAAAATGTCTGCTGCTACAGGCTAAACTGGACACGGACAAATACTGTTGTAATTTAAATCTTTTGTGACAGCAAGAACGGAAGGATGAAAAATTCATACTTTGACAGATTACAAGTACAGGAATCTCTGTCACAAATAAGAATATGATGAAGAAGATGAAGAGGAAGAAGATAAAGAAGTAGAATATGAAGAAGAATAATAGTTTAATAAGAGCAATATGAGTAATGTTAACAAAAAGATGAATAGCAAGAAGTTTAAGAAGAAGATAAAGAAGGTGAAGATGAAGAATAATTTGATGAAAAAGATGATGCTGCTGAAGGTTATGAAGGAGAAAGTGTGTCAAAAGTTAAAAAGGTGAAGAGCATGGAAGTTGTGAAATATACATATTTGCCAAAATAGAAAAAACGTTAACAACATTGTCAATTTCTTCGTCAATCCGAACATCTTTAAAAAAAAAAATATTTATGCTATTCCATTTGATTGGGTTAAACATCTATGCCTTTAATGTCTCCTCAACCTTCCCCAATACATTCTACATTACTCTTTGTTGTTTTCCTTCATGTACAATTAACCAACAAGGCAAGAATGGGTTTTTTTTAATTACGATATTTTGTTCCCATAGACTTACATTGGATTTCCGGTATCGGTATCGGGTATCGCCGATATTTTTTGGGTATCGGCGATACCATTCCGATTCCGATACTTTTGGATATCGGAAAGTATCACTCAACTCTACTGTCTGCTCATTTCATTAGTTAAGCCCATCCTCTTCTTTGGCAAAGTTGCACCTATCATAAATTAGTAGATTTTATAGCTTATTTTTTAAGGCTCATTTATTTTTATATTTGCTTAGCTGGGTAAGGCCTTAAACATTTTCTGAATTATTACATCATTGAAGGAAGGAGGTTATTCATCACTGACATACTATTATTTTTGTGTAATCACAGTTAGTAGTGAAACCGGCAATACTGCAAAAAAAATTACATGCTAAAAAAAGACTGTGGCCAAATCATCAACAAAAAACCTCAGCGCAGAAGAAGATAGAGAGTGCGGACTCCTTGCGGCGCTACGTCACCATTCATACTATCTATTACTAAAAGCTTGGCGGTCATACATAACAGATGTCCTTGGAAAAGACCTTTCCATAATTCGAAACGTCAGACGATCTTGGTTTTCTTGCTGCTGGATCTAAATAAATCAAATAAATTGAACAGAATCCATTGTCTGTCTACTTTGCTGAGACTTCTTGTTGATGATCATGGTGCGGACCCAGTAGCTATGTCTACACACAGTGATATAACTTTAAGTTTGTGCACCCCAATGCAAAAGCTCCAATGGGGCCCCAAAATATGGCTGGTTTTTAATAGCAATGATGTTTCCAAATTGTCCAAAGAGACTTTTTTTGGCCGCTTAGGCTCCAGGACCAGGTGTGATTGCAATATCTGCCCCTATTGTAGTTACACCCGTACCTGCAGTGGGTGCTAACAGCCAAAGATAACTCCAATACTGCCATGTGCCAAATTTTGGGACAGTACAAGAGAAGACAACACAAATACGCTCTTCTACCTCTAGTACCCTGGAGCCGTGATTTTGTTGACGTCTTCGGTCCTTCTTCAGTTTTTAGGGTAAGGAATGATTTCTAAATTACTGATACATTTATTGAGAAACTATTCATGACTTATTCTACAAAATGCAGCATACATTTTGTATGTGAGAACTCTAATGACATTTGCTCATTGTCATTCCTGCAGAACACTCAAGTGTCTCTTAGTTGGAGTCTGATGAAAGCCAGAGGTGAAGATCAGAGATACTAACCTCCGAATATTGTTCAGAGATCTCCCTGACATGTTACGTGTGATATAGTGCAGATCGCAGGGCCAGTGAAGGCAAATTGATGATGATCGATGAACAGAAAAAATGGAGTCAATGCAAACGGAATCAACTGGTCACAAGGGAAACTGGTTCTTCGCTCCTTTCAGTCTCCTTGTTCTGTAGACATAATCTTCAGCGAGCTGAACCTGTAGAAAGTGAGAGTTACAGTAAAGCCGGACAACCTCTTAGATTCTTATGTAATAATGTCTGGCTGAATAAACAGAAAAAAATTGCTTTTAAAGATGAGTGAGGACAAATCCTGGGTCTAAACCTAATTATTAATGACATGCGAGTGATTTATTACCCTTCTCTTAAAGCGATATCCTTAGCTACCTGTAAATCATCGATTAACAAATATGGGAAATACTTGATTAAAGTTGCTTCCGCTGAATGAAGCTCCATTAGTTCTTACAAATAAAGCTCACAGGCGGCGTCTTCAAAAAGCGTCTGATGGCTGAGTTCAATAAGGGTTTAATGTAGATGGATGAATGGAATAAATGCTAATAAAGGTAATTTATGATATTACATTATTCATATGTATGAGGACCAGAATGTGCACGAGCTTGTATTCAGTGACTGAATATTAAAGGGGCTGTACACAAACATGGGAGTTTTCCTTCAGATAAATTGACAATTTTGTTTGTGGTTCAAGGAGGCAATGGTGCCGTTTCTGGAAAATGATGATAAATGTATGATTGTTGGGGGTCACTCTGCAGAGACCCCACCAATCTTGTGACTGGAGTTCCCAAAGTCTCATGAAAATGAAGCAGTAGTGCACGTGTGTGACCACTACTTTGTTCTTTTCAATGGGTGTATGGGAAGGTTGTGCGCATCCGTCCCATTGCTTTCAGTCAGTACATAGTGCTGTAATCATACATGTGCACTACTATTCTATTCATTGGTAAGTATATTCCCATATCAGTCATGGCCAAAGTTTGTGAAGACACAATATTATATTTTCACATGATCTGCTGCCTTGTTTTTATGTCGTTTGACAGATGTTTTACACAACAGAAATATGAATTGTAAACATATGAGTAACAAAGCTTAATTGACAGTTAGAATGAGTTAATGCTAGAAGTCAATATTTGCAGTGTTGACCTTCTTCTTCTAGGACCTTGCAATTCATCCTGGCATGCTCTCAATAAACTTCTGGATCAAATCTGACTGAATAGCTGTCCATTCTTGGACAATCAATTGCTTTCATTTGTCAGAATTTCTTGGTTTAATGTTTGTCCACCTATTCTTGATGATTTGACACAAGTTCTCAGGGATTAAGATTGGGAGTTTCAGGCCATGGACCCAAATCTCTATGTTTTGTTCCTGAGCCATTTAGTTATACCTTTGCTTATGGCAAGGTGCTCCATCGTGCTGGAAAAGGCATTGTTGATCACCAAACTTGCTCTTGGGGTTGGGAGAGTTGCTCTTGGAGGACATCTGGTACCATTCTTTATCATGGCTGTGTTTTTAGGCAGACGTGAGAGAGCGATTCCCTTGGCTGAGAAACAACCCCACACATGAATGGTTTCAGGATGCTTAACAGTTGGCATGAGACAAGACTGGTGGTAGCGCTCACCTTGTCTTCTCCAAATGAGGCGTTTTCATGATGTCCCAAACAATCGAAAAGGGGATTCATCAGAGAAAATAACTTTACCCCAGGCCTCAGCAGTCCACTGCCTGTACCTTTTGCAGAATATCAGTCTGTCCATGATGTTTTTTTCTAGAGAAAAGTGGCTTCTTTGCTGCCCTCCTTGAGACCAGGCCTTGCTCCAAGAGTCTCCGCCTCACAGTGCGTGCAGATGCACTCACACCTGCCTGCTGCCATTCCTGAGCAAGCTCTGCACTGTGGTAGCCCGAATCCGCAGCTGAAACACTTTTAAGAGACGGTCCTGGCGCTTGCTGGTCTTTCTTGGGCGCCCTGAAGCCTTTTTGGCAACAATGGAACCTCTCTCCTTGAAGTTCTTGATGATGCGATAGATTGTTGACTGAGGTGCAATCTTTCTAGCTGCGATAGTCTTCCCTGTTAGGCCATTTTTGTGCATTGCAATGATGACTGCACGTGTTTCTTTAGAGATAACCATGGTTAACAGAAGAGAAACAATGATGCCAAGCACCAGCCTCCTTTTAAAGTGTCCAGTGGTGTCATTCTTACTTAATCATGACAGATTGATCTCCAGCCATGTCCTCATCAACACCCACACCTGTGTTAATGGAGCAATCACTGAAAAGAGGTTAGCTGGTCCTTTTAAGGCAGGGCTGCAATGATGTTGAAATGTGTTTTGGGGATAAAGTTCATTTTCTAGCCAAATATTGACTTTGCAAGTAATTGCTGTTAAGCTTATCACTCTTTATAACATTCTGGAGTATATGCAAATTGCCATTAGAAAAAGTGAAGCAGTAGACTTTGTAAAAATTAATATTTGTGTCATTCTCAAAACTTTTGGCCATGACTGTAGTCTACAACTCCTATGAAGACCTACAGTGGGGAAAATAAGTATTTGATATTAGTATTTGCCGATTTAACAAGTTTTCCCACCTACAAAGAATGGAGAGGTCTGTAATTTTTATTGTAGGTACACTTCAATTGTTAGAGAGAGAATCTTAAAACAAAATCCCATGTTATGATTTTTACATAATTTGCATTCAATTGCATTAAACAAGTATTTGATACAATAGAAAAACAGAACTTAATATTTGGTACAGAAACCTTTGTTTACAGTGGTCAGACATTTCCTGAAAATTTTTACCAAGTTTGCACACAGTGCAGCAGGGATTTTGGCTGACTCCTCCATACAGATCTTCTCCAGATCTTTCAGGTCTCAGGGCTGTTGCTGGGCAACATTGAGTTTCAGCTCACTCCAAAGATTTTCTATTGGGTTCAGGTCTGGACACTGGCTAGGCCACTCCAGGACTTTGAAATTCTTCTTATGGAGCCACGCCTTAGTTGCCCTAGTTGTGTGCTTCAGGTCATTGTTATCCTGGAAGACCCAGCCATTACCCATCTTTAATGCTTTTACTGAGGGAAGGAGGTTGTTGGCCAAAATCTTGCGATACATGACCTCATCCATCCTGCCTTCAATATGGCACAGTTGTTGTGTCCTCTTTGCAGAAAAACACCCCAAAAGTATGATGTTTCCCCCATCATTCTGTACGGTTGGGACTGTGTTCTTGGGGTTGTACTCATCTTTCTCCTTCCTCCAAACATGGAGAGTGGAGTTGATACCAAAACGTTCTATTTTGGTCTCATCTGTCACATGTCTCCTCTGGATCATTCAATAGTAATAGTCAGAGGTTTTTGCACTCCTATATATAGACATGGGTGCTCAGAAGGAAAAATTAGTCATTCAGAGGACACTCGAAACATGACACTTCAAGTATAATTTAATTGAATCGAAGATTTTTAATTCACAGCCAACCAAAAAACGGAACATAGTTTCCGTTTTGGCACATAGGCCTTTATCTAGGATATCTGTTCCAGGGTGCGTCGGCGTATGTGGCGTGTTTGCTATCCGGAGCAGTGGCTTGTGTGACACAAACGTTGGAAACTATGTTCTGTTCTTTTCATTGGTCTTGGCCATGGTGGACAGTTTGGAGTTTTATTGACTAAGTGTGTGGTCAGGTGTCTTTAATACAGGTAACGAGTTCAAACAGGTGCAATTAATAGAGGTAATGAGTGCAGAGTTAGGAGGGCTTTTTAAGGAAAAACTAACAGGTCTGTGAGAGCCAGAATTATTACTGGTTGGTAGGTGATCAAGTAATTAAATTGCATTTTATTGCATGAAATAAGTATTTAAAAATCATACAATGTGATTTTCTGGATTTTTTTTATTCTGTCTCTCACAGTTGAAGTGTACCTACGATAAAAAAAATACAGACCTCTCCATTCTTTGTAGGTGGGAAAACTTGCAAAATTGTCAGTGTATCAAATACTATAAAAAAAGCCTTCCTTCTCACCCAGTGGGGGTGGTCTTTTTTGTCCTTTTTCATTCTCGGGTCCTCTATCAGAGGCCTGAGAGTTTGAGGGATCTGCGCAGGATCTTAGTTGTTCCCAGCATTGTGCGTTTCTGGACAGAGAGCTCGGATGTTGCTCCTGGGATCTTTTGTAGCCATTTTCCCAGCTTAGGGATCACTGCTCCAAGTGCTCCAATCACCACTGGAATCACTGTTGCCTTCACCTTCCAGATCTTCTCCAGTTTTCCTTTGAGGCCATGGTATTTCTCCAGCATTTTCTGGGGTCTCCCACCTGGACATAGGGGGCTTAGCCCATATGTTGTGCAGATGTTCCTGTATACAATAACCGCTACTTGGTTGTGTTCCGATATGCGCTGTTCCTGCTTGCATTTTGCATCCTGCCACTATGTGTTGGACTGTTTGTTGGCAGCGGATTATTCAGGATACTCTCCAAGCGTGTGACAACAGAGCTTCTTTATTCAGGAACAAACAGGAACAATATATGATAAGCTTAATAGATCAGGAAAAATAATTTCTATGTCTCTATCTGTGCGGCATCTACAGCAGGCTGCTTCTCTCATACACAGACACAAGAAAAACATGAAAATACAGTCACATGCTCTTCCTGACTGAGCCTCTGGGAGTTTTATTTTTTTTACTTTATAAACAACATACAAATCTAGCAACTAAACACTCATAGAAAGGAATGGAGTTGTTGTACCAAACATATTCCAACACCCCACTCAACAACTATTTATTCTGTTAGTCACATCATGGTTCTGAAGTCCACAAACTTGGCTCTTGATAATGGCTTTGTCATACCATCAGCTATTATCTTGTTAGACTCGCAGTAAACAAATTTGAGTACACCACGTTCCACTAAGTCACGTAAGTGGTGATGATTTTACATCAATGTGCTTAGTCCTTGCAATAATCTTCTCACTGCTAGCTGTTATGTTACGGTAGCTGAGGAGTGCAGGTAAAAAAGGAAATACACCAGAGCAGTTGGAATCTATGAGATTGCAGTACCCTGACTAACCACCGCAACTAGAGGCAGCCGTGGAGCGTTCCTACGTTGGTCCTAGACGCTTCGTCACAGCCTGAGAAACTAACTACACCTAAAGATAGAAATAGGAAAGCTATCTGCCCCGGAGCAGAACCCCAAAGATAATAGAAAGCCCCCAAACATGTAATGGCGGTTAGACAAGAGGAAATACTGACACAGAAAGAAAATAGTATGAGCAAACGCTGGGGCCCAAACTATCTAAATAGAAAAGGACAGGAAGGGTACTTACTGCAATCTCAGAAAACCCTGAAAAAACACCAACTCTACTAATTTCAAAATCACCTGAGATCACACGACCTCTACCACCTAAATTAGTTCTCTGGTGTAAAAAAAATCAAAACAGCAGCCACTGAAAAAAAACTGGAAAAAGCAAAAGTACAAAACACAGTGGCTGAACTAAACTGAGAGGGTAAAAGCCCCCGGAGGGGACCCTGAAGGCCCCCACAGAAGTGCAGGACAAAATGCAAAAATATAGCAAAAACACAAAATAAGAAATTGTCTTATCTGATAGCAGGAGATGCAGACACGACACAGCAGGCTACAAGGGAAACTGGAAAGAAGGATTCAGACCAGAACAATTGATCACGGCAACCCTGATGGGAAAATGACTCCCTTATATAAGACCAATCAGTAACACCTGATTCCCAGTCCTCACAATCCTCACTAGTACCGCTTGTAACCACCAGAGGGAGCCTCTGCTCAGAACTCATCTCAAACCCATTCACAACAGTACCCCCCCCTTGAGGAGGGGTCACCGAACCCTCATTTGAGCAACCAGGTCGGTCAGGATGAGTTCTATGATACGCACGGATAAGTCTCCTAGCATGGATGTCCGAAGCAAACACCCAAGAATTGTCTTCCTGACCATAACCTCTCCATTTAACCAAATACTGGAGTCTTCGTCTAGAAAAACGAGAATCCAATATTTTCTCAACCACATACTCCAGATTGCCCTCAACCAAAACAGGGTCAGGAGGCACAGCAGCAGGAACCACTGGCTCAACAAACCTCTTCAACAAGGACTTGTGGAACACGTTATGGATCTTAAATGTCCCTGGAAGAAGCAAACGAAAAGAAACAGGATTAATAATCTCCATGATTTATAAGGTCCAATGAACCTAGGCTTAAATTTAGGAGATGCTACTCTCATAGGAATATTCTTTGAGGACAACCAGACCAAGTCCCCCACTTTAAACCGAGGACCATCAGTCCTATGCCGGTTAGCAAACCGCTGGGCCTTCTCCTGAGAGAGGGACAACCTCTCCACTACCTGGTCCCAAATCTGCTGCATACGCTCAACAACAGAGTCAACACCTGGACAGACAGAAGCCTCCGTCTGTCCTGAAGAAAATCGAGGGTGAAACCCAGAATTACAGAAAAACTGAGACATCAAAGTGGCAGAGCTAGCCCTATTATTAAGAGCAAACTCAGCCAAAGGCAAAAAAGAGACCCAGTCATCCTGATCAGCAGACACAAAGCATCTTAGATAAGTCTCCAATGATTCCTTGATATAAGACCGCATAGCGTCATGTTCAGGTACAGACAAGTTAAAAAGGCGACCTTTAGGGAATTTACTACCTGGCACTAATTCAATAGCGCAGTCATAGCTCCTATGGGGAGGTAAGGATGCAGATTTACTTTCGCTAAACACATCAGAAAAATCAAACAAAAAGTCAGGAACATACTCAGCCTGGGGGGAGGCAGAAAAAACAGGAGTGTTGGTATTAACACATTGGCAGCCCCAACTGGTTACAGACACAGATTTCCAATCCAAAACAGGATTATGAGACTGTAACCAAGGGAAACCCAGCACTATAATGTCATGCAGATTATATAGAACCAAAAATTTGCAGCACTCCTGGTGATCAGGTTCAACCCTCATTATCACCTGAGTAGAAAACTGGGGTTTATTCTCAGCCAAAGGGGTAGAATCAATCCCCAGTAGGGGAATAGACTTCTGTAGGGGTATCAAGGAAACCCACAACGTTTAGCAAAATCATAATCCATCAGGTTAATAGCTGCTCCAGAATCAACGAAAGCCTGAGCAGAAAATGAGGACAGAGAGCATATCAGAGTGACAGTTAATAAAAACTTAGTCTGAACACTACCCAAGACAACTGAGCGTGCAAAATGTCTTCCCCGCTTAGGGCAGACTGAAATAGCATGAGAGGCATCACCACAGTAGAAACATAACCCATTGCGCTTTCGAAACTCATGACGCTGTGCCCCAGACACCATTCCATCACACTGCATGGGCTCAGCAGCTGGCTCACAAGGCAACACCACTCCACGCATACTTCTCCGCTCACGCAAACGTCTGTCAATTTGAATCGCTAATGACATAGAATCATTGAGACCAGAGGGACAGGGAATCCCACCATAACATCCTTTACATTATCCGACAGACCCTTCCGGAAAAGGGCCGCCAAAGCGTCGTCATTCCATTGGTCAGGACTGCCCACCTACGGAATCTCTGACAGTATAACTCAGCATCATCAAGCCCCTGATTTAATGCCAACAAGGCTTTTTCAGCTTGATCAGTGACATTAGGCTCATCGTACAATAACCCCAAAGCCTGAAAAAATGCATCAACATCACTCAAAACAGGATCCCCAGGTATCAGGGAAAAAGCCCAATCCTGAGGATCGCCGCGCAGGAGAGAGATGATAATTTGAACCTGCTGCGCTGCGTTTCCTGAGGACTTAGATTTTAAGGCAAGAAACAATTTACAATTATTTTTGAAATTCTGAAACTTAGCTCGATCCCCTAAAAACAAATCTGGCATGGGGATCCTAGGTTCCACAACAAGCAACCTAGCAAGATATGCAGCAATACTCTGAACCTCAGTGGCAAGCTGATCCACACGGCCAGACAACTGTGCAAACTCCATTGGGAGAAAAGATCCTCCCCAGCACCCAGAGATACAGAGGGAAAAAAAAAAAAAAAAATGCAACAAACAGAAAAATATCTCTGACAACTTTTCTTCCTTCAAAATATTTTTTCCCTTCTGTGAGTACCATACAATTTTTATGGCCGGTGATACTGTTATGTTACGGTAGCTGAGGAGTGCAGGTAAAAAAGGAAATACACCAGAGCAGTTGGAATCTATGAGATTGCAGTACCCTGACTAACCACCGCAACTAGAGGCAGCCGTGGAGCGTTCCTACGTTGGTCCTAGACGCCTCGTCACAGCCTGAGAAACTAACTACACCTAAAGATAGAAATAGGAAAGCTATCTGCCCCGGAGCAGAACCCCAAAGATAATAGAAAGCCCCCAAACATGTAATGGCGGTTAGACAAGAGGAAATACTGACACAGAAAGAAAATAGTATGAGCAAACGCTGGGGCCCAAACTATCTAAATAGAAAAGGACAGGAAGGGTACTTACTGCAATCTCAGAAAACCCTGAAAAAACACCAACTCTACTAATTTCAAAATCACCTGAGATCA
>JARQOD010000005.1:57905723-57941416 GCA_033576555.1 Oophaga sylvatica
CCGGTGGTCACGGCCTGGACTGGTTGATGGCCGCCATCATCTTTCCCCGGCGGTTACATGCAGTTTCTCGCGATAACTGCAGTGACTGCTGGGTAATCCCGGCCGTAAAGCAGTCCGATGACGTCACTGCCGGGGAAGCAGGTAATCAGCTGTGCTGCACCGGGATGACAGCCTCTGCCTGTCATTCCGATGTAGCAGAGCTGGATCGTCGTGGGACAGTCGTTACTATGGACTGCGTCGGACAGGTGGTATACTGTTGGTTTGTTTTTTTCCTTTTTTTACAGGAGATCGATGGCGTCGCAGGAATGAGAGTATAATAAAAGAAATGAAAACTGTGTTGTCTCTTTTATTTCATTAAAAGACTTTTTTCTTGCTGTGTCTTTTTTTTTATACATTTAAAAACTTTGGGATTAATAATGGATCGGTGTCTTATTGACACCTCTCCATTATTAACCGGGCTTATTGTCACCGTGCAATCAACGGTGACATTAACCCCTTATTACCCCGCTTGCCACCGCTACAGGGCAAGTGGGAAGACCCGGGTAAAGAGCCACAATTGGCACATCTTTTGATGCGCCAAATGTGGGGCTGCTGTAGCCTGGTATTATCAGGCTGTTGAGGGCCAAAATCCATGGGCCTTGACAGTCTTTTAATACCAGGCCGCAGCAGTCTGCATTTTACTTGGCTGGTTAACAAAAATAGGGGGACCCCTACGCCGTTTTTTTTTTTTCGAGGGGATCCCCTATTTTTGTTAACCAGCCAAGCTAAGCAGACTGCTGTGGCCTGGTATTA
This sequence comes from Oophaga sylvatica, assembly GCA_033576555.1. Lineage (NCBI taxonomy): Eukaryota > Metazoa > Chordata > Amphibia > Anura > Dendrobatidae > Oophaga > Oophaga sylvatica. The sequence goes on from JARQOD010000005.1 coordinate 57,906,516, forward strand.
TCAGGCTGGCAAGGTCCATGGATATTGGCTCATTACCAGCCTGAAAAACCAGGCCTCAGCAGTCTGCTTCATCTGGCTGGTTAACAAAAATAGGGTGGACCCCACGCCAATTTTTTTTCGAGGGGATCCCCTATTTTTGTTAACCAGCAAAGATAAGCAGACTGCTGTGGCCTGGTATTATCAGGCTGGCAAGCAGGGTCGGACTGAGGCACCGGGACACCGGAGAAACCTACGGTGGGCCCCAGCTCCTGCGTGGTGGGCCCTGATTTGAAAGGATAGGTCGCGGGGCAGAGGGGGCGGTGGCCCCGGGGCCCGCGCTCTGAGGGGGCCCACCCGGAGCTACGATACAGTTACATTCTGCGGCAGAGCAGAGAGAATCGCTCTCCCTGCTCTGCCGCCCGGAAGCTATGGGGCCTGAACAGGCGTTGGGGGGCCCGGTGCCAGCAGTGGGCCCCCCACCTGTCATCGGAGGGTCAGCTGTATCGGCATCCAACCGATAAAGCTGACCGCATAGAGAGAGAAGGAGCGAGCGCTCCTTCTCTCCCATAATCCCCCTCTCAGCGTATGACAGCGGGCGCAATAACATCACCTGCCGGCGCCCGCTGTCAGACGCTGAGAGGGAGAACAGTGAGCAGCACAGGAGCCGGGAGGTGAGTATTTTTTTTATTTTTTTTTTAATGGGGGTGCAGTCGAGTCCTGGCTGGAGAAGTCGTCATGTCGGTGTGGGCCAGATGGAAAAGACATGAAAAGTGAACAATTCCATTAGAAAGAACATCAGCGGTAAGTCATTATCTGTACCTGTGCTGTAATCTATATGTTCTGTAGGACTGGTATTATTTAACACAGAACATATGGCGATAATATCAATATTGTTTTTTTTATATATAGATTATTTTGGCCAACAGCGCGGTCATTTGCTGAGGTTCTCTGATGATGGGCCCACTCAGAAGTTTTGCCCCCACTAAACCAAAACCCTAACTACGCCTATGGCTCTCTCTCTAGTCTTTCTTTCTCGCTCTCTGTTCTTTCCTTCTCGCTCTCTGTTCTTTTTTCTCTCTGTTCTTTCTTTCTCTCTTTTCTTTCTTTCCTCTCTTTCTTTCTCTGTTTGTTCTTTCTCTCTCGCTGCTCTTTCTTTCTTTTCCTCAGTACCAGCCACTGTGCCCTCATTACCAGTCAGTGTGATCAGCAGTGCTAAATGGTTACGCTTGGGGCGAGGATATGGGTGTGATTAGCTGTGAAATGGGTGTTGTCGGGGCGTGGCCTAAAATTTTCAGCGGCGCGCAACACGCGCCGCAGCCTTTAATCCTCTTTCCTGTCTTCCAAATTTGGGAGGTATGCTGTATGTGTGTAGCCCAGCTTCGCAGGTACACATGAAAATCCAGGAAAGTGCACAGAAGGGTACCAGCTAAAGCTTGATATTCATTCACTCATGTCACACATTTTAGACACACCCATAAGTCAGCTTCCTGTCTTAGGATGTGCAGGTGCAGTGAGTCAGTCTAGCCTGGACTTGGAGGGAGGAAGAAGTTCAGCCAGATCCTGTCAGCAGTTCCGAAAGTGGAGGCTAGTATGGGTGAGCCAGTTCATCCTAGCCTAGTCAGAGCTGCTCCTTAACCTGAAGACAGAGACAGTTTGAGAGAAGGAAGAGTTAGCAGCAGAAACTTTAGTCGCCTGTCCCAAGGACAGTGAAGTTCAGTCGACGTGCTCCTGAACTAGGAGAATACTGAGAATCTGTCAGCGAGCTCTAAGAAAGAAGCAAAGAAGAAGTAAGAAGGGATTGACTTGTACTGCCATAAGAAGTGTGGAGTGCTTATGTTAAGAGCGGAAAGCAGGGCGAAGGGCGTAGTGGAGAGTACAGAGCAGTGCCTTAGGTATTGATTTACCTGCACTAAATAACCGGTCACTGGGGACCGAAGTATCACTATTGTTTCAAGCATAGTGACAAGAAAACCAGAGGCGTCTGGACTACAGGTCGCAGATAGCAGCCCTAAGTGTCAGTACGTAACCGGAGTCAGGTGAAATAGGGACTTTGAGCCTGATCAGCAAAAGTAAGAACCTAGTTTCATCATTGGAAGGCTCCACCACAACATTGGCCGGGCAGGAACAGCTATAGAGTTAACTTCGCTTCAAGCAAGTAGGACTCACATTATATTGAAAGTAAAGGAGGCCTCTAACCTGCTAAGCTGCTACCTGGATGTGCACTTTCTACCCCGACCAGCTCCCCGGGATCTGCATTAACAACCTGCAAGTAAAGGTATGAAAAGAAGCTATCTTGTGTGCGACTGGATTATTATTGCACCCTGCATGAGCACCACCATAGACTTCCAGGGACACGTCTCGCCTGTGGGAGACTTACTACCAAGCTGCCCCATAACATCCCCTGTGAAAGTCCTCATAGCAGCGCTGGTACACATTACCAGAAACCACAGGTGGCGTCACGAACTACCTAATAATCCCCTGTAAATATCCCCCCCATCATACGCCTGACCGCCAGGGCCACGGAACGAGCCACCGCTGCCAGTGACACAAATCCCATAGACTTCCATGGGCTCGGCTCCGAGTACCCCATTGCCCTGGTAAACCACAATTGTGGTGCGGGTCACACAACTTTGGCGTCACGAACAGGATACGAAACTTGCAATTGTGAGCCCTGTGTGCCTACTGAACTGTTTGTGAGGAGAAAAGACTGTTTGCTATTTTTGGCGCTAAAATCCGCCATTTTGCCGCCAAATTCGCGCCCTCAGGCGCTGGAGAAGAAGGTGGGCGTGCATTCGTGGGCGTGTACCCCCCTGTGGCGCAAAGATAATGGCCGCCCTCTCAAAGTGCTATTATAATATGCGGTCCTGCCCCACAGCAAAAGAAATCCGCCTCCTCTTCACCTTCCCTGCGAAGAGGAGGAGACGCAAACCCCGCCTCCACGGAAGAGACCGGACTGCTCTGGTTGAATACCACAGAGTGGCCTGGAACGACATGGAGGCAGGACGGGAGCAGCTGTGTGAGAAAGCGGTGGAGCAGCAGCCCGTTCCCCAACTAAAATGTTACTGGAACAGGAGTCATCCCTGGTCAGGGACCTGCAACTAGCACTGCTGGAAGTCCGGGAGGAGAATGCAGAGTTGAAAAAGCTGATCCTGCGACAAGCTGAAATGGAGGAGACGGAGAGACGCTGGCGCGCCCAGAACCAGCGGCTGCCCAGGGACGCAGTGTCCTCTCCCCCCACAGCACTCTGTCGCTGGACTATCCGAAAGCCCTGATGAAGAAGGCTAAGGAGTACCTGGAGGCGACCACCAAAAGTGCCATACCTGATCCCACCGACGGAGCGGTGGAGGCGAAGGAGGCTGAGGAGGTACCGCCAGTTCCGGAACGCCAGCCAGGTCAGGAGGCCGCAGCAGATGATCGTTCCCCGGTAGGGACACCGGAGGGGTCCTGTCCATCGTTACCAGACGTCGACTGGGATGAGATGGCGCGCCTGGATGACGTCGCCTACGCCGCCCAGTGGGAACGTGAGTGGCAGCGTCGCGAAGAGGAACAGCGACGCCGGCAGGAGGAAGAGCGGGAAGTGCAGCGGAACCGGCAGCGGCAGTAAGAGCAGCTGGTGGCGGATAAGGAAAGTGTCCGCAGGGAAAAAGGTACTCTAAGGGAACCGCGGCGGCAGGGGTGTGTGACAGAGTTCCAGCTCCGGAAGGGCTGGGGCTTCATTAGAGAACCGGGCCTCTATCCTGGGGTCTTTGTCAGTCGCAGGGACGTAGAATCCCACCTGCCCATCGGCCATCCCGGGAGGGACTTGATCAACGGGGACATAGTCACTTACACAAGGCACTGGGGCCTGAAGGGATGGTATGCCCTTAATGTGGAAATCATCCGTGACCCCGTCCCAGAAGCCGGTAACGTCACCACTGCTGGCACATCACCGTCCCAAACTCCCGCAGCACCAGGCCGTGCCCCGGCATCGCCCCCTTAACGTACATCACAGTTTGAAGCGCCCCCTGCATATTCTTCTCTGCAAGTGCCTCGTACCAAAACACAAGCTACGACCCATTCCAAATCGCAATTTGCACCGCCGGATATAGCGGCACCAACAGCGACACCTTCGGAGATACCGCTTGCGTCCTACATGACGGAGTCACCCGATGGGACCATGGTTAGGATGAGAACAGTCGCTGCTCAGACTTGGATAGCAGGTCACGACCTATTTGTCATGTGCTCTAAAGAGCATCGCATTGTTCCAGCCCCCGGGATGGAAAATGTAATCGAAGTCAACCAAAAGTAAATACCGGTAGGACCCAGTCAGGGGTTTACCACAGTTAAGAATTGAAATGTAAAAAAGTTTGAGAATGTTGCTAGATTTGCACTTTATTAAGTATGAGAATGTTTACATGATTGCCAATTATATTGATGTTTTCTATAATAAGTAGAATGCCCATTTGGGTACAAAGTAATTGAAAATGTGAAAAGTTAAATGCATAGTTTTACATAAAATGCCCTGTTGGGTAAAGTAAAAGTTATTGAAGAATGATGCATACTTGAAATATGTATATATATGTCTTTTATTATGTCAATGGACTGAGAGGCTGAGGACTATGCCAGCCCAGAACTGATCTTGTAAATAGTTGCGCTACGGTGCATTTTCTTGGTTTTACATGAAGCCATAATTCACTACCTCTGAACATAAAACCCGTATGGTGTGGCACTGAGCGAGGTCTGCAGTCAGTTGTCCTGCAGCCCACCCAGGACCCACGTTGAAGGTTTGGTGCGGGTCCTTCACAAGTATCGTGTATATAATGTTTTGATACTTTTGTATTTTCTTACTGTACAAAATGTAACGTTCAAGAAATCCTCACCTCCCGATGGGATGAGTTGATGGGATGAGTTATAATGTTATTGTTATTGCAAAACAAATGTCTTTTTGTCTTTTACAGCCCGGGAGTGCTGTGTTTTACCAAGGGGGGATGTGTAGCCCAGCTTCGCAGGTACACATGAAAATCCAGGAAAGTGCACAGAAGGGTACCAGCTAAAGCTTGATATTCATTCACTCATGTCACACATTTTAGACACACCCATAAGTCAGCTTCCTGTCTTAGGATGTGCAGGTGCAGTGAGTCAGTCTAGCCTGGACTTGGAGGGAGGAAGAAGTTCAGCCAGATCCTGTCAGCAGTTCCGAAAGTGGAGGCTAGTATGGGTGAGCCAGTTCATCCTAGCCTAGTCAGAGCTGCTCCTTAACCTGAAGACAGAGACAGTTTGAGAGAAGGAAGAGTTAGCAGCAGAAACTTCAGTCGCCTGTCCCAAGGACAGTGAAGTTCAGTCGACGTGCTCCTGAACTAGGAGAATACTGAGAATCTGTCAGAGAGATCTAAGAAAGAAGCAAGAAGAAGTAAGAAGGGATTGACTTGTACTGCCATAAGAAGTGTGGAGTGCTTATGTTAAGAGCGGAAAGCAGGGCGAAGGGCGTAGTGGAGAGTACAGAGCAGTGCCTTAGGTATTGATTTACCTGCACTAAATAACCGGTCACTGGGGACCGAAGTATCACTATTGTTTCAAGCATAGTGACAAGAAAACCAGAGGCGTCTGGACTACAGGTCGCAGATAGCAGCCCTAAGTGTCAGTACGTAACCGGAGTCAGGTGAAATAGGGACTTTGAGCCTGATCAGCAAAAGTAAGAACCTAGTTTCATCATTGGAAGGCTCCACACAACATTGGCCGGGCAGGAACAGCTATAGAGTTAACTTCGCTTCAAGCAAGTAGGACTCACATTATATTGAAAGTAAAGGAGGCCTCTAACCTGCTAAGCTGCTACCTGGATGTGCACTTTCTACCCCGACCAGCTCCCGGGATCTGCATTAACAACCTGCAAGTAAAGGTATGAAAAGAAGCTATCTTGTGTGCGACTGGATTATTATTGCACCCTGCATGAGCACCACCATAGACTTCCAGGGACACGTCTCGCCTGTGGGAGACTTACTACCAAGCTGCCCCATAACATCCCCTGTGAAGTCCTCATAGCAGCGCTGGTACACATTACCAGAAACCACAGGTGGCGTCACGAACTACCTAATAATCCCCTGTAAATATCCCCCCCATCATACGCCTGACCGCCAGGGCCACGGAACGAGCCACCGCTGCCACTGACACAAATCCCATAGACTTCCATGGGCTCGGCTCCGAGTACCCCATTGCCCTGGTAAACCACAATTGTGGTGCGGGTCACACATATGACCTCCCTACAACTTCTGGCCATGCTCCTGATGAGCGCGACGGATGGTCTCGTGAGGGATCTCCTCCCACACCTGGACTAAAGCATCCACCAACTCCTGGACAGTCTGTGGTGCAACGTGGCATGGCCTAAAATTTTCTGCAGCATGCACAGCGTGCCACAGCCTTTGTCCCTCTTTCCTTATTCAAAGGTTGGGAAGTATGATGTTGGGCCGCAAGAATATATTTTCTCTGGTGGGCCCAAGGTACTCCAGTCTGACGCTGCTGGCAAGGTCCATGTATGTTGGCTCCTTAACAGCCTTAAATACCATGCCTCAGCAGCAGGGGCGTACATATAAATCATGGGGCCCCATAGCAAAAGTCTGAATGTTCCCCACCCCCCAAAAAAAAAAACCCAGAGGCATTGTAAATGTAAAGTGCCAGCACAGTGAGGGAAGTTGAGTCGCACAGAGACAGGGGTTTTGGGGGTACTCGGCACCGATCACGTCGACTTCTATGGGGGATGTCACGAGTAGCACAGCTCGGTCCGTGACCTGGGCGATCACTGGAATGTGGGATATTTCCAGGGGATGATAGAATGTTCATGTAGTTTGTCGTGACGCCACCTGTAGTACCTGGTCAGGGTGTCCAGCGCTGCTGTGCAGGTCCTCTGGAAGGGATGGTGTAGTGCAGGTAGGTGATAAGTCTTCTACAGGTAACACGCTATCCTTCCAGGGCAGATAGATGTGAGATAGAGCAATGGTGCAGAGTGATGTAGCAGAGTGGACTATGCGACGTAGTAAGAAAGCAGGAAACACTTCAAGTTAAACGTTGCATAATAAAATTTTTAATAATAACATTACAAAAGTGCAAATAGCATTATTGCCGAAGTTCGTTGAGACTTCTTAGGACTACCCCCACCGGGGTAACTTCACAGTGTCCTTTACTTGTGCTTGTGGAGGACCCGCTCCAAACCTCCAACTGTGGTCTTGGGTGGGCTGCAAGACTTTCCTTGAGCAGACCTCACTTTCGGCCACACCAAACGGGTTTTTAGTTTCTGAGGTAGTTGAAAATAGTGCACAGTTAAGTTTTTTGTAAAACCAAGATGGAGCACCGAAGTGCCAACTATTTACAGAAAAGTTTGTGAGCCAGTACAGTTCATGGCTTCAAAGTTCAACATTTTGATTACATTGAAACACCATTACCCAACCTGGGTATATAAAGGCAACAATAAACTTGTTCTTCTGAACATTCACCCGTCCGGGTACATCAAACCATTACCCAACCTGGGTATATTAAGGCAACAATAAACTTCTTTTTATGAACATTCACCCGTCCGGGTACATCAATAATTTAACTATTTACATACAGAGACCCTGTCCGGGTTATTTAGACTTCTTTGCCTGGCCTCTTACAGGTACCACCTGGTACTCTTCTGGAGCTTGCCAAACATCCGTGACAGGAGGGTCCACCCAGACCTGATGACGTCGTGTGGCCTGTACAGTTACGTCGTGACCCGCTATCTGGGTCTGTGTGGCCACCTCTTTCGTCTCCCTCCGGGTCTGGAACCCTATGTCCCGGACTGAACGAACCCCAGGGGGCCTAACAGGCGCCAGGTACGGGCCAGCTATCATTATCATGTCCATAGCTGGGGCTGCTGAGGAGACCACTGAGGGAGGCTGGGGAGATTTACGGCGTGGGGTGGGCACTTGTGCAGAGGCCTGGTTGGGGGAGGCTGAAGGCTCGGAGGGTCTGTCAGTTTCCTGACACTCTGGGGAGTAGGGGTCGCACCTGGTAACCTTTAGGGCGTACCATCCATTGTAACCCCAGTGTCGGGTGTAAGTCACCAAGTCTCCTGCCAACAGGTCCCTCCCCGGGTGTCCTTCTGGGAGGTGAGCCTCCATGTCCCGCCGGGTTACAAAGACTTCTAAATAAAGTCCAGGCTCCTGGATGAAGCCCCAACCACCTTTTAACTTAAAGTTCCGTACTGCACCCTTACGCCGCGGCTCCCTCAGCGTACTTTTATCCTTTTTCATACGTGCCTTCTCTGCCAGGTCCTTGTCCAGGTGACGTTGCCGAAGATTTTGGGATTCTCGCTGCTCCCTTTGTCGCTCTGCTTCCCGCTCCCGACGTCTCCACTCTTCCTCCTGACGCCGGTTGTAATTCTCCTCCACCAGCAGCTCCATGTCTCCACCATCAAACGCCAGCTTACGATGTCCGGTTTGCGGCAGCTCTCCTGGCGCCCGCCAGTCCTGGCGGCGCTCACCTATGGCGGAAGCAGCCGGCTCTGGAACAGATGACGGTCGGGGCTCCGGTACAGGCAGGTAGAGCTCTGGTGCCTGCGCGGCCTCCTCCATGAGGACGGGTGTCGCTTCTTCTGCCTCAGCGACGGGGGCAGACAGCGGGATCTGGGGTGCTGGTGCGGCGTTTTCTGCAGGAACGGGTGCCTCCACTGTGATACTGGCAACCGGTTCAGATTGCAAGGGCTGGGATGCCCGCACGGCCTCCTCTACTGGAACGGGTGCCTCCACTGAGATACTGTCAACCGGTTCAGATTGCAAGGGCTGGGATGCCCGCACGGCCTCCTCTACTGGAACGGGTGCCTCCACTGAGATACTGGCAACCGGTTCAGATTGCAAGGGCTGGGATGCCCGCACGGCCTCCTGTACTGGAACGGGTGCCTCCACTGAGATACTGGCAACCGGTTCAGATTGCAAGGGCTGGGATGCCCGCACGGCCTCCTCTACTGGAACGGGTGCCTCACCTTCCGGTACAGACACTTCAGGGGGTAAGAGGGATTGGCGCCGCTCCAAGTGTAGTTTTAGGGCCCGCCAGCTCGCTTCCATCCTGGCGACCTCCTCCCGGTGCCGGGCCAGGTCTCTCAGGGTATCCTCCGCTTCTTCCAGCGTAGGAGGGTTTCCAGGCCGGGTGCCAAACGGTGGCTCCGTGGCGATCGGGTCGCTTCCGTGGGGGAGAGCTCTGACTCCTCCATCCCTTCCCACTTCTGCTCACGTCCGTTCGCCATCTCTGCCAAGTCACATGTGTCATTAGCATCAGGAGAGGCGCCATCTTTTGTAGGGAGGCGGGACCTTCGCGTTCGTTTCCGCCCACTGAGGAGGATGAGGAGACGGAACTCCAGAGCTGTGGGGCACGATCTTACATTGCAGTAACATTTAGAGTGGGCGGACATCGTTTTCGCGCCACGGAGTGAGTGTACGCCCACGAGAGCACGCCCTTATTCTTCACCTGTGCCTCGTGGCGCACATATGACGGAAAAATGGCAAATACAGTCTATGATGATTTTTGCAATTCTCAAGCAAAAAAACAGTTCAATTAAGGCACACAGGACTCGCTTATAGCGAGCTTCTGAATCCTGTTCGTGACGCCAAAGTTGAGTCGCACAGAGCCACAGGTTTTGGGGGTACTCGGCACCAAACCCGTCGACTTCTATGGGGGATGTGACGGGTAGCACAGCTATGTCCGTGCCCTGGTCGCTCACTGGAATGTGGGATATTTCCAGGGGATGATAGAATGTTTGTGTAGTTTGTCGTGACGCCACCTGTAGTACCTGGTCAGGGTGACCAGCGCTGCTGTGCAGGTCCTCTGGCAGGGATGGTGTAGTGCAGCTAGGTGATAAGTCTTCTACAGGTAAGACGGTATCCTTCCAGGGCAGATAGATGTGAGATAGAGCAATGGTGCAGAGTGATGTAGCAGAGTGGAGTATGCGACGTAGTAGGAAAGCAGGAAAGGAAACAATTCTTACTACAAAGACATGCAGCATAAGGCTGCCTCAACCCCTCCCATCCAACTAGCTACACCCTGTTCTAACCAGCCTGAGCTAGACCATCCCATTGGGTCCGCCTACACTCAGCTGGCATAGTGTACTGTTGAATGCAGTGGTTGGAGTCAATGGGGTGTTTCCTCCTTACCTGAGAGTAAGTTGTCACACCGCTGGGTGCGATGCAACATCTCTGTGGCGACTGGACCCTCGGGTGCTTCTGTCTTTTCACAAATGCCGGCTTTACCCGGCAATTGAATCAGAGGCTATTTTACAATGTAGAAGTGAATAAACTATAAATATATGTATATATATATGTCACAATGACATGTATATATATATATATGTATTCTATGTGTGTATATTTTGTGTTTACAAGGAAAGAAAGTGTTTTTTTAGTTGCGATATTTTGTTCCCATAGACTTACATGGGACTTCCGGTATCGGTATCGGGTATCGCCGATATTTTAGTGATATCGGCGATACCATTCCGATCCGATATTTTTGGATATCGGAAAGTATCGCTCAACACTAGTCATCATGAGTACGCTGATACCCAATATGTGGGAGAAAACTACTGTATGGGTACACGTTGGGGCTCGGAAGGGAAGTAGTGACGTTTTGGATTGCAGACTTTGATGGAATGGTCTGGGGGCGTCATGTCGCATTTGGAGAGCACCTGATGCGCCTAAACAGTGGAAACCCCCCACAAGTGACCCCATTTTGGAAAATAGACCTCACAAGGAACTTATCTAGATGTGTGGTGAGCGCTATGAAGCCCCAAGTGCTTCACAGAAGTTTATAACGTACAGTCGTAAAAACAAAAAATCCTTTTTTTTTTTAAAAAAATGATATTTTTACCCCCAGTTTTTTATTTTCCCAAGGGTAACAGAAGAAATAGGACAAATTACACAATAACTCTTGGGGTCCAGAGTACACTGATACCCCATATGTGGGGGTAAACTACTGTTTGGGCGCATGGCAGAGCTCAGAAGTGAAGGAGCACCGTTTGACTTTTTCAATGCAGAATTGGCTGGAATTGAGATCAGACGCCATGTCACATTTGGAGAGCCCCTGATGTGCCTAAATAGCGGAAACCCCCCAATTCTAACTCCAACCCTAACCCCAACACACCCCTAACCCTAGTCCAACCCTAACCACAAACCTAACCCTAACACACTCATAACCCTAATCCCAACCCTAACCCTAATCCTAACTTTAGCGCCAACCCTAACCCTAACTTTAGCCGCAACCCTAACCCTAATGGGAAAATGGAAATAAATACTTTTTTTTAATTTTATTATTTTTCCCTAACTAATGGGGTGATAAAGGGGGGTTTGATTTACTATTAATAGCGGGTTTTTATGATTGGCAGCTGTCACGCTAAAAGACGCTTTTTATTGCAAAAAATAGTTTTTGCATCATCACATTTTGAGAGCTATAATTTTTGCATATTTTGGCCCACAGAGTCATGTGAGGTCTTATTTTTTGCAGGACGAGGTGACGTTTTTATTGATACCATTTTTGAGCACGTGACGTTTTTTGATCGCTTTTTATTTCGGTTTTTGGGAGGTTAGAATGAACAAAAATCAGCAATTCATGAATTTCTTTTGGGGGAGGCGTTTATACCGTTCTACGTGTGGTAAAATTGATAAAGCAGTTTTATTCTTCGGGTCAGTACGATTATGACGATACCTCATTTATATTATTTTTTTATGTTTTGGCGCTTTATAGAATAAAACCAATTTTATATAAAAAATTATTATTTTTGCATCGCTTTATTCTGCGAGCTATAACTTTTTTATTTTTTCGTTTTTTGCGGGACAAGATGACGTTTTCAGCGGTACCATGTTTATTTATATCGGTCTTTTTGATTGCGTGTTATTCCACTTTTTGTTCGGCGGTATGATGATAAAGCATTGATTTTTTGCTTTGTTTTTTTTTTTATTTTTTTTAAGAGGTTCACTAAAGGGGTTAACTAGTGGGACAGTTTTATAGGGGGGTGTCGTTACGGATGCGGCAATACCAAATATGTGTACGTTTATTGTTTTTGTTTTTTTATTTACAGGAAAAAATGAATTTATTGGGGAATATTTTTTTTTTTTATGATTTTTTTAAACAATTTTTATTTTTATTTTTTTAACTTTTTTACTTTGTCCCAGGGTGGGACATCACTGTGTTTTAGCAGATCGCTGGTGTGACAGTGTGCACAGCACTCTGTCACACCAGCGATCGCTCTGGCATCGCTGCAGGCTTCTCAGTGCCTGCTCTCAGCAGGCACTGAGGAAGCCGCCTCCCTGCAGGACCCCGGCGCCATCTTGGATCCGGGGACCTGGAGGGAGGACGGACCCTTGGAACAGCGCGACACATCGCGCTGCTCTGAGGGTCTCAGGGGAGCGCGCAGGGAGCCCCCACCCTGCGCGATCCTCCCCTGTGCCCCCAGTACACCGCGATCATGTTTGATCGCGGTGTGCTAGGGGTTAATGTGCCGGGAGCGGTCCGTGACCGCTCCTGACACATAGTGCCGGGTGTCAGCTGTGATAATCAGCTGTCACCCAGCCGCGATCGGCTGTGCTCCCCCCGGGAGCGAGTCCGATCGCTGGGACGTACTATCCCGTCCATGGTCATACGGGCCCAGGTACCATGGACGGGATAGTACGTCTGATGGCAGTAAGGGGTTAATGTTATCCAATTCAGTTTATATAGTATGGTATTCAGTTTCTATGGTAATTTTCGTTAATATTATTGTGAGTACAATAATACAGCTAACATGCTCATAACATTCTTTAAAAAAAAAGGTTTGGGGGCTGGTTCTTGGACTGGGGAGAATGTAATCTCCCATAGAAAGTCTGCTTCCTTCTAGGGGATCTAAATTCCATGAGTCAGGTGTAGAATATAACTCACCCCTTTTCTTCCCCTTTTTTGTTACACCAGAGGTCTCTTCTGGTCCTTGGAGCCCTTCCGAGGCCAGGCGACCACTCCTAATTACATCAGCTTATGCCTTCTTTTTCCCATCCCTTCACGTTTTGCTTCATTCCCGCACCCCACCTCTTTTTCTCTTCTATCCCCCTTTTCTCATTATTTCCTTTACCTTCAATTGTCATGATATGGAATCAGTTGAACTCAACTCTCTTAATGCGAGAGGTTTTAACATACCACAGAAGCATTCACAAATTCTTTATACCATACACAGACAAAGAGCGTAAATCCTATTTTTGTAAGAAACACATTCCAAGACAGGACACACACCCATACTAAAAAAACATATTTCACTTACTGGTCTCACATCACCAACCCGGAGTCACGTTCTATAGATTTGTCACTGAGCACACAGGACAATCATCTGACAGGCAGAGGAGCCGTGTGCCAACAACCAAGTGACAGAGCTCAGCAATGTGCCGAAGACTGAGGAGACTGCAGAGACTGCCACTGCACTGACAGCCAGCGCATGGGATTCACAGACGCGCGCTGTGTAGGCTCCGCGCCCAGAGAAAGCCGTATCAAGTATCTGTAGAACTGAATACGGAGTTATCCTGACAACGAGCAAATTGTTCAGAAACCACATCAGAAGAATCTTCTAGAAGGTTTATTGAAAGGTTTTCTTTTGGACTTCATTTATAAAGTATATTTGAAAGTTTATTAGAATCACTTGTTCTACATTATTATTAAGTAAAACTGAAAACGACGGTTACGCTTTACATTCATAATTTCTTGATCCCCGAGCAGCAAGAATCTGAGCCTGACTGCGCGATATGCTCCAGAGCTACAGAGATCATAGATAGAAGAGAAGGACGGAGACGATACAGAGGCCTGGATGATCCAGTGCTGCCCCCGGTGAGATTCTCTCCACCCCTCCAGATGATTAACAGGTCTATCCCCGTTTGTACATTGTACATGGCTCCGCTCCGTACACCTCATACACACACGGCTCCACTCCATACACCTCATACGCACATGGCTCCGCTTCATACACCTCATACTCACACGGCTCCACTCCGTACACCTCATACACACACGGCTCCACTCCATACACCTCGTACGCACATGGCTCCGCTTCGTACACCTCATACTCACATGGCTCCACTCCGTACACCTCATACACACACGGCTCCACTCCATACACCTCGTACGCACATGGCTCCGCTTCGTAAACCTCATACTCACACGGCTCCACTCCGTACATCTCATACACACACGGCTCTGCTCCGTACACCTCATACACACACGGCTCCACTCCGTACACCTCATACACATGGCTCTGCTCCGTACACGGCTCCGCTCCGTACACCTCATACACGGTTCTGCTCCGTGCACCCCATACACACGCGCCTCTGCTCCAAACACATTATACACATATGGCTCCGCTCCGCACACCTCGTACACACACGGTTCCGCTCTGCACACCTCATACACACATGGCTCCGCTCCGCACACCTCGTACACACACGGCTCTGGTCCGTACACGGCTCCGCTCCGTACACCTCATACACACATTGCTCTGCTCCGTGCACCCCGTACACACGCGGCTCTGCTCCGTACACATTATACACATAGGGCTCCGCTCCGCACACCTCGTACACACACGGCTCCGCTCAGTACACCTCGTACACACGGCTCTTCTACATCCACCCTGTAAACCCCTCCTGACCCCACACAGAAACTTCCCCTCATCCAGCACCATGACAACCAGCACAGCAGAGCCCTGCAGGAAGAGGAGGAGCTAGCCGTGTGCTCGTGTCTGCAGCTGCTTGGGGAGAGCTCTGTGCAAAGGGAGGTTTTTTTTTTTCCCTGGTCCACCTGCCTGCCCTTCCCAGAAAGAGACTTTTCCCTGGGACTGAGCTCCGGGGCTGTGCCCTGGCTCCCACCACCCAGCAAGCCAGCTGGGGGTGGGAGGCCTCACTTACCAACTGGAGACCATACCATCTAGCCAGTCCCAGGAAGATGGCGAGGAAAAAGCCCTTGGGGGGCCGCAAGACCCCAGGGACCAAGACCCCAGAGGCCGGGACCGTGGCGGTTCCTCCTCCCGGAGGAGGAGGAGAGGCGGCCAGCGGAGGTGCGGTGGTGGAGCCCCCCAACATCTGGGGCTCCAAGGCGGCGGGGGAGCCTGTCACCACCTATGGCTCCCGCATCCATGCGCACCTCTGCGAATACGAGGAGGCCGCCAAACAGCTGAGGAGACGCCGGGAGGAGTTGAAGGGAGCACGTGTGATCTTAAAGAACAAGCTCCCTGCCTCAAGGAGAGCAGAGGTCTCCGCCACAGTGGAAAGGCTGAAGGGGTCCATTACAGCCCTAGAACAACGGAGGGCAGAGATCCTAGCGGGAAGCGGCCCCTTTGAGGAGAAACTAAGGAACGACGACCGATTCAGGGCCCTGACCGGTGGGTCTCCTGGGGGGTCAGGAGGCCCCAGCCAGGTGGAGGAGGAGAAGGAGGAAGATGGCGGCTTTGAGGCATCTGCGCCAGTCCCACCTGAAGACCTGGTGAGTGTAAGCGCCCAGGTATGCAGCGGGATAGCCCCGAGCAAGTGGCCCTCCCACCGGACTCCAGTAATTCGGAGGAAAGTGGGAGCGAGGGGGAGGATGGAGGGAGTGGTAGCAGCAGTGAGGGGGGCTGCCTCATCCTGCAACAAGTGCGGCAGATCGAGTCCCCTGCACGGTTTGGCGAGCTGTTGTTTGGGGATGAGATCTGCGAGGATGGGGCAACCGGGAAGGGGAAGAAAAGAAAAAAAAAGCCAAGGTCACCACCATAGACAAATTTGTCTATGCTACCCTTCCTGGGGCCCCCCTGTCCCGTTGTGTGGAACCCGCTACCCACCCCGGCTCGGGCCCTGTGGTGGGTCCGCAGCAAGGGAGCGGGGAGAGGAGAGTCTGCCCGGGTCTGGGTGCCATGTCCAATGGTGGCAGCTCGGACTCAGGCAGCGATATGGAGAGTGTCGGTGCCTGTATTGTTGATGGTGGTGGTGCTCGGGCCCAGTCCTCTGTAGCAGCGGGGGCTGGCCCGGCACCTGGAGTCGGTACAGCCGGGGCCGCAACTCCGGCGGTGAGAGCTGGGGTCTCTGGGCCCCCCACACGCGGATCCGCTAAGACTGGATCACTTTTGGGGGTCCAGAGACCTAGAAAGGGTGCAGAGTCTGCCGTAAGGCAACAAGTGAAAAAATGCAAGTTGTTGGTCGCTCCCCTGGCAGAGGTTGGGGTCCTCTGTGTGTAGATCCAATAAGGGGTACGTGCAGGGATTCCCGCCACTGCTGGACACCGAGGGGGAGTGGCCGACCTTGCCAAAAACGAGTGGTGGGTACAAGAAGGCAGTGGTGGCCTGCGAGGGGGGCGTGTCCTCCTCGGCCGCTGTCCCACCCGCTACTGTCGCGGCTGGCGGGGGGGCGTAGCCTTGCAAGCTACTGCTCCACCTGCTATGACTGCGGCTGGCGGGGGGCGTGGCCTCGGCGGCCGCTGCTCCGCTCGCTGTCCTCGTGGCTGGCGGGGGGCGTGGCCTTTCGGGCTTTCGCTCTACCCACCATGGACGTGCCCGCTGCCTTCTATCCCACCCAAAAAAATCGTGTCCGGTGGTGCGGAGGCTCCAGTGCCCCAAGAGAGGCCAGCGCAGGTCTCCAGTGGGGGGCAGGGTGCAGAGGCAGAGCCCAGCCCTGCCCCAAATGTAACAACAACAAAAAAATGGAGCCAGAGAGCCCAGGAAGTGCTGCTGCTCCTGAGCCCGGGCAGAGCTTACTGAGTGGGCTCTGCTTTGCGGCTCTAAAAGGGGCGGCGGCGGCACTCCTGGGAAAAAATAATGTGGGGCAGATCACTGATCAGCCAGGGCCCCCAGCAGGTAAAAAAAGATTATGCAAAAAAAAATAACATTGATAATTTTGATGAATTGGCTGAGGTGAATGTTATGAGTGAGGTGAGTGACATGAGTGACAGGGATGTGGGAGTGGAAGTGGGAGTGAATGCAGAGGGAGTGAGTGTTGGTGTAAGTGGAAGCACGGGCGGTGAGGGAGAGGCTGGCCCATCTGGCCCCCCGGCCGTGAGACCCCGTACTTTTGCGGGGGTCACGGCTGGGGTTCCGGGGGGTTCTCCTTGCCTCCGGACTCTGGGGACGGCGTTTTGCACCGCCGTTTTCTGGAGGCTGTTAAAAAAGAAGAGCGGTCGGTCAATGTAGAGGGAAGAGAGGTGGACCTGTCTTTCTGGTTGGAGAGACATGGCCTGGCCGCCTTCCAAGATAGAAGGGAGGGGGAAACCATTTGGTCCCTCCCGACAGCCGGGCAAGGGCCGGCCAGGAGGAATGTGGTCCGTCTTTCGTTGGAGGGGCGGTGAAGCTTGCCCACCCAGGAGTAGGGTGGTGGAGCTCCTCCTGAAGATGGGCTTCAGGGTGACGGACATCTTTGCCCTGATCCATCCCTCGGCCACCTTATTTTTCGACATCAGTTTCATCCGTCCAGAGGGGCTAGAGCTCTTCTGGTTGAATTACGAGCTGGTGAAGGGGGAGCCCGGATGGCGAGACTTCGCCGTACAGGCGTCTCGCCAAAATGCCGTTAAGAGAGTGACCTTGGTGTCTTGTAACGAGTCACTCTCCGGCGTTGACATCATGACGTGGCTTTCCCGTTATGGGGAAGTCATGGACGTCCCCAAAAAAAATCGGGACAAGTTCGGTATCTGGTCAGGGGGCTGGACCTTCATGATGAAATTGAAGGTCTCAGGGGGTACCGTCACCCACATCCCTTCCTCGGCGTTCCTAGGGAGGGACAGGATCCTGGTCTTCTACCAGGGGCAGCCGAAGGTCTGTCACAAGTGCGGTGATCCCCGCCACTTGTTAGAACCCTCTTGTTAGGTTTTTTTCAGTTTGCTGGTCACATGACCTTTTTTCCCTATTTAGTCTGGCTCCGCCCTTCTGGCTTTGCTGGACTTCATTGTATTATCTACTTTTAAGCTAGCCGGGTGCTTAGGTGCCTTACTCAGTCAGTTTTGCTTGATCTTAGGATCTCTAAGTAATTTGTTTTCTGTTTTATTTTCCCTGCTACAATTTCTGTTAGGAGGTGTCCACCTTTTCTCCCAGTCCCTAGATCTTGTAGGGATTCCTCCCTCGCAACCATAGGTCTTCGTTCAGACTAGCTGAGGACTTTAGCGGGTCTGGTCGCAGGATCAGGTTCCCCGTTACATCGTAGGGATCCAGCTTAGTTCTATTGTAGGGACAGAATTCCCATCTTTCCTTAGTGCTTGTAGCAGATCATAACAGCAAGTCCAGCCCAAAAAAAAAAAAATCTCTAAGGAAAGATTTTCTGTTTCCATCATGGTGTCGGTTCAGGATTTGGCTCAACGCCTGCAGGGACTTTCTCTGGAGGTGGCTGAGATCCAGCAACACGTGAGTAGTTGTTCTGGAGCACATTTCGTGGAGCCAAAGGTACGTTTGCCTGATTTATTTTTTGGTGAACAACAAGATTTTTTTTCTTTTAAAAATGCTTGCTTGTTGTATTTCCGTTTGAGACCCAGATCCTCTGGTGATGAATCACAGCGCATAGGGTTCATAATGTCACTTTTGCGCAAAGAACCTCAGGACTGGGCCTTTTCTCTGCAGCCTAGTGATCCATGCTTTAGATCAGTGGATAGTTTTTTTTTCTGCTTTGGGGTTATTGTATGACGATCCTGATCGTGTCTCATCAGCTGAGACAGAGTTGAGACGTTTGAGACAGGGATCAGGTAATGTGGAAAAATATTGTACTCACTTCCGAAGGTGGTCCACTCAGGTGGGGTGGAACGATTCAGCTTTGAAAAGTTTATTTCTTGCAGGGTTAAGTGAAAGGGTTAAAGATTTGCTGATTGCTTATCCTATACCTGGTAACTTGCAAGAGGCTATGCAATTGGCCATACGGGTGGATAGGAGACTGCGTGCAAGGGTTAATGAGAGTAAATCTGCCTTGTCAGCTCCAAGTCTGGAGAGGGACTGTACTGACATTGGAGAGCCGATGGAAATTGGAGCAATGACACCTCACTCTCGGGAAAAAGACCCTAGATTTGCTGAAGGTTTGTGTTTCTATTGTGGCAAATCTGACCATTTCATTAAGAACTGTGTGCTTCGTATGAATAAAGAGAAAAAAAAAATGAGGTCAGTTTCGCCCGTATAGCTTGTTTAAACAATAAAGGTGTCTTTCCTTCTGCTACCACTGCTGTTGAGGAGGAATTAATGGAGTTTCGGGTATTTGTGGATTGTGGTTCAACTCTCAATGTGATTGATGGGAAATTTTTGGAAAAACTAAAATTAAAACCCAAACTTCTGTCTTCCCCTATTAATGTGGTTGCTGTGGATGGTTCTCCCTTGAAAAATGTTACTCACCATATCTGTGAATTTCCTCTTACTATTGATGGTGTTCATCAAGAGAATTTGGATTTGGTAATTTTGAATAATTTGCCCTCACCAGTGATTTTGGGGTTACCTTGGTTAAAATTGCACAATCCGGTACTGGATTGGTCTACCAATGAAATTAAGTCCTGGAGTCCTAAGTGTTATTGTGTAGCCCTGGTATGTAAGGCACACAGGATCTGGAGAATGCACAGTAAGGTAACAGTTAAAGCTTGACATCATTCACTTACACTTCAGACACACCCACAGGGGTGTATAGGGGAGTGACGTGTAGCACAGTGTAGTTAGTCCAGCTTCCTGTCATCGTACAGAGCAGTCAGGGCTAGTTCTTCCCAGACAGTGAGGATTCCTGTCAGAGCTCTGTGTGAGCAGAAGATTAGTTCCTGCCAATTCAAAGAAGTGGAGTCTAGTAACGGATGACTAGTTATCATCCCGAGTCTAGTCAGAGTTACCTTTTACTCAGTCTGAACTTTGAGGAAACTGAGAGTTACTCAGTGAGACCAAGGAAGAAAGCTGACTTTCTATCTTCACGCTGCAGTGCTATATTGAAAGCAGAAGCAGGGCGAAGGGCACAGTGGAAAGAATTCAGAAGTGCCTTAAGGATTGGATTATCCTGCACATTGTCACCGGTCACTGGGGACCGAAGTGTCACTATAGCTCCAGGCATAGTGATAGAAAAACCAGAGTCTTACTGGACCTTAGGTTGCAGAAAGCCGCCCTTAGAGTGCCAGTACGTAACCGAGTCAGGAGAACAAGGCTTCTGAGTCCGGCGCGCGGCAAAAGAAAGTACTTAGTTCACCACTTATAAGGCTCTATCACAAAACCGGCCGGGCAGTACAGCTAGTGGGAAAAGCTGAAAACTATAGAGTTAACTTAGCTACAGGCAAGCTTGGACTCACTCATCATTTGGAAAGAGAAGGAGGCCTGTAACCTGCTCAACTGTTACCGCTACGTGCATTCATCCACCCCGAACAGCCTCCCTGGGACCTGCCTGAACAACTTGAAGTAAAGGTATGGAAAGAAGCTTTTATGTGTGAGACTGTGTCATTTAATTGCATCCCTGCACAACCCCATCATAACTATCGACCTGAGGGAAGAGTCCCACCTGTAGGGGACCCGTCATCTAGCTGCCTCACCATCCCCTCAGAGATCTACAGCAGCGCTGGTCTTAGTGATCAGAGAACTACAGGTGGCGTCACGACCTGTATATATACCTATCCCCTGTAAATATACCCCCCAACATACGCCTGACCGCCAGGGCCACAGACCGAGCCACAGCTACCTGTGACAACCCCATAGACTTCCATGGGCTCGGCTCTGAGTACCCCATTGCTCTGGTAACCCACAATTGTGGTGCGTGGTCACAACAAAAACTTGGCGTCACGAACAGGATCCGAAACTTGCAGAATTGCGAGCCCTGTGTGCCTGTGGAGTGTTTTGGTGAAAAAGACTGTTGCTGTTGTTTGGCGCCAAATACCGCCATATTTGCTGCCATATTCACGCCCTGAGGCGCTGGAGAAGAAGGTGGGCATACCTGAAAGAGCGCGCAAAGTCTTGGACACGCCCCCGGTTCTGACTCATCGGCAGGTCCTGCGACAGGAAGTGAACGCTCTGACATCAGAGCGCCTGCGACGAAGGTCCTGTCCCCATCGCTGTGCTTGTGGAGCGGCAGCTTCTGGAAACGGTAGGCCCCGATTAACCAAGGGGGCACTAAGATGTCACAAACAACCGGCCGAAAGTGCGGCCCCAGCCGGAGGCCCCGCTCCCGCACCGCCAGGCCTTGTAGCGCCAGATGGGGGCGCAGGCCCAGCACCCAGTCCGGTGGTCCCGATCATGCCACTAACGCTTCCATATATGCCTGGGGCGAAATGGCTTCCCCAGTACAGCGGCGAGCCAGGCACTTTAGCGGGATTCAAACGGAAGATATGCAGTGTCATGGAAATGTACTCTATGTCTGAGAGGCAAAAAGCTGCAGTATTAATAGGGTAGCTAACTGGCGCTGCTGAGAGAGAAGTGGAGACTTGGGCTACCACGGACCAGGAGTTGGTGCCTGCAATCCTCTTAAAGTTACAGGCCATTTTTGAAGATCGCACCGAAACAGATCTCCGGATGGCATTCTATAACTGTTCACAGCAACCAAGTGACAGCATAAGGGACTATGCCTGCCGACTACAAGGGGCCCTGAGAGCCCTCAAGCAGGTTAATACCATAAGTGTCATTGATGAAAATAAGATGCTGAAAGAACAATTTGTGCAAGGACTGAGGTCCCAAGCGGAACGCAGAACTGTGAATTGGTGGTCTTTAGATCACCCTGATGCTACCTTTGATGCCCTAAAGGACATGGCAATAAAAGGGCTGCGGCCCCTGGCAAACCTGAGGTGGCAACCCAACATCATCAGGGTGAAGTCACTCTGGAGCCGGCGGCAACCCCCTTTTCCTCGCTAGTGGCAGAAACCAAAACGCAGGTGACACCCGCTAGTGAATTGGACTGTCTGCGCTCAGAGGTGCGCCAGCTGACTAAAAATCTGGCTGCTGTGATGAGTGCCCTGCAGCTGCGGAAAGAGGAAGAAGGGAAGATCTTATTAGCGGACTGCCCAGAAGACGTTCCGTGGATGAACCGGAGAAGAAGGAAGACGTCGCCCCCCCGGAGGAGGACAACGCCACCCCCAGGAGCGACCTCTGATCAACACCCTCCTCGCCGGGAGATCACCTGTTACCGATGCAACCGGAAAGGTCATATGTCTCCACAGTGTCCTTTAAACGGGCAGAACCTGGGTCTGAGGGCCAACACCCAGGAGGAGACCCATCAGGCCCCCTAGACTGGAACCGCAGGTATGTGGGTGGACGACCCTACCTGTCTATCATTCTAGATGGTATTGCTGTTCCGGCATTGTTAGACACTGGGTCTCAGGTGACCCTAATACCTGATGCCCTATATACTAAGTTCTGGTCAATGGACAGTCTTAAACCCCCGAGCCCTGACTTTACCGTGTATGCTTCTAATGGTCTTCCTGTAGAAGTACTCGGGACAAAATGTGTAGATGTGAAGGTGGGCAGAGAGGAGTTGAAAGACCAGGGGCTTCTAGTAGTAAAGACTGTAAATGAGGAGAACGGTTTAAATATAATTTTGGGTACTAACATTATCAGTAATTGTTTGGGAGAAGTTGTGTTCTTACTCCAACAGCTCGCTGAGATTGCCCGACCAAGGCAGAAAGGAGTAATCCAAAGAGAGATCCGGGCCCTGGTGTGTCAGCAGCAAGCGAAGCTTACAGACGGCGAAATTGGTAATGTACGGGTCACTGACTCGAATCCCATTGTGATACCCCCAATGAGTGAAATGATAATCTGGTGCAGGGCAGCCATAGGTCTGAGAGGACAGAATTACCAAGCTGTAGTAGAACCCCACCATTCAGAACATAGACCTACACTTATGACTGCTAGGGGAGTAGTGGAAGTGGTGAATGGAAGAGTACCGGTACGGCTTCTCAACTGGGGAGATGATGAGGTAAACTTCCCCGTTATGCAACCATTGCTAAACTACATGCTGTTGACAATAATTCTATTCTCCCGGCTGAGTCCTTAGACTCCCGCCAAATAGCGGAGGACAATGACCCGGCAACCCAGGTGGCGGAATGGTGTCAGCAACTCCATGTTGGGACGGACACCACTCCCGCTCACCAGAAGCAAGGGGTATTACGGGTGGTGCAAGAGTACGCCCAAGTATTTAGCAAGAATCCACTTGATTTTAAGGGAGTACAACATCATATCCCTACAGGCAGTCATCCTCCCATCAAAGAGCGGTATAGGCCTATACCCCCAGCCCATTATCAGAAGGCTAAAGAAATGTTGCGAGATATGAAAGAAGCTGGAGTAATCAGGGATAGTTGTAGTCCCTGGGCAGCACCTCTAGTCCTGGTTAGAAAGAAAGATGGTAGCTTGAGAATGTGTGTGGATTACAGGCAGGTGAACCGCATAACACACAAGGATGCATACCCGTTACCACGTATAGAGGAGTCATTAGCTGCTCTGAAAACGGCTAACTACTTTTCTACCTCGATCTGACTAGTGGGTACTGGCAAGTGGCTGTGGCTGAGGAGGATCGTGAGAAAACGGCTTTCACCACCCCAATGGGGCTCTGTGAGTTCGATAGAATGCCGTTTGGGCTCAGCAGTGCCCCAGGAACATTTCAGAGAGTGATGGAGAACTGCCTGGGACATCTCAATTTTGAAACCGTGCTGCTATACTTAGACGACGTCATCGTGTACTCCAAGACATATGAGGACCATCTGAAGCACCTGGCAGAAGTATTTGAGTCCCTGTCCAGGTACGGGATGAAGTTGAAACCCTCAAAATGCCATCTACTCAAACAGAAGGTACAATATTTGGGGCACATCGTCAGTTCGGAAGGAGTAGCGCCGGACCCAGAGAAAGTCACTGCTATCCAGAAGTGGCCGGAGCCGAAGAACCTTAAGGAAGTGCGACAGTTCCTGGGACTAACGGGTTACTACAGGAGATTCGTGAAAGATTACACGAAGAAGGCAGCGCCTCTACAGGACCTCCTAGTAGGCCAATCCCTAAAGAGCAGAAACCCTCCCTTTAATTGGGGTAAGGAACAGGCTGAAGCATTCCAAAAGATGAAAGAGATCCTTACAGGTGATGAGATCTTGACGTATCCTGATTACAGCCAACTGTTCCTGCTGTACACCGATGCAAGTAATGAAGGTTTAGGAGCAGTTCTCAGTCAGAAGCAGAATGGCCAAGAAAAAGTCATCGCTTATGCCAGCAGAAAACTCAGGCCAACTGAGAGGAATCCGGAAAATTATAGCAGCTTCAAGCTGGAGTTTCTGGCGCTGGTCTGGGCCATTACTGAAAGATTTAAGCATTACCTTGCCTCCAACAAGTTCACGGCGTACACAGACAACAACCCGTTAACGCACCTGGAAACCGCCAAGCTGGGCGCCATGGAGCAGCGTTGGATGGCTCGGTTGTCCAATTACCAGTTTACTATCAAGTACCGGGCAGGCCGCAAGAATGCTAATGCTGACGCATTGTCCCGAATGCCGCATGACTCTGACACGGAGGAAGAATCGGACGACCTGGAAGAAATTGAGCTACCTGCGTTCCATCGAAATGGGGTAGTCCACGAGCATCGAGTCTACAGAAAGCAGTATGGTGCAACGTTAAATCCTTTACCCCATCACAGCTGGAAGGAGACTCAGGACAGCGATCCAGTGGTCAGCCGTATCAAGGAGTTGTTAAGACAGGAAGGTTCCTCTTGGAAAAAGATGCACCTATGTCAGCAAAGCTCCTGTGGAACGAGAGAAGCAGGTTATTCCTATACCGTGAGAAGTTGTGCAGGAGATACGTCAATCCCAGGACCCACGAGATGGTCTGGCAAATAGTGGTCCCCAAGGCAGACGTCCAAATGGTGTTGGAAGCATACCACGATCAAGCAGGACACTTTGGCTGGAGAAAGCTGGAGACCCTGTTGAGGTGCCGGTTCTACTGGGTAGGGATGCGCAGCTCCATCGAGAGGTGGTGTCGGAACTGTGGACCCTGTGGTCTCAGAAGGAAGGACTACGGTAGTCAAAGGCACCCCTGCAGCCTATTCGGACGACTCGTCCCTTGGAGATTGTGGCCCTGGACCACGTCAAATTGTCGCCAAGTAGATCTGGATACTCATACGCCTTGACCATGGTGGACCATTACTCTAGATTTCTGGTGGTTGTTCCAGTTAAGGATCAGACAGCAGTGACGGCAGCAAAAACCTTTCAAGCAAGCTTCTGCAGACCGCATGGGTATCCGGAACAAGTACTAACCGATCAAGGACCTGCTTTCGAAGCTGATCTATTCAAGGAATTCTGTCACATGTATGGGTGTAAGAAAATTAGAACAACACCATACCATCCTCAAACCAACGGCCTTTGCGAGAAAATGAACCACATTGTCCTTGATTTGTTGAAGACTATACTGTTGGAAGACAGAAATCGGTGGCCGGACTTACTACCTGATTTGGTTGATTTGTATAACCATATACCTGTAAGTTCCACTAACTGCACTCCAGCCTATCTTATGAGAGCAAGGCCCGGAAGACTACCAATGGATTTAGAACTTGGAGTGGTGGAACCGGAGGCAGATGACGCCATTGAAAACTGGGACATCAATCGGCAA
Organism: Oophaga sylvatica; assembly: GCA_033576555.1. Classification (NCBI taxonomy): domain Eukaryota; kingdom Metazoa; phylum Chordata; class Amphibia; order Anura; family Dendrobatidae; genus Oophaga; species Oophaga sylvatica. The sequence continues at coordinate 57,931,999 of JARQOD010000005.1, forward strand.
GAGCAATACAGAAGAGTGCAAGTCTGTGTAGAAGAAAGTCTCAACAAGGCACGGGAAAAACAGGAAGATATTTACAACAGGAATGCTCCTGCCAAGCCTTTGATGCCTGGAGAAGTGGTATTGAAAAGGAAAAGGAAAATGCACAAATTGGATAACCAGTGGGAGCAAGAACCCTACGTCGTACAAGATTCCAAATATGACAATAGAAAAGTTTGTATCATCAGTAAGGACGGAGGAAGAACAATATCCACTGTGTCCAGAGACCATTTGAAATTGTGTCCAGAACCCTTAAGGCTTCGTGAAGAGAACTCTGTCATCAATCAAGAAGAAAGAAAAGAAGAGGTCATACACACGGATCTGGGAGATTTCCCTGCGGATTGGCCGAGACTGGGAGATGCTGTAATAATTCCGGTGTTGCAGTTTTATCAGCCACAAGAGGAAGTTCTACCTCCAGTTGTGCCCATGGTGCCAGTTGAGCCAGTTCAGGAGTTACCTACTCCAGCAACACCCCAGTCTACAGAATCTCAAGAAGGACCATCAGAAGCAGCGCCCCATGCTATGGGAACCCCTGGTGAAGCTGACTCACACCGCCCAGCCATCAGTACGCTTGCCAGATCCATAGAAAGATTGAGACAGTTCTATAGTTTGCCGTTACGTAGAACAGTTGGGTTAGAAATTAATATACCTGAAGCTACTCCACGTAGATCAGAACGTACAACGAAAGGGAAGATACCATTCGTTATCAACAGTAGTCCTAGCAAACTAGTTTACTAAGTATGGATAATTGTATAAAGTATTGTTATGATATGTAAATTACTTGAAAATGTTTCATGATGGACTCTGAGGCTGAGGACTGAGCCAGCCCAAGAACTGATCTTGTATATAGTTGCACCTTGTGCATTCTCTACCAGCACACTTACCTCTGAACATAAAACCCGTATGGTGAGGCACTGAGTGAGGTCTGCATTCAGAAGTCCTGCAGCCCACCCAGGACCCACGTTGAAGGTTTGGTGCGGGTCCTTCACAAGAATATTGTCATCTATTTATATGAAAATGTCTATTTAGTATTTTGTATTTTTCTATGTCTAATGTTATAATGCAACGTTCAAGAAATCCGTACCTCCCGGATGGGAAGAGTTTAAAATGTTACTTGTTTAAATGCAAAACAAAATGTCTTTCTTCTTATATTTCACAGCCCGGGAGTGCTGTATTTTACCATGGGGGAATGTGTAGCCCTGGTATGTAAGGCACACAGGATCTGGAGAATGCACAGTAAGGTAACAGTTAAAGCTTGACATCATTCACTTACACTTCAGACACACCCACAGGGTGTATAGGGGAGTGACGTGTAGCACAGTGTAGTTAGTCCAGCTTCCTGTCATCGTACAGAGCAGTCAGGGCTAGTTCTTCCCAGACAGTGAGGATTCCTGTCAGAGCTCTGTGTGAGCAGAAGATTAGTTCCTGCCAATTCAAAGAAGTGGAGTCTAGTAACGGATGACTAGTTATCATCCCGAGTCTAGTCAGAGTTACCTTTTACTCAGTCTGAACTTTGAGGAAACTGAGAGTTACTCAGTGAGACCAAGGAAGAAAGCTGACTTTCTACTTCACGCTGCAGTGCTACTTGAAAGCGAAGCAGGGCAAAGGGGGCAAGTGGAAAGAATTCAGAAGGCCTTAGGATTGGATTTCTGACTTTGTACCGGTCCGGGGCCGAAGTGTCACTATAGTCCACATAGTGTAGAAAACCAGAGTCTTACTGGCCTTAGGTTGCAGAAAGCCGCCCTTAAGTGCAGTACGTAACCGAGTCGGAGAACAAGGCTTCGAGTCCGGGCGCGGCAAAAGAAATACTTAGTTCACCATTTAAGGCTCTATCACAAAACGGCCGGGCGCGTAGTGGGAAAAGGAAAAAATTAGGTTAACTTAGCTACGGCAACTTGGACTCACTCACATTTGGAAAGAGAAGGAGGCTTAACCTCTAACGTTACCGCTAGTGCATTTCCACCCCAACACCTCCTGGACCTGCCTAACAACTTGAATAAAGGTTGGAAAAACTTTTATGTGTGAGACTGGTCATTTAATTGTCCTGAACAACCCCTTATAATACGACCTGAGGGAAGGTCCCACCTGAGGGGACCCGTATCTAGCTGCCTCACCCTCCCTCAGAGAATCAAGCGCGAGGTTTAGTGATCAGAGAATCAGGGGGCTCACGACCTGTATTTCCTATCCCCTAAAATAAACCCCCCAAATACGCCTGACCCCCCAGGGCCCCAGCCGACCACGCTCCTGTGACAACCCATGACTTCCATGGGCTGGTCTGGTACCCCATTGCTCGGTAACCCACAATTGTGGTGCGTGGTCACACATTTGACAATGTTGTAATGGCGTATTGCGCTGTATTAAGGGGGGTTACCTGACCTATCCAGGATTTTTGGAAAGTTTTTTTGATAAGAATCGCGGTATTGCCTCCTCATAAGTTTTATGATTGTGCAATTGAATTGTTGGGCCCTTCCTAAAAGTCGTTTATTTAATTAATTCCTGAGGAAGGCTTTGAGGAATACATACAGACGTTGGCCGGTCACAAGGCCTTCCGTTCCCTGTGGGGTTGGTTTTTTTTTTGTTAAAAAAAGGACGGCGGTTTACGGCCTTTTAGATTTGTGAGATTAATAAAATCACGTACGAATCTTACCCACCGCCAGATTCCTGATTTGTTTAACCCCGTTAGTGGGCCAATGGTTCTCGAAAATTGATTTCGGGGGCATAAATTTGTTCGCGAAGGAGGGGGTGAATGGAAGACTGCTTTAAACACTCCCCTGGGTCATTTTGGAATCTGGTCATGCCTTTTGGGCTTTCGTGCTCCGGCATTTTTTTAGAAATCTTATTAATGACCCTTAACCTTTGACGGCAAAGTGGGTTTGTATTTGGATGACATTTTGATTTTTCACCGGATTTGGGGGGTTCATTTGAGGATTGGTGAAGTATAAGTTATGAGGATAATTTCAACTTTTTGCCAACTAAAAAAGTGAGTTTCTGTACAGAGATTTGTTTTTTGGGCACATTGTCTCGTGAAGGTTTTGAAGGACCCGGTGAAAGTGAAGCTGTGCAGATTGGCCAGATAGGTGTAAATCTATACAGAGGTTTTTGGGGTTCGCCAATTATTTAAAAATTCATTAAAAATTTTTCTGTGAATTCAAACCATGACGATCTCCCAGGAAAGGTGCTGATGGGCTCGTGGATATGAGGCCTTGGGCTTTTGTTTGTAAAGGAATTAGTCTGTCCATCCTTACGCAGCCTGATGTGCTTAAACCATTTTTCAGCAGCAGAGAAGGAAGGGAGAAACATTAGTATTACTAGGGGTGGCGGAGCCACAAGGATGAAACACCCGATTAAAAAAGTTTTCGGGCCCTCCAATATAGGGCTCCTCCTACTCCAGCTTCCAGTCTAAAATTTGAGGTCAAGAGGATAGTCGCTGCTGGAAGCGCTCCTCAGAAAAATTTTTTTTTTTTTGGCAGAGATTTGGACCCCAGTGCTAGAGGTCTCGGGGGTCTCAGCGCTGCTTGGACCCCCACCCCTCCCTTGGCGGTCGATTCCCGAAGGTGGTCCCTGCAGAACCCTGCCGGCCGGGGGATGAGATTGTTTCCTGGCGGGGACCAAACCGCTTTCTGGGTCACTGCGTTCCCCGCCCTGGGGGGAACTACGGGCACAGCGCCACAAATCTTGAGGGGTCCCTGTGGCGCTAGTGGGTGGTACTCCACATTTTAATGTGTTTGAGTGCTTCAGCGGCCCCTGGGCAGCGTGCTACATGTATTCATGTGGGTGAAATGTGTACTTTTGTCCGGGTGGATACCTGCGAATGGGAGCGGGGCGGGGAGTGAGCGCGCCTTTTTTTTTAAACCGGCGGGGGGGTGGCTTCCCTGCTTTTTTTTCTTTTCGGTCTCTCTCCCTGCGCGGCGGCCAATAAGAAGGCCTTCTCGGGCTCCCACTCTCCCGCTCCCCCCGAGACGAAAGGATTACAACTACACCTCGGCCCTGGGTGATCGCTTTACCTGTCGGGAGAAAGCTTGACCCCCCCCCACACCACAGCGAGGAGGTACTGTACCGGAACGCTCCCCTAGATCCATTCGCGCTTATTTTTGCGATGTTTTTTTTTTTTGGATTTGTTTTTTAATTCGCAGTACTGCCACAGTGGGCGATCCATTGCGACGCTAAGTGGTTACATTTCCTTGCGACTTTGGCGGTCATTGCGATGTACAATTCAGCGAATATGTTAGCGCTCGTTGGCGTTCTTGTTTAGTGTGGCATACCTTTGAAACTTGTCCCGCAGCTTTTACCTTAAGAGGCACCTGGGCCGACACCCTTTCTTACCAAGGGTTGTGGGGAGTCTGCGACATTTACCCCTTCTTTGGGGTTAACCCTTTATTGGGGACAGGGGGTGCTCTCTCTTTAAGAGCTTAACCCTTCGCGACTTTTGCCTTTGAAAACCACAGTTTAGTTGCTGACAGGTTTTTGTGCCATATTCTGTGTGGGGGCATGTCGGATCAGGGTCCGGAGGTGCGGACCGGGCTCCCAGATCCGCTAGGATCATCTCGCGTATCTGACACACAACCGGCGGATCAGCGCAGCGGTCGAAGGATCGTTGATGACAAAAACCCCCTCGTTCATTAATGGCCTTTCTGACCTTTGGTTATTGGCTGGTCGCTAGATCCTTCATGGAGGGAAGCGACAAGGCCGGTGCCTTCTTCCCGCTTAGCGACTCGGAGATTTCGGGCTGGGGGTTCCCTTAATGGTGGGGAGGGTCCATTCGGATAAGGAGGATCGGCAGGGGAAACACCTGCCCTCTTTTTGGCCGTAAGAGGCTTTTAATTGGGCCAGAGGGAGGCTTACAGTTACGGAGGAGGACTAGCCGTCCTGGTAAGTCGGCCCGGATTTTCGGACCATGGTCGCGATCAGCCTTACCAGTCGGCGAGCTTAATGAGGCAGTGGAGAAGGAACCCTATGTCCAGATAACTTTTCGGGGACACGGTTTTTGAACCTTATCCGTGAGAACGGAGTTGATTGAAAATTGGATTTTTTGAAGTGGAGTCCCTTTATCCCACTTAGCAAATCCTCATTGCTTCCTGTTAAAGGGAAGGCGAGTTGCAGGATCCGCTGGACAGAAAAAAAAAAATGGCAGGAAATCCATTACGAGGCCGGGGTCAGGTTCAGAGCATGCTAGGACCATTTGCTTGTAAAGTTTCCCCCAACTGGTTGCCTTCTCGGCGGCGTGGCAAGAGGATCCCCTATCCAGTAAGGGGGCTTTCAGTCATTGGAGGATCGCCGATATGGCAGTTGCAGGTTTGGATAAGCCTCACTGTTCCAGGGACTTCCTCGGATCACAGTCAGGGGGCTCTGTGGCTTAGACCCAGTGGACCGGGACCGTTTCCAAGCAAGGTTGCTTTTTTAGCTTACAAGGGTGGGTCATATTTGGTTGACCTCACGGAGTGATTGCCAAGGCAAAGGCAAAAAACGGCTTTACCGAGCGAAGAGTGTGTCTTCTGCGGTGGAGGCATAGTCCGGTAAGTCGGCGGTCCTTTGGTCCAGGGGCGGTTCGGTCAGCCCTCTTGGGGGTCGGGGGCCCTCTTTTTTGGGAAAAAAAAACGTTTCAGAAATCCCGCTTCCTGGAAAAACGGCTTCCGCAAACAAGCGGGGAAGGGACAAAAAGCCGCTAAGGCGAATGCGCCGGGGGCCTACCGGGGCTCTCGAGGGGGGGTCCCTGCCCAATTCGAACCGATGTGGGCTTCCCGCGTTCGGACTTGGGTGTGTGGTTTGCGGCAGGTATTCATTTTTTTCTCGACCCCCAGAAGTTTTGCCAAAATCCCCATTCCGCAGAGCCCGAGCTATATGCGTCTATGCGGGATTTCCCTTCTACAGAAGGGTGGGTGGTAATTCCACCGGAGGGCGGGGAAGAGGGTTTTATTCCAACCTCTTTGTGGTCCCCAAAAAGGGGAAAAATTTGCCCCGTTCTAGTCTCAAAAGATTGAATCGGCAGTCCGTCCAAATTCCGCATGGGTCCTTGCTCGTTGGCGGCCTTGCGCAAACTTTTTTGGTTTCAATCGACATTGCGACGCTTTTGCTGTCCCCATGGAAGGGCCCACCCAACGCTTCCTTCGTTTTTTCCTGCCCGGCCATTCCGTTTGTGGCTCTGCCATTGGGTGGCCTCACACCCGAGTTTTTTACAAAAATTTCTGACTCCTCTTTTGGGATTTGCAAGCAGGGGGTTCGATTCTTCCCATCTGGACACTTTTGATTTGGGTCTCAAAGGGGGGCGGTGACCTGCAACTATCCTCGCTCCTGGGGACTTCGGGTGGTGGTCAATTGGGAGAAGTGTCTCTGGAACCGTGCATCAATCCTGTTTTTGGGAATGCATTTCGACACGAACGACAGTGGTGTCTTGCCTCCGCAAGCAAGCGAGTTTTTCTCAGTCAGGTTTGAAGTCTGCAACCGTCCCTTCGAAGGTGTATGCGCTTCGGTTTAATGGTGGCGTCAATGGAAGCAATTGTTTGCCCAATTTCATTCCGGGCTCTCCAATGTTCATCTTTGACCGTTTTGGGATCGATCGCATTTTCACTGGATTGCAGTTATAATTGAGAAATCACCGCACTCGTTTGATGTGAAGCAAAAAAAGTTTCATTTATTACATCAAAATTGGACAAAGTCCAAAAGGTTGTGTGATATGTGAAAAAAGAAGGACAGAGCTGACTGGGTTTTAAAAACCCAGTAGCTCTGTCCTTCTTTGTTCACATATCACACAACCTTTTGGACTTTGTCCTTATTGATGTAATAAAGAAAATTTTTTTGCTTCATTCAATACGAGTGCGGTGATTTTCAATTATATCGGCTTTAAAGTTCGCCAGCACCCAACATTTTTGTACAGTGTGAATCATTACTTAAATGGATTGCGTGTCATCATCTCCCACAGGGGTGAGGATCTAAATGGTGGGTTACGTCCGGAAGGTTATCCCCGGGAAGCCCTTTCCCAGGGGGGGTTGATTAACCACCGATGAGCCAACGGGTGGGGGGGGTGGTTGGAACATCTTGGATTCAGGGAGTATGGTCGTTGGAAAGTCTGTCCTGCCGATCAACACCTGGAATTGAGGGCGTGTTCCTTTGCCCTCCAACGGACGGTCCTTTAAGCGGTCTACCGTCGAGTCACAGACACGACGGCGGTCGCGTAAAACAACCATCAAGGTGGGCGGGTTTAGGCCATATGGAAGTGTCTCGAATTTGGTATGGGCCAGGCCGAGTGCCGCCATCTCTCGATTCACTTCCAGGGTTCAAATATCACAGGGACTTCCCAGTCGCGAAAAGATGGATCCCGGAGAATGGATCTTCATCCGGAAATTTTTGCACTGCTGTGCTCCGTTGGGGAACCCCCAAGGGTTTGATGGCATCCGGTTCAATCAAGTTCGCGTTCATGTCCAGGACAAGGACTCGAACGCTGTGGCGTGGATGCTTGGTGGCCCTTGGGACCAATTCGGTAATCTATGTGTTTTCCGCCGTATCCTTACTTCCTCTGGTTTGCGTGGATCAACTGGAAGGAGTCCCGGCTATGTTGTAGCCCCAGATTGGCCGGGGGACTGGTTGTATTTATAGGGACCCCGTATTCGTAAAAATCAATTTGCAGGTCGACCGCCCCTTTTTTAAATCCGCTCCCTGTCAGTTGATCCAGGTCGTAGCCCTTTGGTGAACTTTGTCAGGCTGGGAAATTGTGGCTGAACTTTGTCGGTGGAAATCTGAGTGCTGGATTTTTGAATTTCAACAAAGTGTTTTTTATGTCTATTGTATTTTATCCCTGGTTGATTATGTGGAGTTTTACTGTTTAAAGGTCTTCTTGTTTTATAAGTTAGGAAGAAACTTTTAAAGGACCCCCCGTAAATGTCTGTATTAAATCCCCTCAGTAAATTATGTTAAAAGTCTTTTAGCAGGATTGTTAAAGTCCCCAAACTTTTAAGGAGTCAAAAAAAGTCTGTTTAGAATCCCAGTAAATTAAAGTATTTTCTAGCAGAGGAGAGAATTTTAAGGACCCATAATTGTAAAGGAGTTCTGTTAAATAAGACTTTGTTATAACTAGTATATAAGGATTTTTAGTGAAAAAAGGTGATTCTTGATTTTTACTGTTGTTAGAAGTTAAATATTTTTCTATTACTGGCTAACATGGTACAAAGTATAACCTTTAGGGACCATGAGGTAATTTATCTTTGTTGTGTTTCCACAAGGACTTTGTGCCGTTTTTTTGGGAAAAGCAACAATTTTTATAAGGTCAAAAAATAATTATATGGATAAAAATCCCAAGGTGGGATTATCGCATGCAAAAAAATAGCCCAAATGCGACAGGTTGAATTACATTCAAATCTAATAAAGGCACTCGACATATTTTATGTTTTAGCTTAAAGACTATCCGGGGCTATACTAATAAACCCTTTTTGTCGTTTATGCAATCTAGTACTCCCCCCAATACCCCCAATAGGCAGAATAATGACTATTATAGGATTAAAAATTTCCAATGAATCGGAAATCAATAAAGTAACTTTCACACAGTTCTAAATAAGATGTTAAGGGGTGAGAGCCACAAACAATTGCGTGATAAGAAGTCAATTGCACATCCATATGGGAGATATCAAAAAAGCAGGCCATGTGTGAGATCATTGAATGCGTTGGCACCCCTTGTGTTAGTCCTCATTTCTAACAGGTTTTTCAAGTGATACTTCAAGAAACTTCCCGCGTTCATCCCTTAGTGTAGTTTAATGTATCAAGGTGTGTGTACAAGTTTGAATTTCAAATATTCACTCTAATTCACAAAAAGTAATAGTAGCGTGTTTCAGTGGGATCTTTTAAAAAACCAACATTTTGTGTTTCTTACGTGCCCATAGAAGGGTGAAGGTCGATGCTATTTTTACATGTTGAACCAATATACTAAATAGCCCTTCAGGCAAACAGTAAAAAGTATGATTGGGTTTTTGTCAGTGGGATTTTAAAACCACACATTTTGTGGTTTTTCTTTAAGTTACAGTCAAAGAATTTCAATCATTGATTAATTTGGCATGCTAGATGAAATTTTAAAAAAATTCAAAAAAAGGGAAACTTTTGCAGTATAAAATAAAATTTTATTAGGTCTAAAATACTTATCATGGTAAAAATCCAAAAAAAATGGATTACGCTGGTAAAAAAACAAATGTTAATGAAGTTAAGCCAAAACTATAATTATCTGAAAAAAAAACCAAAAGGTGGGTTTACAGCATGCAGAAAAATAGCCAAAAACGACAGGGGTGAACTCATTCAAAAAATAATATAGTGCCCCTCTCCTATCTTATATGTTTTTAAAGTAAAAACATCTATGTAACCACAAATCCCAAAGGGGGACTAATGCATATATATAGATTATAAG
>JARQOD010000005.1:57941516-57959726 GCA_033576555.1 Oophaga sylvatica
GGGCCTGAAGGGATGGTATGCCCTTAATGTGGAAATCGTCCGTGACCCCGTCCCAGAAGCCGGTAACGTCACCACTGCTGGCACATCACCGTCCCAAACTCCCGCAGCATCAGGCCATGCCCCGGCATTGCCCTCTGAATGTTCACCGCAATTCAGATCGCCGCCTGCATATTCATCCCTGCCTACGTCTGGTATTAAATCGCAATCAGCGTCATATACAGAAACCCCGGTGTGTCCCTAGTGGTTCGCACAAGAAATGTGGCGACCCAAACCCTGATAGCAGGTCACGACCTGTTTGTCATGAACAGTATAGGGCATCGCATCGTTCCAGCCCCCGGGATGGAAAGTGTAATTGAGATTAATAAAAAGTAAATATCGGTAGGACCCAGTTAAGGGTTTACCACAGCTAAGAATTGCAATGTATAAAGTTGAGAATTTTTGCGAAGTTGCACTTTATTGATAAGTCTAGGAATGTTTACATGATTACTGAATGTATGAGAAATAATTGAGAAATAATTGTGTTTTCTATAATAAATAGAATGCCCTGGTTGGGTAAAGTTAAAGTTGAAATCATATGTGAATATTAAAGTGAAATGTATATATATGCGTTGGAACCATGCCATGGACTGAGAGGCTGTGGACTGAGCCAGCCCAAAAACTTGTTCTGTAAATAGTTGCACTAAGGTGCATTACCTTGGTTTTACATAAAACCAGCACAACTACCTCTGAACAGAAAACCCGTATGGTGTGGCACTGAGTGAGGTCTGCATTCAGAAGTCCTGCAGCCCACCCAGGACCCACGTGGGAGGTTTGGTGCGGGTCCTCCACAAGAAATTGTATACGTATTGATGTGTCTTCATGTTTTGATACTTTTGTATTTTCTTATTGTAAATATTGCAACGTTCAAGAAATCCGTACCTCCCATATGGGATGAGTTTAAAATGTTATTGTTATTGCAAAACAAAATGTCTTTCTTTTTATATTTTACAGCCCGGGAGTGCTGTGTTTTACCAAGGGGGGATGTGTAGCCCAGGTATGTAAGGCACACATGAAAATCCTGGAGGATGTGCGGAGAGATGACAGTTTAATGCTTGATATCCATTCACTCCATCATACACTTTAGACACACCCATAAGTCAGCTTCCTGTCTTAGGAGGTGCAGAGAGTCAGTCTAGTCTGGACTTGGAGGGAGGAAGAAGTTCAGTCTAGCTCGGGTGGCTCAGGAGTGAGTCATCCCACCAGTGTGCAGTCTGTGCAGGAGGAGAGGAGATCAGATTGCATTTCCTGTCAGAGCTCTGTGTGAGCTAAAGTCAGACAGATGGAGACAGCTTTGGAGAAAGGGAAGTTTGCAGCAGAAACTTCAGTCGCCTGTCCCAAGGACAGTGAAGTTCAGTCGATGTGTTCCTGAACTAGGAGAATACTGAGAATCTGTCAGCGAGCTCCAAGGAAGAAGTAGAGAAAGAATTGACTTTTACCATCAAAGTTGGAGTGCTTATGTTAAGAGCGCGAGCAGGGCGAAGGGCGCAGTGGAAGAAGTTAGAGCAGTGCCCTAGGTATTGGATTACCTGCACTTATTATCCGGTCACTGGGGACCGAAGTGTTGCTACTGTTCCAGGCATAGTAACGAGAAAACCAGAGACTCGCTGGACTTCAAGTCGCAGGAGTAAGCCCTTAGTGTCGGTACGTAACCGGAGTCAGGTGAAATAGGGACTTTGAGCCTGATCAGCAAAAGTAAGAACCTAGTTTCATCACTTGGAAGGCTCCACCACAATGCTGACCGGGCAGTACAGCTAAGGAGTTAGCTGGAGTAATCGGAGTTAACTACGCTTTATGCAAGTTGGACTCATCTACAATTTGGAAGTTAAGGAGGCCTCTAACCTGCTCAGCTGTTATCTCAAAGCACATTCTCCACCCCGACCAGCTTCCCTGGGACCTGCCTAAACATCTGACAAGTAAAAGGTATGGAAAGACGCTGGATGGTGTGAGACTGATTCATTTATCTGCACCCTACATCATTATAACCATAGACTTTGAGGGACCAGTCCCACCTGTGAGGGACCCGTCATCTAGCTGCCACAACATCCCCTCAGAGATCTACAGCAGCGCTGGTCTTAGTGATCAGAAAACTACAGGTGGCGTCACGAACTGTTATCTACCAAATCCCCTGTAAATAATAATCCCCCCCATCATACGCCTGACCGCCAGGGCCACGGACCGAGCCACCGCTACCAGTGACAAATCCCATAGACTCCCATGGGCTCGGCTCCGAGTACCCCATTGCCCTGGTAACCCACAATTGTGGTGCGTGGTCGAGACACTTGTACTCTGCTGAGCGTGTCTCAGTGGCTAATCCTTTTCATTTATCTCCAATTGGTTCTGCTCCATTACATTTAAAATCTAATCTATTAGTGTGACGCGCTTCCATCCGTATACAATACATTGGTTGCAAACACTATAGAAGTAGACAAAGGAGTAGCCTTTCACAGATTGTGGACAGTTGTGTTTCAGTGTTCACTTCAGTCTGTGTTTTTTATTTTTTGAGTGCACATCACGCTCCAGTTACTTGTTCAAGCACTGCTGCTTGTACTCTGCTGAGCGTGTCTCAGTGGCTCATCCTTTTCATTTATCTCCAATTGGTTCTGCTCCATTACATTTAAAATCTAATCTATTAGTGTGACGCGCTTCCATCCGTATACAATACATTGGTTGCAAACACTATAGAAGTAGACAAAGGAGTAGCCTTTCACAGATTGTGGACAGTTGTGTTTCAGTGTTCACTTCAGTCTGTGTTTTTTATTTTTTGAGTGCACATCACGCTCCAGTTACTTGTTCAAGCACTGCTGCTTGTACTCTGCTGAGCGTGTCTCAGTGCCTCATCCTTTTCATTTCTCTCCAATTGGTGCTGCTCCATTATATTTGAAAAAAAACTAATCTATTAGTGTGACGCGCTTCCATCCGTATCCAATACATTGGTTGCAAACACTATAGAAGTACAGAAAGGAGTAGCCTTTCCCAGATTGTGAACAGTTGTGTTTCAGTGTTCACTGCAGTCTCTGAGGAATAACCACACTTAGGCCTTATAACTTTTCTGACTTTCTTTATCAATCTACCAAGATGAAGAAGGCAGGGAGTAAGGCACGTGGTCGTGGCCGTGGAGTTTCAGCAGGGAGAGAACGTGGGGATTCTGTGGCTGCTGCCGCACCCAGTGACACAGCATCCACCAGTTTTCCCCGTGAGCGTTCCTTTATGCGCACTTTTGTAGGAGCTCAGCGTACCCCCCTGCTGCGGGAAGAACAAATTGAAGCCGTTGTTGGTTGGATGGCAGCCAATGCATCGACTTCAATTCCTTCCACCTCCTCTCAGGACCACAGCACTGTTGAACAACCATCTGTCTCTTCACCGCCTGCCAAATTGCCCAGGCAGTCAGAGAGTTATGAACTGGAGTCAGCTGAGTCTCTGCTTCTGTTCTCAGAATCTGTTGGCTTGCAAACAGGGGCCCAGCCAAGCAGTATTCTTGAATGTGAAGAAAAGGCAGTATGCAGTGATGCGCAACAGCTGTGTCTCTCTGAATGTGAAGAGGCGGGTGAGCCAGTGCCGATGGTCAGCACACCGCAGAACGCATCTGATGATGATGAGACTCAGGTGCCATTTTCTGTTGAGCATGGTGCTGGCCAGACCACCCAACAGCAGCAGGTGTTGGAAGAGGGTAGTGGAGATGATGAGGTCCAAGACCCAACATGGCGTGAGGAACAGGAAGGTGGTGGTAGCAGCTCTGAGGAAGAGATTGCCCCAACGGTCCAAACAGTAGGGAGAGTTAGGCTGCAGACTCGGTTGCCTGTAGCCTCCAGTTTGGCACCCGTTCGTAGCAGTTCTCTTCCAACAGCAAAAATGGGCGCTCCCAGGACTTGCACTGCGTGGTCCTTTTTTGACACACTTGCAGATGATATTTGCTATGTCAAATGCAAGCTGTGTAATCAAAAAGTAAAAAGAGGTAAAAATGTCAGTAACCTTAATACCACAAATATGTGGAAACATGTGCGGTCAAAGCACGTGGTTGAGTTCCAAAGACACACTGGAGATGTAGGCCAACCTACAGCAGCACCTACATCTTCAGCTCGTGTTGGAGCCTCTTCCTCCAGCTCACACACAGCTGGTTCTGCTTCCTCACAGGATCGCCATGGAAGAACCTCTGTCACTGTTGTCCAGAGACCCAGTGTTATTCCACCCACAGCTGCAAGTTCCCTGTCATCCTCACACTCCCAGGCCACAAAACAGCCATCGGTAGCACAGGCATGGGATAAAAGACGGCCATACTCGGCAAACCATCCACGAGCACAGGCTCTGAATGCTGGCATTGCAAAACTCCTGTCCCTTGAAATGCTGTCATTCAGGCTGGTGGAGACTGACAGTTTCCGTGACTTAATGGCATTGGCAGTCCCACAATACAATGTGCCCAGCCGATTTTATTTCAGCAGGCAAGCCGTCCCTGCTCTGCAAAAGCATGTTGAGGGAAAAATTAAACATGCGCTACTAAACGCCGTCAGTAGCAAGGTCCACCTGACCACCGATGCGTGGACCAGTACCTATGGCCAGGGACGATACCTTTCCCTCACTGCCCATTGGGTCAATGTTGTGGAGCCGGGTACAGATCTTGCCAGTGGCACTGTACGTGTTCTGCCAACTCCAAGGATTGCAGGAATCAAGTCTGTCCACATTGACTCCTCCTCCTACTCCAGTTCCTCAGAATCATCGCTGCAGGAGCCGTCACGGTCTACCTCCACATGGACCCGTGAACGCTTACCTGATGCGACCGATATGAGCACAGCCATGGCCAAACGTCAACAGGCCGTCCTGAAATTAATTTCCATGGGGAATCGAAGCCACACAGCGCAGGAGGTCTGGAATGCCATCAAGCAGGAGAGCGACGTGTGGTTTTTGCGAGCGAATCTCCAGCCAGGCTTGGTAGTGTGTGACAATGGCTGAAATCTGGTGGCAGCTCTGGGCCTTGGCAACCTCACTCACATACCATGTCTGGCACATGTGCTCAACTTGGTCGTGCAGAGTTTTTTGAGGGACTATCCGGATCTTGATGCACTGCTGCACAAGGTCCGCCTAGAGTGCGCTCACTTGCGACGTTCCAGCATGGCCAGATCGCGCATTGCAGCTCTGCAACGCAGATTTCGCCTTCCTGAACATCGCATCATATGTGACGTACCCACCAGGTGGAATTCCACGTTACATATGTTGGAGCGGTTGTGTGAGCAGCAGCCAGCAGTAATGGAGTATCAGCTGCATCAGGCGCAATCAACTCACAATTTGCGCCGTTCACACTTCATCACTACTGAGTGGGCCTCTATGAAGGACATCTGCCACGTTTTGCGTCCGTTTGATGAGTCAACGCGGATGGCGAGTGCAGATGATGCACTAGTCAGCCTGACTGTCCCCCTTATCTGCCTGCTTCAAAAAAAAATTCAAACACTAAGGGATGAGGTTTTGGAAGAGGTGGAGGATGAGGAGTCACTAATTCCATCACCTTCTGGACAGTCAGCGCAACGTGGTTCCTCACAAAGGGCTGGGCAGGGCTCACTTTGTGAGGAGGATGAGGAGGAGTCAATGGAGGAGGAAGACATCGCTCCAGAGGGAGGTACACAACGCTCTAGTGAGTATGTAGAGCGAGGGTGGGGTGATGCAGAGCAGGCAGAGATGACGCCTCTTGCAGGGGACAGCGTTTGTTGGCCAGTTGGGAGTCTGCAGCACATGGTTGATTTCATGCTGTAGTGCCTGAGAAACGACTGCCGCATCGCCCACATTCTCACCACATCTGAATATTGGGTGTACACCCTCCTAGACCCTCGCTACCGGGACAACTTACAAAGCCTCATCACACCGTTGAACCGGGAGCATAAAATGCGGGAGTACCAAGACACACTGGTGCAATCCATAATGTTCTACATTCCAGCCGAGAGCACTGCTGCTGCTACTGCTTTACAAAGCAGCTCTGTGCATCGAGGCAGTGGAGACAGCTCTGCAACAAGAGGGAGCACAAGCAGCGCCTCTGCACAGGGCAACACCAGTATGTTCCAAATGTTGCGAAGTTTTGTGGCAGCGCCACAAATGTCTACACCATCCGAGACGGCTCCAGTCAGCAGGAGGCAACGTTTCCGTAAGATGGTGACAGACTACATGTCTTTCCCTCTCAGTGTACTCCCAGATGGCTCTTCCCCATTCAAGTTTTGGGTCTCTAAGCTGGATACATGGCCAGAGCTTAGCCAGTATGCATTGGAGGTGCTGGCTTGCCCTGCTGCCAGTGTATTATCGGAGCGCGTCTTTAGTGCTGCAGGTGGTGTACTAACAGACCGTCGCATGCGACTATCCTCCGATAATGTAGACCGGCTTACTTTTCTGAAAATGAACAAGGCATGGATCTCGCCAGAATTTGTCTGTCCGTTTTCAGATTAAATAACTGGTTCGCAACATTATCCATGTCTCCTGTTATGTTCATCTTTCTACCACCTGAACTCTACTCCCTGGGCTACAACACTGGCAGTTGCTGCTCAGAAGTGTCGTGTCCACAGACCAATACACAAGCTATAGTGTTACTGGCGTTCAGTAATGTCAGCTGTTCCCCTGCTGTGTGAACGGCAAAAAGTCATGCTGCCTCCACCCTGTTGTCTTCTCATCCCTGGGCTTCAACACCGCCAGTTGTTGCTCGGAAGTGTCATTGGCACGGGTACTCACTCCTGCCCAGACTGGTTACAGCACGCCATCTGTTTCCTGTCAGTGTAAACGTCACTTAGCCTCCAATAAGTTGTCCTGTCGTGTTGCGGTCGGGTTAGCCGACTCTATGGTGCTTGGAGTTTAGGTGCTTCCTATGTGTGCTGCGGGATATGCAAATAAAGGCTGTTTCCGTTGTGACAATAGGACAATCACCCACTGTAGTACTGTGGGATTCGGTAACTGCGGCCGGCTCGCGGCCTGTCAACTTAAATTTCCATGGGTACCTTCTGCTACCCGTCCGGGTTCCAGTACCGTCAGCTGGTTCTCCGCAGTGCCTTTGCCCTAGGTGCCTCCATCTCGGTATCCGAGTTCCAGCAACGTCTGCTGGTCCTTGGTAGTGCTTTGGAGCACAGGTACCTCCTGCTTGGTAACCGTGTCCCAGTAACGTCAGCTGGTCCTCGGTTGTGCCATTGTCTCTTTTCCTTCTGCTGCCCCTCCGGGTTCCAGCACAGTCAGCTGGTCCTCGTTACTTGCATTGGCTCTTGTACCTTCTGCTACCCGTCCGGGTTCCAGTACCGTCAACTGGTTCTCCGCAGTGCCTTTGGCCTAGGTGCCTCCATCTCGGTATCCGAGTTCCTGCAACGTCTGCTGGTCCTTGGTAGTGCTTTGGAGCACAGGTACCTCCTGCTTAGTAACCGTGTCCCAGTAACATCAGCTGGTACAAGGTTGTGCTACAAATACAAGATACAGAACAAGAGACACAAGAACAATAAGCAGAAGATCTAAAAATATATGCTCTAAATTATAAGCAGAAGAAGACTAAGCAGTGTATGGGGGTGAGTCCGTTCCTCCTCGTGGTGCCCCTGGAAAATGCCTGCTGCTTCAGGCTAAACTGAACACGGACAAATACTGTTGTAATTTAAATCTTTTGTGACAGCAAGAACGGAAGAATGAAAAATTCATACTTTGACAGATTACAAGTACAGGATTCTCTG
Organism: Oophaga sylvatica; assembly: GCA_033576555.1. Taxonomy (NCBI): domain Eukaryota; kingdom Metazoa; phylum Chordata; class Amphibia; order Anura; family Dendrobatidae; genus Oophaga; species Oophaga sylvatica. The sequence goes on from JARQOD010000005.1 coordinate 57,949,229, forward strand.
TCACAAATAAGAATATGATGAAGAAGATGAAGTAGAATATGAATAAGAATAATAGTTTAATAAGAAGAATATGAGTAATGTTAAGAAAAAGATGAATAGCAAGAATTTTAAGAAGAAGATAAAGAAGGTGAAGATGAAGAATAATTTGATGAAAAAGATGATGCTGCTGAAGATTATGAAGGAGAAAGTGTGTCAAAAGTTAAAAAGGTGAAGAGCATGGAAGTTGTGAAATATACATATTTGCCAAAATAGAAAAAACGTCAACAACATTGTCAATTTCTTCGTCAATCCGAACATCTTTAAAAAAAAAATATTTATGCTATTCCATTTGATTGGGTTAAACATCTATGCCTTTAATGTCTCCTCAACCTTCCCCAATACATTCTACATTACTCTTTGTTGTTTTCCTTCATGTACAATTAACCAACAAGGCAAGAATGGGGTTTTTTTAATTCCGATATTTTGTTCCCATAGACTTACATTGGATTTCCGGTATCGGTATCGGGTATCGCCGATATTTTTTGGGTATCGGCGATACCATTCCGATTCCGATACTTTTGGATATCGGAAAGTATCGCTCAACTCTATTCCTGAGTGAAAATGGCAAATCTGCCATTGTAGTGCCCGTACATTGTAGCACCCCATACATTGCAGTGCCCATACATTGTGCCCAGCTCATCCTTCCAGAGACATGGAGCCGGTAATTTAACCAGACTGTCATCGCTACAGAAAGACCAAACATGTGGATGCTAAATATGGTTTAGGAAAATTACGGGGCTCAGAAGGGAACTGGGCAGTTGGACTTGGAAGTGCAGAATTTTCTGGATTTCTTTTTGGGGTCAAGGAGCAATAGTTCTTTTCCAGAGTCTTTGTGCTACCAGTAATGTGGTAGCCCCTTATATTTCTATTGACAGATGACGGACTTTAGTTTGGAGTTGCTTTTTTTGTGGAATGAGTTGAAGATTTTATTTGAAATATTTTAGATAACATTTTAGATCACATTTATCCAGCGGTCTACATTGAGCACTTACATCGGGTTTCTCAAAATGACTTGATTCAGATGAAATCACTGAGGAAGCAGTGTACAAAACTGTGGCCAACCGTGCTTTTATGCATACTTAAAAAGATGGACACCACCCGATCATAGGACAGGTGATGTCAACATTCCCACCATCTGCCTCAATAAAGGTAATCTTCTCCTGGGGGGTTCCGTCTAAATCACGTTTTTCATCATAGAGCGCAGGGTAGATTTGCGCCAAGCCTTACTGATTAAATCAACAGCAGGTCAAGAATTATTTTTATTTATTTCGTTATGCCTGTCTTGTGTGGTATAATTGATTAGACAGCTTTATTTTATTCCTCCGGTCAGTGTAATCTCAGAAATATCAGATTTATATTGTTTTTTTTATGCTTGGCTACGATGACATGCTGAAAAACTCTTTTTTTTTTTTTTTTTTTTTTTTGCAAAAACAAGTTTTTGCATTGTCATATTTTGACAGCTGTAATTTGTCTATATTTCAGCCCACAGAGTCATGTGAGGGTTTGTTTTTTGTAGGACAAGTTGACATTTTTATTGATATAATTTTCAGACACATAACAATTTTTGATTGCTTTCTATTTCGATTTTTGGAAGGTGGAATGAACAAAAAAGCAGCATTTCAGGAATTGTTTTGAGGGGTATTTTTTCATGCCATTCACCGTATGGTAAAAGTGATATAACCACTCTATTCTTCGCGTTAGTAACATTACAGTGATACCACATTTATATAATTTTTTTTAATGTTTTGCCGATTTTTCACAATAAAAACTATTTTGTAGAAAAAATTTTTTTTTGCACCTCTATATTCAGCGATCTAAAGCTATTTGGTTTCTCCACTGACGGAGCTGCATTGCAGCTTGTTTTTTGTGGAACAAAATGATGTTTCCAGCGATACCATTTTTATTTCAATTGACTTTATCACATTTTGTTCCATTTTTTGTTCAGCAGTATGATGATTCAAACATTTAGCTTTTTTGCCACTTGTTTATTTATTTATTTATTTTTACGGCATTCACTGGAGGGGTTAACCAGTGTGACAGTTTTATATCAGGTCGATTCAGATGCAGCAATACCAAATGTGTATACTTTTTTTGTTTTTACATAAATATGACCATTTATTGGTACAATATTTTCTTCTATTTTTTCATTTATTTTGTGATTTTTTTTTTAGATGTTACCATATTTTTTTTTTTTACCTTTTTACTTAGTACTTTAACTTTTATTACTATGATCCTGGTATAATGCATTATACATGTCAATATTACACTGATAGAAGCCTCTTAGACCGTGCTCCTGGCATGGCCTAACCAACCAGGCCACCATAGCTGGCAGACCACTCATGTTGCCATGACTAAGATAGAGAAGTCGCGATGATGCCAATCGGGAGTGAAAGGGAGCCTTCTAAATTTTGCGATCGATATTGATTTCGGTATTTAGGGGGTTAAAGAGCTGGTGGGATTGCGGGCAGTGGTCAGGCTGTGAGAGCCGAGGCTCGGCTATCAGGTAAGCCTTGCTCCCAGTGATGGCCGTGTGGACACAGCTCCTGTGCCGCACACAATCGCCATGACATACCTACACGTCAAAGGTCGGGAACCCCTACCTGACCTGAACGTATAGGTACATCAAAGATCATGAAGGTCTTAAGTATTCAATTTTACAATAAGTTTTCACAATGAAAACGCGCTCCTCCAAATTGTATATGTGCATTGTTAACAAATGGAGAAGGAATTCGGCAGGAGTGAAATGCAAGCACCACACAAACTACCAACACGCAGAAAGGTGTGCATCAAGTCTATCTCGTAGCGGAGATGACCGGCATGGTGACAAGTCGCCGAGACCATTTGGCACGAGAAAGTTTCTCATCACTGTCACTAAGGTTCATTGCACTCTCACTTCAGTCCAAATTTCAGTACGGTTGACCCTCTCTTTTAGAGGTTACAGCAATTTATATGGGTAAATTCGCAAATGAATCACCATGTATAAGAAGCTGGGTACCATAGCAAACATTTGAGCACACCACAGAAATTGTGACTGTCCTACCACCTGCGGATAGGGAATAAATTTACAACTTTAAACAATTCCCTTTAAGGAGCATTAAAGGGGTCGTCTGGTCTAAAATTGCAAATCTGCAGTCTCTCTATGTGACTACAGAGTTGTGAATCCTTCAAGCACAGACACTGCTCGCTGTGAGGATTTTCTGGTTTCAGAGCTGGAATGGTGGTCGTGTGACCGCAGATATGCGAGATGCATACTCCCGGACACAATCTGACTACATGGGCGTGGCATCACTCAATGCAAGTATGCAAATCACATGCTTGCATTCACATGACTGCTGTTACCAAGGCTGACACCAGAGAATCTTTAGAAAAGCAAGCAGTGTATGTACTAGACTGGGATGATTCAAAACTTTGCAGTCACATAGAGCGATTGCAGATTTGTAGTTTTAGACCAGACAACCCCTTAAACAATGCAGCCAATAATGAGAAACTGATTCACAGATCTATCTAAACAGGCTGTCGATATCGAGTCCCCCCTTCATGTTCTGCATACCGAGCTCCCCTTCATGTTCTCCATACCAAGCTCGCCCTCCATGTTCTCTATACCAAGCCCTCCAATGTTCTACATAACTAGTCCCCCTCACATGTTTTCATACTGATTCCCCTCATGTTCTCCATACTGTTTCAGCTCATATTCTCCATACCGAGCACCCCATGTTCTCCATACCAAGTTACCATCATGCTCTCTATACTGAGTCCCATGTCCATCATCCCCATGTTCTTCATACTGAGTCTCGCTCATGTTCTCCAGACCGAGTCCCCCTCAGACTGCTTCCCTGCATCTTTGGCTCTGTGAGTGGTTACCAGCTCCAGGCACCTGCTGGTCATCCTTTGTGGCGCTCTGCATTGATGTTGGCACATGATGAGGTCACCTTATCACACTGCCATGATGTCGCAGCCACATGTCGGGTCAAGGAGCTGATTAGAGCTCAATGACCCCAGAAATGCAGGCGAGCACAGGGGTTCATTTGTATTCACGTTTTTAAAATGAATTCTTCTCTACTTTTCCCTCCTCCAGAAAGATGCCAGTTTTCTTAAAGAGTCTGAAGGAGGGAAGGAATTTCAGGAAAATTTTAATTTTGATCTGTGTGCCGCTCCCTGCAACCCGACGCCATAGGGATAGGTGTTATGTTTTGGTAGCTGAGGAGAGCAGGCAAAAACGGCAATACACCAGAGAGGTTGGAATCTACTGGATTGCAGTACCCTGACTAACCACCACAACTAAAGGCAGCCGTGGAGCGTTCCTACGTTGGTCCTAGACGCCTCGTCACAGCCTGAGAGGTTAACTACACCTAAAGATAGAAAGAGGAAAGCTATCTGCCCCGGAGCAGATCCCCAAAGAACATAGAAAGACCCCAAACATGTAATGGCGGTTAGACAAGAGGAAATACAGACACAGACAGAAAATAGTATAAGCAAACGCTGGGGCCCAATCTGCCTAGACAGAAAAGGATAGGAAGGATACTTACTGCAATCCAAAAAAACCCTAAAAAAAGTCAACGCTACTAATTGCAAAAACACCTGAGATCACACGACCTCTACCACCTAAATTAGTTCTCTGGTGTAACAAAACTAAGCCGCAGCCACTGAAAAAACTGGAAAAGGCAAATGAACAAACAACAGTGGCTCCAGAGGAACCGAGAGGAGCCCAAGCCCCCCGGGAGGGAACCTGGCCAACCTCACAGAAATGCAGAGAAATATGCAAATGGAAAGCACAAAAACAAAAAAACAGAAAATATCTTATCTGAGAGCAGGAGAAGAGGCAAGACTCAGCAAGCTTCCAAGTGAACGAGGAAACAACGTTGAGACAAGAACAATTGATCACCGGCAAGCATGAAGGGGGAACCTCCCTTATATCCAGCCAGTCTGTGATTCCTGATTGCCAATCCTCATTGAATGGTTCAGTACTGTTTGTAACCACCAGAGGGAGCTTCTGCTCAGAATTCATTTCTAAAACATTCACAACAGTACCCCCCCCCTTGAGGAGGGGTCACCGAACCCTCATTTGTGCAACCAGGTCAGTCAGGATGAGCTCTGTGATACACACGGATCAGTCTCCTAGCATGGATGTCCGATGCAAACACCCAAGAATTGTCCTCCTGACCATAACCTCTCCACTTAACCAAATACTGGAGTTTCCGTCTAGAAAACGAGAATCCAATATTTTCTCAACCACATACTCCAGATTGCCCTCAACCAAAACAGGGTCAGGAGGCGCAGCCATAGGAACCACTGGCTCGACAAACCTCTTCAATAAGGACTTGTGGAACACGTTATGGATCTTAAATGTCCCTGGAAGAAGTAAACGAAAGGAAACAGGATTAAGAATCTCCATGATCTTATAAGGTCCAATGAACCTAGGCTTAAACTTAGGAGATGCAACTCTCATAGGGATATTTCTGAGGACAACCAGACCAAGTCCCCCACTTTAAACCGAGGACCATCAGTCCCATGCCGGTTGGCAAACCCTGGGACTTCTCCTGAGAGAGGGACAACCTCTCCACTACCTGGTCCCAAATCTGCTGCATACGCTCCACAACAGAGTCAACACCCGGACAGACAGAAGCCTCCGACTGTCCCGAAGAAAATCGAGGGTGAAACCCAAAATTGCAGAAAAATGGAGACATCAAATTGGCAGAGCTTGCCCTATTATTAAGAGCAAACTCAGCCAAAGGCAAAAAAGAGACCCAGTCATCTTGATCAGCAGACACAAAGCATCTCCGATAAGTCTCCAATGTCTGGTTTGTTCTCTCAGTTTGTCCATTGGTCTGAGGATGAAAAGCAGAGGAGAAAGACAATTGAACACCAAGTTTAGAACAAAAAGTCCTCCAAAATCTGGAAACAAACTGGACTCCTCTGTCAGACACAATGTTCTCAGGAATGCCATGTAACCGAACCACGTGCTGAAGGAACAAAGGCACCAATTCGGAGGAGGAAGGCAACTTAGGTAATGGCACAAGATGTATCATCTTGGAAAACCTATCACAAATCACCCAGATAACGGTCATTTCTGAGAAACAGGGAGGTCGGAAATGAAATCCATAGAGATATGGGTCCTTGGTCTCTTGGGCACAGGCAATGGCATCAACAAACCACTAGAGCGAGAGCAAGGCTTGGAGCGAGAGTAGTCCCACAGGACTGCACAAACTCCCTGACGTCACGAGACAAAGTAGGCCACCAAAAGGACCGACTCACCAAGTCTCTGGTACCAAAAATTCCGGGATGACTGGCCAACGCGGAACAATGAATCTCAGACATCACACTCTTCTTCCACTGGTCTGGGACAAACAATTTCCCAACAGGGCAGCGCTCGGGTTTATCCTCCTGACACCCTTCCAGAGCCAGTCTCAAATTGGGCGAGATGGCGGAAAGAACTACACCCTCTTTCAAAATAACAGCAGGATCAGATAACTCAGGAGAGTCCGCAAGGAAACTCCTCGAGAGGGCATCCGCCTTAACATTCTTAGTGCCAGGAAGAAAGGAAACCACAAAATTAAAATGTGTGAAAAACAAGGCCCACCTGGCCTGTCTAGGATTAAGTCGCTTGGCTGATTCCAGATAAACCAGATTCTTATGGTCCGTGAGGACCACCACCTGATGTTTGGCTCCCTCCAGCCAATGTCTCCACTCTTCAAAAGCCCACTTCATGGCCAATAACACCTGATTACCCACGTCATAATTACGTTCAGTTGGAGAAAATTTTCGAGAGAAAAAAGCACAAGGGTTACTTTTAGAGGTCTCAGGATCTCTTTGGGACAAAACGGCACCTGCCCCAATTTCAGAGGCATCAACCTCCACCTGAAATGGCAGAGAAACATCAGGCTGCCGTAGAACTGGAGCAGAAGTGAATCTCTGTTTAAGTTCCTGAAACGCAGAGACTGCCTCAGGAGGCCAATTCACCACATCAGAACCCTTTTTGGTCAAATCAGTCAATGGTTTAACAATAACAGAGAAATTACCAATAAATTTACGATAAAAATTGGCTAAACCCAAGAATCTCTGAAGAGCCTTTAATGAAGTAGGTTGGACCCAATCACAGATGGCCTGAACCTTGACCGGGTCCATTTCAATAACAGATGGAGACAAAATGAATCCCAGAAATATGATCCTCTGTACGCCAAAAAGACACTTTGATCCCTTCACATACAGAGCATTCTCTCTCAAAATCTGTAACACAGTCCGAACATGTTTCACATGAGAGTCCCAGTCATTGGAAAAAATCAAGATATCATCCAAATAAACAATCAGAAATTTATCCACAAAATCCCTGAAAATGTCATTCATGAAGGACTGGAAGACGGAAAGGAGCATTAGTGAGCCCAAAGGGCATCACTAGGTACTCAAAATGCCCCTCTGGGGTATTAAACGCCGTCTTCCATTCATCCCCGTGCTTAATGCGAATAAGGTTATACGCCCCCCTGAGGTCAAGCTTGGTAAACCAAGTAGCACTTTTCACCCTGGAAAACAGGTCAGAAATCAAGGGTAACGGATATTGATATTTCACAGTGATATTGTTCAAGAGACGATAATCAATACACGGCCTTAATGAACCATCCTTTTTGGCCACAAAGAAAAAACTGGCACCCAAGGGTTAAGAGGATGGTCTGATATGACCCTTCTCCAATGACTCCTTGATATAAGACCGCATAGCGTCATGTTCAGGTACAGACAAGTTAAAAAGGCGACCTTTAGGGAATTTACTACCAGGCACTAATTCAATAGCGCAGTCATAGCTCCTATGGGGGGGCAAGGATGCAGATTTACTTTCGCTAAACACATCAGAAAAATCAGTCAAAAAGTCAGGAACATCTTGAGCCTGGGGAGAGGCAGAAAAAACAGGAGTGTTGGCATTAACACATTGACAGCCCCAACTGGTTACAGACACAGATTTCCAATCCAAAACAGGATTATGAGACTATAACCAAGGGAAACCTAGTACAATAATGTCATGCAGATTATACAGCACCAAAAATTTGCAACTCTCCTGATGATCAGGTTCAACCCTCATTATCACCTGAGTAGAGAACTGGGGTTTATTCTCAGCCAAAGGGGTAGAATCAATCCCCAGTAGGGAATATACTTCCGTAGGGGTATCAAGGGAAACCCATCACGTTTAGCAAAATCAAAATCCATCAGGTTAATAGCTGCTCCCGAATCAACAAAAGCCTGAGCAGAAAATGTGGACAGGGAGCAAATCAGGGTAACAGTCAACAGAAATTTAGTCTGAACACTACCCAAGACAACTGAGCGTGCAAAACGTCTTCCCTGCTTAGGGCAGACTGAAATAGCATGAGAGGCATCACCACAGTAGAAACATAACCCATTGCGTTTTCGAAACTCATGACGCTGTGCCCCAGAAGCCACTCTATCACACTGCATGGGTTCAGAAGCTGGTTCACAAGGCAACACTATTCCATGCATACTTCTACGCTCACGCAAACGTCTGTCAATTTGAATCGCTAATGACATAGAATCATTGAGACCAGAGGGAGCAGGGAAACCCACCATAAAATCTTTTACATTCTCTGACAGACCCTTCCGAAAAAGGGCTGCCAAAGCATCATCATTCCATTTGGTCAGGACTGCCCACTTTCGGAATTTCTGACAGTATAACTCAGCGTCCTCAAGCCCCTGATTTAATGCCAACAAGGTTTTTTTCAGCTTGATCAGTGACATTAGGTTCATCATACAATAACCCCAGAGCCAGAAAAAATGCATCAACATTACTCAAAACAGGGTCCCCAGTGTCAGGGAAAAAGTCCAATCCTGAGGATCGTCGCGCAGGAGAGAGATGACAATTTGAACCTGCTGTGCTGCGTTCCCTGAGGACTTAGGTTTTAAGGCAACAAACAACTTACAGTTATTTTTGAAATTCAGAAATTTAGCTCGATCCCCCAAAAACAAATCTGGCATGGGGATCCTGGGTTACACAACTGGCAACCTAGCAAGATAGGTAGCAATACTCCGAACCTCAGTGGCAAGCTGATCCACATGGCCAGACAACTGCTCAAACTCCATTGAGAAAAAAAAAAAAAATCCTCCTCAGCACCCAGAGAAAAAGAGGAAAAAATGCAACAAACAGAAAAAAAAAATTCTCTGACAACTCTTTTTTGTTTCCACACTATTTTTCCCTTCTGTGAGTACCATATAATTTTCAGTTGGGCCGGTGATACTGTTATGTTTTGGTAGCTGAGGAGAGCAGGCAAAAACGGCAATACACCAGAGAGGTTGGAATCTACTGGATTGCAGTACCCTGACTAACCACCACAACTAAAGGCAGCCATGGAGCGTTCCTACGTTGGTCCTAGACGCCTCGTCACAGCCTGAGAGGTTAACTACACCTAAAGATAGAAAGAGGAAAGTTATCTGCCCCGGAGCAGATCCCCAAAGAACATAGGAAGCCCCCAAACATGTAATGGCGGTTAGACAAGAGGAAATACAGACACAGACAGAAAATAGTATGAGCAAAAGCTGGGCTCAATCTGCCTAGACATAAAAGGATAGGAAGGATACTTACTGCAATCCAAAAAAACCCTAAAAAAAAGCCAACCTACTAATTGCAAAAACACCTGAATCACAAAACCTCTACCACCTAATTAGTTTTTCTGGTGTAACAAAACTAAAAGCCGCAGCCACTGAAAAAACCCGTAAAAGGCAAATGAACAAACAACAGTGGCTCCAGAGGAACCGAGAGGAGCCCAAGCCCCCCGGGAGGGGAACCTGGCCAACCTCACAGAAATGCAGAGAAATATGCAAAAAGGAAAGCACTAAAACAAAAAACAGAAAATATCTTATCTGAGAGCAGGGGAAAAAGGCAAGACCAGCAAGCTTCCAAGTGAACCAGGAACAACGTTGAGACAAGAACAATTGATCACCGCAACCATGATGGGGGGGAACCTCCCTTATATCCAGTCAGTCTGTGATTCCTGATTGCCAATCCTCATTGAATGTTAGTACTGTTTGTAACCACCAGAGGGAGCTTCTGCTCAGAATTCATTTCTAAAACATTCACAACAGATAGGACCCCTGGTGCGTGTGGCAAATAGGGGTCTGGCTATGGGCACACCACCGTATTTTCTCTCAACCTAGAGAATTGAGCTGATTATGCAAAACACACTCGTGTGTTAAAACAATTTTTCTCAGAGTGAAGAAGATTGGAAAAAAGGGCCCATCTTCTCCATTCTGTCAGTTTGTGGAACTGGGCTGCACTGAGATGTTGGTTTTTCCCCATGGCCGAGTACAATCTGAATATCGAATGCAAATCATGCATTCTGTTTTTCCTTGGACAGGTCGGTGCAGGGCCCCAAAATACAACATTGTCTGAATGTGATCCTATGTTTGTTGGGATCACACTAGAAACCGAAAAATATAGTCATGGGCACGAGCCCATAGAAGTTTGCCA
>JARQOD010000005.1:57959826-58015069 GCA_033576555.1 Oophaga sylvatica
GAAGCACCCTTTATTTGCAGGAAAAATTTTTGTTTTGATTTTAAAGATTTAATGTTAGAAAATTCTGTGAAGTAACTGTGGGTTCAAAGTGCTCACCACACTTCTAGATACCTTCCTAAAGGGGTCTAAGGTTTTAAAATGTGGTTATTTGTATACATCAAAGACCCTACAAATTCGACATGTCATCCACTATCTATTCCAGTAAATTTTTGGTTCAAAAAGTCAATTGTCGCTCCCTCCCTTCTGATCCCGTAAGGGCATCCAAACAGTAGTTTTACATCACACATTAGGGTATCGGTGTACCCAGAAGAAATTGCTCAATAGTTTGTATGGACCATTTTCTCCTTCTACCCTTTTGTAAATGAAGAATTTGGGGCTAAAGCAACTTGTTTGTAGGAAAAATGTGATTTTTTTTTTATTTTAACGGCTCAACTTTATAAAATTATTTGAAACTTAAGGTGCTCACCACACCTCTAGATAAATTGCTTGAAAGGCGTAGTTTCCAAAAGTGGGTCACTTGTAGGGGTTTCCACTGTTTAGGCACATCAGGGGCTCTGCAAGCACGACATGGCAATCTTTTCCAGTCAATTTTACGCTCCAAAAGTTGAATGGTGCTCCTTCCGTTCCGAGCCCTGCCGTGCACCCAAACAGTAGTTTTCCATCACATATGGGGTATTGGCGTACTCAGGAGAAACTGCATAACATATTGTATGTTCCATTTTCTCCTGTTACTCTTTTAAAAAAATGCTAAATTTGGGACTAAAACGATATTTTTGTGGGGAAAAAGGAAAATTTTCTTTTTTTCCTTTCAGATTGCTTTAAGTCTTGTAATGCCTCTAAAGGGTTAATAAACTTCTTGAATGTAGTTTTTAGCATTTTAGGAGGTGTAGTTTTTAAAATGAAACTGCTTTTGGGCATTTTCTGTCATATAGGCCCATAAAAATCGCTTCAAATGAGATGGGGCCCCCAAAAAATTAGTTTGTAAGTTTTGTTAGAAAAATGAGAAATTCCTAAGAAACTACCTTATTGATATGATTATATATGCTGTAAAGATATGGCCGCTTACTAAAGACTATAGGACAAATGGACATAGAGCGGAGACTTTTTCCAGCATGGAGCAGCAGTTGTGTTTTATTTGATATTTTCTTGCTGTGTTTTATTAGTGATTTGCTTGCTCCTCAGTCATCCTCAGGAATCAATGTTTATATACACTGATAGTAAGCAGAGGAAGACGAGCAGGCTAGATCTTATGTTTAGCTAAGGCCTCTTTCACACATCAGTTTTTAACAATCAGTCGCAATCCGGCAAAGTGTGAAAAAAACGGATCCAGCGCATCTTGTGAAAAACTGATGTGAAGGATCATTTATTTTGATGGATCTGTTGCAGCAGCTCTAGCCCGAGGTAACCTTTGACCCATGCGGAGAGAGAGAAAGAGAATTAAAAACGGAATCCATCCCTGAATTCCATCTTTGACGGACGGCGATGGATCCTGCACCCATAGGCTTCCATTATAGCCAACGACGGATGGGGCTGGATTTGTCGCTGTCCGACTTTTCAAAGTACACAAAAAATTTTCCTATGTCCGTTGTCTCTGTCCGACGGGCAAAGAATTTCCGACAGATCTGTCGGATGACGGATAAAACGCGCGCCCATCCGTCACAATCCGTCGCTAATACAAGTCTATGAGAAAAAACGGATCCAGCGCTGGATCTGTTTTTTTCTAAAAACGACGGATTGTGACTGATGGCAAAAAACTGATGTGTGAAAGAGGCCTTAGCTTCCTAAAGCCCCCGTCACACACAGCGATCTCGCTAGTGAGATCGCTGCTGAGTCACTAGTTTTGTGACGCAACAGCGATCTCCCCAGCAATATAGCTGTGTGTGACATTCAGCGACAATCAGCCCCCCTGCCGGGTATCGCTGATCGTCGCTGAATGTCCTGGACATTTTTTTGATCGTTGGCTCCCGCTGGCCAGCATGCATCGCTGCGTGTGGCAGGCAGGAGACCAGCGATCAGCTGGTAACCAAGGTTAACATCGGGTTTCCAGGCGCCGGGCGGCGCCTGGAAAGCCGATATTTACGTTGGATACCAGCGCGCTGCTGCAGGGGAGCTGGTAACCAAGGTACACATCGGGTTTCCAGGCGTCGCGCAGCGCCTGGAAACCCGATGTGTACCTTGGTTACCAGCTCCCTGCACCAGCGGGCTGGTATCCAACGTACACTGCGGGTAACTAAGCGACGTTACCCGCAGTGTCGCTGTCCTGATCGCTGCCTGAGCTGCCTGTTTGGCAGCTCACTAGCGATCATGTAGCGATACACCAGCGATCCTGACAAGTGCATATCGTTGTCGAGATCAGCGTCGGACTGGAACACCTTGGGCCCACCAGAGAAAATCATTCTCGGGGCCCACTATGTAGCTACATAGAAATAAATACAAGACCACCAATTGTGCAGTAAAACACACTAATATCAGGGTATAATATAAGGTAGTACATGTCTTAATTATGTAGCAGGAGTTGGGGTAGCCTCCCTCATGGATTAAAAAGCAGCCCCCTCATAGGGGATAATGCTGCCCCCCATAGGGGATAATGCTGCCCCCCTCATAGAGGATAATGCTGCCCCCCCTCATAGGGTATAATGCTATATATACAGTATATAGATAGATAGATAATAGATAGATACCATATTTACTTGAGTATAAGCCGACCCCCCTAATTTTGCCACAAAAAACTGGGAAAACTTATCGACTCGAGTATAAGCCTAGGGTGGAAAATGAGATTATGCCCCATATGCTGCCCCATGTATTATGCCCCACAAGATGCTCCATAGATTGTGCCCCATATTCTGCCCATGTATTATGCCCCCATAGATGCTCCATAGATTGTGCCCCCATAGATGCTCCATAGATTATGCCCCCATAGATGCTCCATAGATTATGCCCCCATAGATTATGCCCCCATAGATTATGCTCCCATAGATGCTCCATAGATTATGCCCCCATAGAAGCTCCTTAGATTATGCCCCCATAGAAGCTCCATAGATTGTGCCCCATAGATGCTCCTTAGATTATGCCCCATAGAAGCTCCATAGATTGTGCCCCCATAGATGCTCCTTAGATTATGCCCCCATAGAAGCTCCATAGATTATGCCCCATAGATTATGCCCCAATAGATGCTCCATAGATTATGCCCCCATAGATTATGCCCCCATAGATGCTCCATAGATTATGCCCCCATAGATTATGCCCCATAGATACTCCACAGATTATGCCCCATAGATTATGCCCCCATAGATGCTCCATAGATTATGCCCCCATAGATTATGCCCCCATAGATGCTCCACAGATTATGCCACCAAAGATTATGCCCCCATAGATTATGCCCCCATATATGCTCCATAGATTATGCCCCCATAGATGCTCCACAGATTATGCCCCCAAATATTATGCCCCCATAGATGCTCCACAGATTATGCCCCATAGATTATGCCCCCATAGATGCTCCACAGATTATGCCCCCATAGATTATGGCCCCATAGATGCTCCACAGATTATGCCCCATAGAAACTCCACAGATTATACCCCCATAGATGCTCCATAGATTATTCCCCCATAGATGCTCCACAGATTATGCCCCCATAGATTATGCCCCCATAGATGCTCCACAGATTATGCCCCCATAGATTATGCCCCCATAGATGCTCCACAGATTATGCCCCCATAGAAGCTCCATAGATTGTGCCCCCATAGATGATCCATAGATTATGCCCCCACAGATTATGCCCCCATAGATGCTCCACAGATTATGCCCCCATAGATTATGCCCCCATAGATGCTCCACAGATTATGCCCCATAGAAGCTCCACAGATTATACCCCCATAGATGCTCCATAGATTATGCCCCATAAATGCTCCACAGATTATGCCCCCATAGATTATGCCCCCATAGATGCTCCACAGATTATGCCCCCATAGATTATGCCCCCATAGATGCTCCACAGATTATGCCCCATAGATTATGCCCCCATAGATTATGCCCCCATTGATGCTCCACAGACTGTGCCCCCATAGATGCTGCATTTTATAGGCCCCTTTATGCTGCCGCAGCTGCTGCTGCAAAAAAAGACATACTCACTCACCTCTCGTCGCTGTGGGCCAGGTGCCGTGGTCCTGAGCAGGTGGGGACACCGGCGCGCTATGGGGGACAGGTGCCGGTGTCACCGCTGGCTCAGGGCCCAGCACCTGAGAGATTTACCTGTCACCCGCTCCACCGCTGAGCGCCGCTGTCTTCGGGTCCTCTGGCAGTGAATGCTCAGGCTGAGGGCGCGGCGCTCACTAATGACGTCATCGAGCCCTCTGCCTGAACATCGCAGCAAGAGGACCCGAGGACACGGCGGTGGAACGGGACAGGTAAGTAATGATATTCACAAGCAGTGAATATTCATTTCTCTTTAGCAGCGGGGACAGGGGCTCCTGCCTCCTGTCACCCGCTGCTGCTCCGCTGGCACGGGGCCCCCATGGCAGCTGCGTGGTGTGCCGCTATTAGCGACACGCCACCGGCTGGGGGCCCCTGGAGCAGATGCCAGGGCCCACCGGAGAATCCTCCTGTTCTCCGGTGGGCCAGTCCGACCCTGGTCGGGATCGCTGGTGTGTCGCTATGTGTGACGGGGCCCTAAGGGTAAATGTAAAGCAATCATCCTATCAATCCATTGTTCTACCAGCCCTGGACCCATTGTGTGGATGGAGATCATAGACCCACTGGAGCCGTCACCACAAGGGTCTCACATCAGCCTCAGGTGATGGAATATGCTTTGTTCTGTGAACAAAAGAAAATGTTTAAGGGAGAGGGAGAAAAAATGCACATGGGTTGAATTAGGCAGTTGTTGGAGTGACTTCGATGTGAGAAGATCTGAGCTGGGATAGATGGATGGACTATGGAGTTTTGGAGATTGATTTTTGGCTGGAGGGGTATCCATGAGCTACGATTGTGATATCCAACATCTGGAGGGACAGAGGCTGTGACTGCACTATACCGTCTGGAAATACCAAAAGGTGTAGGCCAGCAAAAGTTGGGAGACAGTTGGTATCGCCTGATACAAAGGCAGTGGAACTATTGATCTCAGATTGAGAACTTGTGGACTGAGGACATTGTATTTTGGCCATCAACGTGGATTTGCTGCATAACCGCGGACGGAAGTAATTAATTGAACTGCATTGCTAACCTGCCTAGGCGTTTGCAACCCACAACCTCACATCTTCACATATGCAAGGACAGGGTCCTCTCCCCTCTGTACCAGACTGTCATTGTAAATTTGTTTACTGTAAACAATATCTATAACTTTGTATGTAACTGTGTAGCCCAGCTGCGCTTGGTGCCACATGTACCCTGGAGGATGCATGAAAGGTAATTCACAATCACCTGATAAGCACACAACACTTCACATTTTTCCTGGTTCCACCAGAGGGAGCCCTTGAGACAGCAGTGAGATGAAGGCAGTCTAGCTGCGAGTTAGCTAGTCGTTGGTGTTACCTCAGAACAGCAGAACACCTCAGAACGGCAGTTACCTCAGACAAGCTGTGAGGGAGAGATTAGATCTCCTCAGAACACCGGAGAGAGACTCCTGTCAGATTAGCCTGAGTGCTGAGGAAGTTTGAGCAAGAAGCTGACATCTACTGCTGCCTGTGCTTATGTCAAAGGTGTGGGTAGGACGACAGGCAAGTGGAAAAAGGAAAGAGAGAGTGACTGAGGAGAAATAGCAACGATAGCTTACCTCCACTCTGCACTACCGGACACCGGGTCCGAGCTTGCTAGTATCTTCACAGCTAGTGGGAAAAACCGGAGACCCTGGACTTCAAGTCGCAGGGGCCCAGCAGTGCTGATACGTAACTGAGGTTAGGAAGATGGGGGTCTGGCAGGTACCGCCATAGAGACACTGTTCTGTCCACAAGAAGACCTCATCACAAGATCAGCCGGGCGTAGCAAAGAGAAGGAGTTAAACTCTGTTTTATGCAAGTTAGAAACTCACACACATAAAGACGTAAGGAGGCTTACACCTACTCAGTGGATTGCTGGACGTGCATCCTCCACCCTGACGGCCTCCCGGGACGTGCCTGCAACTTCATCACCAGTAAAGGTACAGAAAGAGACTGTCTTGTGTGTGTCTGCATTATTGCTCCTTCACCCCTACACCGCCATATACCTCGAGGGATCAGTCTTACCTGAGGAAGACTTAACACCTTGCTGCCCAGTAACAACCCCTCAGAGGATTCACCCTGCAGCGCTGGTCACCCTGATCAGAAACCACAGGTGGCGTCACGAACATTTCTACAATCCCCTGTAAATATCCCCCTTTAGTGAGCGCCCAGGGCAACGGACCGAGCTGCGCTACCCGTGACATCCCCAGTGAAGTGAACGGGCTCGGTGCCGAGTACCCCATAGCCCTGTTACGTGCGACTCATAACCCCTTCTCATGTACAGCACCATGGAATTAATGGCACTATATAAATAAATAATAATAATAATAATAATATGCACTGTCACTTTATCTTGCTAATATCTAAAATGATGGATATAATCTGATAAGTCACTAGTATGCACCTTTTATCATTAAATCCCACCTCTATAAAATGGAGGGATAAAGAGTCAAATAAGTACTATAAATTACAATTTCAATATTTTATTAAAGATTATTAAAAAGATGCAATCACTAGATTTTCAACAGTAAGGTATTTCACATAAAATAGCAAGGTAAAGACAATCCAATAGCAGTCCAATGAAAACTAGGAGCGTAAAGGGGACACCAGACTAACATATGAAATGAGCTGTGAAGAAAAAACAGGTTTTTAGGAGAAAAGAGTGTCTAAAGGTGTTAAGATTAATGCAATAAGGGCCACATGGCTATAAAGCAACATGATGCTACAGATAATTCAGTACAGGAATACTTGTTACTGCTATTCCATAAAAGTGCAAACAATGTCGAACAGAAGTCATTCTTTGGAAAATGCAGACTATATATGCCTAGTACTGCTGGGATAAAGGAAATCCAAAAAGGTCAAGTGACCGTAAACAGAAGAGGACTGCAAAGCAATCAAATGAAATAAGTAAATACTTACAATAGTATCAACCAAGCTAGGAATGTGTCCTTGCTAAGACCCCCACAGCGCCATTTCGCCTAAATGGCTCCTTCCATAGGGGGTATCATATTGCTTTATAGCCACATGGCCCTTATTGCATTAACTTAGCACCTTTAGACACTCTTTTCTCCTAAAAAGAACTGTTTTTTTTTCTGTGGAATTAATTCCACTGTCAAATAACATTACCATTCAAGCACATTGCACTTTTTCTTCACCGCTCATTTCATATGAGTTAGTCTGGTGTCTCCTTTATGCTTCTAGTTTTCATTGGACTGCTATTGGATCATCTTTACCTTGCTAATTTATTTGAAATACCTTACTGTTTAAAAGTCTAGTGATTGCATCTTTTTATTATTATTATCAAATCTGAGAATCCTTCATATCAGAAAATCAATGATATTATCAATATGACATGTTCATAAAACCTTTCTGCCTTGAAGAAAGAGATAGAAGATAAAATGCTGGAAAGGTAAGCCACATTCATCACAAGAAATCTAGGTGGAAATTTTATCACTGCTGGAATTTATCTTCTAAAATATTCAATAAAGTAACATATTATAAATAGATATTGATAAAATTAATGGCACTTGGCAGCAAACTCTGTTGGTTATAAGTGGTATTGCAGCCCAAATTTGCAATGTTTATTCATTTCAGTTTAGTGACTCATTTAGATTATTATTATTTATTTATATAGTGCCATTAATTCCATGGTGCTGTACATGAGAAGGGGTTACATACAAAGTTATAGATATCGTTTACAGTAAACAAATTTACAATGACAGACTGGTACAGAGGGGAGAGGACCCTGTCCTTGCAGACTTACATTCTACGGGATAATGGGGAAGAAACAGAAGGTCGGGGGTGCGGCAGCTCTGGTGGTGGTGGCGAGGCTGCAGCTTTGGTGGTGGCGGCGAGGCAGCAGCTCTGGTGGTGGCGAGGCAGCAGCTCTTGTGGTGGTGGCGAGGCTGCAGCTCTGGTGGTGGTGGTGAGGCAGCAGCTCTGGTGGTGGTGGCGAGGCTGCAGCTCTGGTGGTGGCGAGGCGGCAGCTCTGGGTGGTGGCGAGGTAGCAGCTCTGGTGGTGGTGGCGAGGCCGCAGCTCTGGTGGTGGCGAGGCGGCAGCTCTGGTGGTGGTGGCGAGGCAGCAGCTCTGGTGGTGGTGGTGAGGTGGCAGCTCTGGTGCTCGTGGCGAGGCGGTAGCTCTGGTGGTGGTTGCGAGGCGGCAGCTCTGGTGGTGGTGGCAAGGTGGCAGCTCGGGTGATGGTGGCAAGGCGGCAGCTAGGGTGGTGGTGGCGAGGCAGAAGTTCGGGTGGTGGTGAGGCGGCAGAATGGTTATTGCAGGCTGTAGGCTTTCCTGAAGAGATGGGTTTTCAGATTCCATCTGAAGGATCCAAGGGTGGTGGATAATCGGACTTGTTGAGGCGTGGAATTTCAGAGGATGAGGGATATTCGGGAGAAATCTTGGAGGCGGTTGTGTGAGGAACGAATAAGTGTGGAGGATAGTAGGAGGTCTTGGGAAGATCGAAGATTACTTAAAGGAAGATATTGGGAGATTAGTTCAGAGATATAGGGAGCGGACAGGTTGTGGACGGCTCTGTAGGTCAGTGTTAGTAGTTTGAACTGGATTCGTTGGGGAATTGGGAGCCAGTGGAGGGATTTGCAGAGGGGAAAAGCAGGGGAGCAGTGAAAAGAGAGGTGGATCAGTCGGGCAGCAGAGTTGAGGACAGACTGGAGTGGTGCAAGAGAGTTGACGGGGAGGCCACAGAGGAGGGTGTTGCAGTAATCAAGGTGGGAGATGATGAGGGCATGCTCATGAGTTTTAGTAGATTGAGGGCTGAGCAAGGGACAGATTCTGGAAATGTTTTTAAGTTGGAGGTGACAGGAGGTGGCAAGAGTTTGGACGTGTGGTTTGAAGGGCAGGGCAGAGTCGAGTTACTCCGAGGCAGCGGATTTCAGGTGCGGGAGAGCGCGTGATGCCATTTACCATGATAGATGGATCGGGTAGGGAAGATACGAGAGATGGAGGAAAGATGATGAGTTCAGTTTTGTCTATATTGAGTTTTAGGAAGCGAGAGGTGAAGAAGGAGGATATGGCTGATAGACACTCTGGGATTCTGGACAGCAGAAAGGTGACATCTGGGCCAGAGCAGTAAATCTGAGTGTCGTCCGCATACAGATGGTACTGGAATCCATGGGACTTTATGAGTTGTCCTAGGCCAAGGGTATAGATGCAAAAAAAGTAGGGGCCCTAGGACAGAGCCTTGAGGGACTCCAACAGAGAGAGGGCGGGATGAGGAGGTAGTGTGGGAGTGGGAGATTTAATAATCTTTAATAAAATATTGAAATGTTAATTTATCGTACTTATTTGCCTCTTTATCCCTCCATTTTACAGAGGTGGGAGTTTGTTAAAACACCATTATGTGACTTATTATCTATTACTTTTAGGACCTTTGTGCTATACCTTTTATAATTAGTATATTTGTTTGGCAGTACTGATGAGTGTCTGCATTATGTGGAGATGTGGAACCCTATGTATACATTCATATTTATGGAAAAATCTGCTATCATTTAAAAGTGTGACCTCTATACCTTCTCCATTTTGGCATACTATGCTTTATAATATAATGCTGCATATGAATATATGTACTCAATGAATTACCCTATATAGTTGTGTATAAGTCAACCCGAGTATATGCTGAGGCAACTAATTTTGCCTCGAAAAACTGGGAAAACTCATGTAGTATAAGCCAGGTATGCATTGTCCCCTAATCCTTATTCTGGTATGCATGGTTACTGATCCCCATCCTTGTATGCATGGCTCCTTGTCCCTATCCTTGTCTGCATGGCTCTTTATTCCCATCCTTGTCTGCATGGCTCCTAATTCCCATATTTGTCTGCATGGCTTCTTATCCCCATCCTGGTATACATGGCTCCTTATTCCCATCCTTGTCTCCATGGTTCCTCATCCCCATCCTTGCATGTATGGGCCCCATGAGAAAATCATAAAAAAAAATCCTACTTACCTTCCTTGCGCGCCCTCCCAGCATCTTGTTCCTGTGCAAGCAGCTCCTGCGGCTGAGCGATCATGTGACCCCACTAATTAAGGGAATGAATATTCACCTCTCTCTACGCCTATGGGAGTGGAGAGATGTGAATATTCATTACCTTAATGAATAGGCACCCATAGTAGCCCAGCAACTGCTTTGAAGACAGCGACTGCTCAGGACACTGTGCAGGCGCTATAAGATAAATGAATGTTCACTGCAAATACAGTGAATATTCATTTCTTTTTAGAAGCAGGCACAGGCTTTAGCTGCAGCTTCCGGCTCCTGCCTCCTGTCACCCGCTGCTCCGCCGCTCCCCCAACCCCACAATGACAATGGGATAATGACTCGTGTATAGGCTGAGGGGTGCATTTTCAGCACAAAAAAAGTGCTGAAAAACTCTGCTTATACACACGTATATACGGTACTTTTGACTGTCTTGGGGCAGATTGTAATATTTCATAATATTTACCTGATTATTTCTAAGCATGACTTCTCCTTTTTCTTTATTTTGCATTTGTTGATTGTTTCAATAAAAATTGTGTTTTGTATTGTACTCTTGTCTATTGGAGTAATTTTTGTAGGATTTGTTGTTAGTTCATACTCCCTGTTACATATATGACTATATGTTGGTTTCCTAGCATGTCATCTATGTAACGTCCATACAAATGAATGTGGGCTGCATAGTGATTACCTGTAGATAAGATATATATGTATATATATATATGTATATATATATACATATATATATATATATGTATATATATATATATATATATATATATATATATATATATATATATATATGCTCCCATAGTAAAGGGTGCTCTAAAAGGGAGATTCCAAGATTCAAATAGGTTCTGATGATTTATTTTCTTTTCCTTTTGTTTTTTACAGTTGCTGTTTCTGACCTGACTTCAGATCTCATGCACAGAATTTACAGCATCTTAGGGATATATGAGGCTGTTACTTTGGGTCTTGGGACTCGCTGTTGGACTGGGAAGGCCAGACCTAATACGAATGGAAAAAAAACAGCCATGTGAACTTTATAGGAAAATATCCTGCTTTCCTTTAGGCTGTTTATAAAGCAATCTGTCACCAAGTTTTGCTGCCCAATCTTAGAGCTGCATGAAGTAGGGACAGAGGCCATGATTTGGAATGTTCAGTCTCTTACAGGGGTTTGATCTGTAGTTTTGACAAAACACTTTTATTTGCTGCAGCTCTGCTACTCCTCTCCATGATAAGCTCCTGCTATTTAGTCCTTGATATTCATCAGCTCTGGCTTAACCTGACTGGCAGCTTTTAATATTGCAGGCAGAAATCTGCCAATCACTGCTGTGGAAGGGGTGAAAAAGCGCTCATCACTGAGAGGACTAGCAGAGCTGCAGCAGATGAAACAGTGATTTTGACAAAAAAACAAATATTTTATAGAGATTTTAGAGTGGAAAGTATAATAATCATGTCAGATTTCACTTAACCTAGATAGATGCTTGAATTCAGTTATTGGACTAACCTGGGGGACTGTTACCCAGTATTATTCTATGAGAGGTTCCATCTTATCGCAATTAAATAGTCGGAATACATACATAGCTAAAAACTATAAAGTGTAATCTGGCAGCATCAATATCAAGACAACCTGGACCTGATTTTGATATAAAGTCTAAAATTACATTGCTAGAAAAAAATAATTTATTACATAAAGGAAACAATTTATTATACAGGATATACATGATTTTTACATCAAATCTGAGAATCCTTCATATCAGCAAATCAATGATATCAACAATATGACATGTTCATAAAACCTTTCTGCCTTGAAGAAAGAGATAGAAGATAAAACGCTGGAAAGGTAAGCCACATTCATCACCAGAAATCTAGGTGGAAATTTTATCACTGCTGGAATTTATCTTCTAAAATATTCAAGAAATTAACATATTATAAATAGATATTGATAAAATTAATGGCACTCGGCAGCAAACTCTGTTGGTTATAAGTGGTATTGCAGCCCAAATTTGCAATGTTTATTCATTTTAGCTTAGTGACTCATTTAGATATATTATTATTATTATTATTATTAATTTATATAGCGCCATTAATTCCATGGTGCTGTACATGAGAAGGGGTTACATACAAAGTTATAGATATCGTTTACAGTAAACAAATTTACAATGACAGACTGGTACAGAGGGGAGAGGACCCCGTCCTTGCGGACTTACATTCTATGGGATAATGGAGAAGAGACAGAAGGTCGGGGGTGCAGCAGTTCTGGTGGTGGTGAGGCAGCAGCTCTGGTGGTGGTGAGGCGGCAGAATAGTTATTGCAGGCTGTAGGCTTTCCTGAAGAGATTGGTTTCAGGTTCCTTCAGAAGGATCCGAGGGTAGTGGATAATCGGACGTGTTGAGGTGTGGAATTCCAGAGGATGGGGGATATTTGGGATAAAAATCTTGGAGACGGTTGTGTGAGGAACGAATGAGAGTGGAGGATAGTAGGAGGTCTTGGGAGGATCGTAGATTACTTGAGGGAAGATATTGGGAGATTAGTTCTGAGATATAGGGAGCGGACAGGTTGTGGATGGCTTTGTAGGTCAGTGTTAGTAGTTTGAACTTGATTCATTGTGGAATTGGGAGCCAGTGGAGCGATTTGCAGAGGGGAGAAACAGGGGAGTAGCGAGGAGAGAGGTGGATTAGTCGGGCAGCAGAGTTGAGGACAGACTGGAGTGGTGCAAGAGAGTTGGCAGGAGATGATGAGGGCATGCACAGGAATTTTAGTAGATTAAATTAGTAAAGTTAGTAAAATTAGTAGATTAAAGAAGCATTCCCAAAATTTTTTTTCCCACTCCTCTATAAATATGTATGTAATGAATGTGTCCAAAAAAGGTGCACAGCACTCCCTTTCTATAATCAATATTATAACTTTAGTCAAACACATTTATATAAATAGCAAACAAAAACAGTAATGATACAGTCAGAAAAAGGCAGTATAAAGTTACCTGTGCATAGAAGCAAAATTTAGAACAGTAATTATATGGTCATATTAAACATGGGTGTAGGTTAACAGTATACAGCAATGTACAGAGGTACATAGATACACGTATAAATGTACCAAAACGCGCGTTGGGGCACGACACATGCATGCAGGGGTTTGTATTTTCTATTATATATGTTGCTTCTATACACAGGCCAGTCTTCAATATTAGTACCTCCCTTGTATAATGTTGCTTTGTTTCTGTCTGCATCTCCCCTGTTTTTATTTCATTTTAATAGAAATGTTTGAAAAAAAAAGTGATAATACAAATGGATTGCTGTGTACCTGTGTGAATACACATGAGATATTTTGTTCCCCTGTGGAGATTGAAAAGTTTAAATTATTTTTTAAAAAAAAGTTCAAAAAATAAAAGAAAAATTAAAAAGAAAACAAAAGTTTGAATCCCATCCCATTTCCTACAAAAAAAAAATTAAACATTTTTAAAATAAATCCATTTGGTATCACCCAACTGTGCAAAATTCCAAGCTAAGAAAAATATAATCATTAGTTAACTTACAAAAAAATTATTTAGCCAGAATTGTGTGTTGTATTTTTTGTTGTTGTTGACACACACAAAAGGTCCATTGATGGAGAAATAATAAACTTATGGATCTCGAAATATGGACAACACAAACAATTTTTTTCACAAAGTTTTGAGTTTTTTTCATCACTAAATTATAATATAAAAAACTGTAGAATTTTTGTGTCACAGTACTTATAGTACCTTGAAAGATCATATAATCAGGTTATTTTCACATTAATTTCATCATATAATAAATGTTGTTAAAACAAAGAGTGTGGAGTGTGAGAGGCTATGAAATATGTGAATAGATAGACCAGTAACAAAATGTTCAATTTCCCTACAGTGTCACCACAGGAAATATGAAGCATTACACTTTTCTCATAGACATCAATGTACTGTCCATGTTACCTGTGAGTCCTCCAAACTGTGGGGGGGACACTGTTAAGAGTCGACCAAACTGTTTTGTAAATTTTTTCTACCATTAATTGAAAATCTGCTGCTTCTCAAGAAAACCAATAGCATCCATCTCCCATTATATATGTGAATGTACCCCTATTATTTTCAATGCATTAATCTGCTAAAAATGAAGGCGCTGTAATCTTGGTTTCCATTAGTGCTAGTTTATTTTCAGTAATATTTGGGAATTTGCTTTTCTCAGGGCTTCCCAGCAAGTTTCCTGGGGGCTAGAATATTTCTTATAGACTTCACCGATGATGCTTTTTTTGTTGGCTGTGGCTTCTTCTTCTTCTGCTTTCTTTGGGTTTTCTTCCCTGCATGTTTTTTAGATTTGGTCACAGTCTTCTTGTCTTTCTTTTTCCTTCTGTTTTTTGCTCCTGTTTTAGGTGATTGGCTTTGAGTTTGCTTGTCCAGTGCAATAATAGCTTCTTTAACCCAAGTCTCATTGGGATCAGCACATATATCTGTACCATTTTTAGTAGAAAACCTTAAAAGAAAAGACATTTGTATAAACAGTAGGATTAGTATTAGATAGTGGATGACCAAGCATAAGTAATACTAGTCAACTTTTCATTGCCAGATGTTTTTACTGGATTTAAAGGAAATCTCATGATACAGGATATACAATATTTCAAAGTAAAAAGAATTTCTTAGAACCCTTTCTTTATTTTCTGTGCCAATCTACCCCAATCAGGACTGGCAAGTGCAGAAATTACATGCAGTGGGTGCGGAAAGTATTCAGACCACTTTAAATTTTTCACTCTTTGTTTCATTGCAGCCATTTGGTAAATTCAAAAAAGTTCATTTTTTTCTCATTAATGTACACTCTGCACCCCATCTTGACTGAAAAAAACAGAAATGTAGAAATTTTTGCAAATTTATTAAAAATATAAAAACAGAAATATCACATGGTCATAAGTATTCAGATCCTTTGCTCAGTATTGAGTAGAAGCTCCCTTTTGAGCTAGTACAGAAATGAGTCTTCTTGGGAATGATGCAGCAAGTTTTTCACACCTGGATTTGGGGATCCTCTGCCATTCTTCCTTGCAGATCCTCTCCAGTTCTGTCAGGTTGGATGGTGAACGTTGGTGGACAGCCATTTTCAGGTCTTTCCAGAGATGCTCAATTGGGTTTAGGTCAGGGCTATGGCTGGGCCACTCAAGAATGGTCACAGAGTGGTTCTGAAGCCACTCCTTTGTTATTTTAGCTGTGTGCTTAGGGTCATTGTCTTGTTGGAAGGTGAACTTTCGGCCAAGTCTGAGGCCCAGAGCACTCTGGAAGAGATTTTCATCCAGGATATTTCTGTACTTGGCCGCATTCATGTTTACTTCAGTTGCAACCAGTCGTCCTGTCTCTGCAGCTGAAAAACACCCCTATAGCATGATGCTGCCACCACCATGTTTCACTGTTGGGATTGTATTGGGCAGGTGATGAGCAGTGCCTGGTTTTCTCCAAACATACCGCTTAGAATTATCATCAAAAAGTTCTATCTTAGTCTCATCAGACCAAATAATCTTATTTCTCATAGTCTGGGAGTCTTTCATGTGTTTTTTAGCAAACTCTATGCGGGCTTTCATATGTCTGGCACTGAGAAGAGGCTTCCATCAGGCCACTCTGCCATTATGGCCTGACTGGTGGAGGGCTGCAGTGATAGTTGACTTTGTGGAACTTTCTCCCATCTCCCTTCTGCATCTGTGGAGCTCAGCCATAGTGATCTTGGGGTTATTCTTTACCTCTTTCACCAAGGCTCTTCTCCCACGATTTCTCAGTTTGGCTGGACGGCCAGGTCTAGGAAGACTTCTGGTGGTCACAAACTTCTTCCATTTAAGGATGATGCAGGCCTCTGTGCTCTTATGAACCTTGAGTACTGCAGAAAGTCTTTTGTAATTTTGGCCAGATCTGTGCCTTGCCAAAATTCTGTCTCTGAGCTTCATGGCCAGTACCTTTGACCTCATGATTCTCATTTGGTCTGACATGCACTGTGAGCTGTTAGGTCTTATATAGACAGGTGTGCGTGCGCCTTTACAAATCAAGTCCTATCAGTTTAATTAAACACAGCTGGACTCCAATGAAGGAGTAGAACCATTTCAAGGAGGATCGCAAGGAAATGGACAGCATGTGACTTAAATATGAGTGTCTGATCAAAGGGTCTGAATACTTATGACCATGTGATATTTCAGTTTTTCGTTTTAACAAGTTTGCAAAAATTTCTACATTTCTGGTTTTTTTTCAGTCAAGATGGGGTGCAGATTGTACATTAATGAGAAAAAAAATGAACTTTTTTGAATTTACCATTTGGCTGCAATGAAACAAAGAGTGAAAAATTTAAAGGGGTCTGAATACTTTCTGTACCCAGTGAACTTGCCAAATCTCCTTAATCATTACTCAGGCTTTTAGAAAAAAGGGGAGACACATGAACACACTATAAATAGCCACAGATATTAAAGTGAATAACCAGGTTTTTAAAATGACTCTATCCTCAGAGTTGTTCATCAATGTTATATCAGTAAAGTTCGGGGTCCATACCGAACACCTACTATTCTGGCACAGATCCCAAACATGGATTTCTCCAGGAAGTCTGTCTTAAAAATACACAGTAGTCCCTTCAGCCGACACCACTGGCCGAAGGTAAACTTTTTACCACTGGTCACAACTGCTGGCTTTGTCATTTGACAGTGTGGGAACCGCAGCTCTGTGACCGGCAGTAAAGATCTTACCGCGGATCAGAGGCAGTATTTGTCGCACTGTTATGTAGATGCTAGTGTGGCAAACAATGGATATTCGGACCCCTTCATTCATGTGAATGGGGTCCGGATTTGGGTACTGTTCTAGTACCTGAACCAAACTTTTTTTTTTAACAGTTCGGCCAAACCCGCCAGACCCGAAACCAAGGGGTTCGTCCATCACTAATGAAAGTATCATTTTATTCAGCTTCCTATGATCTATATGCCCACATAGATAACTTAGGAGGGTTGATCCTACTGACAGATTCCCTTTAAATCAGTGGTTTACAACCTGCAGCCCATGGACCACATGTGGCCCACCAGGACATTTTTTGCAGCTCCCAACTTTCTGCATATTGTAGTTTCAATTTTCAAAGTGTAGCACACTATTCAGGAGCAGGGATGAGCAACTATCAATAGAGAACTTTGTATCCATATCTGGCTCCCCTATACTTCAAGAGACTGAGGTTCCATGACTCTTGTTTAGCACTACAGAAAGGCATATTTGAGCTATGCCGGTAGCTCTCACTATTCTATTTCAAGAGAATTGTGAAATGCAGCCAGATACTACAGCACTCATAGTCTTCATTAGGGAGAATAATATGTGTGCAGGGTTTCCTCCTCTGTAGAGTACTGATTGTGGGAAAAGATCACCTTCATTCTGCAGATATGTGGGAGTCCTTGTAGGGACTGGCATATCTTAGACATTTGTGGCATATACTTTTGATATGTCAGAAACCTCATTAAGTTTTATTGCTGTCCCCGGAAGTCAATCAAAGCAATATTGTAGTCCGTGGACTATAAAAGGTTGTGCACTCATATTTTAACCAATATTGGCCTGAGAATTGTGCCCCAAATACTTACAGAATTGCATCAATAGGGATAGCTTTTATTGTGTAACTTGTTAGAATTTTAATATCAACTTTTCTTGTTTGCACTTGTGAGCAATTATGCAGATCTTCAGAATTGATTTCCAGTCCTAAAAAGAAAATGATTTGAAATTTTAGGAAAGGATCACTATCGAACATTATAATTATAGGCAAATATTAAGAATATACTGTCCTGCTTGTGTCCTTGAAGAATAACAATACAGTATATCTGGAGATTATTGGATTTTTATCTGGCATTTTTACCAGTTTTCACTTCTGAATGCTCAATCCTTAAAGTACAATCCACTCTGAGCTGGTGGGATTAGAGAAGCTGTTGTCATCTCTCTCATACACACTACAGCACAAACAGAGGGATTCTTGCTTTTCATTATTTTTTAGCTTATGGAAACAAGTTACAGCACAATGGATACAGCAAAGCTGAGCTGTCTAGATGTGATTCAGCTTTGGGGTGAGGTAAAGGACTTGTTTGAAAGTTTACCACACTGTTTCTATTTCTCCCTCTGCCTGTTTCCACTACATGCTCCTCATTCTTCCACAGAGTATAATGGGCTGTGTCAAATGACACCTGTAGTCCATACTGGGGTGGGAGACGAAGAACTGTCTGATAATAGGCTTACACTGAAGCTCCAGAACCAGAGACTAGGAGAAACTATATGAAGATGGGTAAGGAACTGACTGAAAGGCAGAAAACAAAGAGTTCTCTAAATGCAATAAAGTCAGAAGTGAGGTAGCGCAGGGATCTGTGCTAGGACTAATTTTTTTTAATTTCTTTATTAATTACCTTCTGTATGGGATCAAGATAAGTGTCAGTCTTTGTTGATGCAACCAAACTACAGTATGTAGGACAATAAAATTGACCTTGAAAGTACAATATTGCAAAACGATCTGGATAAGATGACTGAATGGGCAAACACTTGGCAAATAAGGTTTAATGTGGATATATTTAGGGTAAAGCATATAGGATGGAGTAATCCTATTGCTGCTATACATTAAATGGGAGTGTACTCAAGACTACAGATCAGGAGAAGTACTTGGGTATTCTGGTTACAAGTAGGCTGAGTAGCAGAACCCAATGTCAAGCAGCAGCAAAAAAAGCAAACAAGATTTTAGAGTGTATAAAAAGAGAGATAAAATTCCTTGTTTCCAATGTATTATTACCCCATTTATAAATCACTTGTGAGGCCACATCTAGAATATGGGATCCAGTTTTGGGCTTCAGATTTTAAAAAGGATATTCCGAAGTTAGAGTCAGTTCAAAGGCGGGCAACTAGATTATTACAAGGGATGGAGGCCGCTCATATGATGAGAGGTTGGAAAAGTTGTGCTTGTTTAGAGGAGATCTCATTTATACAATATACATAAATGTGTATTAAATACAGAGGACTGGCAGATGACTTATTCTTTACTATACTAAGGACCAGGAGGCACTCATTACAAGTAGAAGAAAGCCGATTACTGCAGCTAAACAGGAAAGGGTTCTTTACAGTTAGAGCAGTCAGACTGTAGAACGCTCGACCACAAGAGCTAGTAATGGCAGACACTATAACAGCTTTTAAAAAAGGGCTGGACGATTTCCTCAGTACACATAGCATTGCGGGTTATAGTTAAATTAGTGACAAAATGTACAATTAATGGAGAAAGGTTAAACTTGCTGGACTTTTTCAACCTATATAACTATGTAACTGGGGAAGGAAGCTTACTTCTCTGATAAAATAAATTACAAAGTTTCTTACAAATGTCTGCACTACTGAATTTGCACATTTTGATGAAAGTACAGTTTTCTTTTAGTAGTATTGCACTGATTGTCAAATGATTAAAATAGAAGTATTGTACATACAACCCAGTACACATCCAAAGCCATTGAGTCAATCCTATAAATACTGTACATGCAATTTATGATCTATAAACATGATGGAAGGTGGATATAGCCTTTAAAGGGTTTTTAACATTATAGATGATAAAAATGAGACTGTCTGCTTACACCTCTACCAATTTGAAGAATGAAAGGTCCAAAGTCGCTTGTGTGTATGACAAAGTAGTGAGCATGGGCGACCATAACTCCTACATACAGTGAATACTGTGGTAATCTCACTACTAATCCATTTACACATGAGATTTTGGACACCCTGACTTGGGATTGTTGGGGTCGGATTCCCTGCGATCATATATTAATCACTTATCCAGTGGATGAGACAACAACATTACCCTGGGGAATCAATCTATATGTATAAAAATGAGTGTATGTGTGTGTGTGTGTGTGTGTGTGTGTGTGTGTGTGTGTGTGTGTGTGTGTGTGTATCAAGCTCCACCCATCCACAGCCCCACACACTCCACAAAGCCACACACACTCCACACGCAAAGCCCTGTATAATAAATATCGAATATATATATTTCATAGGCACATCTTCTTGCCCACAACAAGTTACACTGCCTGTGTTCCTGTGTTGCCCATAGCAACCAATCACTAAGCATCTTTCATTTCACCAGAGCTGTTTAAAAGATGAAAGCTGAGCTGTGATTGGTTGCTATAAGCATCAGTTTTCCCACTCCACAACACCTCAGCAGACACTGACTGGGTGAGAGAAATCTAGCATCCCCGGGAACATAAGCTCCCAGCCATTGTCTGTCCCCCAGAAAGGAGCAGAGAGCACATGACAGAAATGAATCACCCCCTCCTCCATTACTGCTGGGCTCTATTGTTACCGGCGTAGAAAACTGCATCATCAGCGGTCGCACACAGAGCCACACTGCCAGGTTACATAACAGCACATCTCCAGGAACTCCCTGCTCAGGACTATGGGATGGAGGATGTGTGATGTGTATATGGGCACAGGACTATAAGATGGAGGATGTGTGATGGGTATATGGGCACAGGACTATAAGATGGAGGATATGTGTGATGGATATATGGGCACAGGACTATGGTATGGAGGGTGTGTGATGGGTATATGGGCACGGGACTATGGGATGGAGGATGTGTGATGGGTATATGGGCACGGCACTATGGGACGGAGGATATGTATGATGGGTATATGGGCACGGGACTATGGCATGGAGGATGTATGATGGGTATATGGGCACTGGACTATGGGATGGAGGATGTTTGATGGTATATGGGCACTGGACTATGGGATGGAGGATATGTATGAAGGGTATAGGGGCACAGAACTATGGGATGGAGGATTTTGTATGATGGTATATGGGCATGGGACTATGGGATGGAGGATGTGTGATGGGTATATGGGCACTGGACTATGGGATACAGTATGTATGATGGGTATATTGGCACTGGACTATGGAATAGAGGATATGTATGATGGGTAGATGGGCACGGGTCTATGGGATGAAGGATATGTATGATGGGTATATTTTTTCACTTCTCCCCATCCCTCCTTTTTTCTTTTTTCGTTATTCCTTTTTCTTGTTTTCTATCTTTTCTTTCCTACATTTATTTATTATTTTCCCATTGTGCATTTATTTTTTACATTTGCTCATTCATTCCTCACCATTTTCATTCTGTTGCGGTACTGCCAGGACCTTCATGTAATCTGACAGGATCTGGTCACATGATCATCACTTCCTTCTGCCATGATAGCGGGCTGGGTGGAACGCACGCCCACACTGCGTTCTAGGTGTCCTCGCTTCCTGCCCTCGCGTCCCCACCTCGTCGCATCTAATAACTGCGGCGATGTGGGTCACATGGGGCGGTGGCACCTGGTAACCTCCAGTGTGTACGTGCATCACGCCACACCCACACCCACCCTTATTGGCCATTCAGTCTTTAAATACCACATCCTCCCTGGATAGCGCCACCCCCTGAAGAAGGCTGATGCCGAAACACGCGTCGGGGTGGAAGCATCCCTGGGACTGTGGTGGACACCAACCTTTTACTTTTTCAGGTATATTGCATTTGTTATATTTACAACAACGTACTGTGGTTGCATATATTTCTTATTACATATATGGATGCACTTTGCACTTTATTTATTTTTATTTTTTCTGCACTACAGCAATATTGTATTATGGGTCCACTTTAGTCCTATTTAGATCTATGCTGTGATCTACTAACAGCACACTACGAAACACACCTATATGACTTATCTATTTTGGGACAGCACTTTGCACTTTTTATCATTAATTTTTTCCAATACAACTGCTCATTATTGTGCACATTTTGTATATAGGTCTATATTGGGATTTGTCTTACTTTAGTTAATTGCACAGGTGCACTTTAGTGCCATCTCATATTACTGTTGCTGCTATTATTGTTCTTCTGTTCCCATGTGATGCGTCCTTTTTCTTGTGCCCCTGAACATTTGTTTCCACCCCTACCTTATTTTGTTTTGTCTATTTTTGAATGATCTATAAATTATTTTATATTCATTGGGTTGGTAAGTCGGGT
This sequence comes from Oophaga sylvatica, assembly GCA_033576555.1. Classification (NCBI taxonomy): domain Eukaryota; kingdom Metazoa; phylum Chordata; class Amphibia; order Anura; family Dendrobatidae; genus Oophaga; species Oophaga sylvatica. Next base: position 57,982,017 of record JARQOD010000005.1, read on the forward strand.
CCTTTTTCTCTCTGTTTATGATGGGTATATGGGCATGGGACTCTGGGATGGAGAATGTGTGATGGGTATATGGGCATGGGACTATGGGATGGAGAATGTGTGATGGGTATATGGGCCCAGGACTATGGGATGGAGGATAATCATTAAAATTTGTTAGTTACTATGCCGGGGCAATGCCGGGCTCTTCAGCTAGTAATAAAATATAGCAGAAAGTGTTTTTCCTCTTGCAATTTCCTTTGCAGACTTCATTTCGGCACTCTCTTTGTCACAAGTTCACACTTTGTGTAGACTCACCAGTCATGTGCTTAACTCACAGGTTGTTCTCAACCACGAGTGACAATTTCCATGTGTAAGAGTAGAGCGTGGCGACATTCATAAACGTATGACTGTACCATTCATTTCAGTACAGCTTTTTGAATATGATGGGCTGAGCTGACAGCTAGTCCTGAAGCCCACTTGTGTGTCATTTTATAGTTGTGGTGGGCTGTATATTTTCCATGCTTAAAAGCCTGAAGAGTTTAGGGATGACAATGCTGCCAGCCCACAGAGGAGTGACTAGGCTGAACGTATTATGCTTCTCGTTTACTATGTTCCTCTTTGAGTCCAGTAACTTCGGGCTTATTTTTCGCTCTCTAAGTTACAGAACGCAAAAGTGACCTGCAGAGGCAAAGATGTAGCAGGCACAACCGTGACCCCGTTGCATAAAGTGGCCCAAATTACCTTTTATTTCATAAGAACACATCAGTGTTATAAAAGGTACATGGGACCGTATTACACATTTTGCATAGGGCCCAGGAGCTTGAGGTTATGCTCTGAAGACTCAACTCCTTTAAAACTGTAAATGATTTAATCCCTTTTCAATGTGGCCAATGTCTGTCTTTTCTTTTTTGACTTTTCCTCCCCTTCTTCCCAGAGCAATCTGTTCACAATGTTTACCGACTGAGTGAACTATTTTTACATTTTGATATATTGGACTTTTCTGAACATGTTTTTTTCTTATCTTTATTTTTAAAAGGGGAAAAGAGAGATGATTCAAACTTTTATGTTTTTATGTTTTTCATTTTATGTTTTTTAAAACTATTTTTTTCTTTTCACTGTATTTATTAGTCCCCTTACAGGACTTGAACCTGTGATTGTCTGAGGCTTTCTTTCAAAGGAGCTCCATAGTGACAGGCACAGAGGTCTTCAACAGAACCCCATCTGTCATAGCAACCCAGTGGATCCCCATGGTCATATCATGGTTGCACCAATGGGCGCTTAGAATTGTGTGTCTCCATGCTGCCACACTGTTAACGCTGCTGTCATAGACTGACAGAGGCATTTCAAAGATTAGCAATCACGGGTCGCACTCTGCACCACCCACGGCTGTTAGAGGCAGGTCATGGCTGTAACACAAAGAATGGAACGAGTTTATAATGTTGAAATAGTGGTCAGATCAAAAGAAACCCCTGCTAATCAGTCAGTGACAACCCCTTTAAACTGTCTGTCGTATCAAAGTGGCAACTGAACTAGTAAGGCAAGTTGCCTGCAAGCAGGTTGAAATTAACTGTTCCAGTTAACCATCTCACAACAGATGTGTGATTTCATCTACCCCACCTGGTCTTATGATGAGAGATATACAGTAGCTCATTTTACTGTCTGTTCATTTTTATCATTCCATTCTTTGCATGCTGTGTTTCAATGGATAGTGCTTAGTCTGGCCTAGCTGTAGTTGACCACTTAAAGCATAAAGTCCTAGATGTATTGATGACTTAAGTGTGACAAGATGGAGAGTGTCTGGCCTAAATTATTTAGGGAATAGTTGTGACGACACAGCATTTCTTCCTAATTATGCCAGACGTAAACTGAGTAGGCCCAGAATCATAAACTGTTGTCTGAAGTATTGACTCATCTTGTAGGATGAATATTTACCTCTAATATATTATCTCCTGCAGTTTACCTTCTGGTATCTTTGCAAAACAGTAGGCATGGTCACTGAACAATAAAGTGTGCTGATATGTTGATTACTTACATTGGTTATGCCAGACAGTTTCTTGCCATTCCCGGAGGAGGAAAAACTATGCAAATAGATTACATAAGTGAACAATGCAGGTTGGCTTCATTCACATCTCTCTCTAATCTCTGGATGCTGGCTGAAGGCCAGTTGAGAACTATATAAAGAGACTGTTTCTTCTGGTCAGTGTGACTTTTTAGGATCTCAGTTTAGGGTACTACGGACCCAGCTGGAAGGACACAGGACTGCTTCATTGACCATCAATGAAACCCCAGAGACATCTTAAAGAATCCAGGTTGGGACAATCGGGTCACCTGGCCACATACCTCACTGCTCTCGGTTAGCTTTCTAAGCTTGTCGTTACCACCTCGCTGTGTGGGCCCGCCAAAAGCGGGGAGCCACTGGTGGGGGTATTTGGCATTGGACACAGCTCTAATCCTGGCAAGTCAGTGGAAGGGTGTAATCTGTAATTTGCACCATCTTGGGTATTTGCTGGGACTGTTCTGTATGCTATTGTGTGTTGTGGTTCAATAAATTATTGCCACACTGTTTAACCCTCACCCTGTGTTGTCTGAGTAGTGATATGCCCATGAGGAGAGAGAGCGGGCATTCAGTGGTATGAGCCCTGGTCCATGCAGAATTTCTAAAGACAGCCAGGCCAGCAGACGAGAGCACCCACTGACTCCCGTGTGTCCACTATGGTTTCTCACCACTCAGGTCAGTTGCAGAGGGCATGTGGAGTGAGTAAGATCTATGCTAACTGACATAACTCATGACTTGTAAATGAATAGAGAACACATTTGAATACTGTGTGTCTTACAGGTTACAGAGGGGTGATTTCTTCTGTGACTTCACTGGGCGATGGAAGTGTTGCAAGCTTAAAAGGAAGGAAGGAGTATTTACGTTTTAGTAGAGAGTTGTCCATATGGTAATACAAAGCTGGGAAAAGTTTAGAGCCCACGGTGATGTCTCAATGGCGGAGAGATGGAGCCACACGAAAGAGCAAGGAGAGTCTTATCATTAGGGCTCATTCAAATGCCAGTTTGTCTTAGCTTGCATTTGTTCCCAAGATAGGTCATGTGGTAGTTCATATGCCTGATTTTTTTCCTAGTTCTGAGTGTTCCACACAGAAACGTTTAGAATTGTCCAATATTGTTCTAAGTGTTGGATCAAACTCACCAATGCAAGTCTATTGATTTGTGAATAAAATTCAACAGCACTCAGATGCCATCTGTTTGCTGTCCATATTTTATGGACTGTTTGATAGTAGAAGCTTGAGAAAATGCCATCAGTTGGTTTTTTTTCATCCGGAAAACAGATAAAAGTCTAATCAAACTCTGATAGTAAAAGCTGACACACTGACCAAACTCTGAGGACACTCTAATCAAAAACACTGATGAAAGTCAGACCTTAGGGAGACAGGATTGTCTGGTTACCAGGACAGTGGTGGGTATCGACCCCCTCAAGAATCGGATGAGTGAAAGGCTAGGCGAGGAGAGTAGCAGCCCAGAAGGGACTATACAGTGAGTGAAGAGTAACCTTCTGTAGTGATGAGTGCGTGTACAAATACCTTCTAAAGAATGAGAGCGTGAGACAGAGGATGCACAGGAGAAACAGATCTAGAAGACTGAACAGTCACTAGAGTCTATGCAATTCCTGTTGCGGTGAAGTGACCAGAAGAGGTCAATGTGGAAGTGTAAATTAGTTGTTGCTGGAACATTTTAATGAAACTATGTCTCATGTCATGAACCATCGTAAAGTTAGTATTGTTTAAAAAGAATGTCCATGCATGTCCATGCTTTTGTGCCACCTCAAGCAGGGTCTGTATCAAGGTCTGTTCCTGGTTTAACCCGATATTGGCTCCACTCTGCTTTTTCAAGGGCTGCATGCTCAGATTCTGACTGCATTGGGTCAAACATGAAGCCAATTCAAAAGCTAAAGAAAGCTACATGTGTTACTGGACAGTGCTTTCTTGCCATGTTTTAGAGATCACCAGTAGTTATAGCAATTTGATCCTCAATCAATAGGACATCAAAGCTGTATAATATACAATATGTCATTAATATTGTGCTTTGGTTAAACTCTCGTTTGATTTAGCAAGTCAGTGAATCCTTCCTCACTTCCTTTTTTATGGTATCCACAAACCATCTGCTGTTTGTTAAACTTTGCTTGACTAAGAAACTAATTGCGGTAAATAAGGAACGAATGAGAGTATCTATGATAGCCCCACAGAAGAGTCTGGTTAAGTCAGACAACTCTATATAGAGGCAGTTCCTCCTCATGTCATAATATGGAAAGTAAATCAGTTTCTTGTGACACAGTACACTGGGATTTCAATTTAAGCCATGTGACATGTCAGTGTCACTTGTCTACAAATATTTTCTTCTCCCTTGACAACGTTCTTCCTGATATCCAGACGTAGAATGTGTCAGATGAATGAAGTAGAATAGAGTGAGGAAAACTGCTATTCATAGACATTGCTTTACCTTAAGGTCACTTTTATGTATTAGAACATATTTTAATATTGCAATAACGAGGAAGGGGATGCAACTTCCACAATGCTTCCCTCTCAATGTTTTCACAGTTACTGCGACTCATTCATTTGGTGGTGTGCAATATATAGAGCTGAGCTGTAATACTTTATGGACTATAAAACATGGTATTTGTTGCAGATCTGAAAACCACATGTGATGAGAAAATTGAACCTTGAATTTACCAGCTCCCAAAAAATTTGATTCATATAGTATTGATTTATGGGGATTTAATTTACAGCAAATCATAGGAGTTCCAAAGCCTCCAATTGCCTTGAAAAGATTTTGGTCTCCAAGAACTTTATCCAACTCATTTCAAGCTCTTTAATGCAAACAAAGCTTTAGTAATGTCAAAGTGACATGTCAAACCATATAAAATGATAATTTAATAAATGATTTGAGATACTAGAGCCACAAAAACTCCACTTTCTGGGAAAAGCTTGATAGAAAGCACCTGGATAGCCAAAGCTAAGGGTAGATGCAATAACAAAAACTCATAAAAAGGATGACATATATAGATCACTAAGTTAGTGTATGAAGAGTGACCCCATACTTTACCCTTAAGAAGTGAAGCAATTCCCCTGTAAATAGAGGACCACACAACCATAACCTAACATACCCTTCTTGCGCACTTCATACATCAGTTATCGTAAGTACAGATGCATTTATCCGGTGGCAATAGAAACTGTGGAGCAAAATGCAGCTACACTATTCATATGGTTGGATTTCAACCTGACGAATGTTGCATGAAATTATTGTAGCTACCGTATATCTTTACTGTATGACTATTATATATTACAGATGAGATTACCCATTAGCTGGATTTTGGGTAACGGTTTCCCATTAGTGGTGGCAGCAGACAGACATTTTATTTATATTTCAAAGTATTTAGTGAATCATTATACAATGAAAAGTAGAAAAACAAATGAAATGAGGACATATGACCACAAGGCTCCTTCTAAGCTCTTGCAATAGTACGGTAATCCTGGCAGCAAGGAACATATGAGATTACTTTCTGTGTTTGTTTTAGGATATCAGTGCAGTTCTATTCAGTAATACCACCCAGAGAGATCAGGTAAGGGACACATGGGTGACCGTCTGCATATGGTAATAAAAACGAATCCAAAAGTCCTGTACCCTATGGCATGGCCACAAAGATATGTAATAGCGAACCCTCAACTCCACAATCCCAAAAACAAAAGAGAGAGGAACCTGGGAAAATCTGTGTCAACTTCAAAAAGGGTCATTATGATATATGTGCTCAAAAATGGATTTTGCATTTAGGTCTCAATACTTTTGTCGATTAAGCCCCCCAAAAATAATGGATTTGTTGAAGCTAAAAACGACAGTCATAAGATAATGATTTTAAAGCATTGAAATGATGTGACCTGAATGTCTGATCTGGAATCATATTGGAAGAATGCAGTTCCCTGACCCCTATTCTACAAGCCAATGTGGCTATTATACTATATCCAGAAAAAAGACTAAATACAGAGTTGTAAATCCAAAGGACTAGGCAAGCCATATTGATATGAGATAGAAAATGAATTTGCAATCTAAACATGAGGGTGTGAGTGTTTAACGTTTTGGTAATTAATTCTGACCTTCATCAGTTACACAGATGGCTTATTCAGAGAGAAGTGGATCAAGCTGTGATAAAGTGCCACGGGAGAAGCACAGGATATCTGCAGTGGTGAGAGCGCTAATGATACTGTAGTAATAATGTTCACACTCTCACTACTTTGTGTATCCCGCGCTTTTACCGAAGCGCTACATGAGCCATCTGTGATACCAGATGAAGGTCAGAGATATTGAACAGAAACATTGTACACTCACACGCTCACTTTTGGATTGAAAATACTTTTTCTAATATCTAATATCTATGTGAGTGCCTCGTTCTTTACATTTAGAGTATGCAAAAGCTGGGCCTCTTCTAGCCCACTTCTAGCATACTAACCCATCCGGAGTGCCGTGGTCTAAACTAAATAGAGAATTGGGCAATTGGGCATACATGTGGATTGTTTATTAGAGATGAGCGAGCATTAAAATGCTCAGATGCTCATTACTCGAACCAAGCAGTTTCTAATGCTCGCATGCTCGCTTTGAGTATCGAGTATAATGTGAGTCAATATGAAATCCGAGCATTTTTCTGGCAGACCCTACAAGGACTTCAGGGGGAGGAAGTGAAAATGTTGAAGCGGATAGAAAAAGTGCTGAATGGAAGGAAAACAGCATGGAGAAGACCGCTGGATACATATTTGACTCCCAAATCGCTGTCGAGAACAATGGTGTTACACTTTTACTCCACTTTAAGGACTGAGAATAAAACTTTCAAAATCTACAAGAATTTGGAATTCACAGGAGAAATAATGATAAGAAACCTTTTTTCCTGTATATTGACTTGTATATAAGGCAAAATTTAAAAAGGATTTAAAAAATAATAATTTAAGTAAACCAAAATTTAACTATTTATAAAAAAAGGAAATGTTAGTGTAATTTATGAAGGAAGAAAGAAGTGCCAAAAATTAGGGAATCATAGGGACTCAGACACACCCTGTATTAGAGAAAAAGGATGGCCTCATACACATTCTATTCAAATTGTAATCTAGTGGTACGTCTAAACTCATAAAGGCTATGCACTAAGTGCAAATCCAGTGAAAAATTATAAGTAGGGTCATCCGTACACCCTTGAAGGCACCAACTGGAGAGCCTTGTAAAAAAATTAGGAAAGTGTAGTATGGGAGCAGCCAGACTTGGCCAATTATATATTGCATGAAAATTTAAACTTATCATAGGGAAAAGTTTAAAGAGTTTAAATAAAATAGAATGTCCACTGCATAATTGATCAGTGTTTAGAACTGCATCGGTATAATTCTATCATGCTGGAAGGGTCGGTACCATCTGGATATGTCAAAACAGGAAAGAGAAAAATAACTTCAGATATGGGAACAGCCTTGTGACTTTTCACGTGAGGATTAATCATGATCACCAATATAACATGAGCTTTAATAAACATAATTTTGTTTGTATCTTCAAAGCACTCACCATGACTTTGTGTCGCCGCCAGAAATACTCCAATGAAAGTAAGAAGAGGAATAAAATGTAACTTCATTTTTCAGCCCGATGGCACAGACAAGAATGAATGGGGGTCCTGAGTCCAAATAGTGAAAAATCTGATCGGCTTTGACTTTTACTTATAGGGCGGTAGAAGGAAGTGGTATTTTCCAGATTTAGGTATGATAAGTTCTTCCTTCCATATGAAGCCCCTCAAAAGTGGAAATTTCTTGTTAGCAGTGGACAAGCACATACAAGGTAACACAAACCTCAAATATACAACTGTGGGTTTTGTAGTGGAAACTTACAAGTTCTCGTCTTTTCATTTCTTCTTTGGTTAAGGTCTTCCTGTGAGAAGTAGAAAGTATGAACATATTTATTTTTAACCACTTAAATAGAAAGTATTGGTTGCACTTAAGCACACATTAACTAGGTACTGTTTCAGAGTTAATATTGTTTCCAACTGAGCATAGTTATGGCAGACATGTTATAATGTATGACACATGGACGGCTACCAAATGGCACAGGAATCCAGATTTCCTAATATTAGACACATGAGGAGCAGAGCCATATATATAGGTCTAAAATGGTAAAAGTACTATTACAGCATCAGTCAAGGGCAGGAAAATATCAGACACAGACTTAAAATGCCCAACACAAACATTTTAGATGTTATCACTATCAAGATCACAGACTGAACATGAGTCAACAGTGTGATGCAGCAGCAAAAAAAGCAAATACAATTCTGGGATGTATTAACAGAAGCATACAGTCTAGATCACGTGAAGTCATTATTGCCCTCTACTCCTCTTTGGTCAGACCTCATCTGGAATACTGTGCCCAGTATTGGGCACCACATTTTAAAAAAGACATCAACAAACTGGAGCAAGTTCAGAGAAGAGAGACCAGAATGGTGTCCGGTCTGCAAACCATGTCCTATGAGGAACGGTTGCAGGATTTGGGAATGTTTAGCTTGCAAAAAAGCAGACTGAGAGGAGACTTAATAGCAGTCTACAAATATCTCAAGGGCTGTCACATTGTAGAAGGATCCTCTTTATTCTCATTTGCACATGGAAAGACTAGAAGCAATGGGATGAAACTGAATGGGAGGAGACACAGATTAGATATTAGAAAAAACTTTTTGACAGTGAGGGTGATCAATGAGTGGAACAGGCTGCCACAAGAGGTGGTGAGTTCTCCTTCAATGGAAGTCTTCAATCAGAGGCTGGACAGACATCTGTCTGAAATGATTTAGTGAATCCTGCTTTGAGCAGGGGGTTGGACCAGATGACCCAGGAGGTCCCTTCCAACTCTACAGTCATGGACAAAAGGTTTGAGAATGACACAAATATTAATTTTTACAAAGTCTACTGCTTCACTTTTTCTAATGGCAATTTGCATATACTCCAGAATGTTATAAAGAGTGATCAGCTTAACAGCAATTACTTGCAAAGTCAATATTTGGCTAGAAAATGAACTTTATCCCCCAAAACACATTTCAACATCATTGCAGCCCTGCCTTAAAAGGACCAGCTAACCTCTTTTCAGTGATTGCTCCATTAACACAGGTGTGGGTGTTGATGAGGACATGGCTGGAGATCAATCTGTCATGATTAAGTAAGAATGACATCACTGGACACTTTAAAAGGAGGCTGGTGCTTGGCATCATTGTTTCTCTTCTGTTAACCATGGTTATCTCTAAAGAAACACGTGCAGTCATCATTGCAATGCACAAAAATGGCCTAACATGGAAGAGTATCGCAGCTAGAAAGATTGCACCTCAGTCAACAATCTATCGCTTCATCAAGAACTTCAAGGAGAGAGGTTCCATTGTTGCCAAAAAGGCTCCAGGGCGCCCAAGAAAGACCAGCAAGCGCCAGGACCGTCTCTTAAAAGTGTTTCGGCAGCGGAATCGGGCTACCAGCAGTGCAGAGCTTGCTCAGGAATGGCAGCAGGCAGGTGTGAGTGCATCTGCACGCACTGAGAGGCAGAGACTCTTGGAGCAAGGCCTGGTCTCAAGGAGGGCAGCAAAGAAGCCACTTCTCTCCAAAAAAAACATCATGGACAGACTGATATTCTGAAAAAGGTACAGGCAGTGGACTGCTGAGGACTGGGGTAAAGTTAATTTCTCTGATGAATCCCCTTTTCGATTGTTTGGGACATCAGGAAAACGCCTCATTCGGAGAAGACAAGGTGAGCGCTATCACCAGTCTTGTCTCATGCCAACTGTTAAGCATCCTGAAACCATTCATGTGTGGGGTTGCTTCTCAGCCAAGGGAATTGGCTCTCTCACAGTCTTGCCTAAAAACACAGCCATGAATAAAGAATGGTACCAGAATGTCCTCCAAGAGCAACTTCTCCCAACCCTCCAAGAGCAGTTTGGCGATCAACAATGCCTTTTCCAGCATGATAGAGCACCTTGCCATAAAGCAAAGGTGATAACTAAATGGCTCAGGGAACAAAACATAGAGATTTTGGGTCCATGGCCTGGAAACTCCACAGATCTTAATCCCATTGAGAACTTGTGGTCAATCATTAAAGGCTGGGTCTCACATAGCGATACACCAGCGATCCTGACAACGATCAGGATCGCTGGGGTATCGCTACATGATCGCTGCTGAGCTGCCACACAGGCAGCTCAGGGCAGCGATCAGCACAGGGACACTGCGAGTAACATCGCTTAGTTACCCGCAGTGTACCTTGGATACCAGCGCCCTGATGCAGGGAGCTGGTAACTAAGGTACACGTCGGGTTTCCAGGCACCGCGCAGCGCCTGGAAACCCGACGTGTACCTTGGTTACCAGCTCTCTGCATCAGGGCGCTGGTATCCAAGGTACACAGCGGGTTTCCAGACACAGCCCCGCGCCTGGCAACCCGCTGTGTACCTTGGTTACCAGCGGATCGCTGGTCTCCCGCCTGTCACACGCAGCGATGCGTGCCTGTCAGCGGGAGATCAGCGATCAAAAAAATGTCCTGACATTTCTGACACGACCAGCGATTCACAGCAGGGGCCTGATCGCTGGTACGTGTCAGAAATAGCGAGATCGCTGCTGAGATCGCTGTTTAGCAGCGATCTCGGTAGCGATCTCGCTATGTGAGACGGGCCCTTAGGAGACGGGTGGACAAACAAAAACCTAAAAATTCTGACAAAATGAAAGCATTGATTGTGCAAGAATGGATTGCTATCAGTCAAGATTTGGTCCAGAAGTTGATTGAGAGCATGCCAGGGAGAATTGCAGAGGTCTGAAGAAGAAGGGTCAACACTGCAAATATTGACTTGCTGCATTAACTCATTCTAACTGTAAATCTAAACTTTTGTTACTCATATATTTGCAATTATATTTCTGTCTGCGATAAAAACATCTGTCAAACACACATAAAAACCAGAGGGAAGCAGATCATATGAAAATATAATATTTATGTCATTCTCAAAATTTTTGGCCATCACTGTACCATTCTATGATTCTATGATTCTATGTTTTAAAGGGGCCATATCCCACTGCAGATAGCCAAACATTACATATACCCCATATTGGACACACCCTAACCTAAATCATGTTTCTTTTTTAATGTTTTTAATGTGTTATTATCTGTTGTCCTATCGCTTAATAAAAAGGTAAAAAATGTTCTTGTTCATCACAATATTTTTTATCTTCTTTGTCTTTTACTATTCATATTGCTTGTTGGAAAACTTGTAAAGTTGATCCCTATATATTTGTAGTGCCCACCCAGCTAGTTATGTAAATGGTTTTGTAATGGGACAAACTTTACTTTTGCTGTACTGTTCTTTTTTTATTTCACTGCAGAGCTGTGTGTTATAATGAGAGCAGACTGTCAGTCATTACATGTCTCACACTGCTAACATCACCTTTTATTTAGAATGAGCACTGGAGGCAGATTCTTGGGAGATCTGTGCCCAGCCCATAGATGTTGCCTGTAAGAAAAATAGGGATTTCTCTGGATCAAGACATCGGATCGCAAATATCAAGGCATCATTTTATTCAGCTTATGATGACCTACATGCCTGTAATGTATGGTGTACAGTTCATATAGCGTCTTGTGCTTGGGTGCGAGGAAAACACATGAGACACAGGTTTGATATAGAAGGACTTGTATTACTTCATACAAGTGGCAAAAAGGGTCACACAGTTTGCAGGTACAGAAGCAGGAGACACAGCAGGCCAAAGTAACTTAAGCTCAGCAATAACTCTCCACAACAGGTTCAGGATCTCTTCTCTGTTACTGTAATTCCATGCAAATGTGGATTTATCAAATAGCAGGTTTCCAGAGTCCACAAGTGTTCCAAAGTTCCTCAGTAGGAAATAGCTGGAGTACAAAGTCCAAGGTTTTCCAGGAGTCAGGTCACAGGCTCACTGCAGGCTTGATTCTGAAGCACTGATTGCTCAGCTGAGGCTGCTTAAGAAGCAAGAGGGAGAGAATCAGGGCGGGAACATGAAAGCTGGAAACTCCATATTGACTGAGGGCAAGATAGCTGCAGCAAGACAGAAAGCAAAATGGCCGACGGAAAAACTGAGTTTCAAGAAACATGTACAAAGAACCTTACATTACTCCCCCCTTAGGGACAACCTCCGGATGACCTCAGACCAGGCTTGTCTGGGTACCTCTGATGAAACTGGCGGAGCAAGCGAGGAGCATTAACGTTATCGACTGGTTCCCATGAGTTGTCCTCCACTGGGTAGCCCTGCCATTTAATCAAATATTTTAACTGATTTCTGTACAACCTGGAATCTAGAATCCTTTCCACCACAAATTCTTCCTGACCATCGACTAGCACTGGGTCAGGGCAAGGAGAAGAACGTCCAGGAAACGTATTGGGTGTTGCAGCCTTTAGTAGGGATACATGAAAGACAGGGTGGATTCTCATAGTTCTGGGCAGTTGTAGACGACAAGCAACGGTACTTATAATTTTACTGATTTTATAGGGTCCAATGTACTTATGTCCCAACTTAGACGATGGAATCCTTAACTTAAGATTTCTGGTTGACAGCCAGACCAAGTCTCCTACCTTGAAAGCTGGTGCAGGTTTACGAAATTTATCTGCTGCTTTCTTGTACCTTTCCTGAGCCAATTCCAGATTTTCCTTTAGAAGATCCATATTCTTTTGTAAAGACGTGATTCTTTCAGCCACTACTGGCAAGGGCGTTTCTATGGGAAATCGAGGAAGAATGTTAGGATGATAACCTAGATTGGAGTAAAAAGGAGACTGCTTAGTGGAGGCGCTCTGAGAGTTGTTATAAGAGAACTCAGCCAGTGGAAGTAGATCCACCCAATCATCCTGTAGGTGGCAGATAAAGCAGCGGAGATATTGCTCCAGGGTCTGATTGGTTCGTTCTGTCTGTCCATTAGTCTGGGGATGAAAAGCAGAAGAAAGGTTTACTTTAATGTCCAATGCGGCACAGAAATTTTGCCAAAACCTTGAAGTGAATTGCACCCCTCGATCCGAAATGACCTCATCCGGTACTCCATGTAAGCGAAACACATTCTTAATCATCAAATCTGATGTCTGTTTTGCAGTGGGTAAGCCGACACAAGGGATAAAATGAGCTGCCTTTGTTAAAAGATCAACCACCACTAGAATGGTGTTCTTCCCTTGAGAGGTTGGTAACTCCACAATGAAGTCCATAGAAATGGATCCCCACGGGCGGGACGGGGTGGGAAGGGGTTGCAACAGACCAGTTGGTGAGGAGCGAGGTGTTTTGCATCTTGCACAGACTTCACATGAAGTGACATAGTTTAAAACATCTTTCCTGTAAGTGGGCCACCAAAAGAAACGAGAAAGAAATTCCTGTGTCTTTAGAATTCCTCTATGCCCAGCTATCTTGGAATCGTGGATGAGTTGCAATACTCTCAATCTGACTGTTTCAGGTATATACAGACGTTGTCCCTGAATCCACACACCATTCTTAAAGACAAGACTTACGTCCCTTGGGGGTTGTGCCAACAAGGAATCCGCATGGTATGCTTCCTTGATGTCCTTAAGTAGGTCTTGATTATGAATCACTCCCAGGAATCTAGAGTCAGGAAGAATAGTCTTAGGAGGAGTAAGCGGACGGGTCTCTGCTGAATGAATCCTAGAGAGTGCATCAGCCTTTCCATTGCGCGATCCTGGCCTATAAGAAATTACAAAATTAAATTGGTTTAGGAAAAGATTCCAGCGAGCCTGGCGAGGAGTCAGGCACTTAGCCGACCTGATAAATTCAAGGTTACGATGGTCTGTCAGGACGACTATTTGCTGTGCAGCTCCCTGAAGAAGGTGTCTCCATTCTTTGAAGGCGGCAATAATGGCCAACAACTCTCTATTGCCCACATCGTAGTTCCTCTCAGCCAAAGACAACTGCTGGGAAAAGAAGGCACAGGGATGCAAGACATTCTTCTCACCTGTTCTCTGAGAGAGTATAGCTCCAACGGCACAGTCTGAAGCATCCACCTCTATTATGAAGGCAGGTTCGGGGTTGGGATGTACTAAGATAGGTGCGGTGGTAAATTTATCCTTTAGACGGGAAAATGCTTCCTGGGCTTGGGGGGTCCAGGAGAACCTAGACTCTTTCCGGGTAAGTTGGGTGATAGGTGACACTACCTCAGAGAAATTCCTAATGAAACGTCTATAGAAGTTGGCAAACCCGATGAAGCGCTGCACCTCCTTAACATTTCTAGGAATTGGCCAATCCTTGATGGCTTGGGTCTTGCTTCCATCCATACTAATCCCTTGTGTAGACAGTACATACCCCAGAAATTGAATTTCGGTCCTATGGAATTCACACTTTTCAAGTTTGATGTAAAGATGGTTTTGTCTTAGACGTTCTAAGACCATTCTCACATGTCCATGATGTTCCTCTGTGGAGTTAGAAAAAATTAGAATATCATCCAGATAAATCACCACGAATGTATCTAGGAGATCCCTGAAGATGTCATTCACCAAGTGTTGGAAAGTGGCTGGGGCGGTACTCAGACCAAAAGGCATAACTAGATATTCAAAGTGTCCATAGTGTGACCTGAATGCAGTCTTCCATTCATCCCCAGGTCTAATACGGACCAAGTTATAGGCCCCACGGAGATCCAGTTTAGAGAAAATTTTGGCATGCCGCACTCTCTCCAATAACTCAGGGATTAAAGGCAATGGATAACGGTTTCTAATAGTAACCTTATTGAGTTCCCTATAGTCTACGCAGGGTCTCAGAGATCCATCTTTCTTCTTCACAAAGAAGATGGGTGCACCTGCAGGAGATGAAGAGGGGCGTATGAAGCCCTTGGCTAGATTTTCGTCTATGTAATCCTTTAAAGCTTTTAGCTCGGGCCCCGCCAGGGGGTAGATCTTACCAAAAGGTATCTCTGCTCCAGGCAATAATTCAATTGGACAATCATATGGACGGTGAGGGGGAAGCTGGTCAGTGTTCTTCTTGTCACATAAATCCACATAGTCCTGGTATACAGCTGGTAGTTCAGAGACTGACATGGTTCCTTTAGGAACAGAGCAAGCTGAAACTTCTGGACTCATCTGTTTCTCTGGAAAGTGTAATTCCTTGGTCTCCCAGTTAATGGTAAGGTTCTGAGCCTGCAGCCATGGTAGCCCTAGAATAATGGGAAAGTGGGGAGAAGAGATAAGCATAAAGGACAGTTTCTCTTGATGATCTTTACCCATAAGGACCCTCAAAGGCTCCGTTTCCTGATCCACTGGTCCAGAGGTCAGCAGGGAGCCATCCACAGTCTCCATCTGTACTGGAGTAGCCTTCTTCACTGAACGTATCCCCTGTTTCAGAGCAAAGGAGATATCCATAAAATTTCCACTTGCCCCTGAGTCGATCATAGCAGAGCTAGACACCCAGACTGAGTCAACCCAGAGTTTGATGGAAAGGAAGCAATGAGAATTGTTTTTCTTACAACTCAGCTGGGACACCGCTGAGGAAACTTGAAAAATTGCAGCGTTTACACAGTCATCGTCCTCAGAAGTAACGGAGTTTAAGTCCGAGAAATCAATATCTGTTGCTGCAGATCTCTCTGGAGCCTGATCCTCGGACCTGACAGATCTCCTCTCGCAACACTCACAGTGAATGACTGCTGCAGTAGTCTTACGAGAACGGCTGGGGCAGTTTATAATGAAGTGCCCTGACTTACAACAGTAGAAACATAGATTTTCCTTTAAACGATGTTCTTTGCGTGCATCACTAACCCGTCTTTGTAAAGAGTCCACCTGCATGGGTTCAGGTTCAGGTTCCCGTGTGATCCTACTCAAAGGTTCCTTAGCTGGGGAGGAAGGTAGGAAAAGGTTAGTGCGATTACTTTCGAACTATCTCTCTTGCCTGCGTTCAGTCAGACGAGCATCAATACGGATGCAGTAGTTAATAAAGTCACCTAACGCAGTGGGAGGGTCGGCACGAGCAAGTTCATCCTTAATCAGTGGAGACAACCCTTTTCGAAAAAATAGATTTTTTGGCGGAACTGTCCCAAGTGGTATCGAGGGCCCATCTCCTGAAATCCAAGGCATATTCGGCTACTGAGCGCTTACCTTGGCGCAAAGTTAACATGGCTGCTTCAGCTGTTGCACCTCGATTGGGGTCATCAAACACCTGCCCCATGGCTGAAATGAAAGCATCAAGATGATCCAAACATTCATCCTCAGTCTCAATCAGAGGGTTTGCCCACATCAAAGCCTTGTTGGTAAGCAACATGATTATAGTAAGCACTTTAGATCGTTCAGTGGGAAATTGTGAAGCATGTGCAGAAAAAAAAGATTGCATTGGTTAATAAATCCCCTGAATTTCTCACGTTCACCGCCAAAATGAAAAGGGGGTAACTTGGGAATCCCAGAACTCGGGGTTATGGCAGGAGCCTGGACTCGTTCCTCTAGAACCTCAATCCTGGCTCGTAAATCCTGGGTGGTTTGTCCAAACACTTGCAAATTGTGATTAGTGAGGTCCTGTAGGTTTGCAAAACGGGTCTTTATAGTCTGTATATCTGCAAGGATTGTATCAGTCACTCCGCAAAGCTCCTTTATGCGAGCCTCCATCTTCCAGATCTTTTAAGACAGGAGTACTGGAAGGAGAAGAGAAAAAAAACAATAGTGTTTACCTGTGGTAACACTGCAGAGTAAAATTAAGGGAATGTGCTCACCTGGAATGGTTGTGAGAAGTCACAACCACTGTCATCACAGAAAGTATAACCGGACATCTGATATCCACAGTCACAGCAGACACAGCCTTCCCAGACCCAGCAGACACTAACGTTTGGCTTCAGAATCTTGTAATGTATGGTGTACAGTTCATATAGCGTCTTGTGCTTGGGTGCGAGGAAAACACATGAGACACAGGTTTGATATAGAAGGATGTTTCGACCACGCACCACAATTGTGGATACCAGGGCTATAGGGTACTCGGAGCCGAGCCCATGGAAATCTATGGGAGTTGTCACTGGTAGCGGTGGCTCGGTCCGTGGCCCTGGCGGTCGTGCAATGGGGGATATTTACAGGGGATTTGCAGGATAGGTAGTTCGTGACGCCACCTGTGGTATCTGGTCAATTGGACCAGCGCTGCTATTAGGATCTTCACAGGGGATGTTATGGGGGCAGCTGGGTGGTAAGTCTCCACAGGTGAGACGGGTCCCTGGAAGTCTATGGTGATGATGCAGGGTGTAGTTAAGAATTCAGTCACACACAATGCAGCTTCTTTTCATACCTTTTACTGGTAGATGGTTCAAGCAGGTCCCGGGGAGCTGGTCGGGGTGGAGAATGCGCATTTGGGTAACCGCTGAGCAGGTTAGAGGCCTCCTTAACTTCAAATGTATCTGAGTCCAAACCTGCGTGAAGCGAAGTTAACTCTGCAATCTCCAGCTTTCTCAATAGCTGACAAGCCCGGCTGACATTGTGGTGGAGCCTTCTATGTCTCTGAATCTCAGATGTTGAGAGAACTAAGTCCTTACTTTTGCAGCGTCCCGCTCAAAGTCCCTGTTCTCCCTGACTCCGGTTACGTACCAGCGCTTTGGGCTGCTCTCTGCGACCTGTAGTCCAGATAGCCTCCGGTTTTCTTGTTACTATGCTTGAAACTCTAGCAACGCTTCGGACCCCGGTGTCCGGCAAATTAGTGCAGGCAATCCAATACCTAAAGCACTTCTCTATGTCTTCTCCACTGTGCCCTTTGCCCTGCTTCCCGCTCTTAACATAAGCACTTGTAGCTTTCGATGGTAAAGTCAGCTTTCTTCTAGAGCTCACTGAATAGCTCTCAGTATCCTCCAAGTCCAGACTGGACTGACACTGAACTGCCCTGCACTCAGACAGGAAACAGACTGGGGTGACTCACTCTTGAGCCACCTGGAGCTTGACTGAACTCTGGCTGAACTGACTAACTCCAAGACTAATCTGAGCTCTGCTACGTGTCACTCCCTTTTATACCCCAGATGGGTGTGTCTGAAAGAGTGAGTGGCAGTGAATGCATATCAAGCGTTGCGATTACCTTCCTGTGCACTCTCCTGGATTTTTATGTGTGCCTTACATAGCTGGGCCACACATCCCCCCTTGATTAAACACAGCACTCCCGGGCTGTAAAAGAGAAAAAGAAAAACATTTTTGTTTTGCATTAAACATAACATTTTAACTCATCCCATCCGGGAGGTACGGATTCTTGAACGTTACAATTTGTACATTAGAAGAAATACAAAAGTATCAAAGTATCAAAACATTCTCATAAATACAAGATACTTGTGGAGGACCCGCACCAAAAACCTCCCACGTGGGTCCTGGGTGGGCTGCAGGACTTCTGACTGCAGACCTCACTCTAGGCCACACCATACGGGTTTTTCTTCAGAGGTAGATAGCAATGGTTTCATGTAAAACCAAGATAATGCACCGAAGCGCAACTATTTACAAAGCAAGTTCTTGGGCTGGCACAGTCCACAGCCTCTCAGTCCATGAGGGTTGGTTAAACACATATATACACTTCCAGTATTCACATTATAATTTAACTGTATTTACCCAACCGGGGTATTTTATGCAAACTTATGCAATCATCGCATTTATTCCTTAGCTGTCTTAAACTCTTTAACCTTGTACCCAGCCGGGTATCCTACTTTAAATAAGTAAGCTATGTAACATTCTCATACATATCAATAAAAGACAATAAAGTGCAATTTTCAAAATTCTCAAACTTTTTACATCTCTTGAGTTGCAGTAAACCCCTGTCTGGGTCCTACTGGCCTTCATTCATCTTACAAACTTCGATAACGTCTTCCACTCCTGGGGCTGGAACGACGCGATGTTCCTTAGAACGCATTACAACAAAGTCATGGCCTGCTATCAACGTTTGAGTGGCCACAGTTCTTATTCTAACGGTGGACCCAACGGGTACTTTTTTTTGTAGGACGCCGATTGCGTCGCTTCAGGGGCCACAGTAACTTGCGATGCCGGTGGCGTTGCTGAGGTAGTCGCAGATTGTGATGCTGAAATGGTCGCGGGTTGCGTTGCTGAGGTGTACGCAGGGGGCGATGCCGAAGTAATCACAGGTTGCGATGCAGTTTGCGATGCGGATCGCGATGCAGATTGCGTTGCAGATTGGGACATAGGCGGCAGTGTTGACTGTGACGTTGGTTGCGATGCGAAGGGCGACGTAGATCGAGAGGAGTACGCAGGGGGCGATGCCGGGGCACGGCCTGGTGCTGTTGGGGCTTTGGACACTGAGACACGGGAGACATTCAAGGCAAACCACCCCTGACGACTACAGTGTCGTGTGTAAGTGACAACATCCCCTTTTAACAGGTGGAACCCCGCATCGCAGCCGTGAACATAGATCTTTGGGGAGAACCCGGGCTCACATATGTAACCCCAAACTCCTCGGGCCTTAGAGGCACACACCGTCCCCTGGCGCCAAGGTTCCCGGAGCGTACCTTTGTCTCGCCTGATGTTTTCCTTTTCAGCGTGAGTCTCCTCCTGGTACCGCTGACGGAACCGCTGCACTTCCCTCTGCTCCTGCTGCCGTCGCTGCTCCATCTCTTCCCAGTCGATCTCCATCACTGACGGCTGGGTCCCCTCCGGTGTCCCTACCGGGGGACTGTGCTCCGCTGCGGCCTCCTGGCCTGGCTGGCACTCCGGAACGAGCAGGGCCTCCTCAGCCTCCTTCTCTCCCGCCGCTTCATCGGTGGAGTCGGGATCAGCACTTTTGGAGCCGGCTTCCGGTTCTTCATCAGCCGTTTGCAGTGGTGGCACAGGGAGTACAG
Organism: Oophaga sylvatica; assembly: GCA_033576555.1. Classification (NCBI taxonomy): domain Eukaryota; kingdom Metazoa; phylum Chordata; class Amphibia; order Anura; family Dendrobatidae; genus Oophaga; species Oophaga sylvatica. The sequence goes on from JARQOD010000005.1 coordinate 58,001,814, forward strand.
GTAATAGCTTCGTTCTTGGGGGAGAGAGCATTGCGTCCCACAGCAGCCGCTGTTTCAGGGCACGCCAGCTTTTCTCCATCTCCTCCACTTCTTTGCGGTGGCGGGCCACATCTTCCAGCACCGCTTCCGCCATCTCGTCCCAGGCCAGACTGTAGTTTCCAGCAGGAACAATCTGGTCTCTTCCGTGGAGGCGGGATTTGCGTCTCCTCCTCTTCGCATAGAGGATGAAGAGGAGGCGGATTTCTTTAGCAGTGGGGCAGGACCGCACATTATAGTAGCATTTGGAGAGGGCGGCCATATCTTTCGCGCCACAGGGGGGGTACACGCCCACGAATGCACGCCCACCTTCTTCACCAGCGCCTCAGGGCGCCAATATGGCGGTAAAATGGCGGTATTTGGCGCCAAAAGTGACAAACAGTCTTTTTCACCAAACAGTTCAATATAGGCACACAGGACTCACAATTGCAAGTTTCGGATCCTGTTCGTGACGCCAAGTTGTTTCGACCATGCACCACAATTGTGGATACCAGGGCTATAGGGTACTCGGAGCCGAGCCCATGGAAATCTATGGGAGTTGTCACTGGTAGCGGTGGCTCGGTCCGTGGCCCTGGCGGTCGTGCAATGGGGGATACTTACAGGGGATTTGCAGGATAGGTAGTTCGTGACGCCACCTGTGGTATCTGGTCGATTGGACCAGCGCTGCTATTAGGATCTTCACAGGGGATGTTATGGGGGCAGCTGGGTGGTAAGTCTCCCACAGGTGAGACGGGTCCCTGGAAGTCTATGGTGATGATGCAGGGTGTAGTTAAGAATTCAGTCACACACAATGCAGCTTCTTTTCATACCTTTTACTGGTAGATGGTTCAAGTAGGTCCCGGGGAGCTGGTCGGGGTGGAGAATGCACATTTGGGTAACCGCTGAGCAGGTTAGAGGCCTCCTTAACTTCAAATGTATCTGAGTCCAAACCTGCGTGAAGCGAAGTTAACTCTGCAATCTCCAGCTTTCTCAATAGCTGACAAGCCCGGCTGACATTGTGGTGGAGCCTTCTATGTCTCTGAATCTCAGATGTTGAGAGAACTAAGTCCTTACTTTTGCAGCGTCCCGCTCAAAGTCCCTGTTCTCCCTGACTCCGGTTACGTACCAGCGCTTTGGGCTGCTCTCTGCGACCTGTAGTCCAGATAGCCTCCGGTTTTCTTGTTACTATGCTTGAAACTCTAGCAACGCTTCGGACCCCGGTGTCCGGCAAATTAGTGCAGGCAATCCAATACCTAAAGCACTTCTCTATGTCTTCTCCACTGTGCCCTTTGCCCTGCTTCCCGCTCTTAACATAAGCACTTGTAGCTTTCGATGGTAAAGTCAGCTTTCTTCTAGAGCTCACTGAATAGCTCTCAGTATCCTCCAAGTCCAGACTGGACTGACACTGAACTGCCCTGCACTCAGACAGGAAACAGACTGGGGTGACTCACTCTTGAGCCACCTGGAGCTTGACTGAACTCTGGCTGAACTGACTAACTCCAAGACTAATCTGAGCTCTGCTACGTGTCACTCCCTTTTATACCCCAGATGGGTGTGTCTGAAAGAGTGAGTGGCAGTGAATGCATATCAAGCATTGCGATTACCTTCCTGTGCACTCTCCTGGATTTTTATGTGTGCCTTACATAGCTGGGCCACACAAGGACTTGTATTACTTCATACAAGTGGCAAAAAGGGTCACACAGTTTGCAGGTACAGAAGCAGGAGACACAGCAGGCCAGAGTAACTTAAGCTCAGCAATAACTCTTCACAACAGGTTCAGGATCTCTTCTCTGCTACCGTAATTCCATGCAAACGTGGATTTATCAAATAGCAGGTTTCCAGAGTCCACAAGTGTTCCAAAGTTCCTCAGTAGGAAATAGCTGGAGTACAAAGTCCAAGGTTTTCCAGGAGTCAGGTCACAGGCTCACTGCAGGCTTGATTCTGAAGCACTGATTGCTCAGCTGAGGCTGCTTAAGAAGCAAGAGGGAGAGAATCAGGGCGGGAACATGAAAGCTGGAAACTCCATATTGACTGAGGGCAAGATAGCTGCAGCAAGACAGAAAGCAAAATGGCCGACGGAAAAACTGAGTTTCAAGAAACATGTACAAAGAACCTTACAATGCCCATGTAAACGTCTTAGGAGGCTTAACCCCTTAACGACCGCCGATGCGCCTTTTAACGGCGGTCATTAAGGGTACTTAAACCACAGCGCCGTTAATTAACGGCGCTGTGGAAAAAGTGAATAGCGCCCCCCAGAGGCGCATTTTCTCCGGGGTCTCGGCTACCGGGGGTAGCCAAGACCCCAGAGAACATGAATCGGGTCGGTTTTTACCGACACCGATGTTGCGATCGCCGTTATTAACCCTATAACGGCGACCGCAACAAAACAAAAAAAAAGTTGTGTCATTTAATTTCTTTGTCCCCTGATGTCATCGGACATCAGAGGACAGAGAAAAAGGGTCCCCGGGACCCCCATGTGGCCCCCGATGTCCTGTATGTGGCCCCAGGGCCCTCCGGTGTCCCCCGGGGCCGGCGCGATGAAGAAAATGGCGGGCGCATGCTCAGTGCGCCCGCCGCTATGTGCCGCTGTGTCCTGGGGGGGATGGGCAAATATTCTCTGGGGTCTCGGCTGCCATTCACCCCCATTTGAGGGCGCATCGCGACGCATGCCGTAAAGCGGGATGCGTTTGCGACGTGCCATCATTCAGTGACGGAGCCTCGGACGCGGGCTTCAGCGTCTGGGCTCCGTCACCGCTAGCGCAGATGAATCATCTGCTGATTCCTCTGCGCTAGCGGGTATAGCATAACGCGATCGTGTTATGCTATACCGTTACCAGCCCGTCAACGCTATGTGTTGAACGGGCTGGTAAAACGCAAAATGAACCTAGCCTTAGGGTTAGGGTTATAATTAGGGTTAAGGTTACAATTACGGTTAGGGTTAAAATTAGGGTTAGGGTTACAATTAAGGTTAGGGTTGGAATTAGGGTTGGGATTTAGGTTAGGATTAGGGTTGGGATTAGGGTTAGGGGTGTGTTGGGGTTAGGGTTGGAGCTAGAATTGAGGGATTTCCACTATTTAGGCACATCAGGGGGTCTCCAAACACGACGTGGCTTTCAAAAAGTCAAATGGCGCTCCCTCCCTTCCGAGCCCTGCCGTGCGCCCAAACAGTGGTTTACCCCAACATATGGGGTATCAGCGTACTCAGGACAAATTGCACACCAATTTTGGGGTTCTAATTTCTCCTGTTACCCTTGGGAAAATAAAAAATAGCTGGCTAAATAAATCATTTTTGAGAAAAAAAATGATTTTTTATTTTCACAGCTCTGCGTTTATAAATTTCTGTGAAACACTTGGGGGTTCAAAGTGCTCACCACACATCTAGATAAGTTCCTTAAGGGGTCTAGTTTCCAAATGGGGTCACTTGTGGGGGTTTCCACTGTTTAGACACATCAGGGGGTCTCCAAACACGACGTGGCTTTCAAAAAGTCAAATGTCGCTCCCTCCCTTCCGAGCCCTGCCGTGCGCCCAAACAGTGGTTTACCCCAACATATGGGGTATCAGCATACTCAGGACAAATTGCACACCAATTTTGGGGTTCTAATTTCTCCTGTTACCCTTGGGAAAATAAAAAATAGCTGGCTAAAAAAAACATTTTTGAGAAAAAAAATGATTTTTAATTTTCACGGCTCTGCGTTTATAAATTTCTGTGAAACACTTGGGGTTCAAAGTGCTCACCACACATCTAGATAAGTTCCTTAAGGTGTCTAGTTTCCAAAATGGGGTCACTTGTGGGGGGTTTCCACTGTTTAGACACATCAGGGGGTCTCCAAACACGACGTGGCTTTCAAAAAGTCAAATGTCGCTCCCTCCCTTCCGAGCCCTGCCGTGCGCCCAAACAGTGGTTTACCCCAACATATGGGGTATCAGCGTACTCAGGACAAATTGCACACCAATTTTGGGATTCTAATTTCTCCTGTTACCCTTGGGAAAATAAAAAATAGCTGGCTAAAAAAAACATTTTTGAGAAAAAAAATGATTTTTCATTTTCACGGCTCTGCGTTTATAAATTTCTGTGAAGCACTTGGGGGTTCAAAGTGCTCACCACACATCTAGATAAGCTCCTTGGGGGGTCTAGTTTCCAAAATGGTGTCACTTGCAGGGGGTTTCTACTGTTTAGGTACATCAAGGGCTCTGCAAACACAACATGACGCCCGCAGAACATTCCATCAAAGTCTGCATTACAAAATGGCGCTCCTTCCCTTCCAAGCACTCCCATGCGCCCAAACAGTGGTTTCACCCCACATATGGGGTATCAGCGTACTCAGGAAAAATTGCACAACAACTTTTTGGGTCCAATTTCTCCTGTTACCCTTGGGAAAATAAAAAAAATAGCGGGCTAAAGAATCATTTTTGAGGAAAAAAATGATTTTTTATTTTCACGGCTCTACGTTTATTAATTTCTGTGAAGCACTTGGGGGTTCAAAGTGCTCACCACACATCTAGATAAGTTCCTTAAGGGGTCTAGTTTCCAAAATGGTGTGATTTGTGGGGGGTTTCGACTGTTTAGGCGTATCAGGGGCTCTCCAAACGCGACATGGCGTCCAATTTCAATTCCAGCCAATTTTGGTTTGAAACAGTCAAACGGCGCTCCTTCACTTCCAAGCCCTGCCGTGCGCCCAAACAGTGGTTTACCCCCACATATGGGGTATCGGCATGCTCAGGACAAATTGCACAAAAACTTTTGGGGTTTTGTTACCCTTGGGAAAATAAAAATTGGGTAAACAGATCGTTTTTGTGGAAAAAATATGATTTTTTATTTTCACGGTTCTATGTTATAAACTTCTGTGAAGCACTTGGAGGTTCAAAGTGCTCACCACACATCTAGATAAGTTCCTTAGGGGGTCTAATTTCCAAAATGGGGTCACTTGTGGGGGGTTTCCACTGTTTAGACACATCAGGACCTCTACAAACACGACATGACGTCCAGACAATTCTGCGCTGAAAAAGTCAAACGGCGCTCCTTCCCTTCCAAGCTCTGCCTTGCACCCAAACAGTGGTTTACCCCCACATATGGGGTATCAGAATGCTCAGGACAAATTGCACAAAAACTTTTGGGGTTTTGTTACCCTTGGGAAAATAAAAATTGGGGTAAACAGATCGTTTTTGTGGAAAAAATATGATTTTTTATTTTCACGGTTCTATGTTATAAACTTCTGTGAAGCACTTGGAGGTTCAAAGTGCTCACCACACATCTAGATAAGTTCCTTAGGGGGTCTAATTTCCAAAATGGGGTCACTTGTGGGGGGTTTCCACTGTTTAGACACATCAGGACCTCTACAAACACGACATGACGTCCAGACAATTCTGCGCTGAAAAAGTCAAACGGCGCTCCTTCCCTTCCAAGCTCTGCCTTGCACCCAAACAGTGGTTTACCCCCACATATGGGGTATCAGAATGCTCAGGACAAATTGCACAAAAACTTTTGGGGTCTTGTTACCCTTGGGAAAATAAAAATTGGGGTGAAAAGATTGTTTTTGTGGAAAAAATATGATTTTTTATTTTCACTGTTCTATGTTATAAACTTCTGTGAAACACTTGGAGGTTCAAAGTGCTCACCACACATCTAGATAAGTTCCTTAGGGGGTCTAGTTTCCAAATGGGGTCACTTGTGATGGGTTTCCACTGTTTAGACACATCAGGGCCTCTACAAACGCGACATGGCGTCCAGCCAATTCTGCGTTGAAAAAGTCAAATGTCGCTCCTTCCCTTGCAACCTCTGCCGTGCGCCCAAAAAGTGGTTTACCCCCACATATGGGGTATCGGCTTAATCAGGAGAAATTGCACAACAAATTTTGTGGTTCATTTTTTCTTTTAACAGTTGTGAAAATAAAAAAAATAGGTTCCGAATTAAAGTTTTTGCAAAAAAAGTTAAATGTTAATTTTTTCCTTCCACATTGCTTCAGTTCCTGTGAAGCACGTAAAGGGTTAATAAACTTCTTGAATGTGGTTTTGAGCACCTTGAGGGTGCAGTTTTTAGAATGGTGTCACTTTTGGCTATTTTCTATCATATAGACCCCTCAAAGTGACTTCAAATGTGAGGTGGTCCCTAAAATAAAAATGGTGTTGTAAAAATGAGAAATCGCTGGTCAACTTTTAACCCTTATAACTTCGTAACAAAAAAAATTTTGTCCCAAAATTGTGCTGATGTAAAGTAGACATGTGGGAAATGTTATTTATTAAGAAATTTGTGTGACATATCTCTCTGATTTAAGGGCATAAAAATTTAAAGTTTGAAAATTGTTAAATTTTCTAAATTTTCACCATATTTCCGTTTTTTTCATAAATAAACACAAGTCATATCAAAGAAATTTTACCACTAACGTGAAGTACAATATGTCACGAAAAAACAATCTCAGAATCAGCGGGATTCGTTAAAGCGTTCCAGAGTTATAACCTCATAAAGTGACAGTGGTCAGAATTGTAAAAATTGGCCCGGTCATTAAGCTGCAAAATGGCTCTGTCACTAAGGGTTAATCCTACTATTCTGACTCCCGTAAATAGGCTGCGAGTGTAGGGCACTTGAGACACCATTACTGTGACTCTCTATATACTATGGTATGAACTAGAGCTGCAAGACATGAGGTTCTTAAGATGACTGATACAGAATGAGGAAGAAAAGAGGGGTTGCTGATAACAGAGCTAGTAAGGAAGACAGGATGAGAGGAAGGACAAACTTCTGAAAGGCAAACATCACATAGCAACATAATAGCAACAATACAATACTGTATGATTCCCAACTCGTGAGACATGAGACCTACTGACAGATTCCCTTTAAATGCTTTCTGTCCTATTTTGTGTTTTTTTCTCAAGATTATTTAACCCCTTCGCGACCTTCACTGTACTAGTACAGCGTCGCGATCGCGCGGCCTCACGCTGAGCGCCGCTGCGATCGGATGCGGGTGTCTGCTGTATGTGACAGCTGACACCCCGCAGCAATGCCCACGATTGGTGCTAGCACCGATCATGGGCATTTAACCCCTCTGATGCCACTGTCAGTAGTGACAGCGGCATAGAGAAGTATCACGCAGGGAGGGGGCTCCCTTCGCCCTTCCATCGGGACATCGCAATCACATTGCGATGTCCTGATGGTCTCCATGGAGACCACTGGCACCAAGATGGCCATGGGGTCCTTCGGGTCCTGCGGGTAAGGTGGCTTGTGAGCGCCTGCTGAGAGCAAACGCTGACATGCCTCCTTCCCTGCCTGTCAGATATTGATCTGATATTCTGCAGTGCAGAATGTCAGATCAGCGATCTGACATTATATAAAATAATATATATGTAAAAAAGATTACAAAAATATTACAAAGTGTAAAAATATTTTTTTTTAAATCCCTAAATAAAGAAAAAAAAGAAATTAATATTTTTCCAATAAATACATTTATTTATGTAAATAAAAAACAGACAATAAAAGTACTGTGGTACACAAAAGGGGGTATTTCTGGATGGGAGGTATATTTCTCCCAACAGGCTGAAGTTTGGTGAGGATTTTCCCTGAACACAAGGACCTGTGATGAGGTCATGGTCAAGTGAGCAGCTCAGGTGATGTGTACCTCACCTGAGGGTGTGGTTTAGGGCTATTTAATGAGGATCTGTTGTAGTGTGTGGGTGTGGAAAAGAAGGAGCTTGGCTGGAGCCAGCCTGGACATTTGATTTTTGGTGCACTGTGTCAATAAGCTGAAGAAAGCAGATTCCAAACCACCCGGGGAATGGCACCTGGCGGTCCCTGCTGGCCTGCAGCCGCTTAGTTAAGCCTGTCCCAACAAGGGTGAGTCTGGGGACAGTAGTTCTCCAAACTGGAGTGTATTTATGTTCTGTTTTTGTTCATGTGATCAGTACTGGAAAAATATTATTAAACCACTGAGTTTTGGACTTGAAGCCTGTGTGTTGGCTCATTACTGCGGCCCGGCCACTGCCTACCAGAGCGAATCCCTACATTACCCATAATTGTTATTGACTTGTCCGTAACGACCCGCTCTATAAAACAGTCCCACTAGTTAACCTCTTCAGTGAACACCGTAAAAATATAAATAAAAAATGAGGCAAAAAAACAATGCTTTCTCATCATACCACCAAACAAAAAGAGCAATAAAGCACAATCAAAAAGAAGGATTTAAATAAAAATGGTACCTCTGAAAACGTCATCTAGTCCCTCAAAAAACAAGCCACCATACAGCTCCATTAGCAGAAAAATAAAAAAGTTATAACTCTCAGACTAAAGCGATACAAAAATAATAATTTTTTCTATAAAATAGTTTTTATTGTGTAAAAGCGCCAAAACATAAAAAGTGATATACATGAGGTATCGCTGTGATCATACTGACTCGAAGAATAAAGCTGCCTTACCAATTTTACCACACACGGAATGTTTGCTGTTGATTTTTTCATTTTGCCTCCCAAAGATCGCATTAAGGCTTGGCTTACATTTATCCTGCGCTCTGCGCTGAGCGCTTATACTGGGGTTTCCGCGTTAATCTCTGAAATACATGATTCAGACAGAATCTCTGGCTGAAGAATCCCTATAATGAGGCAGATGGAGGCACTGTGGATGCCGTCTGACATGTGATCCGGCGGTGTCCGTTTTTTTAGGATTGCATAAAAGTGCTGTCGGCCACAGTTTTGTGCACTTCTGAAAAGAAGGACACTGTGGAACAGAGGCCAGATGGACTCCAGAGTAACTCTGTTGCCTCACTATAGAGAATAGATCCATTGGGAGTTTCTTCTGAATGACATCACTCAGAGATTTTAAATGGAAACCTGTTATGTTTTGGTAGCTGAGGAGAAATAGCAAAATAGCCAATGTAGCAATACACCAGAGAGGCTGGAAACTACTGGGTTGCAGAACACTAAACTAACCGTACCACTAGAAGTAGCCGTGGAGCGTACCTATGGTGATCCACACGCCTCGTCACAGCCGGAGAGATAGCTACACCTAAAGACAGAAAGATGAAAGCTAACTGCCCCGTAGCAGAACCCCCAAAGAAATAGGAAGCCCCCAAACATGTAATGGCGGTTAGACAAGAAGAAAATACGAACACAGACAGAAAATAGAATGAGCAAACGCTGGGGCCCAATTCTGTCTAGATAGAAAAGTATAGGAAAGAATTCTGACTGCAACCCAAAAAACCCTGACAAAAATACCAACACTTCTGATTAACAAAAAACCTGAGATCACACGATCTCTACCACCTAAATCAGATCTCTGGTGTAACACACAGCAATTCAGCAAATAAAAAGTGACACAGGAACAGAGCAAAAGTGCAAACACAAACTGAGCACAAATGCAGCGCCAGGCCCCAAAAGGGGACCAGGCTGAAGTCCACTGCAAGGCAGCAAACCAGCAAGGCAAATCCAACCAGAGGAAAAAAAAAACAGCAAGTCACTTATTTGAATGAAAGCAGGAATGCAAGCTGAGCTCCAACCAAGACCTGGAAGAACAATTGATTACCGGCAAGGCTGATGGGAGTTCAGGTCACTTATATCAGACCATTCGGACCCAACTGAAAGCCATTCAGCAATTGATTCATTACCCTCAGCAACCACCGGAGGGAGCCCCAGCTCCAAAGTCGCCTCCAATGTGTTCACAACAGCACCCCCCCCTTGAGGAGGGGTCACCAAACCCTCACCTGCGCAACCAGGCCGATCAGGATGAGCTCGTTGATAGGCACAGATCAGTCTCCTAGCATGGATGTCCGAAGCAAACACCCAAGAATTGTCCTCTTGACCATAACCTCTCCACTTAACCAAATACTGGAGTTTCCGTCTAGCAAAACGAGAATCCAATATTTTCTCAACCACATACTCCAAATTTTCCCTTAACCAAAACAGGGTCGGGAGGCGCAGCCATAGGAACCACTGGCTCGACAAACCTCTTCAATAAGGACTTGTGGAACACGTTATGGATCTTAAATGTCCCTGGAAGAAGCAACCGGAAGGAAACCGGATTAAGAATTTCCATGATCTTATAAGGTCCAATGAACCTTGGCTTACATTTTGGAAACGCAACCTTCATAGGGATATTTCTTGAGGACAACCAAACCAAGTCCCCCACTTTAAAATGAGGACCATCAGTCCTATGCCGGTTGGCAAACCGCTGGGCCTTCTCCTGAGAGAGAGACAACCTCTCCTCTACCTGGTCCCAAATCTGCTGCATTCGCTCCACAATAGAGTCAACCCCCGGACAGACGGAAGCTTCCGCCTGTCCTGAAGAAAATCGAGGGTGAAACCCAGAATTGCAGAAAAATGGAGACATAAAGGAGGCAGAGCTAGCCCTATTATTAAGAGTAAACTCCGCCAAAGGCAAAAAAGAGACCCAGTCATCTTGATCAGCAGACACAAAACATCTCAAATAAGTCTCCAAGGTCTGGTTTGTTCTCTCGGTTTGTCCATTGGTCTGAGGGTGAAGATAACTGAACACCAAGTTTAGAACAAAATGTTCTCCAAAATCTGGAAACAAACTGGACTCCTCTGTCAGACACAATGTTCTCCGGAATGCCATGTAACCGAACCACGTGCTGAAAGAACAAAGGCACCAACTCGGAGGAGGAAGGCAACTTAGGTAATGGCACAAGATGTATCATCTTGGAAAACCTATCACAGATTACCCAGATAAAGGTCATTCTCTGAGAGACAGGGAGGTCGGAAATAAAATCCATATTGATATAGGTCCATGGCCTCTTGGGCACAGGTAATGGCATTAACAAACCCAGTGGCGTTCCGTGAATAGAGCAGACTAAGCAGCTGCTATGGGGCCCAGACAGGTGAGGGGGCCCACGACGGCCGCTGTCGTTTGGCAGCTGTGCTGTGCTGACACAGTACTATCTCCTTTAATTAAATATAAGCGACGGCCGGACACTGTAAACCCCCTTGAAGGTCCCCTTTCCTTGTTGTCTCCTGGTCAGTAGTTGGCTTAAGTCTCTGGCTGCATTTGCATAAGAAAGCCAGCCTGCAGCCAGAGACACGTGCATCACAGGAAGCAGAAAACATTCATACGTTTCACTTAGGGAGAGATACACAAGACGGTGAGTCCTGCTGGCTGAGGTATGGGGTGGATTTTTTTTGTTGAATGTGTCCCCTCACTGTGCTGGCACTTTATATTTACAATGGCTAGCCTCTGGCTGCACTTTGCACCTTAGGGAATGAGGGGGTCCTGATTGCAGGCACTGTGGAGGGTGGAGGAGGGGGGCCCTGCATGCACTGTGGAGGAGGGGGGCCCTGCATGCACTGTGGAGGGAGGGGGCCTGACTGCATGCACTGTGGAGGAGGGGGCCCTGCATGCACTGCAGCCACCTTCTGTACTCCTCACAATGCTTCTCCATTAGACCTGGTTTCATGTGATTTAACCCCTGTACCACCACCAGGCAGGATGATGCTTCCTAGCTGTAGGTAAGACCATGTCCAGTCTATGTCCCACCACCAACTTCACTGTCAAGGTGTGCAACAATGCATGTCATGCAATACTAAAAATGTGCAATGCCCTGGAAATCATGGTGCAGCCAATAAATGTTACTAATTTATTCTGCTCCTTCACCCCAGAGGCATGCACCTGGAGACAGCAATTACATGGGGCGTGCTGAGCTCATGAGGTGCCTGAGAGTGGAAGTTCTGCAGATGTTATGGAAGATATTGTGTGCGGCATTTCTGTGTCCCCTTACCTGTGATAAAATGTGTCTTGTAGTTTGTACACATGTTGGAACTTTGCATAGCTTACATATTCCAATCATTTCATATACAAAGATATGACATCCGTCTACCTGTCTTATATGATGCCATGAATGATGGGCATTGCTTGTACCTGCTGTCAGATTAGGTACCACACTTCTTACATCGGAGCACACTATGCAGCATGTTCCGTCAGGCTAGGTTCACATTTATACGCCTGCAGACTTAATGCGTTGGACGTATACATTAAAACGTATGCCATGCATCAACCTACAAATTTAAACAAGTACATTTGATAGATATCGTACTTCCATCTTTGTCTCTATATGTTTTTTTACTTAAAAAGAATCATTTTTTTTTCCATCCAGTTTTACTGGTGTTAACAGTCCCATCCCACTCCATTTTGGCATCAGTTCTGTGAGGAGGTGTCCAGAGGAATAAACTTTTTTTCACCCCACATTAAAAATGCGTACCTTTGGTCAATTATGTTTTTTTCCCACAATACGTGATCAGGGCAAAACATAGTCAGAAGAACATTTTTTTTACACTACGTGTTGCCCATTATGGTTTGTGTATGCCTCCATATACGTCTGAATACCATTTTTTTTTGCAATTCAGACATATTTGTCCAGCAGACTGCACTGTATAAATGTGAGCCAAGCCTAAAGAAGTCCTTTTTGTCCAAGGAGGATAAAGCACATCATAAACACAAGTCCATACTGTGTGTTGCTGCTTTGCAGTGTGTATTTTTGCCATGCTGATTTACAGGTGAAAGGTATTTACTTTGAGCCTTTTTTTGGTTGTAATGGTGAATGCTTCAGGATTATCAATGACCAAAGGGCGGCAAATTTTTCAGCCGCCCCGGGCCCCACAAACAGTTGCTACGCCACTGCACACACAATATGGTGAGCCTGGCTGGGGGTCGATTTTTTTTGTTAAATGTGTCCCCTCACTGTGCTGGCACTTTACATTTACAATGGCTCTGACTGCACTTTGCACCTTAGGGAGGGGGGCCCGGCTGCACGCACTGTGGAGGGTGTAGGGGGTCCTGCATGCACTGCAGGTGTGTGTGTGTGCACCTGTTTTTTTTTTTGGGGGGGGCCCCATTCAGACTTTTGCTATGGGCCCCATGATTTCTATGTACGCCCCTGAACAAACCACTAGAGCGAGAGCAAGGCTTGGAACGAGAGCAAGTCCCACAGGACTGCACAAAGTCCCTGATATCACGAGACAAAGTAGGCCACCAAAAGGACTGACTCACCAAGTCTCTGGTACCAAAAATCCCGGGATGACCAGCCAATGCGGAACAATGAATCTCAGACATCACACTCTTCTTCCACTGGTCTGGGACAAACAATTTCCCAACAGGGCAGCGTTCAGGTTTATCCTCCTGACACCCCTCCAGAGCCAGTCTCAAATTGGGTGAGATGGCGGAAAGAACTACACCCTCTTTCAAAATAACAGCAGGCTCAGTTACCTCAGGAGAATCCAGAAAGAAACTCCTCGAGAGGCATCCGCCTTAA
>JARQOD010000005.1:58015169-58157667 GCA_033576555.1 Oophaga sylvatica
GTGAACACTGCAGACAACTGTTCAGTAGCTGTGAAAGGCCCCTTTGTGTACTCTATAGTGTTTGCAACCAATGTATTGTATACGGATGGAAGCGCGTCACACTAATAGATTAGATTTTTTTCAAATATAATGGAGCAGCACCAATTAGAGAAAAATGTGAAGGATGAGGCAGTGACACACGCTCAGCAGACTACAACCAGCAGTGGTTGAAGAACTAACTGGAGCGTAATCTGCACTCAAAAAATGAAAAGCTCACAGACTACAGTGAACACTGCAGACAACTGTTCAGTAGCTGTGAAAGGCCCTTTGTGTACTTCTATAGTGTTTGCAACCAATGTATTGTATACGGATGGAAGCGCGTCACACTAATAGATAGATTTTTTTCAAATATAATGGAGCAGCACCAATTAGAGAAAAATGTGAAGGATGAGGCAGTGACACACGCTCAGCAGACTACAACCAGCAGTGGTTGAAGAACTAACTGGAGCGTGATCTGCACTCAAAAAATCAAAACCTCACAGACTGCAGTGAACACTGAAACACAACTGTTCACTATCTGTGAAAGGCTCCTTTCTGTACTTCTATAGTGTTTGCAACCAATGTATTGTATACGGATGGAAGCGCGTCACACTAATAGATTAGATTTTTTTCAAATATAATGGAGCAGCACCAATTAGAGAAAAATGTGAAGGATGAGGCAGTGACACACGCTCAGCAGACTACAACCAGCAGTGGTTGAAGAACTAACTGGAGCGTGATCTGCACTCAAAAAATCAAAACCTCACAGACTGCATTGAACACTGAAACACAACTGTTCACTATCTGTGAAAGGCTCCTTTCTGTACTTCTATAGTGTTTGCAACCAATGTATTGTATACGGATGGAAGCGCGTCACACTAATAGATTAGATTTTTTTCAAATATAATGGAGCTGCACCAATTCCACAAAATAAAATAAAAAAAGAGTCAGTGAGTGACACGTGCAGATGCCTACAAACAGCGGTGGATGCAGAGCAAACTGCAGCGTCACCTGCACTCTCACACACACCTTGCACAGAGCTGTTAAAACAACACTGGCAAAAGGAAGCTTTACACAGCGGTTGGTAAACTAGCCTGCCTAAAGCACAGTAACACAAAATCGCAATGTCTAACTGTCCCTCAAAGTCAGCAGAACAGCGTTCTGTCCCTAACTGAGTTCACAGCACAGTGACGCTAAAATGGCGGCTGCACCTTTTATAGTGCATTCTGACATCATTTCAGCAGCCAATCACAGCCATGCCATTAGTTAAGATGACCGCAGCATTACAGGATGTGCCCACACTTCATAAGATTCCTCATTGGCTGACTAAAATCACATTGCCTCTCAAAGAATTATGGGAACTTCCGATTCCGGTATACATATATTGGAAAAATATCGGAACTAAGTATCGGAATTCCGATGCAGCGAATATCGGCCGATACCGATACTTGCGGTATCGGAATGCTCAACACTAGTTATAACCCCATTAAGCACAAACTGGCGACCTTTATGTTGACGGCTGCCAAACTTCTAGTGCCTAAGCATTGGCTGTCTACTGTGGTGCCTTCTCTGGAGGAGTGGACTGTTGCTGTGGACCATATCAGGGACATGGAGGACCTGTCGGCATGGATCAACCATACCCGGATAAATTCCAGACCATCTGGTCCCCGTGGATTGCCTTTCGTACCCCTTCGCCTACATAGTGTAAGTGACTCATTGGAGTGCTATTTTTGTATGTAAGATTCTCTGCCATGTGGTGTGCTGTGGGCGGAGACCGAGGGCGCCCCCCTCCCCTTCTTCCTTCCCCTTACCTTTAACCTTCTTCCTTTTTTCTTTGTCCAGTTATTTATTTTTCATTTAGGTTCATGTAATTCCCTTATTTTTCTTTATTTCCCCTTATATTTTCTGTGTCTTCTTGTTTTATTTTGTTCTTAGTTCTTGTTCTTGTAGAATGTTATTGGGGTTCGTTAGTCCAGGAACCCAATTTGTGTGCCAAATCTCACGCAATACTAGTAGTGATCCTCGATCACGCTGTTTCATTCATATATATTGTGCTCTGTTTTATTGGACATGACCTGATATGATGACGCTTGGCTTATATTATGTGACATGTTTTGTTACTGTTCATACCCTTGATATGTGTTATACATGTGTGTTAATAAATACATATTCAACAAAAAAAAAATAGCCCAAGATCTGCAGCGCAAGAAATGAGCACAGGATGTGGAACCAGGCCTCAAAAATAGCCTGAGGTCTACATTGCGAAGACTGAGCAAGGAGATATCGACAAAAATTAATAAATAAATAAAAAATAATAAAAAAAAAAAAAAGAATGATTATATACTAATAAATATTTTTGTGTGCCTATATCCCCTCTATAGAGTAACACAAAGAGGTTGTATAGACAACTGGGATGCTACTGGTTTACCCCTTTTCCCACATCAGTGGACATACACTGGGGCACATCTCTACCCTCAGTCTCTCTAGTGAGTATGAATCAGTATGGATAGGTATATTTCTTATTTTGTCCTTTCCATGGCTCTTCATCTTTTTTCTTATTTGTCCAATTGGGTGCTATATCTTTAGCCCCTATTTGGCTGCAGTTCCCAGGTTTTCATATATGCATCTTGTGATTTGTGTGTGTTTTGTATTCACATGGTTCATTAGGATATATTCACCAGTGGGCCGCATTCACACATGAGTTCCATGTTCATTGTCAATTGCAGATAGTGGCAATCTGTGTCCACTAGGGGCAGATGCATATAATAACATAAAGGGTCATTACATTATATTGTTTGGCACTAGCCAGGGGTCAGATGTATGGTACATGGCACATTATGTGTGTTTTTAAATGATTTTAACTGTTGTGTGTTTTTGCTTATCCAAATAAAATATGTTATGGTATTTTTTCTATCCCAAATTGTTTCCTGGTGTGCAGACTTATTATTGTTATGGTCTTTTTCTCTCCTTGTTTATATGGTTCATCCATACATAGTCTGGCACCCGGGTAGATATTTATGGTATTAGGTGCACCCCCATATATATCTTTTGAGACTACTAACAGGCAAGACCTCAGTGTCCTCACCAACAGGACGACTGACCATGCTGTCCTCTTCATCATCCTCATCATCCTCCTCCTCCCCCCTGTCCTCAGGCAATCCCCGCTGAACAGAGGGTATGACAGCTGTGCTTGTAGTACCGTCTATAAAAGCAAAGTAGCTCCTGTTCTTCCTCCTCCTCCTCATTGTCTACCAATCCACGTTTTGATAACATGAGGCTGGACTGAGTGTAATCACCCTGTATGGTTCCTTGCTCCGTGTACTCCTGCTGTGCCTGCAATGCATCATCTTTAATTGTGAACAGAGAGGTTTTAAGAATGCTGAGAAGCGGGATGGTGACGCTAATTATGGTGTCATCGCCTCTCACCATCTTGGTGCAGTCCTCAAAGTTCTGGAGGATGGTACATATGTCTGACATCCATGTCCACTCCTGAGGTCTTATGTGTGGAGTCTGAACTGTATATCGACGGCCTTGTTGACGCTGGAAGTCAATAACTGCCCTCTTCTGCTCACAAATCCTTTCCAACATATGCAGTGTAAAGTTCCAAAGCGTGGGGGCATCACACACCAGTCGGTGAGCCGGAAGCTGCAAACGCTGCTAAAGCACGGCAAGGCTGGCTGAAGCTGTAGCTGACTTTCAAAAATGGGCAGACAGACGGCGTACTTTCACTACCAGATACGGCAGCTTCGGGTAGCTTTTTAGAAAACATTGAACCACGAGGTTAAGCACATGGGCCAGGCAAGGTACTTGTGTCAGCTCACCTTCCCTCAGAGCCGCCACCTGGTTACGGCCATTGTCACACACAACCATGCATGGCTGTAGGTTCCGCGGTGTCAACCAAATATCTGACTGCTCTTTCAGTACTGTCCACAACTCTTCTGCATTGTGCGGTTTGTCACCTATGCAGTTTAGCTTCAGCAAAGCCTGTTGCCCCTTGACTGAAGCAGTGCTGCAGTGCTTCCAGCTTCTGACTGATGTATTCATTTCTGAGATGGAGGATGAAGAGGTGGAGGAGGAGATGCATGAGCTGTAGACTGTGAGGGCAACCCTGATTGACATAGGATCTGCAGTCGTCAGCGTGGGAAGGATGTGTTCTATCCCAAGGTCCGACTGGGTCCCGGCTTCCACTATGTTAACCCAGTGTGACGTCATTGAGATGTACCATCCCTGCACACAAGCACTTGTCCATGTGTCCGTGGTTAGATGAACTTTCCCTGTAACAGCATTGTTGAGGGCACGGGTAATGTTGTGGGACACATGCTGGTGTAATGCCAGTACGGCACAACAGGAGAAATAGTGGCAACTGGGGACCGAGTACCTTTTGACGGCCGTCGACATCAGGTTGCGGAAAGCTTCCATCTCAACGAGCCGAAAAGGGAACATTTCGAGCGCAAGCAGTCAACAAATGTGCGAATTAAGTACTGTGGCCTGTGGGGCATTGGCTGGGTATTTCAGCTTGCGTTCCAATGACTGGGGTATAGACAACTGAAGGCAGCGCTTGGACAAGGACGTGGATGGGCTTGATGATGGTGCTGGTTGACTGTGGGCAACAACAGATGCAGGACCCAAGGCATCTTCACAGGCACGCTGAACTGGGGATTGGCTTTTACGCAAAACAGTGGAAGAACCAGTGTTGTCACCTGCAGACAGTGTTCCTGGAGCCTGGGGTTCGACCCTGCCATGTGCCTAATCATGCTGGTGTTAGTCAGGCTGGTAGTTTTGCTACCCCTGCTGATTCTGACATGGCAAGTGCTGCAAATGGCATGTTTGGGGTTAACGGCAGAGTCTTTAAAAAATAACCAAGCTCGGGAAGATTTAACAGTTGGAATTACAACTTACGTCCTGTTGGTGTTACGGTGAACGGATGCACGCCTTCTGTCTGCTGCCAACACACTGCTTCTTCTTGCCTGTTGGGGTGATATGCCTCCTTCCCCATGTGTGCTGTTGTCCTTGCACTGCATGTCCTCCTGCCAGGTTGGGTCAGTCACTATGTCATAAACCACCTTGTCTTCCACATCCGCACAATTCTCCTCCTCCTGACTTTCCAGCAATTGTGTCTAATCATCGTCCACCTCTTGTGACCATGTCTGCTCAAAGATTTGTGCATCACTACACGGAAAATCATCTTTCCCCGCTTCAAGTGGAGCAGCCGAGAGGCATGAATATCCAAATGGAAAACTGAACAGCTCTTCGGAGTGTCCGAGTGTGGGATCAGTTGTCTCAGGGCACTCGGCATGGTAGGAGGAAGAAGGATCAGGTGAGTAATAGCCGGTCCACAATCGCAGCTACTCAGACTTGACCGTGTGGAAGACATGGTGGTGGTGGTGGTGGCTAAGTGACTGGTAGCATAATCCGCTATCCAACCAACTACCGTTTCACACTGCTCTGGCTTCAATAGTGGTGTGCTGCGGTCCCCAAGAAACTGGGACAGGAAGGTTGAGCAAGAACATGTGGGTCTTTGCTGCGACCCACTTTTAGCTTGGCCACGGCCTCGGCCTCTGCATGCACCATCAGCATCACGTCCACTTCCCTGTCCCTTGCCCCTTGCCTTGCCCATTTTAAATGGACTACTGAAATATTTGAAAAGCTCAATACAAGTGGATTTATTTGTAGAAAAATTATATGTGATTAGTATACCTGCAAAGCGAAGATTTTTACACCACTGATACTGTTATGAATGTGCTAGAGATGGTTTCTGAGCAGAGGCTCCCTCTGGTGGTTACAGACAGTACTGAACCTTTCAGCGAGCAGTGGCAATCTGGAATCACGGACTGGTCTGATATAAGGGAGGTTCCCTCCCATGATGGTTGCCGGTGATCAATTGTTCTTGTCTCAATTGTGGTTCCTGGTTCATTTGGAAGTTTGCTGGAGTCCTGCCTGCATCTCCTGCTTTCAGATAAGATATTTTTTGCTTTTCTTTTTGTGCTTGTTTTTGCATTGTTTTCTGCACTTTTGTGGAGGTCAGCCAGGTCCCTCCTGGAGCCTGAGCTCCTCGCAGTTTTTCTGCAGCCACTGTTATTTGCTCATTTGCTTTTTCCTGTTTTTTCATCGGCTGCGGCTTGGTTTTTGTTCACACTGAGATATGATTTAGTGGGTGGTTTATTCTAACCATCTAAGCTTAGCTACTGAAGTAAAGGTACGAATCTGTAAATCGGGACAAGTGACTGCTGTTCCATTCTGGTATCACCTCCATCTTGATGAAGATTTTCATGTGGACACATCTGGTGAAATGTCACATTGGAAACAAGCAGCGTTTGTTTTAGACGAGCCGCTGAGAGTTGAGGAAGGGCAAGAAGTCTTTCTTGGTGTACATTTCCAGAACAGCAATGTCAGTATGACTTTGAGGCGACCGTCATAGTAACGTCTGGAGAATAACATGGTTGCCATACATGTGTATATTACGCTGACTATCTGTATTTTAGCATAC
The DNA here is from genome assembly GCA_033576555.1 of Oophaga sylvatica. Taxonomy (NCBI): domain Eukaryota; kingdom Metazoa; phylum Chordata; class Amphibia; order Anura; family Dendrobatidae; genus Oophaga; species Oophaga sylvatica. The sequence goes on from JARQOD010000005.1 coordinate 58,021,675, forward strand.
ATGCTAGCTAGACTTTCTTCTTGAAGTATGGCATATTGTATAGTATTTTATCTATACAAACAAATAAATGATTAAATGAAATTCAAAAAAAAAAAAAACACCCACTAAATCAGATCTCAGTGTGAACAAATACCAAGCCGCAGCCGCTGAAAAAACAGGAAAAAGCAAATGAGCAAATAACAGTGGCTGCAGAAAAACTGCGAGGAGCTCAGGCCCCAGGAGGAGACTGGCTGACCTCCACAAAAGTGCAGAAAACAATGCAAAAAGCAAGCACAAAAAGAAAAGCAAAAAATATCTTACCTGAAAGCAGGAGATGAGGCAGGACTCCAGCAAACTTCCAAATGAACCAGGAACCACAATTGAGACAAGAACAATTGATCACCGGCAACCATCATGGGAGGGAACCTCCCTTATATCAGACCAGTCCGTGATTCCAGATTGCCACTGCTCGCTGAAAGGTTCAGTACTGTCTGTAACCACCAGAGGGAGCCTCTGCTCAGAAACCATCTCTAGCACATTCATAACAGATACACCTGGCCTCAGCATGAGATAACAGACTGTATTAATTTTTTGGGTTATGCTTTTGGTTATTGTTTGAACACAATAAAAAAGGTGTACAAGAAGGCTAGTAGACAGAACTATGCATCGTAGGCCTGCGAAGCAAAGTTTTTTACACCACTGATACACCAAGCCTTAGCCTGAAATCACAGAGTGTATTAATGTTTTGGGTTAGGTTTTTTGTTACTGTTTGAACACAATAAAAAAGGCGTACAAGAAAGCTAGCAGACAGAACTATGCAACATATGCCTGCCAAGAAAAAAAATATCCACCACACATATACCAGGCCTTAGCCTGAGATCACAGACTGTATTAATTTTTGTGGTTATGCTTTTTGTTACTGTTTGAAAAAAAATAAAAAATGAGTTGAACCAAGATAGCAGACAGAACTATGCAACGTATACCTGCAAAGCAAAGATTTTTACACCACTGATACACCAGGCCTTAGCCTGAAATCACAGACTGTATTAATGTTTTGGGTTAGGTTTTTTGTTACTGTTTGAACACAATAAAAAGGCATACAAAAAGGCTAACAGACAGAACTATGCAACATAAGCCTGCCAAGAAAACATTTTTCCACCACAGATACACCAGGCCTCAGCCTGAGATAACAGACTGGATTAATTATTTATGATTGTGTGGATAAAAAAGACTGCTGGATATAACGAGAATGAGAGAATGGCCAAAAAAGAGAAGATACGCCTAAAATGCATCAAATTTTGCCACACGGATGTATGAGGCATGTCACAGATAGACCCCACTCTTAAATGTGGCCTGTTTTTAAAAATAATGCCACATGGTGCTGTCTTTAAGTGCACTCACACCCAGGGCTATAAAAAAAATTTGCCGTACACTGGCCACACTTTGAGCACGCACAGATATGAGCCGGCACGGAGATACCAGTACCACAAATTTGTGCCCTGATTTTTTAGGATTAAAAAGTAATGGTGTTTTTTCGTGCAATCACACCCAGGGCTACAAAAAAAAATTGCCATACACTGGCCATACTTTGAGCATGCATAGATATGAGCTGGCATGGAGATACCAGTACCACAAATTTGTGCCCTGATTTTTTTGGATTAAAAAGTAATGGTGTTTTTATGTGTAATCACAACAAGGGCTAAAAAAAAAATTGCCATACACTGGCCACACTTCGAGCACGCACAGATATGAGCTGGCACAGAGATACCAGTACCACAAATTTGTGCCTGATTTTTTGGATTAAAAAGTACTGGTGTTTTTGAGTCGCACGGCCAGGGCACTGGGGTACTCGGCACCGAGCCAGTTTACTTCAATGGGGGATGTCACGGGTAGCGCAGCTCGATCCGTGGCCCTGGGCGCTCACTAAAAAGGGGTATTTACAGGGGATTATAGTTTGTAGAAATGTTCGTGACGCCACCTGTGGTTCCTGGTCAGGATGACCAGCGCTGCAGGGTGAATCCTCTGAGGGGTTGTTACTGGGCAGCAAGGTGTTAAGTCTCCCACAGGCAAGACTGATCCCTCAGGGTGTATGGCGGTGTAAGGGTAATAAAGGAAAAGGTTTGACAGGGATAATAAGGCAGACTCAGGGACACACAGTAATCCCTTTGTAGCCTTTACTTCTTATGGTGGAGTTTTGTAGGACAGTCAACTCGCTCGTAAGCTGTCTGGGGTGGAGGACTAGTCTAAGTACGCTAAATCCCTCCTGAGTACGTTCAGCTGTAGGGCCCTCCCTTATCCTCTCGTTTCTAAGTGGTGTAGGCTTACTTAGTTTGTCTGACTTGCATAAAACAAAGCCTAACTCCTCTTCTCAGCTACCCCGGCTGACCTTGTGTGAGGCCTTCTTGTGGACAGAACTAAGTCTCTATATGGCTGATCAGGCCAGACTCCTGTTCTTCCTGACCCGGTTATGTATCAGCACTGTTGGGCCCCTGCGACCTGATAGTCCAGCAGGGTCTCCGGTGTCTCCTACCAGTCGTGCAGATGCTGGCAAGCGCGGACCCGGTGTCCGGTGGTGCAGAGTGGAGGTAAGTTATCAATGCTGGTTAACCTCTGTCACTCTCTCTCTTCTTTCTTCCACCTGCCTTTCGTCCTACTCTCACCACTATCATAAGCACAAGCTAGCAGCAGATGTCAGCTTTCTTTATCTTCACCGCTCTCCAAGCGTCGGCACGGTTACTCACTAAAACGCTCACTGAAGGTCTCTCAGTAAACTCAATTTTGACCAGGCTAAGTGGTAATCTTTCCCACTACTACTGGACTCCACTCCTAAACTGAGTGTTTGCTGAAGTCTTCAGGCTTTCTCTTTCTGGCTAGTCTTTCCCTCTCAGCTCGTCTGAGGTCACTGCCGTTCTGACTGGAATCTCTCACAGTCTGCTCTAATCTCCTCTGCTGAGGTAAAAAACTGACACTCTGAGGTAAAACCAACGACTAGCTAACTCTCAGCTAGACTGCCTTCATCTCTCTGCTGTCGTCTCCAAGGGCTCCCTCTGGTGGCACCAGGAAAATTTGGAGTGTTGTGTGCTTATGGGTTGTTGTGGGTTTACCTTTCGTGCATCTTCCAGGGTAACATGTGGCTCCAGAGCGCAGCTGGGCTACACATCTTTACTTGCAATCACACCAGGGCTACAAAAATAAATTGCCGTACACTGGCCACACTTTGAGCACGCACAAATATGAGCTGGCACGGAGATACCAGTACCACAATTTTGTGCCCTTTTTTTAATCAAAAAGTACTGGTGTTTTTAAGTGCACTCACAACCAGGGCTACCAAAAAAAATTTAATTACACTGGCCACACTTTGAGCACGCACAGATATGAGCTGGCACGGAGATAACAGTACCACAAATTTGTACCCTGATTTTTTTGGATTAAAAAGTAATGGTGTTTTTACGTGCAATCACACCAAGGGCTAAAGAAAAAAATTGCCGTACACTGGCCACACTTTGAGCATGCACAGATATGATTTGGCACAGAGATACCGCATCGAAAAATATGTGGCCTGTATTCCAATTACACCTGGGGCTAGTTATATACGGCCAATATATCCTACAGGTAGCAGCAGTAGCAACAGAAGACAGGAAGGGAATGGACCCTCTTGATGTATGCAATGATCTATATACGCACATACAGTGCCTGCAGGCCTTGCACTGATGTGTATACAGCGACGTACACTCCCCTGGCTGCCTAACACTGGTACCTATATACTCCGGAATTAGTCCTTAGAAAGACTGTTGGGTTATCAGGATTTGAGTAGTTTAGGATGGTAGACCCCACACTGGCTAAGAAATCGGCAAATCTGACCCTATCTCGGCAGCAGCTCTCCGTACACTCTCTGAATCCGGAGCTGAATGCTGCAAGCGGGATGGCTCCCAGGCTCTTATACTTGTGATGATGTTGTGCGGCCAGCCAATCACTGCACGACCACAGCAAAGATGGCTACGGCATTTCATTGCCTGGCAGACAATCCCTGCAGTGTGATTGGGTCTCTAAAGTCCGCCAAAAATGCTGGGTGGAGACCCCAGTTCCCGCCGAGTAATCCCGGAACTGCTCGGTGCTCGCCGAGTATGATGAGTACCGTGATACTCGGGCGAGTAACTAGTAGTGGTGAGCCCGTTCGCTCATCACTACCCGTCACCCAAAATTTTGAGAAACGCAAGGGTGACAGGATAGGCAGTGTAATATAAACTCAGCCATACGTGCAAGACTGCTAAAAGTAAATACTTCTGGGTTCCCTCCAAGAGGCGACTGACCATGCTCTCCTCCTCCTCCTTGTCCTCAGGCCTCCAACACTTAGTACTAACCTCAGTAATATCATTGTACAAACATCATTGTAAATACCTTCTTGTAAATACACCCTGAATTTTTTATCTCCCCCACCTCATTGTAGATTGTAAGTTGTCATGAGCATGATTGTTTTGTTTTGGTTTAATTATCGTTATCATTGTGTGAGACAGTGAAGGAATATGTGTTGAATGGGGTGTACATTTCACCTAGGTACTTTGTTGACTGGTATAGGGGAAATGTGTGGCTTTGTAAAACTAGTGGTGGAGAAAGGTCACTACACCTTCCATTCAGTGCACACTTGCAGCTCAAACCTGAATCCACTCAAGTGATAATTAGGAAGCCAGAAGTAGGTGTTGGGAATACAGACAGGGAGCTCGCTTAGTCTGGACAGGAGTCCAGGCACAGGAGGAGTCTCCGGGGAGGGTAGCTCTCTCAGTCTGGGTGCTCGAGGTGCCCCCGGACACAAGAGGAGTCTCTGCAAAACTCCATGCTGGTGGCTACTGAATATAAGGGGAGCTCTCTCAATTTGGATGCTGGAGGTGCTTCCAGATACAAGAGGAGTCTCTGGAAAAACCACGCTGGTAACTGCTGAATATAATGTCTTGTTTTGGGCCAGGCTGTTAGAGTCTGGTCCCTGATAGTGAGGGAATTTATCTGTGTGAAGTGAGTAGCCGGAGAGGCTCAGGTTTTCTGTTTGAGTTGTTTTTATCACGTTCTGTTTGCTGTGACTTTAATAAAGCTGGTTGCGGCCAGTTTACACCAGAACTGCTGTCTGAATGAACTGTTTCTATGCCATTCCGTCTACCAGGACGGCGATCCCAGAGCTATATCCCCTGAAAAGCTTACAATTGGTGCTAGAATGTGCAGGCAGCACAGTGGCTAGAGACAGCAGTAAAGGAGAAGTCTGTTGAAGCAGCAGCAGAGAAAAAAAAGTGTGTCAGCAAAAGGAAAAAAAAAAAAAAAGTGTATGCACAGCAAAGCTGAACTTGCTGTGAAAAAGACTTTGGAGTGTGTATGTCTTGAGTGAAGACTGCCGTTGTTGGACAGAGAAGTCTGACAGCATGGATGACAGCCTGGAGGCGCTGATTAAACAAATGGCGCAAGTTAATGTGCAATATAAGACTGCCGTTGTTGAGACAGATAAGTCCGGCAGTTTGGAGGAGCTCGTTAAGCAACCACCTGCAGAGCATGCAGCAGAGCATGCAGCAGAGCCGGCAGAGCATGCAGCAGGCCCAGCAGAGCTGGCAGCAGAGCCAGCAGAGCATGCAGAGCCTGCAGCAGCAATACATACAGAACCAGCAGAGCTGGCAGCAGCAGCAGCAAGAGACTAACCGGTTGTTATTGGAGCAGGTTGCAGCACTACAAAAGACTTGCAGCGCCTCGTCCCCGAGTAATGTTGTAAAGGCACCTGTGTTGCCTGCAGTGAAGAAGAGGCTGGAGCCTGACGTCGGCAGACATGTCGGCATGGTCGAAGAGATGATGGACCCCTACTACCGAGTTCTAAAGAAGGAGCGGGAGGCTGCCGTCAGCAAACCTGATCATGGAGTTGAAAAGGTGATAGTGGACCGCTACACCCGCGCACGTCCTCCTGCGGTACAGCCAGAGGTCGGACAAGGAGACCACCAGAACGCCACTCGTCTGGTCAGCCTGATGGAGAGGGCCTTCGCTACCAAAGACTGCCTCCGTGACCAGTCGTCTGAGAGGTCGTCACTTCAGAGTTCCTGGACCCCGAACTCTCCGGTAAGAGCGTTCCAGCTGTTGGGGACATGGGGTATGCTGATAAGCGGGTTCAGGCCCGAGGGGACATATGGGTGGAAAAGTGTGATGGACAGTGTTGGAGATGTTGTGAAATTGCAGCCAACTGTCCACTAGAGGGGGAGCCTATGTATTGTGATGTTGGCAGGTCCCTCTCTCTCTGCGCAGAACCCGTGTGTGTGGCCACCTCAGCCGAAGAGACTGGACCACAGGTGTCCCCGGTGGTTGTAAATGACTGCCCAGCACAGGCCCTCCTGGACTCAGGGAGTCAAGTGACTCTCGTACGTGACAGCCTGATTGATAGGGACTTCATCCCTGAAAAACACCTGAGTGTGGTGGGCATCCATGGAGACACCAAAGTCTACCCAGAGACCGCCGTGGACTTGGTCCCCAAACTCGGGGAGGTTTCATGTGAAGTGGGGGTAGTGAAGAACCAGGTGCACCCAGTCATATTGGGTAATGACTTTCTCCGATCTAAGGATCTCTGGGGGAAAAATGATTCTGTTGGACAGTGTGATGAGGCTCCTACTAGGGTGCGCAGTCCCGAGGGGCGGAGCACGATGCTAGTGGGCCGTTAAACTTATGTGATAATAATGATGATGATGATGATAATGATATGATGATGATGATCATGATAATGATGATGACCATGATAATGATGCTGATGCTGATAATGATAATGATGATGATCATGATAGTGATGATGGTACTGATCATAATCATGATAATGATATTGATAAAGATGAAATTCCTTTGCAGGTGATGTTGGGAGACGAGGATGGTGGTTCTCGGGAACCGAGTGTCCCTGACCTACCTGTGTCCTGTGACAATTTTGGGAGTGAGCAGTTGCGAGACCCCACTCTTAAAACGGCACAGGAAAATATAAGTGTTCTAAATGAGGTTTCCCAAGAGCCTGACTCTGAGGAGAGGTTTCCTCATGCTGCCATGAACAATAACCTATTGTATAGGGACACTGAAGTCCAGGGAGAGGTCGTGAGTCAGCTCCTGGTACCTGAGCTATATAGAAGTAAAGTGCTGGGGTTGTCACATAGTCACGTACTTGATGGACCACCTGAGGGAAACCAGGGAAAAGATGGTGAAGTTAATGTTTTGGATGACATTTTAGCTGAGGTTCCAGATCAGGATGTGAATGAGAATGAATTGCATAACCCTGAAATGAGCCGGATGTGATTGAGAAAAAAGGGTCAGACAGGGATAGTGGTAGTGGTAGTGAATCATCTGATGACGATCAAGCAAACAGTGCAAATGAGGAAGGCATGGTAGCAGAGGAGGTTGAGGGTCCTGAGAAGAAAGCTGATGCTGACCTTACAGCCGGACAGAAGATGGCATCTGAAGATAGTTTACAGTTGGCAGATTCCCTGGCGAAGACTAAGGTGAAAGGCAGGACTCTGAAACTGAACACAGCACAAGAAGATGCTGTTGAGAATGAGAAGTTATCAATGTATGGTATGAATCTGCATCAGGCCAAGGACTCTGAAGGTAGTGCTGCAGAGGTGGAAAAAACCATGGAAGTGGTAGATCCCAAACCAGATGCCTCATCAGAAGCTGTGAGGAACAAGACTGAGGATGTGGGGGCTGACTCTGCCCAGGAATCTGTTTCGGCCGGAGACAGTGGCGTGGACGGTTTACTGTCCAAATCAGTAGCGGCAACTCGCAAAGTTCAGGCTGGAAGTTCGGCACCAGGTGATCCATCAGTGGTCCCGAGCGACACAAAGGATCTGGATAAATCACAAGATGAGATTTTGAGACATCAGGCTGGCATTGGTGAGCTAAAGTGTACTTTCATGGAGTCTACATCTGAGCCACGTCCCAACAAATGCGAAAAGCGATGTATCACTCCGTTGCCGCTGCAGACACACGGGAGCCCAGATGAGGTGACTGAACAGCTGGTAGAAGTGAAAGCTTTGGCTAAAAATGACACCCAGTCGGTATCTTCTTATGATAGCAGTGGCAGGAGTGAGACTGAAGAGGTAGAATGTAAGACTGACGGTAGGGCTTCTGAGCATGTTCTACCAGAAGAGCCTGGAAAAGGGGCCGAAGACGTAAAGGACGTCCAACAGCTACAGGAGAAGATGCGTCTCCATGAGGTCTCCACCAAAGAAATGAAGACTGATAATGTTGCATTACGCGAGCGGCTTCAGCAGTGTGAGCTGGATGTGGTATCTCTTCACCAGGAACGTGAGCGGTTCCAGCAGTTGCTCCAGAGAGCACGAAGTGAAAGGGAAAGTGTATATAGTACCTTGCAAGATCAAGAAAAAGTGGTTGCACAGGTACAAGATGAATTGATTACTTCTCAGAAAAATCTCCAAACTGTGATGAAGGAGCGTGATGAGAGCCATGAGCAGCTTCTTGAGAAGGTCAATGAAGTAAAAGAAGGGATACAGGGAATCTCTTCATTGCGAGAGCAAATGCAGCAACTACACGAGGAGGTGAAAGCAGAAAAGATGAAGAACCTTGACTTGTTAGAAGATGTGGATCTCCTGGAGAAAGAAGTAAGAGCTCTGCGTCTGATGCAAAGTGAGCCTGTACAAGAAGAGGATGAATTATGTGTACTGCCAAAGAAAAACGATCAGCTCCTTCTACAGTGCCAATCATTTGAACAGTGTAGCTTAAAATGGCCAGAGACCATGGCAGAGGAGCTTAAGTTCTGTGAAATAGAGTTCATGAATCAAATGATATTTAAGAAAGTAGATGTGCTAAAGAAGGTTCAGGGGGAATTAGAGAAAGGTGTAAAAACCCCTTTACCTCCTGAGATAGTTGGTGACACATGGTCAGTGCACCAAGGACAGGAGGTACGAGAGTTTCTGAGGAAGAATCAGCAGAGGTGTTCTGACGTGCCTGGTCGTACTTCTCTGGAGAGGCACTATACCGAAACTGAGCCCGGCACTAAGGTCAAGCTGAAACCGTGCAGGATACCCGAGGCCCGCAGAGAGCATAGGCCTGGGAGGGTACAGGGTAGTGCGGATGCTTCAGGTGAAGATACAGATGACAATAGTGAAGATGAAACTAATGATGGCCATACTTCAGGTGAAGATGAAGTTGATGATGGCCATGACTGGTCCGGAGTTCACTGTCTCTTTAGGATTGTTGACCAGCCCTCCGGTCTGGATGACCAGCCCTCCGTCTGGAGAAGAGGGGGGGGATATGTGAGACAGTGAAGGAATATGTGTTGAATGGGGTGTACATTTCACCTAGGTACTTTGTTGACTGGTATAGGGGAAATGTGTGGCTTTGTAAAACTAGTGGTGGAGAAAGGTCACTACACCTTCCATTCAGTGCACACTTGCAGCTCAAACCTGAATCCACTCAAGTGATAATTAGGAAGCAGCAGTAGGTGTCTGGGAATACAGACAGGGAGCTCGCTTAGTCTGGACAGGAGTCCAGGCACAGGAGGAGTCTCCGGGGAGGGAGCTCTCTCAGTCTGGGTGCTCGAGGTGCCCCCGGACAAAGAGGAGTCTCTGCAAAACTCCATGCTGGTGGCTACTGAATATAAGGGAGCTCTCTCAATTTGGATGCTGGAGGTGCTTCCAGATACAAGAGGAGTCTCTGGAAAAACCACGCTGGTAACTGCTGAATATAATGTCTTGTTTTGGGCCAGGCTGTTAGAGTCTGGTCCCTGATAGTGAGGGAATTTATCTGTGTGAAGTGAGTAGCCGGAGAGGCTCAGGTTTTCTGTTTATGAGTTGTTTTTATCACGTTCTGTTTGCTGTGGACTTTAATAAAGCTGGTTGCGGCCAGTTTACACCAGAACTGCTGTCTGAATGAACTGTTTCTATGCCATTCCGTCTACCAGGACGGCGATCCCAGAGTATATCCCCTGAAAAGCTTACAATTGTTACTGTAGATTGTAAGCTGTCACCAGCAGGGTAGTTTTGTTTTGGATTAATTATTGGATTATTGTTATTGTTGTACTTAAGCCCCCGTCACACACAGCAATCTCTCTATCGAGATCGCTGCTGAGTCACTAGTTTTGTGATGCAACAGCGATCTCCCCAGCGATATCGCTGTGGGTGACACTGATCAGCGACCGGCCCCCCTGCCGGGTATCGCTGATCGTTGTCCAAAGGCCAGGAAATTTTTTTGATCGTTGGTCTCCCGCTGCCAGCACGCATCACTGCGTGTGGCAGGCAGTAGACTAGCGATCAGCTGGTAACCAAGGTACACATCGGGTTTCCAGGCGCCGGGCGGTATCCAACGTACACTGCGGGTAACTAAGTGACGTTACTCGCAGTGTCGCTGTCCTGATCGCTGCCTGAGCTGCCTGTTTGGCAGCTCACCAGCGATCACGTAACGACACACCAACGATCCTGACAAGTGCATATCATTGTGGGATCGCTGGTGTGTCGCTATGTGTGACGGGGCCCTTAGGACTGTTATGTTTGAAACTGTTAAACTGTAAATATGTTTTCGCTCTATAATAACTCTCAATCTTCAATTTAGAACACAGATAAGCAGGATGGAGACGTTAATTATGGTGTCATTGACGCTCACCCTCTTTGTGGATTAGTCAAAGTTTTGGAGGATGTTGCATGTGTCAGACATCCATGTCCACTCCTGAGATGTTATGTGTGAAGACAGAACTGAACACCGACAACCTTGTTGATGCTGGTAGACTATTCACCAACTGCCCTCTTCTTCTCACAAATCCTTTCCAACATCTGCAGTGTAGAGTTCCAAGGCCAGGGGGCATCACACACCAGTCGTTCAGCCAGAAGCTGCAAGCGCTGCTGAATCACGAGAAGGGCGAGTGAAGCTGTAGCTGACTTTCTAAAATGGGTATTTCGAGCGTTGCACTTTTCTGAGCAGATCTGCCAGCTCCATGTCGCTTTTCAAAAAACGCTGGCCATTTTGGTTAAACGCATGAGCCAGGCATGGCACGTGTGTGAGCTCGCCTCGACACAGAGCAGCCACCAGGTTCCAGCCATTGTCACACACAACCATGCCTGGCAGTGGGTTCAGCCGTCTCAGCCACCGATCTGCCTGCTCTTTCAGAGCTGTCCACAACTCTTCAGCATTTTGGGGTTTGTCACAGAAGCATATTAGCTTCAGCACAGCCTGTTCCCACTTTCATTTGGCAGTGCTGCAGTGCTTCCAGCTTGTGACTGATGTGCTACATTTTGTAGCTGGAGGCTGAAGAGGAGGCGAAGGAGGAGGTGCAGGAGCTGGAGACAGCAGGCCTTGCAGTCAATGCAAAAGAAAACAGAATGGGGGTACAAAATGAATAATGTGAAGTGGATTTTCATGGGCCCAGCCAGTATGTGGGTTCAAAGGCTTATTGGGGTGCATATGACTTGGTAGCAGGGCAGGCCTTGCAGTTAATGCATAGGAAAACAGAATGGGAGTACAAAATGAATAATGTGAAGTGGATTTTCCTGGGCCCATCCAGTACATGGGTTCAAAGGCTTATTGGGTGCATATGACTTGGTAGCAGGGCAGGCATTGCATTCAATGCAACATTTTTTATGGAAGCCCTCCTGGACATCTCGTGAAAAGTTATTGGGGTGCGTCATAATTCTTGGCAGCCCATCCACTCACGGCATAGGCTATAACAGTTTTGGAGATCCACTGTTTATAATGGCCCTTTAAACAGATTAATGCTGCCTGATGCCCCTGTAAAAATAGGCTCTGTGACTTTAAGAGTCCCTTTTTCATAAATGAAGCAAGATATGTCTGCTTATGTGTCACACATTACATGCCAGCTAGGGTTGGTAAAAGTTACAATGACATTTCCCAGTGAATGCATTTGTTTTGGTTGAAAGCAATGTTAAAGTTGAAAAACGCTTAAAAAACGCTGCGTCTGAACATAGCCCAAGTGGTGGAGGAACATTTTGGTCTGGGGTTATTTATTTTGCCTTATATACAAGTCAATAACCTGGGAAGGATGTACCTTAACATATTTCCCAGCAAAATCCATTTTGGTTTTGTTTTGTTATGTTTTTTTGTGCATCTGTAAAAATGGCATGAAACTCTGACATTGTTTAAAGCTGTGAACTAGGAGTCAGGAATGCTTCCAGGGGCGATCTTCATGATGTCCCCATGTCATTTGAGCAGTGTTTCCATCATTTACAGACGTATTTAGACCTTAAAAGGACCCCCGGGGGGATCGCGGTAAAAATGCTCAGGTCTCCCATAGACTTACATTGGGCTCGTTGTTCTGTCCGAGTACCCGAGTATTCCAATCTGCTCGACCCGAGCAACGAGCACCCGAGCTTTTGAGTGCTCGCCCATCACTAGTAATGAGTGCAGAATAGGAGGGTTTTCTTTTTTTTTTGGTAGGTGATCAAATACTTATTCCAACTTAATTATTTAAAAATCTTACAATGTGATTTTCTGCTTTTTATTTTTATATTCTCTTACAGTTGAAATGTACCTATGATAAAAAATTACAGACATCTCTATTTTTTGTAGAAGGGAAACTTGCAAAAATTTGCATTGTATCAAATACTTATTTTCCCCACTGTACACAGAACAAACACAAAGACAACTGGAAACCCCATATAGCTATATTTCGATACAAGTATGAGAGCTCTGATTTTTAATATCACAATTAATTTTATTATAATGCACAAAAACAGCAATCTTTCAGAATTAAAATAAATACTACATTATTGGCACAACATTAAAAATACATTAACAAAAGAGCAAACTGCCCTAAAATTAAATATTTATAAATTACTAGTATCCATTCTTTCTGTGCAGTGTTGTTGTATTTCACTCTCCACCGGTGAGTGCATCTTTCTTATTCTTCCTTTTTCACTCGTTTTTTTCTTGTTCATTTTTTTTCCTTAAAATGAAAATAGTTTCACTTAGTGCAATAGATTACAGAAAGAAACAAGACACTTCTTAATTGTACTTGATAAAGTAATGTAAAAAAATAATGTCCTTGGGTAAAGATGTGGCTAACGGGTTGCTGGTAAAATACTATGGCCTAAATTCATCATTGCGTTGCACTTGTTTTTTGTCTAGTTTTGTGTGTTTTATGCCTTTTTTTGTTTGCACCAAATGCATTATTCTATTTTTGTCTTTTTTTAAGTCTATTTTATATGTGGTTGCCAGTTTTTTTTATTTTTCCCGCTTTGTGGGTGGATTCTAGCAATTCCAAATGTTTTTGTCTAATTCACCAAATGAGACTTTTTAAAAATGTTCTAAATTTTGGTGCACCTCTACTCCAGTGCCCCCAAACTGATTTTGGACACTTAAATAAAAAGTTGTATCTATTTCGGAAAAGTTGTGACTTTTTTAGTTAAAAAATTTGCAAAAATGATAAGTGACAAATAAAAAGCCAATTTTTTACTTAGCTCCAAATATATGCACCGTGTATGTCATTTTGATGAATTGGCGCAGTAAACGTCATTGCATACCACAAGTCAAAAATAGAAGAAATGTGACTTAAAAAAAATGCAAATGATGAATTGGCGTCTATGTAGTGTGGTCCTGTGTGTTACTTCTGTTGTGGTGGATGACGAGATGTCCAAGAAAGCGCTCCATGAATTTAAAAATACGGCAAACTTAGGTCTCATTCATAAATCCGTGAATCATGCACATGTCCTACCTATAATTTTCACAGACAGAATGCATACCCATTACACTTTATGGGACTGTTCATATGTGCTTGTTATTTTGTGGACCATGTGTCTGGAAAAAAATCACAGATACTTGTCCATTTTTGATCAGGTCATGGATCAAATTTACCCATACAAGTCACGGATCCATGTGCTCTGCATGATTAACATTGCAATGGATAGGAGAAGCTTTGCAAATTTTTCTTTATTTTGAATAGTCAAAATTACTGATGAAACACTGATAATAAAATCTGGCCCATTGATGAAAATAAAACCATTTTTTGTGTATGTGAAAAATCGCGGATGTCTGAATGAGGCCGAAGGTTGCAGCTTTCAGACCACTATTGTGTACACTAAGAGAAAATCATAAAAAGTTATTATATGGGCAGAGAGCATATGATAAAGCAAGGATTAAAAAATATATACAGTACAGACCAAAAGTTTGGACACACCTTCTCATTCAAAGATTTTTCTATATTTTCATGGCTATAAAAATTGTAGAATCACACTGAAGGCATCAAAACTATGAATTAACACATGTGGAATTATACATTACACTTTACAAAAAAGTGTGAAACAACTGAAAATATGTCTTATATTCTAGGTTCTTCAAAGTAGCCACCTTTTGCTTTGATTACTGCTTTGCACGCAGAAAAGGTGAACGGATGGACTCTACATGCCTGGTTCCCACCGTGAAGCATGGAGGAGGAGGTGTGATGGTGTGGGGGTGCTTTGCTGGTGACACTGTTGGGGATTTATTCAAAATTGAAGGCATAGTGAACCAGCATGGCTACCCCAGCATCTTGCAGCGGCATGCTATTCCATCCGGTTTGTGTTTAGTTGGACCATCATTTATTTTTCAACAGGACAATGACCCCAAACACACCTCCAGGCTGTGTAAGGGCTGTTTGACCAAGAAGGAGAGTGATGGGGTGCTACGCCAGATGAACTGGCCTCCACAGTCACCAGACCTGAATCCAATCGAGATGGTTTGGGGTGAGCTGGACCGCTCACCACTTCAATCTTGAATAAATCCCCAACAGTGTCACCAGCAAAGCACCCCCACACCATCACACCACCTCCTCCATGCTTAACGGTGGGAACCAGGCATGTAGAGTCCATCTGTTCACCTTTTCTGCGTGCAAAGCAGTAATCAAAGCAAAAGGTGGCTACTTTGAAGAACCTAGAATATAAGACATATTTTCAGTTGTTTCACACTTTTTTGTAAAGTGTAATGTATAATTCCACATGTGTTAATTCATAGTTTTGATGCCTTCAGTGTGATTCTACAATTTTCATTGTCATGAAAATACAGAAAAATCTTTGAATGAGAAGGTGTGTCCAAACTTTTGGTCTGAACTGTATATATGTATATATATATATATATATATATATATATATATATATATATATATATATATATATATATATATATATATATATAAAGCAATTATTTAATCAAATTATAAATATATGTAGGGTATATATATTGTGAGACAGTGAAGGAATATGTGGTGAATGAGGTGTATATTTCACCTAAGTACCTTGCTGACTGGTATGAGCGAAATGTGTGGCTTTGTAAACCTGGTGGTAAAGAAAGGTCACTACACCTGCCATTCAGTACACGCTTGCAGCTCAGACCTGAATCCACTCAGGTGTTGATTAGGAAGCCAGAAGTAGGTGCTTGTGAGCACAGTCAGAGAGCTCATTCAGTCTGGACAAGGGGTCCAGGCACAGAAGGTGTCTCTAAGAGTGTGGGAGCTGTCTTTAGCCCGGACACAGGGAGGTGTCCTGGCACAAGGAAGCAGTCTCTAAGAGTGTGAGCTATCTCAGTCTGGGTGCAGGAAGTACCCCGGACACAGGAGTAGTCGCAGTGAGAATCCGTGCGAATAGCGACTGAATAGGAGGTGACCTCTCTCAAGTCTGGACATTGGAGTTGCCTTCGGACATAAAGAGGAGTGTCTGTGAAACTCCATACTGGTAACATATGTGATATGTGTTGTTTTGGGCACAGACTGGTAGAGTCTGGGTCCCGGATAGAGAGGGCCATCTATCTAAGTGTAATTAGAGGCTAGACAAGCCCAGGTTTTCTGTTTATGATTTGTTTTTATCTGTGTGCTGTGGACTTTAATAAAACTGGTTGCGGCCAGTTTTCACCAAACTGCTGTCTGAATGAACTGTTTCCGTGCCATTCTGTCTACCCAGACAGCGATCCTAGAGCTAAACCCCCCGGAAAGGCTACAATTGGCGGAGAATGCTGGGGCAGCGCAGGGCCTGGTACAGTTAGTGCTGGAGTGTGCATGCAGCACAGTGGCGAGAGACAGCATTAAAGGTGAAGTCTATTGAAATAGCAACAGAAAAAAAAAAAAAAGTGTGTGTCAGCAGAAACGTCTGTTTGGAGCAGTCTTGGAGAGACAGTGGCCCTGATAGGGTCTGCAGAGAGAAAATGTATGCACAGCAAAGCTGAACTTATTGTGAAAATGACTGTGGAATGTGCAGCAGCAAAAGAAAAGTTTGTGGAGCAGTCTTAAAGAGACAGTAGCCCTAATAGACTTTGCAAAAGAGAAAAAAAAAAAAAAGTGGTTGCACAGCAAGGCTGAATTTTCTGTGGAAAAAAAGCTGTGTAGTGTGTATGTCTTGAGTGAAGACTGCCGTTGTTGAGACAGAGAAGTCTGACAGCATGGATGACAGCATGGAGGCGCTGTTTGAACAAATGGCACAAGTTAATGTGCAACATAAGACTGCTGTGATTGAGACAGATAAGTCCGGCAGTATGGAGGAACTCGTTGAGTACCTGGTGCAGGCCCAGCGGAGCATGGAGCAGCAGCGCCTGCAGCACCAGCAGCACATGCAGCAGGCCCAGCAGCAATTCCTGCAGCAGCAGCAGGAGAATAACCGGTTATTTGTTGAGCAGATGACAGCACCAAAAAAGGATTTCGGTGCCGCGTCCCGAAGTAATGTTGTGAAGGCACCGGCGTTGTCCGCTATAAAGAAGGCGGTAAGACGGTCCTTGAGAAAATGACACCTCGTGATGATGTGGAGGTATATCTTACTAGGTTTGAGAGACTGGCAGAGAAGGAGAATCTGCCACTATCTGAATGGGCCATGGCGGTCGTACCCTATCTGATTGGGGAACCCCAAAAAGTCTGGGCTGACCTGAGCAAGCAGGACAGCGAAGACTATGCCAAGTTGAAAGCGGCGATTCTTACCCGGCTGGGTGTTACGGTGACAGCCCGTGCCAGGGGAGTTCGTGACTGGAGATACAGTTGGGAGTCTGCAGTCAGCAGGCCTGATTATGGAGTTGAAAAGGTGATAGTGGACCGCTACACCCAAGCACGTCCTCCTGAGGTACAGCCGTCTGAGAGGTCGTCACTTCGGAGTTCCCGGACGCTGAACTCTCGCGGTAAGAGCGTTCCAGCTGTTGGGGACATGGGGTATGCTGATAAGCGGGTTCAGGCCCGAGGGGACATGTGGGTGGGAGAGTGTGATGGACAGTGTTGGAGCTGGCGTGAAATTGCAGCCAACTGTCCAATAGAGGGGAGCCTATGTGTTGTGATGATGGCAGATCCCTCTCTCTCTGCGCAGAACCTGTGTGTGTGTCCACCTCAGCCGAAGAGACTGGACCACAGGGGTCCCCGGTGGTTGTAAGTGACTGCCCAGCACAGGCCCTCTTGGACTCAGAGAGTCCAGTGACTTCCGTATGTGACAGCCTGAGTGATAGGGACTTCATCCCTGATAAGCACCTGAGTGTGGTGTACATCCATGAAGACACCAAAGTCTACCCAGAGACTGCCGTGGACTTGGTTCCCAAACTCGGGGAGGTTTCATATGAAGTGGGGGTAGTGAAGACCCTGGTGCACCCCGTTATATTGGGTAATGACTTTCCCCGGTCTAAGGATCTCTGGGGGAAAAATGTTTCTGATGGACAGTGTGATGAAGCTCCTACTGAGGGTGCGCAGTCCCGAGGGGCGGAACACAATGCTAGTGGGCCGTTAAACTTATGTGATAATGATGATGACCATGATAATATTGATAATGATAATGATGATCATGATAATGATGATGACCATGATGAGGATGCTGGTATTGATAATGATGATAATGCTAATCATAATAGTGATGATACTGATGATGACCGTGATAAAGATGACATTTCTTTGCAGGTGATGTTGGGAGACGAGGATGGTGGTTCTCGGGAACCGAGTGTCCCTGACCTGCCTGGCTCCTGTGACAATTTTGGGAGTGAGCCGGTGCGAGACCCCACTCTTAAAACGGCACAGGAGAATGTAATTGTTCTGAATGAGGTTCCCCAAGAGCCTGGCTCTGAGGAGAGGTTTCCTCATGCTGCCATGAACAATAACCTATTGTATAGGGACACTGAAGTCCAGGGAGAGGTCGTAAGTCAGCTCCTGGTATCTGAGCTATATGGAAGTATAGTGCTGGGGTTATCACATAGTCACATACTTGAGGGACCACCTGAGGGAAACCAGGGACCAGATGGTGAAGTTAATGTTGTGGATGACATGTTAACTAAGGTTCCAGATCAAGATGTGAATGAGAATGAATTGTATAACCCTGACAGTGACCCGGATGTGAATGAAAATGAAGTGTCTAACCCTGGAAGTGAGCCAGATGTGGCTGAGAAAAGGGGGTCAGACAGGGATAGTGGTGGTGATAGTGAGTCATCTGATGACAATAAAGCAACCAGTGCAAGTGAGGAAGGCATGGTAGCAGAGGAGATTGAGAGTCCTGAGAGGAAGGCTGAGGCTGACCTTGCAGTCGGACGGAGGATGGCATCTGAAGATGTTGTACCGTTGGCCGGTTCCCTGGCGAAGACTAAGGTGAAAGACAGGTCTCTGAAACTGAACACAGCACAAGTGGATGCTGTTGAAAATGAGAA
Source organism: Oophaga sylvatica (assembly GCA_033576555.1). NCBI lineage: Eukaryota > Metazoa > Chordata > Amphibia > Anura > Dendrobatidae > Oophaga > Oophaga sylvatica. The sequence goes on from JARQOD010000005.1 coordinate 58,040,236, forward strand.
GTTATCAATGTATGGTGTGGATCTGCATCAGGCCAAGGACTCGGAAGGTGATGCTGCAAAGGTGGAGAAAGCCATGGAAGTGGTGGACACCAGGCCAGGTGCCTCACCAGAGGCTGATGTCTCAAGTGAAGCTGTGAGGAACAAGACTGAAGATGTGGGGAATGACTCTGCCCGGAATATGTTTCTGCCGGAGACAGCGGCGTGGACGGTGTGACTGTCCGGATCCGTGGCTGCGACTCGCGAAGCTCGGGCCGGAAGTTTGGCGCCCGGTGCGCCATCGGAGTTCCCGAGCGACCCAAAGGATCTGGATAAATCCCAAGATGAGATTTTGAGACCTCGGGTTGGCCTTGGTGAGCTCAGGCGCATTTTCATGGAGTCTACACTTGAACCACGTCCCAGTGAGTGGGAGGGGCGATGTGTCGCTCCGTTGCCGCTGCCGATACACGGGAGCTCAGATGGGATGCAGAACGTGGTGGAAAAGAAGACTGACGGTAGGGCTTCTGAGCATGTCCTACCAGAAGAGCCTGAAAAAGGGGCCGAAGACGTAAAGGACGTCCAACAACTACAGGAGAAGATGCGTAGCCATGAGGATCTCCTGGAGAAAGAAGTAAGAGCTCTGAGTCTTATGCAAAGTGAGCCTGTACAAGAAGAGGATAAATTATGTGTACCGACCAAGAAAAACGATCAGCTCCCTCTACAGTGCCAATCGTTTGACCAGTGTGGCTCGGAATGGTCAGAGACCATAACAGAGGCGCTTGGGTTCTGTGAGATAGAATTTATGAATCAGCTGATATTTAAGAAAGTAGATGTGCTAAAGAAAGTTCAGGGGGAATTAGAGAAAACCCCTATACCTCCTGTAACAGTTGGTGACACAGGGTCAGTGCCCCAAAAACAGGAGGTACGAAAGTTTCTGAGGAAGAATCAGTAGAGCTGTTCTGACGTGCCTGGTCGTACTTATCTGGTGAGCCACTATACCGAGACTGAGGCTGGCACTAAAGTCAAGATGAAACAGTGCAGGATACCCGAGGCCCGCAGAGAGTATAGGCCTGGGAGGGTACAGGGTAGTGCGGATGCTTCAGATGAAGAGAAAACTGATGTTGGCTATGACAGTGGTGAGGATGAAGCTGATGAGGGCCATGACTGGTCCAGAGTTCACTGTCTCTGTTGGATTGTTGACCAGCCCTCCGGTCTGGATGACCAGCCCTCCGGTCTGGAGAAGAGGGAGGGGATATGTGAGACAGTGAAGGAATATGTGGTGAATGAGGTGTATATTTCACCTAAGTACCTTGCTGACTGGTATGAGCGAAATGTGTGGCTTTGTAAACCTGGTGGTAAAGAAAGGTCACTACACCTGCCATTCAGTACACGCTTGCAGCTCAGACCTGAATCCACTCAGGTGTTGATTAGGAAGCCAGAAGTAGGTGCTTGTGAGCACAGTCAGAGAGCTCATTCAGTCTGGACAAGGGGTCCAGGCACAGAAGGTGTCTCTAAGAGTGTGGGAGCTGTCTTTAGCCCGGACACAGGGAGGTGTCCTGGCACAAGGAAGCAGTCTCTAAGAGTGTGAGCTATCTCAGTCTGGGTGCAGGAAGTACCCGGACACAGGAGTAGTCGCAGTGAGAATCCGTGCGAATAGCGACTGAATAGGAGGTGACCTCTCTCAAGTCTGGACATTGGAGTTGCCTTCGGACATAAAGAGGAGTGTCTGTGAAACTCCATACTGGTAACATATGTGATATGTGTTGTTTTGGGCACAGACTGGTAGAGTCTGGGTCCCGGATAGAGAGGGCCATCTATCTAAGTGTAATTAGAGGCTAGACAAGCCCAGGTTTTCTGTTTATGATTTGTTTTTATCTGTGTGCTGTGGACTTTAATAAAACTGGTTGCGGCCAGTTTTCACCAAACTGCTGTCTGAATGAACTGTTTCCGTGCCATTCTGTCTACCCAGACAGCGATCCTAGAGCTAAACCCCCGGAAAGGCTACAATATATATATGTGATATATATATATTATATATATAATATATATATATATATTAGGATGTGGAAGCTTTCAGTGCAAACTGTGTGACTAATCTGTTAACAAGATGGGAAATTTTCAACTTAAAATTCAATGACTCACAACTTACCTGATTTCCTTTATTTTTGCATTCACCCAGGGAAGGCCAGGAGTGGAGCAGATAATATCTCCTTTATTTGTGATGAATCTAAATGGAAAACATATTGTTACTGATTTATTGTCTAATCTACTCTATTTATCTATGTAAACAATTCATCATTCTAATCTGTTTTGAGATCTAAAATGACATGTTATTTAAAGGTGGAAATTCCATTTAAGATTATTTTAATCCTAAATGTTTGACTACAAATTCCCTATTGTTCCCTCCTGATTGATGTCATTTGTGGGGGCTGGTCACTATTCCATAGGTATTCACCTTACAATGTGCACTGACAGTGCACTCTCTTGCTGATTTGTCACTTCTCATCTGAACAGGAGAGGGAGTGCACTGTCACTGTGCATTAAAAAGGATATTGCACAGTGACAAGGTCCTACTGAGCATACATCAGAATTGACAACCGATGCATGCTCAGTAGAGCAATGACAAGCCCATCCCTTGAAACTGACATCACTGATGAAGTCTTAAATGAGTATCTCAGCATACACTGGGGTTTCTTAAACAAGGAGTCATCAATCAGTAAGTAGATAAAAATAAAAATAAAGCTGTTGGAGTGTAGTGAGAGAACAATAGGGACATTTTAATTAAAGTATATTAGAAAAAAGATTAGATGATTACATTAAATAGAGATTTAAGATTAAAATAAATGTTAGTTTTGGACCACACCTTTAAGAAATGTCATAAAAAGATAACCCTTTCTGCTCTCTATTTACTGGATTTCATAGCTTGTACTAGCCAGTAGGTTCCTCCGTTACTGAGAAATTAGTGGTAGAATTGATATGCAACTGAGGCGGCTGAAGAACTACTTTTAAATCTAAAGCTACTTTCGATCTAACTGTATACCCTAATTAATGTCCTCTCCTCTTCCTAGACCAAAATCACACAGCATAGAGACTATTAGCCATGCCGGAGGAGGCAGCACTGAACAGGTAATAGAGCTGGAGTGACAGAGGCTTCAGCCTCATTTGCATATCAATTTAAATGCTGATTTTCCGTAATAAAAGAATGGACTGGCGATGTAAAGATCTTGCTCCATTACATATAAATAGTTGGGGGGGAGGAGGGTTGGTAAAATGCTGTTGGCAGTTCCCTTTTTACAAAGCATATTTTATTCACTTTAGAGTAACTTTTCTTGTGTCAGATTTTCTGCAAACATATCTATGACTTAAAATGATATTATTTGTCTGAATGGAGTTGGTTTAGTCTGAATTTCTACAAGCTCATTCAGATGAATGGAACAGTCACCCTCCATTTAGCTCCCTCCAACCAGCCCTACTGAGAAGGTATCATAGATGCTGCTGTGTCATGACAAATGTACTTTACATATTATCAGCATGTATGCATGGTGATATTACCATACATATGTTACTATGAAGAATTAAAGTATGTAATAAATAATGATTGGTAATTTAGCTTTAGCTTGTATATCATATACTTTTCTTAAATTTTTTTTTACAATACTCACATCACGGCATGAACACATGGAAGATCTTCTTTTTGGATGATGAAATTTTCAATTGCATCTCTAGGTTTGCCTCTCGAGACCTTGGTACAGCAGGAACTAAATTTGCCTGTGTATTAAAATATGAACAGAGGGAGAAATTTTGATTAGTTACTGGAGATTAATGACAATAATTCATATAAAAAGCCACTGGTTTCCAACAAACATGGCGATCGAGTATGGTGGTCTACTAACTGGCATGCAGAGCTTATACCATAATCCACGCACTGTTCCTACAAATTAGGTTGTACTTACACAACTAAACTAACTAGTTAGTAAAGAAGACCATCCATGATTTGTGAGAAGGCGAAACCTGAGTGGGATAAGCTGCAAAGTGCTAGGGATTCAGTAATGTTCATAGGAGCATAGTAACATTGATTGGAAAAACTATCTCCTATATCACATCATAAAGTCTTGAAAAACCTGGACAGTTTTCTTAATAGCCCTACTTACCGATGGAAGTTTCGCACATTACATATGTGGCCAGCAGGGCTAAGCACAGCAGTACTCTCATGGTGCACATCTTCAGGGGTTCTTGTTCTCCTGTATGTAGTGTCCTCAGTCTTCCACGCTGAGCAGCTGTGCGGTGTGATGTTCACTTGACAGCACCATCCTTTTAAGACTTGTAAAGAGGAACTTCATGAGACAAAAAGGAAATGATCTAATTTTTTTTTATACGTATCAGTGTCATCAGCAAATTCAGGTGAAATATGTTTCATGACAAATCATTTTCTTTTCAACAAAATTAATGTGTAAAAGTAATCGTTTGAGCGTTTAATTTCCAAATCAATTTCCATTTTAATAATTGACTATTTCATATGACTATTTCTTTTAGGTTCAGTGGATGCCTGTTGGGCTCAACTGGTAATTTGAATTCATAAAGCCGCAGATCAGGGTGGACACACGGACCCAAGATGTTGCCACAAGTAGCTGAAGGGCTCGTGAAGTACTAGTGAGGACATGAAATCACGTAACCAGGAGGGCAGATGACAAGGGAAAAGGCAAGTCCTTGGCAGCACATAGAAGACAGAAAAACTACAGACTTGTTTCAAGGATGGAAACACAATGTGAACTGAGTCTATTAACAGTTCATTATTAGCTTACATCAAATTATGGACTAATCCAGAAGTTGTGTGAAATTCATAAAACTGTGAATTTAAGAAAATTCAAAGGATTCACTCATCTCTAGTTGGTTCCACCACTTGAGCGCTATTATCGGGCACAATTCTAAATCAGCACTGCAACCTATTCATTCTTTAGAGCAATGAGGGGTCCCAGCAGTCAAACTCAACTGATCGATCGTGATAGCATATCCTAGGAATTTACACCACTTTGTCAGATAAGAATCGCCCTTTAGGAATTACATAAATAGAACTATAATCCTCATTTATACTTATTGTTTTATTCGTAAATAAAAGATAACATGAAACTTGATGCATATTTTACACCTTAGTACAACTTCTCATGTAGGAAATTGCAGGGAATCACACATTTTCAACCATTTATTCAATTGTTTTCAGAGCAACATTATATTGCATAATGCTGTGCATATCAGTCAACTGTCAAGGCCTTAACACTGGTCTACTTCCTTGGCCATCTGCTCTTCCTGTTCTCATACGTGTTGGGTTACAATGGTAACCCAGTGTGCACCTCTAATGTAACGTTCCTAGGCCCTTTAAGGTTGATTTAGACATCTACACACTTGAGTAGGCAGATAGTGGTACACTGCTAACAAGCTGACACCCTACTTATCTTCCAGACTTATCCAGCCCTCCTATCATGGGCTTCTGCTTTAGTTTATATTAAAGTGATTGTCTGTCAATCTTGATCTGCTGCTTCATGGTGCTGTCCACACTCTCATCCCTGCTGCTTCAAAGCACCTGTTTTTCAATTTGGCTGTGCCATTCCAAAGTGATGTCTGAACTATCAACTCTACTGTGTCAGAGTGTTTGTCTGCCAGTCCAGCTCTCCAGCTCTAAGGTGTTGTTATTCATATACAGCTCTATTGTTTCAACTGTTCCATCTGCCTCCCTTCACATCCAGCTCTGTTGTTCCACATGCTTGCCAGTATATCCAACTCTAAGATTCCTCACTCATCTACATGCCATTCAGCCTATCCAACTGTAAGGGAGGGATGGGACTGTAGTCGTGACCTGCGATACTGTTACATCTATGTCCAGTCCTTCCCTTACTGAAAACTGTGTTTTTCTCTTCAGCATACCTGCATCTCCATATTCAGCTTCCCCTGGGCACTTCCCAGGCAACGATGGTCCTTTTTTCAGGTGACTCCCAGTAATGAAGACATAGTCCAGGATAGCTTGAACATTCTCTTTATTTAACACTTTACACGTTACATCCACGTTTGGCACATCATGGGATTCACTTGTTTCCTTATCTTTCCCTGCCTTGCTGTCACTTCTGTGCAGTACATGCCTGGACCGGACCATCCTAGACTGCTTCCCAGTTCCTTCCTGGCCTGACCTCGCCATGATGACATTTCCTTCTGCCTGTTTTCCCCCAGACTCGAAATCATTAGTCACCAGGTTCGGTTGCCTCTGGTAAAGCATCCGGCCCATCTGTACCGATCTCGTCGAAGCTCCAACATCCTTCATCTCCTCAGTCCAACTGACTCCTGCCCTAAAAGCATCTGCCCAGGTGATGAGTCACCGCATCTTCCTTCTCTGTACTGGCCCACTGATATGATGCACATCAGCTGTGGGTAACATGGGCTGCAGCACTTCAATGTTACGTGGCTGCCGAGCTGTCCGGGCCTATAGCCCATGTGGACACTAGGGCACTTTGGCCCTGTCTGCACTAACTTCTTAGAAACTTCTCTCTTACAGCCAGGCAGCCCCTCCTACACTTAACCCTCTATAGACATACTATCAACTATACCTTACAGTGCACACTAGTATGCCCCCATGTAGTGTTCCATAAAGTAGCTACATCTACCCTTATCTATAGGAACTTTATACTAAAGTGCCCTCCTCTAATGTCCCAAAAGGATGAACTTCACTGTCCCTAAACTGTACATGAGCATTAGTAAATATATATAATGAAGAGCATGACAGCATGTTATAATATAACATTACAAGTAACACAGCATAATATAAAACAGTTCTACAGAGAATGGTAACACATGTATGAATGTGACAGTACCATAAAAGTGAGCGGTAATACATATTACTATGTAGCAGTACCACAAATATTTTCATAGACATTACCAACATTAGCATACATAAACATCAATACACTGAGAACAATTAGCGGAAGGGAAGTAAGGAGGTAATTCTATCTCATCCCCTTACACAACACCCTTACATCAATGCCTCCCCTCCTTACTTCACTCCCTGACCTACAGCTTTACAAATCCATCTCATCAGGTGATCCATAACTGTGCACAGATTGCTGTTATTTACATCAGTAACTTCAGTCCCGGTGCTTAGTGAGTTACCATTTGGAATGTAAGAGGAAACAGAGGCGGAACCTCATGCTAACACATTAAATTCAGGATGCCAGTGTTGCTCTAATCCAAGGGCATATTCACTACAGAGGCATTCCATATGGCTGATTACTGATTCTTGTAAAAAACATTAACTTTTTTGTTCAAGTTTATGAAACTTGAAACACTTGCCTTAGGTGGTTATGAATGGTGGTGCCAGGCTGCTCCTAAAAATTGTTTTTTTTAAAAATTTTTACTATAGCATCCCACGAGAAGCAAACTGAAAGGGAGGAGACACAGATTAGATATTAGAAAATATTTTTTGACAGTGAGGGTGATCAATGAGTGGAGTAAGCTGCCACAAGAGGTGGTGAGTTCTCCTTTAATGGAATTCTTCAAACAGAGGCTGGACAGACACCTGTCTGAGATGGTTTAGTGAACCCTGCATTGAGCAGGGGGTTGGACACGATGACCCTGGAGGTCTCTTCCAACTCTAACATTCTATGATTCTATGATCTAATAAGCACCAATTTTTTACATTTTATAAAAATGACATTACCATTATTAGTCACCACGCTGCCAGCATATATTAATGAGCGACTCAAGAGGGAGTTGACTGTATGAAGCTACAGTATGAAGCAACAGGGTGTGTTTTAACTAATGAGAGCATAAAACCACATGACTTTCAACATCTTTGGATGAAAATTGCAAATTATTGCCCTTCTTAGAAAGAGCAATAAATAGGGATGAACAGACCCATGGATGTTCGGGTTAGTCGGGTTTGGCTGAACTGTAGTTCAAAGTTCAGATCGGCATCCAAACTTAACCACGAACTTGACCTCGAAGACGAACCCAATAGAAGTCAATGGGGACCCAAACGTCGGTGCTTTAAAATGGCTTTAAAATGGCCATAGCAAGTGCTAGGGGCTGCAAAAAGAAGCTAAATGGGGTTAAGAGCAAGATAATTGTCTTGCAAACAAATGTGGATAGGGAAATGAATTAAAGTAGCATAGAATAAAAAAAGAAAAAATAATAATCTTAAACGAGGAGGCGGAGGTCCAAGTGGAGGAGGAGGTTGAGGAGGAGCTGGACATAGTGGAATAGGTGGAGCACGTGGAGGAGAAGGAAGTAGCCAACACTGTTTTTGTGTTTTTTTTTTTGGGGGGGTGGGGTATTCTGAAATCAGGCTCCATGGGGCACTCTGCATACAGGCAGTGTAATAATTTGCTGGCCACTCTCTCACTGCAAATGACTTAAAAGGGCTTTCCCACCAACAAAGTTAATTTTAACGTTGATTTAAATCAAAACATCTTGTAATAATAATAATTTTTACAATTGGATGTGCTTAAAAAATGTCCCTGTGCTGAGATAATCTTATAAATGTTCTCCTGCTGTATATTGTGCAACTGCGGTGTCTGACCATGCATTTTGTTTTCTTTAATTTGAGGAGGCCCTAAAACATTAGGAATGGCAAATAAAATGAAAAAACTGCTGTGGAGTATAACAATGGCTGGATGCGGCTAGTCTACTTCTCTAGTCAGCCAAAGGTATGGACAAGTCCTATAGGATCGACGCCTGGCTCTTTTTAATGAATGTGAGCATGCTCACATTGGCTGTGGACAGGAGGGTGTTCCTATCTGTGATAACACCCCCTGTAATACTAAACACACGTTCAGAGACTATACTTGTTGCAGAGCAGGCCATCACCTCCAAGGCGTAAAGGGCAAACTCAGACCATGTGCTCAATTTGGATGGTGGTGCCGGATGTTGTGGCATGCTGAGGAAGGTTTCCACATTTGGTCATGCTAACACTCCCTTCTGAGGTGGTGCTGGAGCTCCAGCTGTGTTTGGCGAATTCGTCCATTGCTTCTGCCTTGTACTTCCGCTGAGTTCCCACTGTCAGGTGGAAATGCCTCCAGAAGTGTGTCTAACAGCATGTGTTTATTTTCTCGCATTTTCTGATCCCGCTCCAGTGATGGATAAAAGGATGGTATGTTGTCCTTCAAGAGGGGATCCAGCAGGGTGGCCACTCAGTAATTAGCACTGGTAACAATCCGTGCAACTCAGCGGTCATTGCAAAGTATGTATTGGCTCTTGTGTGCCAGGCTGCCCTGAGGCAAGGACAAACTCTCCTCAGTGGGAGGTGTATTGTCTGTGTCCTCTGTATCCCCCTGCCATGCTTGTGATACTCGTGAGCTACTTTGAGTGTCACCCTGCTATGAACAAAGTTACTCCTCCTCCTCCAAAACTGTTTCCTGGCTGTTGGTACAGTAATTCACCCTCTGAGCCAAGTGTGGAGGAATGGCCTGACAATGGTGTGAATGGACTCTGTTCCTCCTCCTCCTGCGCCACCACCTCATCCTTCATTGCCTGAAGGAAACATAGAAGTGTTACAGTAACGCTGATGATGACATCATCAGCGCTTACCATGTTTGTGGAGTATTCTAAAGCAGTGCAACTGAGCACAGACGTTGGTAGTAGTAAAGCATGCGCCAAAACACTTTCCGCCTCAGGCCCATCTGCCACTACATTTACCCAATTTATGCTGAAGGTGCGGTGGACCCTGGTAGCCAGCCCTTCATTTTCAATTCCCACGCCTGTCCACTGGTGGTTGAGGACCCCCCTTCCACTGAGCCCCGCTGTCAGGAGGAGGCGCAATCAGAAGTGTGTCTACCAGCAAGCGCTTGTATTCTCGCATTTTCCGAGCCCACTCCAGTAATGGATGTAAGGATGGTATGTTGACCTTGTAGAGGGAATCCAGCAGGGTGGCCATCTATTAATTAGCACTGGTAACAATCCATGCAACTAGGCGGTCATTGCATGGACACAGCAGCATTCATGTGTGCCAGGCTGCCCTGAGGCAAGGACAACCTCTCCTCAGTGAGATGTGTATCGTCTGTGTCCTCTGTTTCCCCCCAGCCATGCTTGTGATTCCGCAAGCTACTTCGAGTGTCACCCTGCAGTGAACATGGTTCCTGCTCCTCCTCATCCTCCAAAACTGTTTCCTGCCTGTTGGTACAGTAATCAACTTTCCGAGCCAAGTGTGGACGAATGGCCTGATAATAGTGTTAATGGTCCCTGTTCCTCCTCCTCCTGCGCCACCATGTCATCCATCATCGCCTGAAGCTCTTTTCAAGAAAGCTTAGAAGTGGGATAGTAATGCTGATGATGGCATTATCTGCGCTTGCCATGTTAGTGGAAGCAGTGCAACAAAGCACACACATCGGTGGTAGTAGACCATGCGCCAAAACATTTTTCGCAACAGGCCCATCCGCCATTACATTCACCATTTGTACCGGAGGTGCGATGGACCCTGATGACCGGCCACTCATTTCCAATTCCTGCACCTGTCCACTACTGGTTGAGGACACCCTGCCACGGAGGCAGGTCTAAGCCTGACATGGGCACCCTTCTTTGGTGACCATGGGTAATGGAGAATCAGGGTTTGATTAGGGAGAAGGAGCCTGAGAAATAGCTACCACATCCAAGGAAGGTAGCAAGTGTACACATTTACCACTCCTGAATAGGTGATGTAGCGAGACAAAATAACCATCTCTGACTCTTTAGACACTCTGAAAATGGAATGAGTCCTTTAAATCTTTTAATGAGGATCTATTGGAGGTCAAGTCTGGTGCCAACAGCTTCTCTAATAGCATACACTAAAGTCTCCCACAACTACCGCATACACAAGAATGGTACAGTGAAATTGCGAATAGTCATTAAATGAGTTAATTTTGCCTGCATTTATGAATTTCTGAGTTCAGATCACCATAAAAAACATTAATCTATCAATGAGTATATGTAAAAAAGTTATCAAGTTTTGGACTGTGGAAGAGATGTATTACGGACACTTCACCAGCTTGTATTACAGACACGCTGCAGTAGGCTGTATTACAGGCATGCTACACCAGCCTGTATTATGGTCACACTGCACCAGGCTGTATTACGGGCACACTACACCAGCCTTTATTGCGGTCACACTGCACCATGCTGTATTACTGACATGCTACACCGCAGCACCACAGCCATGTCCACGTCCCCTGTTTGATGCTCTCCTCATTTTGTGAAGTAGTTTTTAGGCACAGTACTTCCACAGACAAGGGTGCAGATTATAAAACAAAAAATTAGGCACAGTACTCTCACAGATTAGACTTTTTTTGGCACAGTACTCACACATACACGGGTGCAGATTAAAAAAATGTTTTTACTCACAGTATTCTCACAGACAAGGGTGCAGATTATAAAAAAAATTTAGGCACAGTGCTCCCACAGACAGCTACAGATTAGAATTTTTTTTTGGCACAGTACTCACAGACACGGGTGCAGATTATAAAAATTTGTTTTTACGCACAGTACTCTCACAGACATGGGTGCTGATTATAAAAAAAATTAGGCATAGTACTCACAGATACGGGTTCAGATTGTAAACATTTTTTTAGGCACATTACTCCCACAAACACAGGTGCAGAGTAGAAATTTTTTTTTATGCACAGTACTCCTACAGACACAAGTGCAGTTTAGAAAAATGTGTTTTTACGCACAGTACACTCACAGACATGGGTGCAGATTAGAAAAATAAATTTTTTAGGCACAGTACTCGCATAGGCATGAGTGAAGATTACAAAAATTTGTTTTTAGGCGCAGTACTCCCAAAGACACAGTTGCAGAGTAGAAAAATTGTCTTTTACGCACAATACTCCCCCAGACACTAATGCAGATTAGAGAAATTTGCTTATACGCACAGTACTCTCACAGACACGGGTGCAAATTCTAAAAAAAATTGGGGCACAGTACTCCGCAAACATGGGTGCAGAGTAGAAAAATTTGGTATTTACGCACAGTACTCACGGTGCGCCAGCCAATCACAGCCATGTCAATAATTGACATGGCTGTGAGGATTCCAGAAGTGCCCACAGCCTAAGAGCTTGTTGATTGGCTATGCTGCAGCCTTTCAACAAACTTTATTCGGCATTTGAACTCAAACAGTAAACCAGACTTCCATTAAAAAGAAGTCCATATTCGGGGTTCGGTACAGGACACTAGGTTTCCCGTATGAACCCCAAACTTTTTGGTTCCGGTTCATTCATCCCTAACTATGAATGAAAAATATGGAAAAAAATGCCTTTTCTCCTATTTCTAAACTGAAAGTTTTAATTATTAATTAGCTGAATAACTTTATTACCATACATTATTACTAGAGAGGGGAGGACACATAGATGTTCAGGTCCAGCGAGTTCAGCCGATCAGTTATAAAAAATTCAGGTTCGGGTACCAGAACAGTACCCATACTCAAACCTGAACCCCATTTACTTGAACGGGGGGCCTGAACATCCAGTGTTTGCCACGCGGACAGTGCGGCAAACACTGCTTCTGATCGGCAGTAAAATCATCACCGCCGGTCAGACAGCCGTGGTTCCGACCGCGCAGCTATGATCGGACGTATAAAGCTTACCTCCAGTCACTGGTGTCAGCTGATGAAACATCTACTCCCATCAGCCAACGCCTGCTGCCGCTAATAACAGCGAGAGCAGGAGTGGCTGATGAGAGTATTCATCAGCTGGCTAATGCGCTGTAAATAAATAATTAAAAACAAAAACGGCATGGCTTCCCCTGCATTTTTGATAATCAGCCAGGCAAAACTCACAGCTGAGGGCTGCATTCCTCAGCTGTCAAATTTAGCAAGGCTGGTTATCAGGAATAGAGGGGTCTCCACTCCATATTTGTTACATAATTTTAAAAAACAGTGTTGGGTCCCCCACATTTTTGACAATCAGCCTTGCAAATGCAGACAACTGGGGGCTGTGTTATGTTTCGGTAGCTGAGGAGAAACAGCAAAAATAGCAAAAGTAGCAATACACCAGAGAGGCTGGAAACTACTGGGTTGCAGTACCCTAAACTAACCGCAACACTAGAAGTAGCCGTGGAGCGTAACTACGGTGATCCTAGACTCCTCGTCACAGAAGGAGAGATAGCTACACCTAAAGGCAGAAAGATGAAAGCTAACTGCCCCGTAGCAGAACCCCCAAAGAAATAGGAAGCCCTCAATCATGTAATGGCGGTTAGACAAGAAGAAAATATGAACACAGACAGAAAATAGAATGAGCAAATGCTGGGGCCCAATTCTGTCTAGATAGAAAAGTATAGGAAAGAATTCTGACTGCAACCAAAAAAACCCTGGCAAAAATACCAACACTTCTGATTAACAAAAAACCTGAGATCACACGATCTCTACCACCTAAATCAGATCTCTGGTGTAACACACAGCAATTCAGCAAATAAAAATTGACACAGGAACAGAGCAAAAGTGCAAACACAAACTAGGCACAAATGCAGGGCCAGGCCCCAACAGGGGACCAGGCTGAAGTCCACTGCAAGGCAGCAAACCAGCAAGGAAAATTCAACCAGAGGAAAAAAAACAGCAATTTACTTATCTGAATGAAAGCAGGAATGCAAGCTGAGCTCCAACCAAGACCTGGAAGGACCATTGATTACCGGCAAGGCTATGGGAGTTCAGGTCACTTATATCAGGCCATTCGGACCCGGCTGAAAGCCATTCAGCAATTGGTTCATTACCCTCAGCAACCACCGGAGGGAGCCACAGCTCCGAAGTTGCCTCCAACGTGTTCACAACAGTACCCCCCCTTGAGAAGGGGTCACCGAACCCTCACTTGCGCAACCAGGCCGATCAGGATGAGCTCGATGATAGGCACGGATCAGTCTCCTAGCATGGATGTCCGAAGCAAACACCCAAGAATTGTCCTCTTGACCATAACCTCTCCACTTAACCAAATACTGGAGTTTCTGTCTAGCAAAACAAGAATCCAATATTTTCTCAACCACATACTCCAAATTGCCCTCAACCAAAACAGGGTCGGGAGGCGCAGCCATAGGAACCACTGGCTCAACAAACCTCTCCAATAAGGACTTGTGGAACACGTTATGGATCTTAAATGTCCCTGGAAGAAGCAAATGGAAGGAAACCGGATTAAGAATTTCCATGATCTTATAAGGTCCAATGAACCTTGGCTTAAATTTTGGAGACGCAACCTTCATAGGGATATTTCTTGAGGACACCCAAACCAAGTCCCCACACTTTAAAACGAGGACCATCAGTCCTATGCCGGATGGCAAACCGTTGGGCCTTCTCCTGAGAGAGAGACAACCTCTCCACTACCTGGTCCCAAATCTGCTGCATACGATCCACAATAGAGTCAACCCCCGGACAGACGGAAGCCTCCGCCTGTCCTGAAGAAAATCGAGGGTGAAACCCAGAATTGCAGAAAAATGGAGACATCAAGGTGGCAGAGCTAGCCCTATTATTAAGAGCAAACTCAGCCAAAGGCAAAAAAGAGACCCAGTCATCTTGATCAGCAGACACAAAACATCTCAAATAAGTCTCCAATGTCTGGTTTGTTCTCTCGGTTTGTCCATTGGTCAGGACTGCCCACTTTCGGAATCTCTGATAGTACAGCTCAGCGTCTTCACGACCCTGATTTAATCCCAACAAGGTCTTTTCAGCTTGATCAGTGACATTAGGTTCATCGTACAATAACCCCAGAGCCTGAAAAAATACATCAACATCATTCAAAACAGGATCCCCAGATGTCAGGGAAAAAGCCCAATCCTGAGGGTCGCCGCGCAGCAGAGAGATGACAATTTAAACCTGCTGTGCTGCGTTCCTTGAGGACTTAGGCTTCAAGGCAAAAAACAACTTACAGTTATTTTTGAAATTCAGAAATTTAGACCGATCCCCAAAAATAAATCTGGTATGGGAATCCTAGGTTCCACAACCGGCAACCTAGCAAGATAGGTAGCAATATTCTGAACCTCAGTGGCAAGCCGCTCCACACGGCCAGACAACTGTGCAAACTCCATTGAGGACAACAACAAAAAATTCCTCCTCAGCACCCAGAGAAAAAGAGGGAAAAAATGCAACAAACAGAAAAAAAAAATTCTGACAACTCCCTTCTTTCTTTTTCCTTTTTTACTATTTTGTCCCTTCTGTTGAGTACCATATAATTTTCAGTTTGGCTGGTAATACTGTTATGTTTCGGTAGCTGAGGAGAAACAGCAAAAATAGCCAAAGTAGCAATACACCAGAGAGGCTGGAAACTACTGGGTTGCAGTACCCTAAACTAACCGCAACACTAAAAGTAGCCGTGGAGCGTACCTACGGTGATCCTAGACGCCTCGTCACAGCCAGAGAGGTAGCTACACCTAAAGGCAGAAAGATGAAAGCTAACTGCCCCGTAGCAGAACCCCCAAAGAAATAGGAAGCCCCCAAACATGTAATGGCGGTTAGACAAGAAGAAAATACGAACACAGGCAGAAAATGGAATGAGCAGATGCTGGGGCCCAATTCTGTCTAGATAGAAAAGTATAGGAAAGAATCCTGACTGCAACCCAAAAAACCCTGGCAAAAATACCAACACTTCTGATTAACAAAAAACCTGAGATCACACGATCTCTACCACCTAAATCAGATCTCTGGTGTAACACACAGCAATTCAGCAAATAAAAAGTGACACAGGAACAGAGCAAAAGTGCAAACACAAACTGAGCACAAATGCAGGGCCAGGCCCCAACAGGGGACCAGGCTGAAGTCCACTGCAAGGCAGCAAACCAGCAAGGAAAATCCAACCAGAGGAAAAAAAACAGCAATTCACTTATCTGAATGAAAGCAGGAATGCAAGCTGAGCTCCAACCAAGACCTGGAAGAACCATTGATTACTGGCAAGGCTGATGGGAGTTCAAGTCACTTATATCAGACCATTCGGACCAGCTGAAAGCCATTCAGCAATTGGTTCATTACCCTCAGCAACCACCGGAGGGAGCCCCAGTTCCGAAGTCGCCTCCAACGTGTTCACAACAGGGCTGGTACTCTCATGCTAGTAAGGTGCCATGGATATTGGCGATCCAGACTAAAAATAGCAGCCCACAGTTGCCCCCGAAAAGGTGCATCTATTAGATGCACCAATCCTGGTGCTATGCCCGGTTCTTTCCACTTGCCCTGTAACGGCGGTAAGTGAGGTTCATATTTGTGGGGTTGATGTCACCTTTGTATTGTCAGGTCACATCTAGCCCAGAATTAAGTCTTTTATTTGAAATAAAACAAAACACATGTTTCCATTTTTATTTAAAAATGACAAACACAGTTATACTCAACTAACACCTAATTCCACTGAATCCCTCGTCTCCTGTAATAATACAAACATTAAAAAAAACCAATATCACTCACCTGTCTTTCGTTTTGTCCCACTCCGTAACCCATTTCTGGGTGCTAAACAGTTTTCAACCTTGACAGTGCCAAAATGAGACCGTCCAGGCTGAGAACCACTGAGAATGCAGCATCAGTGAGCAGCGCTGATGTCACTGAGGCTCTGTTCCCAGCCGGGCTGAACTGCGATCACCTCGGTGAGATCACCACTTGCACAGTGAGAAAAAGTCTCACGGTCCAGAGGTGAGTTCGCCGCAGTTCAAATTCACTGAAGTTCAGCCCGGCTGGGAACACAGAGTCAGTGACCGGAGGTAACCTCAATGATGTCACAGCTGGTTATTGATGCTGCACTAGCAGCAGCTCTTTCATCAGTGGTTCTCAACCTGGACACTCTCATCTTGGCACCGTCCAGGTTGAAACCTATTAATCCCCAGACATAGATTATGGCATGGGACAGAACGAAAGACAGGTGAGTGACATGGCTGTTTTTTATTTTTGTTTTATTACAGGATTTGAGGGATTCAGTGGAATTAGGCGTTAGGTGAGTATAACTGTTTGTTATTTTTCAATATAAAAATGAAAAGTGTGTTTTGCTTTTATTTCAAATAAAAGATGTTGTTCTGGCTGTGTCTTTATTTACAATATAACTATAGGATTAGTAATGGAGAGGTGTATTAGAGACACCTCTCCATTACTAATCCGTGTGTTTGATGTCAACGGACACTACAAAGGTGACATCAACCCCACAAATATGAACACCACTTGCCACCGCTAAAGGGCAAGTGGGAAAAGCCGGGCAAAGCACCAGAATTGGCGCATCTAATAGATGTGCCTTTTCTGGGCAGCTGTAGACTGGTATTTTTAGGCTGGGAGGGGCAATATCCATGGCCTCTTACCAGCCTGAGAATACCATCCACCATCTGTCTGCTTTAGTAAGGCTAGTTGTAGAAAAGGGGGGACCCTAGACCATTTTTTAAAATTATTTATTTAAATAATTAATAAAACAGCATGGGGACCCCTTTTTTCTTGATAAACAGCCTTGTTAACGCTGACAGCTGAGGGTTGCAGCCGCCAGCCATGAGTTTTGCCTGGCTAGTTATCAAAAATGCAGGGGAACCCATGAAGTTTTTTTTAAATTATTTATTTACAGCAGAGGAGGCGGCTGTTGAATGCTCCCATCAGCCCCTTATGCTCTTGCTGTTATTAGTGGCAACAGGCATCGGCTGATGGGAGCAGTTGTCTCATCAGCTGACACCAGTGACCGAAGGTAAACTTTATACCTCTGATCACAGCTGCCGGCTCACGCTGTCATTTGACTGCATGGGAAGCGTGGCTGTCTGACAGTCAGTGATGATTTTACAGCCAATCAGAAGCGGTGTTTGCAGCGCAGTCATACACATGACATAGCAACAAACACCCAGTGTTTGGGGGTGCCGAACCAGAACAGTAACACCGACTTCCTGGTGATGTCCGTGTTCGGTGTCTGTGCCCGAACAGTAGGTGAACTTTACTGTTTGGGTTCGTCCATCTCTAATTATTACACCATACACAAAAAAAGTCAACTAACCAAGTTTTGCAAGATCGCTCAGCAATTATTAAGTACTTATTATGGGTCCTTTCCTCTCTTCCCAGGTAAAACATATTGAAGTATATGGGTATGTGCACACGTTGCAGATTAGCCTGCGGAATTTTCTGCACAGAATCTTCATCTCTTGACAGAAAACGCAAGTGCGGAGTGTTTTTTTTGTGGATTTGATGCGTTTTTTCATGCTGATTTGTATGCGTTTTTGTAAGCTAAACAATGATATGCTATCTAACAAAAAAAAAAGATTTGTGATGTCATTTCTTGTCCAACCTCCTCTTTTACATTTGTCCAACCCATACTCCATTACACACACAGATAGATAAATAGATGATAATAGAATAGATAGATGATAATAGATAGATAGATAGATAGATAGATAAAAAAGAACAGAGCAGCACATGTGCATGAATCTAGGCCATGTGAAAGCACAGAAAAACATTAAAAACATTCAATTTAGATTAAACTTCTCAAAATTTTAAACATTTTTTTTTTTTACTTACAGTAATAGATGACAAATGAAGGTTCTTAGCGCATGAATTGGCCAATTCATGTATGCCCATCAACCACAGCAAGGCGACCTCCCTCTGATGGGTCCTTGCTCTACACTATAAGCCACTTCTGGGCCACCAGCCTACAACTTTGGACAAACATGTCACTACTGGGCTAAGCCTACAATTAATGGGCTGGTAGAGCTGACTGCGGCACCTGCAAGGCCAATGGGAGGGGTGCGAGATCAGACTGTAGGCAGCCAGCATCCAGTTACTTAAATAAGCAAAGAAAAACCGATCAGCACCTCCTAGTGAGAACACGTGCAAGCTGCGAGGACTGCATAATATAGACAAAAAAGAACACAGCAGCACATGTGCATGAATCAAGGCCATGTGAAAACACAGAAAAACATTAAAAACATTCAATTTAGATTAAACTCAAAATTTTCCCCAAAATTTTTTTTAAAATTTTTTTTTACTTACAGTAATAGATGACAAATGAAGGTTATAAGCGCATAAAATGGCCAATTCATGTATGCCCATCAACTATCTGTTCTTTGCTTAGATAGATAGATAGATATGGGATAGATAGATAGATAGATAGATAGATAGATAGATAGATAGATAGATAGATAATAAATAGATAGATAAATATGGGATAGATAGATAGATAGATAGATAGATAGATAGATAGATAGATAGATAGATAGATAGATTGATAGATAGATAAAATGGTACATAAATAGTTAAAGACACACACACACACAATATCTTTAATTTAAAAAAAATGGGAAAAAATGGCGTGTGCTCCTGCTCAATTTTCTGCGCCAGAGAGGGAAAGCCGATGGCCGGGGCCAATATTTCTAGCCTGGGAAGGATTTAATACCCATGGAGCTTCCCAGGCTATGAATATCAGCCCGCAGCTAGCCTTCACTGGCTATTAAAATAGGCGGACCCCCCAAAAAATGCCGTGGGGTCGCCCTACAATTTATTGCCAAAAAGGCTATGCAGACAGCTGCGGTCTGATATTCATAGCCTAGGAAGGGGCCATGGATATTGGTGCCACCCTGGCAAAAAATACCAGCACCCAGCCACCCCAGAATTGGCACATCTGTACGATGTGCCAATCGCGGCACTCAGCCCCTCTCTTCCCACTGCCGTGTAGTGGTGGCATATGGCGTAATAAGGGGTTAATGTCACCTTGCTATTGTAAAGTGACATTGAGCCTGGTTAATAATGGAGAGGCGTCAATAAGATACCTATCCATTATTAATCTTATAGTTTGAAAGGGTTAAAAAAAACGCAACGTTCACTTTACAGCACTACAGCCGTGAGAAAATTCTCATGGCTGTAGTGCTGCAAATGACAAGTGAACTCCGGTGATCTGCTGGCGGCGGAGTGATACAGTGCGGAGGATTATCTCCATTACTGTATCATCGGAGCCCCTGGAGAGCGGTCGCATCTGCTGATGTGACAGCTCTCCACGGGAGATCGTCGTGGGACAATCGCTATTAATGGGATTACATCGGATGCAGGGAGTATATTGGTTGTTTGTTTTTTTATTTTTTTTTCTGGTGAGTGAGGGTTTCGGGGATTAGCAGATTATGGTGAGTATCCATTATATTATCGTCTAATTCTGTCGGTCTGTAACAGAAATCTGTAACAGTGACAGGCGCAGTCCAGCTGCGAATTGACAGAGGATTTGAACCACGCACGCCACCGCTATCACCAGGAGATCAGCGGCGCTGATCTCCTGACGGTAGCCGAGGGTCATATACTGCCGCATGGAGGTCAGCAGCGACGCAGCCGGGAGATGACCGGCATTATTCTTAAATCTTCATAAATAAACTACATACTGTACATATTCTAGAATACCCGATGCGTTACAATCGGGCCACCATCTATATAAGTGTGTATGAGGTTTTTTTTTTTACATTCAACACATTAGCCGGATAATGGGACTACTACTGTCCCATCATTGGCTAATGGTCTCACTCTAGCAGGCATAGCCGGATGGGACTTGTAGTCCCATCGGACAATGCCTGCGCACACACACACGCCCGCAGACCCCCACACAGCCCCGCAGACCCCCCACATACACAGATCACACAGACACCGACACACACACTACACGCAGACTCCCCACACACCATACACGCACACAGTCACCCACCGCCCACACACTATACACGCACACAATCACCGCCCACACACTTCCCTCCACCCGTCCACAGCTTTTTATTCGCAGCAAAACAGCAGATCTTTTTTACACCTGCGGTTTTGCTGCGGATGTGCCTGACTCAATGCAAGTCAAAGGGTGCAGAAACGCCGCAGATCCGCTCAAAGAATTGACATGCTGCGGAAAATAAAACGCTGCGAATCTGCACGTTTTTTTCCGCAGCATACGCACAGCAATTTTTTTTCCATAGGTTAACATTGTTTTGATACACACTTGCGGATTTATTGCGGATCTGCAATAAATCTGCAACGTGTGCACGCAGCCTATGTGTTTATGGTGAAGAGGAGAGAAATAGCTGTCAGCCCATCAAGCAGTTATGTGACATTTATTTCATATATATGCCCAGGTTTACAAGGATGTGATGGCAAAATATCATGATAATTGATTACAATCATGGCAACAACTCTCTAGGTTTTCATTGCTTTTTATAGTTTTCAGGGCAGCATAATTTAAAAAGAAAAAAAAACCCTAAGATGGGTATGATAACTTTAGGAAAAAAATGTTACATAATATAGCATAATATATGTGGTTTCACCAAAATATTGGTTGTTCTGGAAGTGGTCAGTATAAGTGGAGGTTCAAGTGAATCAACATGTTAGGCTATGGGTTGAACTAGATGGACTTAAAGTCTTCCTTCATCCTTAAATACCATGTTATGTTACTATGTTTGTAAATGAAGATTGACTAAACCCATTGCATTCTGACGTCACATGGCATGGAGGGAAGAGGCTACTTAAGACAACTGGTTTCCTCTGTATGTCACCTCCTGAAAAAGGTTGTGAAACACACATCGGGGTGCCAATGAGAATGTTGCATGCTGAAATATGATGACTACAGGCATTTCAGTTATAATGATCAAATATTAGATAAAAGGAAGAGGGTTTGAAGCAGTTTTGATGTAGATTTTGAGTTGGATAAGCAAACAAAATCCACGCAAAAATTTAAAGTGAACAGACCCATACTGTAGAGTTACCTGGAAGTGGAAAGCCTCTATAAATCAATATGTATACTATGACTTGCCTAATTTAGACACATCATACGAAGAGAGCACTCACTGGAGAAGGACATCATACTATGAAGAATGGAAGAAACAAGGTGAAGAGGAAGACCAGCAAACCAATGGCTTTATACTATCAAGATAACATCGGTGAAGATCCTGGTGGACCTATCTGGGCTTGCACAAGATTCTACAGCTCATACAGCCATCAAGTTGGTTCGAGATCAAGTCGAAGGTTGAAAAAGAAAAAAATATAAGATTTTACTTAGCAAATTGTCCATGGTGCAGAATAAAATGATGCAATTTTCAGAAATGGACATCTGGCAAAGTTTAATTTCAATGTAAATTCTTCTGTATTGAAAAATAGTAGAATTTTTGGAATGCAGATGTGAAACTGTCATATGTTCAGTTCAGCTTCTTACCGCAGGAGATCCGGCTACAGGATGATGTATCTATTTATAAAAAAACGCAAATGTGACTTCCTAATGACTACTTTTCAGTTCTCAGAGATAATGCATTATATGTGAAACTTGCTGATCTCAGCTCAAACCATTTCATTGAGCGTAAAGACCAAAGATTTGTGAATTAATTTGAAGAAGTGACACTTGAAACTCATGAATGAAATAAATTTGGCAAATTTGTTTCTAAGAAATCAAAAATTACAAATCCATTACCCAGAAACTTCAACATAGAAATATCTGCAAATAAATAATACTGCACAGCCAGATTTATAATTGATATACTGGCGACTAGCCTTGATCACCGAAAAGTAATACGACTATCCAATAAACTGACTAATATAGAGGTTATTACATTTAATTACAGTAGGTCTTCTAACCACCTGAAATATCCCATTGTTCTCCTACAATTTTCATGTTGGAGCTACATTTTGCTTTTTGTTTGCTACCATGAGTGACGCACCTATGGGGATGTCCAATGGTTATAGTCTATTATGGATTTCGGTCCTGGATAGACATACATTTTTGTTTAACCTCAAAGTAAAATTGTGAAATTATAAGGCTTGGCACAGGAGAAGTCATCATAAAGGTCTAAAGTCAGTGGAGAAGAGAAGAAATTGATTAACTACTCTCAGATTAGATGTCACCTCTTAAAGATTAGTTATATAGCTTCTGCATTATTTTATACTAGATGGTGGCCCGATTCTAACGCATCAGGTATTCTAGAATATGTATGTAGTTTATTTATGAAGATTTAAGAATAATGCAATGAATACACAGGATTTTTCAGGTAAAATATACTGTATACATTATCATTAAATGTTATTGCTCATAGAACTTAATACAACTGAACAAAATTATGAAACAGATCATCAAAATATATAAACTATTACATTACCTCATGTTACTGTATATTACCTCATTTTACTGTGTATTACCTTATGTTACTTATGTATTACCTCATGTCACCTGTGTATTACCTCATGTCACTGTGTATTACCCGTGTTCAGTAAACGTGACAGAAGTACATCAGACACTGTGACTAACAAAACATGTTCAGTACATCATGGGCAGTTGGTGAGTCACATGACCACATGGGCGGAGTTAGCCCTGCATAGCTGATGTTACTGTGTATTACCTCATGTCACTGTGTATTACCTCATATTACTGTGTATTACCTCATATAACTGTGTATTACCTCATGTTACTGTGTATTACCTCATATTACTGTGTATTACCTCATATCACTGTGTATTACCTCATGCTACCATATATTACCTCATATTACCTCATGTTACCTGTGTATTACCTCATATTATTGTGTATTACTCATGTTACTGTATATTACCTAATTTTACTGTGTATTACCTTATGTTACTTATGTATTACCTCATGTCACCTGTGTATTACCTCATGTCACTGTGTGTTACCCGTGTTCAGTAAATGTGACAGAAGTACATCAGACACTGTGACTGACAAAACATGTTCAGTACATCATGGGCAGTTGGTGAGTCACATGACTACATGGGCAGAGTTAGCCCTGCATCGCTGATTGGCCACAGTTGGACCAATCAGCGACGTGGGATTTATTGGACAGACGGACAGACAGGATAAGACGATTATATAAATAGATGTTGCCATGGTATCTCTAAAGAGGTTCATTTGATATCAGACTAGATCTACGGAGAATATTGCATCACCTAGAGAATGATCACATGACCTTTTGGTGCAGATGGACTGGTTTCTTCATAATTTTTAAGACTATCACAGCCTATTCAAAAAAGCAAAAGCTACAAATGCAGCAGTCATTTTAGAGTGAATCTGGATAGTGAGAGGATGGCACAGCATACAGCTCAGCCATAAATATAGTGAGAGAAAGTCGTAAGAAACTGAAGAACTCTTACAATGTGTAACAGCACAGCAATGAAGAAGATTAGTGTGGGAGGAAAAGAAAATACAGATTTGATGGATCGGGTGAGGAACAGAAGAGCAGATTAAGCTTGTGTGGCAAAGCTGCTAGTTCTTGTTTTATGTGGTTATAGTGCGGCTGCAATTTACCATAATCAAATTTTATTTTTATTTCTTTAGAATAAAGCAACCAACATCGATGAAAGAAAAAAATATATATTTAATGTATGTGTGTTGCAAACAGTGTTTATTTTTGTCATCATTTATTGTGCCACACACCTGTCCCGGGTCCGAGCTCTGCTACTTTTGTCTCAGTCTGCTGCCATCTGTTTTGCTCCATGTCAAGTTTTGCAGGTGGCCCGGTGTGTAACACCATCTCCCTAGACCTTTTAAGGCCCATTAGGACACACACACTTGTGTCTTTGGATTGTTATCATAGACTTCAGTGTTTTACTCTTCTCACCTTTGCACACTGAGTTAACCTGCTTATGTTCTAGTTTACCTGGTGACATCACTGCAATCATCCTGCTACTCCCAAGACTCTTGAGAGGGTCTCATCTTCACCCCCTCATCTCATCCTAACAGTTGCACTAATGCTCAGGACCCGTGAAAGTTCCCATGCAGCAGTGTCACAAGTGAGTACACCGGGATTCAGCTATGAACTTCAGTGAAACTTCTTACAGGAGCTCAGCTCTAGACACTGACGCTCATGTCAATGTAAGCCGGATGACTGGGAGAGCGGTCACTGATGTGACCGCTCTCCAAATCATCTGAAAAATCATGGGAAATTCTGAATAATCTTCCCTTTGGACAAGTGAGGGATATGGTTGTTTATTATTTTTCTTTGTTTTTACAAGTGATATGGGCTGCAAAGGAATGGGTGTAAGGTGAATATAACTGTGTCTGTTATGTTTAAATAATTTTGTAAAACAGTGTGGATTTTTATTTCAAATAAAGGACTTTATTTTGAGTGTTTTTTATTTACAATATGACTATGGGGTTAGTAATGGATAGGCATCTTAAAGACATCTATCCATTACTAACCACTGGGCATGATGTCACCTGACAATAAAAAGGTGACATCAACCCCACAAATATTACCCAACTTGCCACTGCCACAGGGCAAGTGGGAAGAGCCAGGCAAAGCGCCAGAATTGGTGCATCTAATAGATGCACTTTTCTGGGTGACTGCGGGTTGCTATTTTTAGTCTGGGAGTGCCAATATCCATGGCACCTTACTGACATGAGAATACCAGACCCCAGCAATCTGTTTTAAGTTGGCTGATTGTCAAAAATGAGGGGACCCCAAGACACTTTTTAAAATTATTTATTTAAATAATTTAAAAAAGGCATGGGAACCCTTCTATTCTTGATAACCAGCCATGATAAAGCTGACAGTTGAGAGCTCCATCCCGCAGCTTTCAGTTTTGCCTATGCTGATTATCAAAAATAGAACAGACCCCAAGTCATTATTTTATTTATAGCAGAGACACCGGCTCATGAATACTCCCATCAGCAGCATCTGATCTCGCTGTTATCAGTGACAGCAGGTGTAGGCTGGTGACAGTGGTACTCACATCAGTCAATGCCTCTGTGATTGGCAGTAAACTTTTTATGGCCGGTCATGGCTACTGGCTCAGGCTGTCATCTGACCAGTGGTATGCTTACCGCTGATCAAAGCAGTCGGTGTTTCTGGCACATGCAGATGACAGCATGGGAAGCACCCGATGTTCGAATAGTAATATGGACTTTCTAAGAGAAGTCTGTGTTTGGGTCCATGTTCCGGTTCACCCATCGCTAGTTATGTTCCATACTGTCCTGTTTGGCTACTACCATTTCCACTATCCGTAGAAAGCCAGTCATCCACACCTTAACCTGAACAGGGTAAATATAAGAAACTTGTTGCTTATCCCCAAAAAGGGATAATTTTTGGACCAACACTTGTTAAAATGCAAGACTTCTTCTGCATCGACCTAATGTGTACAAATATGAGCACTCCAAGTAACTGCCCCAAAAAGAGATATTTTTTAGAATTTTTTTATTTTAAAGAACATAAAAAGTCTGAAAGTGCAGTGCATTATTTAACAGGCTATTGGTTACCCCACATCCCATAGCCAAATATGTTGAATTCACTTAGACATTGCTATGGCTGTGTTTGAATTAAAGTGTTTCAAAGCTTTTGGATTTAGAACTAGGAGACTTGAAAGTATCATACACATCTTTCCTTGGCAATTAGAGGTTTTGTACTAATTTTGATTTGCGACAAATCAGTACACTGCAAATCGAATTTCCTTGCCAAATTTTTGGTGAAGCTGGTGAATTTAAGTTTCAAAAGATTCATCTTATGAATTTAGAAAAAATTTAAAATGGGACTTCCTAAAGGCAGATTTGCTGCCTGTAGAGTTACATTGTATGTGAAACTTGTTGATCTATGATCTTTGCTAACTAAAGGGTCTAGACACCGCCCCCCAAGATATCCTCTTAGTTATTATTTTTTTTAATTTTATTAAACTCAAGGTGAGGAGCTGATCATAGATTTTGCTGATATATTCAAATGCATCTATATGCTTAAAATGCGCTTACTATTAAATATAAAATCAGTGTTGCAGGAAGCCATGTAATGAATCTAGTTTTGTTTTCTTTTGTATCAGATTTTTTAACCGGATCCTTACTCCTGCAAATTGTAAAAAATGCATGGGCAATGTACCATATTTATTGTATGTGTAAAATGAATGGGCAAGGTGATCCCTGCTATGTTTAATCATTTTTTATGCCCTTATCTTCGTTATAAAGTTAAAACCTGGAGAGACACATATTTTTGCTTTTATATCAAAGTAATTTATTTTTACTATTTTCCATGTAATCATGATGTCTTTGAGAAGGATCATTGTTACCAGTGGATTTCTGGCCAAAAGGATGATTTGTTTATTCATAGAGAACAGCAAATGTGACTCCCTAGTGACTAGTCTGCTGACTGACCATGGACATAATGCATTGTATGCAAAACTTGGAGATTTAGGTTCAGACTGACTAATTTGTTCACTGTAAAGACCAAAGATTTATGAATTAGTTTAGAAAAGTGACACTTGAAGCTTATTAATGAAGACAGTTCTGCAAAGTCACTTCTAAGAATTCTAAAAATTCTTCATTCATAATTCTCCAGAAACATCAGCATAGAAATATCTGCAATACAAACTTTATTGCAAGTCTAGTATTATTTCATTTGACATACTGGCTAGTAGCCTTGTTCACTGCGAAGAGATTTTGCTTTTGATGCACATTCCCTGTAAGCATATTCATGTTGTTGTTCAATGAACATAATACAGTGGCAATGCATATGTAGAGAAGATAAAATTCAAGCATTACTTGTAACCACCTGGAGGATGATACTGCCTTCATCCAATTTTTATCACCATCTAAATTTTCCACTTTGTTTGATAACATTGAGATGCTCTGTGCAAGATATTGCCAAATACAAATGAGACCACCTGGAATTGGGCCAGGGTCCCTATGGCATGGGCTGCCTCTATAGTATGGCCACCTTTGGTGCCATAGAAATGATTATCCAACTAAGGGTAGGTGTACACAACTGTTTTCTCTCCATCCAAGAAAAATTGTTCATTAACGGTAGGATTATTCTGATCAGACTCTGCTCAGTTTTTTTCATGGTGCTGGAGAGAAAAACAAAATGTCTCCACCTTCTCAATTCTGTCACTCCGTGACAAGTGGACCACACTCTGATATAATCCAGTTGTGGTCCAATGATTTTCATGGATCCAATGACTAGCATTGCCGATTTTGATCCAACATTCAGATCAAAATTGGACGTGTCTCCAATCTCTTTCTTCGACCACTTGGTCTGAGAATAAAATCGGACATGTACACAGCCCCATAGAATATCACGGGTACGAGTGCTATCTGTGAAAGCCATGGATAGCATTAAGCTGATATAATTGGTCATGTGCACGAGTCCTAACAGTTATCATGATGAAGTTCGCTGGTTGTGGTGGTGGGTATTCTGAAATCTTTGCTAAGGGCGCTATGACACACTAGATTTGAACACTTGTGAAGAAGGGTTGATTTTTGAACTGTTCTCATTTGAGTGGTTCTGGAAAAGAAAGGGAAGCTATTACATTGAAAATGAAATCCATTCTGCAGGTGGTATTTCATAGATCTGAAGAAGCCAAGCAAAATTATTTATAATCTTGTGGCAAAATATTCAGGATTACTTGAAATTTATCGATCTAAAATGTAACTCTTTATGACATTAGGAATCCAGTAGGTGACTAATAACTATTTTATATGGTAGGGACTGGTACGTAAATGCCAAAAGTCACAATATTTTTGCTCAACTTCTGAGTTGTGCATCAATATCATGACTTATTAGGGTGTTTATAGCACATTTCTGACATTAACACCGTAACGAATCCCCACCTAAGTAACTTAAGTTTAGAATGAGCAGATGTGTAGAGCAATAAATTACAAGTTATGCTAATTCTATTCCTTATTATGCTCAATCTTACAGCAACCTACTCCTGGGTAACAGAGGGAGCCTCCTGCATCTGTCAAACCACTTAGATGTCACAGTTGCTATTGCATCTAAGGGGGATTAAATGGGTGAGATCAGAGTTACATTTGATTCTATGAGTTACAGCAGGAGCCCGACTATCAGTCTTTCATGGGCTCCCACCATGTTTGCTGTTGTGCCTGTATGATCCCCATGATGTAATTATATGTTTTGGTGGCTTAATGTAAAACAATCCCGGTTTGTCATGCATGTAATATTTAGGTGATTTAGGCAATTTATGATTTGGAATTGTTTTTTGTACAGTGTATTTTTCATCTTATCACATTATCAATTTTTTTTAAATTACAAACCCACATTTTTTTTACTGATAACTTACATTTAACGACAATTATTAATTGGTAAATAGTGACAAGTTATGTTAACCATAGTGACCAATAAAACACCAGCAGACTATGTACAAGAGATCCAAATTTCCCTTGAAGTTCCATGCAAATACAAATAAATTATGTAATTAAATATTATTGCTTAACTGAACCACAGTCAGCATGACCCTGATACTGACTGCGTTATACAACTATGGAAGTTTTACTTGAAAATGCTCTGACTTTTCAGAAAAAAACATACTGCTTTTCTTGGATTACTAGTCCAAGGCAGGTTCCTGGCAAGTTCTTCCATTTCCGCTAACGTAGACTGACAAGTCTATATGTGTCTACATGTAGAGACCTGTCAGTCTAGGAGATCGGGGCTGGGAGAAGCCAGCGGTAAATACTCGGACTAGTCATCCGTGACATGAAGTCTGTAGTCCTCGGCCATCTTTTCAAAGTATGTTTTCTCTAAAAAGTTGGAACAATTCAGAAAACTTACACGGTTCCAATAATATAACAAGTGCAAACCACGGCAGCATGAATCTCTGGTCAGCTTCCCTTTAAAGAAAAAAATCTAAAATGCATTGCTACTGAAAAGTCATTTCTTAAAAAGCCAATTGCATTACGAAATAAAAATGATGAAATTTGGGAATTACTTCTCCTGTATTCTGAGCGCCAAAAGTTATCTAGGTTATTGAAATTGGAGCTGAAATAGAGTTATTGTGATCATGTTTTACTGTTCAGCAGTAATTTCAGAAAAATAGAAGTCCGTTGCTTGCATAGACAAAATTAAAAGTGGTTTCCACACAAGAAAATTGATGACATATCACAAAGATTTCATGTCACTCGCTAATTGATGGGGATGGACCACTGGAATCTTTTTCAATTGGTAGAATGATAGAAAGAATAGTAGCAGAGCAATATAGATGAAAAATAAAGGAGACAGACAGTGTTCTAGTAATTGCTTTTGAGTTCTGTGATTTGGACCCCTAATGATATAAAATCTTAGTGGTATGCCATTACTTGCTAAGATGGGAATACCGCTTTAAAAATCATTTCAATCAATAGCTAAGCCATATTCCAGACATAACAACCAGACGTACCAGATCGGTGTGTTGCAGAGAGGAGGATTGGGCTTTCGACTCATTATATGCTGTCAAAACCTTTGACTACATACAGTGGTCGTTCCTTTCCGAGTCCTGATTAAATTTGTCACCAGACCATAAGTTCATTTAATGGATATCTATGAAATATACATTATCTTACTGTTTACATTCTTTTTATTGCTTAGGGGCACCCATTATAAAAGCTCAATTTCACATCTACTAATTGCAGTAGAAGAAGAACCTTTAACAATATGGATAAGGTCAGATCATCATGTATAAAGAGGTGGTAAATTAATCTGGTGAGGATCGTCTCGCACCGTTTGTGGATTATTTCAAGGTTTTTGTTTCTAAACCTGGCATTTCTATCCCAAGAGCAATAGAATTATTGGACACATTGGTTTATACTCAGGTCTTTTAATTAATTGGACTAAGTCCTTTCTTCTATAAGCGTTTGCGCATAGGTCTTGTCAACTCAACTCCATGGTATTAAAGTCTCTCAATTTAAAAATTATTTAATTAATTACCTGTAACACTTCTGATGATAGCACTTAATGTCTCACCTCTCCTTAACAGTTTTAAGTAAAACTAAAAGTATATCCATTTATGTATTACCCAACTTACGGAATTTTACTGACAACTAGTGCTTAGAACTAAATTCATCATTGAAAAAATTATTTTAAAATCCGAAAATGTTGGCTTATGGAAATGTATGTTTAGTAAATGCACTCAGTACTTGGTCGGGGCTCCTTTGGTATCAATTACTGCATCAATGCGGCGTGGCATGGAGGCGATCAGCCTGTGGCACTGCTGAGGTGTTATGGAAGCCCAGGTTGCTTTGATAGCAGCCTTCATCTCGTCTGCATTGTTGGGTCTGGTGTCTCTCATCTTGCTCTTTACAATACCCCATAGATTCTCTATGGGGTTAAGGTCAGGTGAGTTAACTGGTCAATCAAGCACAGTGATACTGTTGTTTTTAAACCAGGCATTGGTACTTTTGGCAGTGTGGACAGGTGCCAAGTCCTGCTGGAGAATTTTTTCAAGCTGGTGTTATAAAGTATTCTAATTTTCTGAGATAATGACTTTTGGGTGTTCATTGGCTGTAAGCCATAATCATCAACATTAACAGAAATAAACACTTGACTCTGTAATGACTCTATATGATATATGAGCTTCACTTTTTGTATTGAAGAACTGAAATAAATTAACTTTTTGATATTCTAATTTTGTGAGATGCACCTGTATGCCTTATATAGTGTCACTAAATATGCAAAATTTGCTACTGTGTACCTAAATAATAAAAAAATAATTGTGTACCCTGATTTAAAATAGGAAACCAAAACTTTTGTTAATTAAACCTGAAACTGTAAGCAGTAAACCAAAGATCCCTTATTACTAAATATCCTTTTATTCATTTATTCCACAGACATAAGCAAGAAGTTAGATGCAAACAGCACAAATTTCATTACGCTCCTCAGTAATTTCTTTCTTTCTTGTTCTTCAATTCACACTGGTTTACAAAAACTATTTGCTTTTATCTACACTGAATATGCCCAGTGCAGGGTTTTAGAAATTGACATAATATTTTTAGCAATAATCTTGGTGACATCTGTCTATTTAAAGGGCCTGTCTTCACTCAACAATGACACGGCCAAGAACAAATCTAAAAGGAAGATCTACTGTGACAATCCTCCCTTTGGAGGAGAGGGGTCCGTGTAATTTTATTCTGCCCACTCCAACAATGTTCTCTTTACTGCCAACTATCCATTTTTTGCATATTGTGATCCTTGTGTGGCGTTCTCATGTGGTATATGGATGAAGGTTGTACTCCTGACAGGGTATGATGTATCTGGCGGTGGCCAAGTTTTCTGTCAGGAGAAGAGTCTTTCCTTCTCAAATTACACATACATACAGGAAACTCCACAAAACAATGTTTGCACAGTAACTACCTCCAGGCAGATGATGATGGTGGTAGTAGTTGGTGCATTTGAGCCCCAGTCATGAAGCAGCCGTAAGGATTTAAAACAGAAGTCTTTTTACTGAAGGTCATGGGGAAAATTATTATTTACAAACAGCAGGAAACTGAGGTACAGGATTACACTCACGGTTGATGATTGCTGTGTACCTGAAGACAGGCAAATCTTAGTAACCTCTGGTTTTATTAAGTCTGAATATTTCGTCTTCAGCACGGTGTTCTCTCTTTCTGCCCTCAGGTAATTCTTCCTCCAAGAGGTGCAATGGTAGTCTTTCTCATATGAAGACTATTAATTTCCCTTA
The DNA here is from genome assembly GCA_033576555.1 of Oophaga sylvatica. Classification (NCBI taxonomy): domain Eukaryota; kingdom Metazoa; phylum Chordata; class Amphibia; order Anura; family Dendrobatidae; genus Oophaga; species Oophaga sylvatica. The sequence goes on from JARQOD010000005.1 coordinate 58,072,517, forward strand.
TCGTGTCAGTCCCTTTTTAAGCAAAGCCGGCAGGGAGAATTTAGGTAATTCCTTCACCTACAAAATGGCTTCATCTTCTCACGACATCTGACCACCAACTGCCGCTTCAAATTTTAAAACTCTCTCCCAGGACTTGGTTCCTCCCTTTCTATGTGACTGTAAAGCTGCAGTCATTCACTGACTGCCCTGAGGTGTTTTTCCAGAACCTTTTGCATATTAAAAGAGAGCTGGGTCACCTGATCAAGCCTGTGAGGAGGAGATTAACCCTTTTTGTGCTGCCTGTCAGGCAGGTCTTACAGTGTATTTAAAATGCACAGTCCACATAAAAATTCACAGCATTTATATGAAAACACACTATATATCCGGTATCCCATAGAAATGGCCACTTTGTGGGATGCCACACTTGAACTACATGTCCTGAAGCTCTTTCCAGTTAAACTGTTCCATGATGTTTCTTGGGTAGGTGTTTGTTGATTCACCCTACAGCAGAAGAGTCTCCATTTTCTCCGGCTCATCATCCAAATAAGTCCAAAGTCATTAACCTTGCGACATAACCAGTAGTCAGCATGGCTATACCATGTCCTGGAATTAGTGTATCATTTGGTCAAACAAAAATAGATGGGATAACCATAGCTGATCCTGAGAACCCAGGCCATACATTTCTGCTAAGTGATAACCCATTTTATAGAAAAGCTTGGACTCCTTCCTGCAGACTGGGAAAAAAAGGGCTAAAATTACATTTCAGATCTTGAAATAAGAAAACAAAAGATAGCTGTTAGCCAAACTCTCGTCCCACCAGTAGCTACTTGTTGCACCTCCCCAATACACATGAATGTTTGGCTTAACCATGTTACCTAGTTACATAGTTACATAGGTTGACAAAAGACCTAGATCCATCAAGTTCAACCTTCTTCCACCAATTGTACATTTCGTAACTAATTTAACTATAACCCACAATATGTTTTCATGATTTTTTAATGAGGAGAAGATTGAAATTAATTGTCGGACACCTTTTGAGGGGTCTTATTTCCTTTGAGAATAAAAGGATTGGGTACTCTCCCTCCCAACATTATTTGTTAGATGTAAGCTGGGAGGCTACCCATATGATTCAGAACTTCTGCTGGTCCTATTGAAATGTGTATGGGTTCCTCAAGGATTTTCCCCCACCTTTTGTGGAAGGGGACTCATAATTAGAGATGGGTGGACACCTGGCTGTTCAGTCCAGTCCAAACATGTTACAAAAATTTCAGGTCAGAGGCCAGTAACTCAGTACCCGAACCCGGACCCCATTTCCCAATCGGAATGGGGGCCCGAAAACAACAGTGTTTAAAACAGATGAGAATACTGGCTTGGGTCCCTGTATTTTTGATAACAGCAAAAAACTCACAGCTGGGCCAATGCATAGATTAAATCAACTGCTATGACCTAACACAGAGTGGCTGGTAAACCTAGGCACAATATTGGCTAGCGGAAAAGGGTCCCTAAGTGGAGTAAATCACGTACATAGGAGGAACTGCCATAACATCAAAAAAGTCAGGAAAGCTTATTACATAATAGAGTAGTTAAAACACTGGTGTCAGTCTGAATGCTCACTGTCGCCCCAATGCACATTTCATCAGTACTTCATCAAGAGGCGTGTGTTGGGGAGGAATGGAGCATACTAAATAGCGAAAATAAGCCAATCGCAGAGGCCCATGAAGAGGTGTGTGTGTGCGTCAGAAGTATCACAGGGCAAACCGGCATGTGAAGCTGTAAGGGTAATAATGAGCTGAGAATAAGGTCTCCGTAAGTGGCACATGAGCAGTCGGCCCCAGTCGCCATGAAGGATCCTCCCATCGGCGGCCCGGAACGCAAGCACAATGGTCATCATGGAGACGATGCCTGCGCAATGCGTCAGTGTGTCCGCATCATGGTGCATCCGGGATGGAGATAACTGCGCATGTGCACAGGAGAATCCAGTGTCTGTGAAGGGACGTAGTGTACCTGGGAATGCCTAAGCACTCTGTGAGTATATAAAGTTCGGCAGTGAGATTGCAGATGCACGCCGGATATGATAAATGTGCAGGGATCCCACAAACATGAGACATCAAATGAGAATGTGAAGAATGTGGTGTGCACTGCAATAAAAGGCAATGAAGACATATATCAAAGGCATATAAAATGTGACAGGTGACAAAGTAGAAGGGGAAAAAAGGGCTGAACAATGCAAAAAATCTAAAAATATGACATATGTAAGGCTAGTTTCACATTTGCGTATCGGTGCGCAGTGTCTGATCCGCATAGATCCGCGTGCCTCATGCGTAGAGATCTTTAACATGGTGTACGTAGGGACATGCGTTTGCATGCGTTCGCATACGTTTCCACATGCATGCATCGTTTTGCGGTGTACGGTGGGCGCAGCGAACGTAACATGTTGCATTTTTTGAGGCATCAAATATGCGCAGCCATGCGCATGCGGATGATTGCGCATGGAGTGCGTCAAAACAACGCATTACTGTCTATGGGAATGCATTGGAACACAAGGTCATGCGTATGCATGCGTTTGATACCCATGTGTACTTCACACTGAACATGTTCAGGAAGTTGTTTTCATCCACACCTCAAAAAAAGGGGGTGAGGACACAGCAAGTTTATTCATCTCAAGACTCTGGATCCGAGCAAAATACACTGGATGTAAGTACAGACGCTTTGAAAATGTCTGTCTTAGCACTCTTCTTTCTTTCTGTTCCTTGTAGACTGTTTGCTGATCTGGTCCCGAGCTGCCTTCCTGGAGCTGCCTTCCTGGTGCTGCCTTCCTGGTGCTGCCGTCCTGGTGCTGCCGTCCTGGTGCTGCCGTTCTGGTGCTGCCGTTCTGGTGCTGCCGTCCTGGTCTTGTGTTCCTGGTGCTTGCCGTTCTGGTGCTGCCTTCCTGGTGCTGCCGTCCTGGTCTTGTGTTCCTGGTGCTGCCGTTCTGGTGCTGCCTTCCTGGTGCTGCCGTCCTGGTGCTGCCGTCCTGGTCTTGTGTTCTTGGTGCTGCCGTCCTGGTGCTGCCGTCCTGATGTTGCTGTCCTGGTGCTGCCTTCCTGGTGCTGCAGTTCTGTTTCTGCTGTCCTGTTGCTGACGTCCTGGTGCTGTGCTGCTGTTCTGTACTGCCTGACTGCTATGCTCTTGGACTACTGCCTGTAATGTAAGTATCGGTGTCCAATTTTTTCTTTTTTTTTTGGGTTCATTGTTTCTGGCTCTTAGCATGTATAATTTTTCTTATCTGTTCTTTTCTCTAGTGTTTCATTTGACTGCTGCCTGCTATTCCACCATGTCCTCCACTGAAGCTTCCGAAACTGGACATGACAGTGATTATGTAATCACATTTGATTTACTGATTGGTATGTATCGACTGGCACCTTGCAGTGCGGAAGAGCAGGTGCAATCGAGTGGAAATGAATCTTCCCAGGGTCGTCGGCCTCAAGTTTCTGAGGAAAGACGGGGTGTAAGTAGTCTTTTCTTTATCAGAGTTATAATTGAATTGTTTCTCATTTTTACTTACCAATTCTTTTTTTTAATTTGATCTGTAGGTTCCACAACATGAGGAAGGACAGCGTGACATAGATAACGACCTACTTATTCAAGCTGTGCAAGAGCAAGCAGCATTGTGGGACCCCCATGATCGGAATCATTCCGACTCAGTCTTGATCTGATGACTCTGGGAAGAAGTGGCCAGATTGCTGCTGGATGATTGGGACCGTGCCACTCCACATGCCAGAAATGATTTTGGTAAGTATTGCAATGTGGTCTGATGTGGCAGTAAACCTGTAGGTGCATTGGTTTACAATTAATTTTCTACTTTTTTCATACTTCACAGTGAAGAGAATAAAAGTCCGTTGGCGCTCGATGAAGGATCGCTCAATAAGGACATGAGAGAGGACATTCAGGTTCGAAGTGGTGCTGCTCGAAAAATCAGAAAATATAAGTACCATCAGCAGCTTTCTTTTTTGAAGCCTGCGGTTGCTCAGCGAACGTGAGTATCTTTTCTGTTGTCTTACTATGATTTAAACTTTTAATTTTTTTACTAATGTTTTACATTTATTTTCCACACAGAACCTGGAGCAGCAACAAATTAGCTTCAGCACAGCCTCTTGCCGCTTTGCTTTGGCAGTGCTGCAGTGCTTCCAGCTTGTGACTGATGTGCTAATTTCTGACATGGAGGCTGAAGAAGAGGAGGAGGAGGTGCAGGAGCTGCACATAGTGGAGGCAACCCTGATTGACATAGGGCCCGCCAATCCTTGGCGTTGGGAGGACATGTTCCATCCCAAGGTCTGACTGGGTACCGGCTTCCACTATGTAAACCCAGTGTGCCGTCAGCGAGATGTACCATCCCTGGCCACAAGCACTTGTCCACGTGTCCGTGGTTAGGTGTACTTTCCCAGTAAGTGCATTATTGAGGGCACGGATAATGTTGTGGGACACGTGCTTGTGTAATGCCGGGACGGCACAGCGGGAGAAATAGTGGCATCTGGGGACAGAGTACCTTGGGACGGCCACTGCCAACAGGTTGCGGAAAGCTTCCGTCTCCCCGAGCCTAAAAGGCAACATTTCGACTGTAAGCAGACGAGAAATAAGTGAATTGAGTACTGTGGCCTGTGGGGCATTGGCTGCATATTTCCGCTTACGTTCCAATGACTGGGGTATGGACAACTGAAGGCTGCGCTGGGACAAGGATGTGGACATGCTTGATGATTGTGCTATTTGACTGTGGTCAACGGCAGGTGCAGGGCAGGAGGCATCTTCGCATGCACGTGGACAGGGGATTGGTTTGCACGCACAACAGTGGAAAAAGCAGTGGTGTCATCTGCAGACACTGTTCCTGGAGCCTGGGGTTGGGCCCACAAAGTTGGGTGCTTTTGAGTCACCCACCAGGGCCGTGGGGTACTCGGCACCGAGCCATTCACTTCTATGGGGGATGTCACGGCGACACAGCTCGGTCCGTGGCCCTGGGCGCTCACTGAAAAGGGGAATATTTACAGGGGATTAAAGTGTTTGTAGAAATGTTCGTGACGCCACCTGTGGTTCCTGGCCAGGGTGACCAGCGCTGCTGTATAGGTCTGCTGAAGGGATGGTTTTGGGCAGCAAGGTGTTAAGCCTTCCACAGGCAAGGCTGGGTTCCTTCAGGGTAGATAGGATGTGTAGGGGTGCAGGATGGAGGAAGGGAGTTGGCCGTAGGAGTAATAATGTGAACACACACAAAAAGTCTCTTTCTGTACCTTTACTGATGGAATTGCAGGCACATCCCGGGATACTGGCAGGGTGAAGGATGCACGTTCAGTTATTTCCACTGAGTAGGTGTAGGGCCTCCTTACTTCTATAATGTGAGTCTCTGACCTGTATGAAACGAGGCCTAACTCTGTCTTCAACTCTACGCCCGGCTGACTTTGTGTAGGGCCTTCTATTGGTAAGAACACAGTCTCTAATGGTTGCGCCGACCAGACTCCTGTCTTCCTGACCCAGTTACGTATCAACATTTATGGGCCCCTGCGACTTGTAGTCCCGCAGGGTCTCCGGTATCTCCTACTGGTCGTGAAGAATCCAGCAAGCTCAGACCCGGTGTCCGGTTATTCAGAGTAGAGGTAAGCTATCAATGCTATTTCCACCTCTGTCACTCTTTCCTTCTCTTCCACTCGCCTTTCGTCTTACTCGATCCTCACATAAGCACACTCTGGCAGTAGGTTGCTGCTTCCTCTCTTTCTTCACCGCTCTCAAAGCGTCGGCACGCTTGCTCACTGAACTGCACTCGGCTGACTCAGTTCTGACTAGGCTGGAGTGGCTTGCTTTCCACTTGTACTAGCCTCCACACGTTTGAACTAAGCTAGGAGCTGCAGATTTCAGGTTCTTTCAACAACAGTTGTTCTCTCTCCCTCTTCTTACTTCCAAGCTCTGCCTGGAGCTGCTATCAGTCTTCTCAGTCTGTCCTGCACCTGGCTTTGCAGATTAACTGATCTGTGCTCGCTCCAAGAGCTAACTCTCTACTTGATTCTCTCCAAGAGAACTAACAACTTGTAATGTATGTAGTACAGTTCATATAGCGTCTTGTGCTTGGGTGCGATGAAAACACAGGAGTCACAGGTTTGATATAGAAAAGTCCTGTATTACTTCATACAAGTTGGCAGAAATAGTCACACAGTTTGCAGACACAGAAACAGGAGACACAGCAGGCCAGAGTAATCCAAGCTCAGCAATCACTCTCCAATACAGATTCAGGATCTTCTTCTCTGTTACCGTAAGTCCATGCAAACGTGGGTCTTTCAAAGAGCAAGGTTCAGAGTCCACAAGTGCTTCAGAGTTCCTCAGTAGGAATAGCTGGAGTACAAGGTCCAAGGCTTACAGGAGTCAAGTCACAGGTTCACTGCAGGCTAGATTCTGAAGCACTGATTGCTCAGCTGTGGCTGCTTAAGAAGCAAAGGAGAGAATCAGGGCGGGAACATGCAAGCTGGAAACTCCATTTTGACTGAGGGCAAGATAGCTGCAGCAAGACAGAAAGTAAAATGGCTGACGAACAAACTGAGTTTCAGGAATATATACATAGAACCTTACATTACTCCCCCCTTAAGGACAACCTCCGGATGACCTCAGACCAGGCTTGTGTGGGTACCTCTGATGAAACTGACGGAGCAAGCGAGGAGCATTAACGTTATTGACCGGTTCCCATGAGTTGTCCTCCACTGGGTAGCCCTGCCATTTAATCAGATATTGTAACTGATTTCTATACAACCTGGAATCTAAAATCCTTTCCACCACAAATTCTTCCTGACCATCGACTAGCACTGGGTCAGGGCAAGGAGAGGAACGTCCAGGAAACGTATTGGGTGTCGCAGCCTTTAGTAGGGATACATGAAAGACAGGGTGGATTCTCATAGTTCTGGGCAGTTGAAGACGACAAGCAACGGCACTTATAATTTTACTGATTTTATAGGGTCCATGTACTTATGTCCCAACTTAGACGATGGAATCCTTAACTTAAGATTTCTGGTTGACAGCCAGACCAAGTCTCCTACCTTGAAAGCTGGTGCAGGTTTACGAAATTTATCTGCTGCTTTCTTGTACCTTTCTTGAGCCGATTCCAGATTTTCCTTTAGAAGATCCATATTCTTCTGTAAAGACGTGATTCTTTCAGCCACTGCTGGTAAAGGCGTTTCTATGGGAAATCGTGGTAGAATGTTAGGATGATAACCTAGATTAGAGTAAAAAGGAGACTGTTTAGTGGAGGCACTCTGAGAGTTGTTATACGAGAACTCAGCTAATGGAAGTAGATCCACCCAATCATCCTGTAGGTGGCAGATAAAGCAGCGGAGATACTGCTCCAGGGTTTGATTGGTTCGTTCGGTCTGTCCATTAGTCTGGGGATGAAAGCAGAAGAAAGGTTTACTTTAATGTCCAATGCTGCACAGAAATTTTGCCAAAACCTAGAAGTGAATTGCACCCCTCGATCCGAAATAACCTCATCCGGTACTCCATGTAAGCGAAACACATCTTTAATCATCAAATCTGATGTCTGTTTTGCAGTGGGTAAGCCGACACAAGGGATAAAATGAGCTGCCTTTGTTAGACGGTCAACCACCACTAGAATGGTGTTCTTCCCCTGAGAGGTTGGTAACTCCACAATGAAGTCCATAGAAATGGATCCCAACGGGCGGGACGGGGTGGGAAGAGGCTGTAACAGACCAGTTGGTGAGGAGCGAGGTGTTTTGCATCTTGCAGAGACCTCACATGAAGTGACATAATTCAAAACATCCTTCCTGCAAGTGGGCCACCAAAAGAAACGAGAAAGAAATTCCTGTGTCTTTAGAATTCCTCTATGCCCAGCTATCTTGGAATCGTGAATGAGTTGCAATACTCTTAATCTGACTGTTTCAGGAATATACAGACGTTGTCCCTGAATCCACACACCATTCTTAAAGACAAGACTTACGTCCCTTGGGGGTTGTGCCAAAAAGGAATCCGCATGGTATGCTTCCTTGATGTCCTTAAGTAGGTCTTGATTATGAATTACTCCTAGGAATCTGGAGTCAGGAAGAATAGTCTTAGGAGGAGTAATTGGACGTGTCTCTGCTGAGTAAATCCTAGAGAGTGCATCAGCCTTTCCATTGCGCGATCCTGGTCTATAAGAGATGATAAAATTAAATTGGTTTAAGAAAAGATTCCAGCGAGCCTGGCGAGGGGTCAGGCACTTAGCCAACCTGATAAACTCAAGGTTACGATGATCTGTCAGGACGACTATTTGCTGTGCAGCTCCCTGAAGAAGGTGTCTCCATTCTTTGAAGGCGGCAATAATGGCCAACAACTCTCTATTGCCCACATCGTAGTTCCTCTCAGCCGAAGACAACTGCTGGGAAAAGAAGGCACAGGGATGCAAGACATTCTTCTCACCTGTTCTCTGAGAGAGTATAGCTCCAACGGCACAGTCTGAAGCATCCACCTCTATTATGAAGGCAAGCTCGGGGTTGGGATGTACTAGGATAGGTACAGTGGTAAATTTATCTTTTAGACGGGAAAATGCTTCCTGGGCTTGGGGAGTCCAGGAAAACCTAGACTCTTTCCGGGTAAGTTGAGTGATAGGTGACACTACCTCAGAGAAATTTCTAATGAAACGTCTATAGAAGTTGGCAAACCCGATGAAGCGCTGTACCTCCTTCACATTTCTAGGACTTGGCCAATCCTTGATGGCTTGGGTTTTGCTTCCATCCATACTAATTCCTTGTGTAGACAGTACATACCCCAGAAATTGAATTTCGGTCCTATGGAATTCACACTTTTCAAGTTTGATGTAAAGATGATTTTGTCTTAGACGTTCCAAGACCATTCTCACATGTCCATGATGTTCCTCTGTGGAGTTAGAAAAAATTAGAATATCATCCAAATAAATTACCACGAATGTATCTAGGAGATCCCTGAAGATGTCATTCACCAAGTGTTGGAAAGTGGCTGGGGCGGTACTCAGACCAAAAGGCATAACTAGATATTCAAAGTGTCCATAGCGTGACCTGAATGCAGTCTTCCATTCATCCCCAGGTCTAATACGGACTAAGTTATAGGCCCCACGAAGATCTAGTTTAGAAAAAATTTTGGCATGTCGCACTCTCTCCAATAACTCAGGGATTAAAGGCAATGGATAACGGTTTCTAATAGTAACCTTATTGAGTTCCCTATAGTCTACGCATGGTCTCAGAGATCCATCTTTCTTCTTTACAAAGAAGATGGGTGCACCTGCAGGAGATGAAGAGGGGCGTATGAAGCCCTTGGCTAGATTTTCATCTATGTAATCCTTTAAAGCCTTTAGCTTGGGCCCCGCTAGGGGGTAGATCTTACCAAAAGGTATCTCTGCTCCAGGCAATAATTCAATTGGACAATCATATGGACGGTGAGGAGGAAGCTGGTCAGCGTTCTTCTTGTCACATAAATCCACATAGTCCTGGTATACAGCTGGTAGTTCAGGGACTGACATGATTCCTTTAGGAACAGAGCAAGCTGAAACTTTTGGACTCATCTGTTTCTCTGGAAAGTGTAATTCCTTGGTCTCCCAGTTAATGGTAGGATTCTGAGCCTGCAGCCATGGTAGCCCTAGAATAATGGGAAAGTGGGGAGAAGAGATAAGCATAAAGGACAGTTTCTCTTGATGATCTTTACCCATAAGAACCCTCAAAGGCTCTGTTTCCTGATCCACTGGTCCAGAGGTCAGCAGGGAACCATCCACAGTTTCCATCTGTACTGGAGTAGCCTTCTTCACTGAACGTATTCCCTGTTTCAGAGCAAAGGAGACATCCATAAAATTTCCACTTGCCCCTGAGTCGATCATAGCAGAGCTAGACACCCAAGCTGAGACAACCCAGAGTTTGATGGAAAGAAAGCAATGAGAATTGTTTTTCTTACAACTCAGCTGGGACACCGCTGAGGAAACTTGAAAAATGGCAGCGTTTACACAGTCAACGTCCTCAGAGGTAACGGAGTTTAAGTCCGAGAAATCAAGATCTGTTGCTGCAGATCTCTCTGGAGCCTGAGGCTCAGACCTGACAGATCCCCTCTCGCAACACTCACAATGAATGAGTGCTGCAGTAGTCTTACGAGAACGGCTGGGGCAGTTTATAATGAAGTGCCCTGACTTACCACAATAGAAACATAGATTCTCCTTAAAACGATGTTCCTTGCGTGCATCACTAACCCGTCGTTGTAAAGAGTCTACCTGCATGGGTTCAGGTTCAGGTTCCCGTGTAATCCTACTCAAAGGTTCCTTAGCTGGAGAGGAAGGTAGGAAAAGGTTAGTACGATTGCTTTCGAACCATCTCTCTTGCCTGCGTTCAGTCAGACGAGTATCAATACGGATGCAGTAGTTAATAAAGTCACCTAAAGCAGTGGGAGGGTCGGCACGAGCAAGTTCATCCTTAATCAGTGGAGATAACCCCTTTCGAAAAATAGATTTTTTGGCGGAACTGTCCCAGGTGGTATCAAGGGCCCATCTCCTGAAATCCAAGGCATATTCAGCTACCGAGTGCTTACCTTGGCGCAAAGCTAACATGGCTGCTTCAGCTGTTGCACCTCGATTGGGGTCATCAAACACCTGCCCCATGGCTGAAATAAAATCATCAAGGTGATTCAAACAATCATCCTCAGTCTCAATCAGAAGGTTTGCCCACATTAAAGCCTTGTTGGTAAGCAACATAATTATAGTAAGCACCTTAGATCGTTCAGTGGGAAATTGTGAAGCATGTGCAGAAAAAAAAAGATTGCATTGATTAATAAATCCCCTGAATTTCTTACGTTCACCGCCAAAACGAAAAGGGGGCAACTTGGGAATCCCAGCACTCGGGGCTACGGCAGGAGCCTGGACTCGCCCCTCTAGAACCTCAATCCTGGCTCGCAAATCCTGGGTAGTCTGTCCAACCACTTGCAAATTGTGATTATTGAGGTCCTGTAGATTTGTAAAACGGGTCTTTATATTCTGCAAATCTGCAAGGATATTATCAGTCACTCCGCAAAGTTCCTTTATGCGGGCCTCCATTTTCCAGATCTTTTAAGACAGGAGTTACTGGAAGAAGAGGAGAGAAAAAAACAATAGTGTTCACCTGTGGCAACACTGCAGAGAGAAAAAAAAATTAAGGGAACTGCTCACCTGGAATGGTTGTGAGAAGTCACAACCACTATCCACAGAAAGTTTCAACCAGACATCCGATATCCAGAGTTACAGCAGACAAAAAAGAGAAAAGAAAGGAAAAAAAAAAAAAAAAAACAATAGTGTTTACCTGTGGTAACACTGCAAAAAGAAAAAACTTAAGGGAATTGCTCACCTGGAATGGTTGTGAGAAGTCACAACCACTGTCATCACAGAAAGCACAACCGGACATCTGATATCCACAGTACAGCAGACACAGCCTTCCAGACCCAGCAGACACTAACGTTTTGGCTTCAGAATCTTGTAATGTATGTAGTACAGTTCATATAGCGTCTTGTGCTTGGGTGCGATGAAAACACAGGAGTCACAGGTTTGATATAGAAAAGTCCTGTATTACTTCATACAAGTTGGCAGAAATAGTCACACAGTTTGCAGACACAGAAACAGGAGACACAGCAGGCCAGAGTAATCCAAGCTTAGCAATCACTCTCCAATACAGATTCAGGATCTTCTTCTCTGTTACCGTAAGTCCATGCAAACGTGGGTCTTTCAAAGAGCAAGGTTCAGAGTCCACAATGCTTCAGAGTTCCTCAGTAGGAATAGCTGGAGTACAAGGTCCAAGGCTTACAGGAGTCAAGTCACAGGTTCACTGCAGGCTAGATTCTGAAGCACTGATTGCTCAGCTGTGGCTGCTTAAGAAGCAAAGGAGAGAATCAGGGCGGGAACATGCAAGCTGGAAACTCCATTTTGACTGAGGGCAAGATAGCTGCAGCAAGACAGAAAGTAAAATGGCTGACGAACAAACTGAGTTTCAGGAATATATACATAGAACTTACACAACTCCTCTCTCGTTCTCAGAACTGATCTACTCCTCACGTAGACTCAGACTAAACTCACCAACAACTAACTACTCTCAGTGTCTTCACCATCCTTATATACTCTGAAAAGGCTCCCTCTGGTGGCTCTAGGGATTGGTGAAGATGTGTGTATGCATATTGGGTCCTCTAGTGGTCATTACCTTCTGTGCATCCCTCTGGGAAATGAGATTCCAAGCGCAGCTGGGCTCTACATCCCCCCTGGTTAAGATCAGCACTCCGGGCTGAAAGAAAATATTTTTAAATACAACATTAACTCTTCCCTTACGGGAGGTGAGGACCTTTAAACGTTACAACAATAAATAACACTTTTATTACAAGTAGAAAACGCAATGCAAAATACTTGTGGAGGACCCGCTCCAAACCTCCCACGGTGGTCTTGGGTGGGCTGCAAGGCTTCTCTTTTAGCAGACCTCACTTTCGGCCACACCAAACGGGTTTTGTCTTCTTGAGGTAGTAATGGTTTACGCAAAACCAAGATGGAGCACAAAAGTGCTAACTATATAAAAAGAATGTTTTTGTGCTGCAAGTGTCCTCAGCACCAGTCCATAATCATAAAACGTTATCTTCACAAATCACACTCACTACCCAACTGGGGTATACTCTTACATCATAAAATGTAACACTTGGTAAGGCACAACATGTAAGCAATAAAGTGCAACATTTTCAATAAAGCATCTCTGGTAACATTAAACTGGCAAGCACCCGTCCGGGTGTAGCAACTCTTAAACTTTCTACAGTACAGTAAACCCTGTCCGGGTCCTACTGGTCTTCTTCATCAGATGTATCTTTGAATAAGGCAGCATTTTCCATACCTGGGGCTGGAAGCACGCAATGGGTCCTGAACCGCAACACCATGATGCCATGGCCTACTACCGGGGTCTGGGTAGCTACTGTTCTTTTCTTTTCCATTTTCTCAATACAGCTTCCTGGAGGCCTGACAAGTGCCTCACTTAAGCTTGAGCTCTGCTGCATGCACAGACATGGCTCAGCAGGGGGTGCGCTGGCAGCCGCCACGCTCAGCAGCACATCAGGACGTGACACAGGTGCGCGGACGGGCGCTGGTGTGGTTGGGGCCTGGGACACCGAGACGCGAGGCGCATTCCCTGCTTCCGGGACTGGGGCGCTGACTCTGGAGACATTTAGGGCATACCACCCCTTAAAACCCCAATGCCGGGTGTAGGTGACAATGTCCCCAATTAGCAGGTCCCTGTCCGGGTGTTCCTCAGGCAGATGAGACTCCACATCCCTGCGGTTCACAAACACCTCCTGATACAGGCCGGGTTCGTGGATAAAACACCAGCCTCCCTGGAGCTTGAAATCTCTTATCGCCCCCTGGTGCCGCGGTTCCCGGAGCGTACCTTTGTCTCGCCGGATGTTCTCCTTATCTGCGTGATCTTTCTCCCGGTACCTCTGGCGAAGCCGCTGCGCCTCACGCTGCTCCCGTTGCTGCTGCGCCTCCTGTTCACGACGTCTCCACTCATTTTCTCTCTGGGCGGCGAACTCCTCATCGTCCAGGAGCTCCATTTCCTCCCAGTCGACCTGGATCTCGCCGGGTTCACTTCCTTCCTTCGTCCCTGCCGGGGGACAGCACTCTTCCGCTACCGGTGCGGCCTCTGGTTCCAGGCCTGGCTGGCATTCCGGTCCGGACAAGTCCTCCGCAGCCTCCTCTCCTCTCGCCGCGCCCTCGGAGGGGTCAGGTACAGCTCTTCCGGGTTCGGCCTCCGGCTCCTTCACAGCCACTGACTCCAGTGGTGGTGCGGGTGGCAGTCGCGCATCCGGGGGGGAGAGCGATCGGTCCCGCTGCAGCCGCAGCTTCAGGGCCCGCCAGCTCCGCTCCATCGCCTCCATCTCAGTGCGGTGTCGGGCCAGATCCCACAGCGCAGCGTCCACCTCCTCCACATGATAGGGCTCTCCATCTCCTTCCCGACCTGGGGATGGTTCGGGCACAGGCTGGGCCTCTTTAGGGGAACAGGGTCTGCGCACCTCCATTCCCCCACACAGCGACTCCTGTCCTTAAGCCATCTCTCTCCAGGCCAGACTGTGTTTTCCATCCAGAACACTCTGGTCTTTTCCGTGGAGGTGGGACCTTCGCTTTCTTTTCCTCCCACTGAGGATGAAGAGGAGGCGGATATCCTTTGCTGTGGGGCACGATCTGATGTTGTAGAAGCATTTGGATAGGGCGGCCATAATTTTCGCGCCACAGGGGGGTACGCCCACGAATGCACGCCCCCCTTCTTCACCAGCGCCTCAGGGCGCGAACATGGCGGTGAAATGGCGGCAAAATTGCGGCAAAGTCACAAAAATAGCAATACAGTGTTTTTGCACAAAACAGTCCAATTCAGGCACACAGGACTCGCATTGCACGAGCTTCAGAATCCTGTTCGTGACACCAAAAGATGAGTCGCCCCCAGGGCCGTGGGGTACTCGGCACCGAGCCCGTTCACTTCTATGGGGGATGTCACGGCGACACAGCTTGGTCCGTGGCCCTGGGCGCTCACTGAAAAGGGGAATATTTACAGGGGATTAAAGTGTTTGTAGAAATGTTCGTGACGCCACCTGTGGTTCCTGGTCAGGGTGACCAGCGCTGCTGTATAGGTCCGCTGAAGGGATGGTTTTGGGCAGCAAGGTGTTAAGCCTTCCACAGGCAAGGCTGGGTTCCTTCAGAGTAGATAGGATGTGTAGGGGTGCAGGATGGAGGAAGGGAGTTCGGCCGTAGGAGTAATAATGTGAACACACACACAAAAGTCTCTTTCTGTACCTTTACTTCACTGAACTGCACTCGGTTGACTCAGTTCTGACTAGGCTGGAGTGGCTTGCTTTCCACTTGTACTAGCCTCCACACGTTTAAACTAAGCTAGGAGCTGCAGATTTCAGGTTCTTTCAACAACAGTTGTTCTCTCTCCCTCTTCTTACTTCCAAGCTCTGCCTGGAGCTGCTATCAGTCTTCTCCGTCTGTCCTGCACCTGGCTTTGCAGACTAACTGATCTGTGCTCGCTCCAAGAGCTAACTCTCTACTTGCTTCTCTCCAAGAGAACTAACAACTCCTCTCTCGTTCTCAGAACTCCTCACGTAGACTCAGACTAAACTCACCAACAACTAACTACTCTCAGTGTCTTCACCATCCTTATATACTCTGAAAAGGCTCCCTTGGTGGCTCTAGGGATTGGTGAAGATGTGTGTATGCATGTTGGGTCCTCTAGTGGTCATTACCTTCAGTGCATCCCTCTGGGAAATGAGATTCCAAGCGCAGCTGTGCGCTACACTTTGCTGCCATGTGCCTGATCATGCTGGTTGTAGTAAGGCTGGTAGTTTTGCTACCCTTGCTGATGGTGGCATGACAGGTGTTGCAAATGGCCTGTTTTGAGTTATCGGCAGAGTCTCTTAAAAATAACCAGGCTCGGGAAGACCTAATAATTTGATTGGCAACTTCCATCAGGTTGGTGATACGGGGAACAGTTGCCCGCCTTCTGTCTGCGGCCACCACACTGCTTCTTCCTGCCTGAAGTGGTGCGACGCCTATTTCCCCTGTGTGCTGCTGTCCTTGCTCTGCATGTCCTCCTGCCAAGTTGGGTGTGTTACTACATCATCCACCACCTTATCTTCCACTTCCCCACCCTGGTCCTCCTCCTGACTTTCCGGCAATTGTGTCTCATCATAGTCTGTTATGATTTGGTAACTGAGGAGGACAGGAGCAAAATAGCAAGGCCGCCGAACACCTGAGAGGTTGGAAACTAATGGGTTGCAGATCCCTAAACTAACCACACAACTAGAAGCAGCCGTGCAGCATACCTACGGTGGTCCTAGACGCCTCAGCACAGCCAGAGAGCTATCTACACCTAAAGATAGAAACAGGAAAGCTAACTGCCCCGGAGTACAGACCCAAAGGAATAGGCAGCCCTCAAACATATAATGGCGGTTAGACAAGACGAAACACAAACACAGGCAGAAAATAGAGTGAGCAAACGCTGGGGCCAAACACTGCCTAAATAGGACAGGGCAGGACAGAATACTATCTACAACCCAGCAAAACCATAGCAAAACTTCCAACACTTCTGATTTAAAAAATGCTGAGATAACACAATCTCGCCACCCACTAAATTAGATCTCAGTGTGAACAAGGCTAACCGCAGCCACTCAAAAAGCAGGGAAAGAGCAATTGAACAAATAACAGTGGCTACTGAAAAACAGAGAGTAGCACAGGCACCAGGAGGGGACCCGGCTAACCTCCACAAAGGAGCAGACAAAAATGAAAATAGAAACACAATAGAAACAAGCAGAAAATATCTTATCTGAAGGTAGCAGACGAAGGCAGGACACCAGCAGACTTCCAAATGAACCAGGAAACAACAATTGATCACCGGCGACGATCATGGGAAGGCAGCTCCCTTATATCAGCCCAGTCAGTGACTCCTGGTTGCCAGTCATAGCTGGCAGTTGAGGGGGACCTGTCATTAGATGCAGCTTCAGTACCGTCAGCAACCACCAGAGGGAGCCTCAGCTCAGAAATTGTCTCCAACACATTCACAACAATCGTCCACCTCTTGTGACTGTGGCTGCTCAAAGGTTTGAGCATCGCTACATGGAATATCATCTTGCCCCGCTTCTAGTGGAGAGGGCAAGAGGCACGAATCTCCAAATGGAAAACTGAACAGCTCTTCGGAGTGTCCGAGTGTGGGATCAGTTGTCTCAGGGCACTCAGCATGGCGGGAGGAAGGAGGATCAGTGTAAGAATATGCGGTCCAGATTCATGGCTACTGTGACTTGACCGTGTTGAAAACAGGGTGCTGTTGGTGGTGGATAAGTAACTGGAAGTATTATCCGCTATCCAACCAACAACCTTTTCACACTGTTCGGGCTTCAATAGTGCAGTCTTGTCGCGGTTCCCTAGGACTTCAGACACTAAGGTCCAGCGAGAAGATGTGGGTGTTTTCGGTGGGCCAATTTCAGCTTGCCCACGGCCTCGGCCTGCAACATCACCATCACGTCCACTTCCCCTTCCTTTGCCACACTCTTTGCTAATTGTAAATGGAATAGAATATTATACACGTTCACTACAAAAGGGTGATTTGGGAATCAACTTGTATGTGATACGTGTGCTTGAAAACCACACATTTAACTATCTGGACTTTAGATAAAAATGTTTTTGGCCTTATCAGATTTAATAATTATGTTAGCAGACTGCAAAAAAATACAATGTTTTTGCCTAAACTGGCCAAACTTTGAGCAAACACAGATATGAGCTGCCACAGAGATACCAGTACGACAAATGTGTGGCCTGTATTTCTTTTATTGTTGGGCTAACTAGTGTTGTATATCAGTACAGTGACACCAAGGACAAAAAAAATAAAACTGACGTAAACTGGCCAAACTTTGAGTACTCACAGATATGAGCTGGCACAAGATACCACAACGAATCATGAGTGGCCTGTTTTTTTTGGCTAAATACTGGTGTATATAAATACAGTTACACCCAGGACAAAAAAGAAAAGTAGCGTACACTGGCCAAACTTTCATCACGCACAGATATGAGCTGGCATGGAGATACCAGACTGAAACATGTGAGGCCTGTTTTTTTTTGGGCTAAATAATGGTGTAAATAAGTACAGTCACACCCAGGCTAAAAAAAGAAAAGTGGCGTACACTGGCCAAACTTTCAGCACGCACAGATACGAGCTGGCAAGGAGATACCACACTGAAATTATGTGTGGTCTGTTTTTTTGGGGGGCTAAATACTGGTGTATATAAGTACAGTGACACCCAGGCCAAAAAAGTGAAACTGGCATACACTGGCCAAACTTTCAGCATGTACAGATATGAGCTGGCACGGAGATACCACACCGAAAAACATGTGTGGCCTGTTTTGGTTTTTTTTGGCTAAATACTGGTGTATATAAGTACAGTCACACCCAGGCCAAAAAAATAAAACTGGCGTACACTGGCCAAACTTTCAGCATGCACAGATATGAGCTGGCACGGAGATACCACACCGAAACATGTGTGGCCTGTATTCAGATTACACCTGGGGCTAAATACTGGTGTATATAAGTACAGTCACACCCAGGCCAAAAAAAGAAAGTTGCGTTTTAGGCGGGCCCCTAACCTCAAGGACACTTTGGTTAAGGCAGACATTGGCCCAAAATCCACGACGAATAAACAACGGTTCTTACACAAACCCCAAATGGGGACCTTCCCATGTGTTATGAACTGCTACAAGCACTAAGGAAAGATGGGAACTCTGTCCCTACAATAGGACTGAGCTTGATCCCTACGATGTAACGGGGAACCTGATCCTGCGACCAGACCCGCTAAAGTCCTCAGCTAGTCTGAACGAAGACCTATAGTTGCGAGGGAGGAATCCCTACAAGATCTAGGGACTGGGAGAAAAGGTGGACACCTCCTAACAGAAATTGTAGCAGGGAAAATTAAACAGAAAACGAAATTACTACGAGATCCTAAGATTAAGCAAAACTGACAGAGTAAGGCACCTAAGCACCCGGCTAGCTTAAGAGTAGATAATACAATGAAGTCCAGCAAAGCCAGAAGGGCGGAGCCAGACTAAATAGGGAAAAAAGGTCATGTGACCAGCAAACTGAAACAAAATCTAACAAGAGGGTTCTAACAGTACCCTCCCTTCTAAGAGGATCCTCCAGATCCCCTAGGACTTAGGCTTATCCGGAAACCTCTTGTGAAACACTCTGACAAGTCTAGACGCAGAAACATCATCCGCCCTCACCCATGAGTTATCCTCGGGTCCATAACCCTTCCAAGCAACGAGGTACTGCAAACCCCCTCTATACCGTCTAGAATTTAGGATGCGGGAAATCTCATATTGCCCGTCCTCCACCACCAGGGGAACAGTGGCCGAGACGTCTCCATCTGAGACCTCAGCTTTTTTCAAGAGAGAAACATGAAACACCGGATTAATCTTCCACGAGGTGGGAAGCTCCAACTTAACAGCAGATTGGTTAATAACCTGAAGCACCTTAAAGGGCCCTACAAACTTGGGACCCAATTTCTTAGACGGAATCCTCAAGCGCAGATTCTTAGAGGACAACCAGACCATGTCACCAATAGCAAACAAAACCTCTTGTCGTTTTCTATCAAAATACACTTTGGATCTTTTGTTAGCCTCCTGAAGATTACCACGCACATCAGTCCAAACTCTCTCCAACACACCAGAAAAATTCTCCTCTTCAGGTACAGCCGATCCCAACTTGGAAAATGACCCAAAAGACGGATGTCTCCCAGTACAACAAAAAAAAGGCGAACAACCAGCAGAAGCGGATGTATGATTGTTAAGAGCAAACTCAGCAAGTGGCAGAAACTCAGACCACCCCTCTTGATTATCAGTCACAAAACAACGCAAGAACTGCTCAACATCCTGGTTTTTCCTTTCTGTCTGGCCATTAGACTCAGGATGATATCCGGATGAAAACGACAAATGAACTCCCAACCTGTCACAAAAGGCGCGCCAAAAACGAGCCACAAACTGAGGTCCCCTATCAGAAACAATGTCAGTAGGAACACCATGTAGTCTGACTATTTCCTTGACAAAGGCCTTAGCGAGAGTCTTAGCGCAGGGCAATTTGATGAAAGGAACCAAGTGACACATCTTGCTAAAACGGTCCACGACCACCCAGATGACAGTGAAACCCTCAGAGGGGGAAGGTCAGTAATAAAGTCCATAGCCAAATGTGTCCAAGGTGCACTAGGGACCTCCAGAGGGCAAAGCAACCCTGCAGCAGGAGTATGAGAAAACTTATATCTAGCACACACAGTGCATTGACGCACCCACTTAATGACTTCCTTCTGCCATCCAGGCCACCAAAAGCTGCGACCCCAGGGCCGCCATCAGGGCATTACAGCCCTGACTGGCGTATGGGGCCCGATCAGCAGAGGGGGCCCGCACCGGGCCCCGTCACCTACCGATCGGGCCCCACAGCCCCGCCCCTCAAGTAACTGAACCTGCGTCCAGGACGCAGGTTCAGTTACTCTATTACCGTGCGGGCCCGCACGGTAATAGTTAACGCTGCCAGCCAATCAGAGGCTGGCAGCTCACGTCAGCGCGTACGTTGCCGGCACCTGACGTCATTGTCAGTTGCCGGCGAGTGCGCGCTTTCTCTTCAGTGTGGATCCCTCGCCGCTGGAACGCGGCAAGGTAAGGAGAAAGGGTTTTTTTTTTTTTAATGTTGCAAGCGGCAAAGCTGGAGCCCCGGCAGAATGAAGACGGGGCAGGACTGGGGGCAGAATGAACACGGGGCAGGACTGGGGGCAGAATGAACACGGGGCAGGACTGGGGGCAGAATGGAGATGGGGCAGGACTGGGGGCAGAATGGAGACGGGGCAGGACTGGGGGCAGAATGGAGACGGGGCAGGACTGGGGGCAGAATGGAGACGGGGCAGGACTGGGGGCTGAATGGAGACGGGGCAGGACTGGGGGCTGAATGAGAGGGGCAGGAATGGGGGCTGAATGAAGATGGGGCAGAATGAAGACCGGGCTGGACTGGGGGCAGAATGGAGATGGGGCAGGACTGGGGGCTGAATGAAGATGGGGCAGAATGAAGACCGGGCTGGACTGGGGGCAGAATGGAGATGGGGCAGGACTGGGGCAGAATGGAGACAGGGCAGGACTGGGGCTGACTGAAGATGGGGCAGGACTGGGCAGAATGGAGATGGGCAGAATGAAGATGGGGCAGGACTGGGGGCAGAATGGAGATGGGGCAGGACTGGGGGCAGAATGGAGACTGGATGGGGAAGGATGGAGACTGGGCATGAATCAGAATGGAGACTGGGCAGGAATCAGCATAGAGACGGGGCAGGATAGAGACGGGGCAGGACTGGGCAGAATGGAGACGGGACAGGACTGGGTGCAGAATGGAGACGGCAGGATGGGGCAGAACGGAGACTGACGGGAAGGATGGAGAGGGCAGGAATCAGATGGAGAAGGGGCGAATGTAGACGGGCAGGACGGGGCAGAATGGAGATGGGCTGGACTGGGGGCAGAATGAGATGGGGCAGGATGGGGCAGAATGGAGACTGACGGGAAGGATGGAGACTGGGCAGGAATAAGATGGAGACAGGGCAGGAATCAGCATAGAGAGGGGCAGGATAGAGACGGGGCAGGACTGGGGCAGAATGGAGACGGGCAGGACTGGTGCAGAATGGGACGGCAGGACTGGGGGCAAACGGAGACTGGACGGGAAGGATGGAGACTGGGCAGGAATCAGGATGGGAAGGGCAGAATGTAGACGGGGCAGGACGGGCAGAATGGAGATGGGCTGACTGGGGGAATGGAGATGGGCAGGACTGGGGCAGAATGGAGACTGACGGGGAAGGATGGAGACTGGGCAGGAATAAGGATGGAGGCAGGGCAGGAATCAGCATGGAGACGGGGCAGGACTGGGGCAGAATGGAGACTGACGGGGAAGGATGAGACTGGGCAGGAATCAGCATGGAGACGGGGCAGGAATCAGGATGGAGACTGGGCAGGAATCAGGATGGAGATGGGGCAGAATGGAGACTGGGCAGGAATCAGAATGGACACGGGGCAGAATGGAGACTGGGCAGGAATCAGCATGGAGATGGGGCAGGATTGGAGACACTGGGGGCAGGTTGGAGACGGGGCAGGATTGGACATACAGACAGGGGGCTGAATGAAAGACATGAGGCCAGAATGGAGACACTGGGGGCAGAATGAAAGTCATGGAGGCATTATTGGAGACACTGGGGGCAGGATGGAGAAGGGGCAGGATTGGAGACACTGGGGGCAGGATGGAAAAGGGGCAGGATTGGAGACACTGGGCATGATTGGAGACACTGGGGGCATGATTGGAGACACTGGGGGCATGATTGGAGACACTGGGGGCATGATTGGAGACACTGGGGGCATGATTGGAGACACTGGGGGCATGATTGGAGACACTGGGGGCATGATTGGAGACACTGGGGGCATGATTGGAGACACTGGGGGGCATGATTGGAGACACTGGGGGCATGATTGGAGACACTGGGGGGCATGATTGGAGACACTGGGGGCATGATTGGAGACACTGGGGCATGATTGGAGACACTGGGGGCAGGATTGGAGGCACTGGTGGCAGAATTGGAGACACTGGGGGCAGGATAAAAGACATGGAGGCAGGGTTGGAGACAGATGGGGCAGGATGGGGAGATCATATGGGGCAGAATGGATACTCATGAGGACGGGATGGGAGAACATATGGCTGAAGCCAGGAATGAGACACACAGGGCCAGGATGGGGGATATTATTACAATAGGGGCTAATTAAGGGATATTATTACTGCAGTGATGTATTTTATTTTTTTTGAGTATACTGTTTTAAATGGGGGAAGGTCCTGTTACTGTGCAGAGTGACACTATGTCACCTTTTTTTTCATCTGGTGTAGTTTAGAAGTTGGGAAAAAAATAAGTAATGTGTTCTGCAATCGGAGCTCTAGATAACTGTGTTATTTCCTGCAGAGACGAGCCCTGGCAGGAAGAAGTGATGGCGGTCTATGCTGGATGAAAGATGAAAAGCAAAGATGAAGGACTTCACCTAGAGACGTCACTGGTGAGTCAGTGTTACTTGTACACTGACACTATACACTGTATACAGAGCTCCTGTGTACAATGTCACCGGTGATTACTGTATTACCTGTACACAGACACTGCATACTAAGTACAGATCTCCTGTGTAGAATGGCACTTATGGTGATAGTATTGTGTTTTTTTTTTTATTACTGATCAGTATTGTAGTATTCAGTCACTATGTGATGGTAATATATGGTCTGGTCATGGTGTGGCGGTATTTGTACTTGTATGTGCTATTATTCGGTCACTGTGTGGTGGCAATATGTGGTCTGGTCATGGTGTTGCGGTATTTGTTCCTTGTATGTGATATTATTTGGTCACTTTGTGGTGGTATTATATGGTCTGGTGGTATTTGTTCCTTGTAGGTGATATTATTTGATCACTGTCGTGGTAATATGTGGTCTGGTGGTATTTGTCCCTTGTATGTGAATCATAGAATCATAGAATGGTAGAGTTGGAAGGGACCTCCTGGGTCATCTGGTCCAACCCCCTGCTCAAAGCAGGATTCTCTAAATCATCCCAGACAGATGTCTATCCAGCCTCTGTTTGAAGACTTCCATTGAAGGAGAACTCACCACCTCTTGTGGCAGCCTGTTCCACTCATTGATCACCCTAACTGTCAAAAAGTTTTTTCTAATATCTAATCTGTGTCTCCTCCCATTCAGTTTCATCCCATTGCTTCTAGTCTTTCCTTGCGCAAATGAGAATAAAGATGATCCTTCTACAATGTGACAGCCCTTGAGATATTTGTAGACAGCTATTAAGTCTCCTCTCAGTCTTCTTTTTTGCAAGCTAAACATTCCCAATTCCTGCAACCGTTCCTCATAGGACATGGTTTGCAGACCGGTCACCATTCTGGTGGCTCTTCTCTGAACTTGCTCCAGTTTGTTGATGTCTTTTTTAAAATGTGGTGCCCAAAACTGGACACAGTATTCCAGATGAGGTCTGACCAAAGAGGAGTAGAGGGCAATAATGACCTCACGTGATCTAGACTGTATGCTTCTGTTGATACATCCTAGAATTGCATTTGCCTTTTTTGCTGCTGCATCACACTGTTGACTCATGTTAAGTCTGTGATCAATTAGTATACCCAAGTCTTTTTCACATGTGCTGTTACTTAGACCCTATTCCTCCCATTTTGTATATGCTTTTTTCATTTTTATTGCCCAGATGTAGTACTTTGCATTTTTCCCTGTTAAAATCCATTCTGTTAGTTGCTGCCCACTGCTCCAGTTTATGTATATCTTTTTGAATCCTCTCTCTCTCTTCTCTAGTATTAGCTACCCCTCCTAGCTTTGTGTCATCAGCAAATTTGATCAGTTTACCCTCAATTCCTTCATCTAAATCATTGATAAAGATGTTGAACAATACAGGGCCCAAAACAGAGCCTTGTGGTACCCCACTTGAGACATTCTTCCAATTGGATGTGCAGCCATTTACAACCACTCTTTGGGTCCGATCACTAAGCCAGTTATGAATCCACCTAACAGTTGCCTTGTCCATTCCATACTTAGTCATTTTTTCAATAAGGATTGTGTGAGATACTTTGTCAAATGCTTTGCTGAAGTCAAGATATACTATATCTACAGCATTTCCCTGATCCACCCAGTCAGTGATTCTGTCATAGAAGGAAATTAAGTTAGTCTGACATGACTTATTAGTTACAAACCCATGCTGACTCTGTTTAATCACTTCATTCTTATCCAGGTACTTGCATACATGTTCTTTAATAATTTGTTCAAAGATCTTTCCTGGTATAGAAGTCAGACTCACCGGCCTGTAGTTCCCTGGGTCCACCTTCTTCCCTTTTTTGAAGATAGGAACAACATTTGCTCTTCTCCAGTCTTCTGGGACTTCTCCTGTTCTCCAAGAATTTTCAAAGATTATGGACATGGATTATGGTGTTATTGGTCATTTTAAAAATTGAAAAATAAATAAAAATATACCTAAATTGTATTGGATATTTTAACAAATATTTAATAGTTTACAGTAGAGTAGAGCCCGGCCAAAAGTGTCCATCGTGTTATGGTGGCGGCTTAAAAAATCTTTTGGCCAAAACTAGATCTGCTGGCTATATGTGTGATTGGTGATGGGAACTGTTAATGTGTGATTGGTGAGAAGTGGAGTTTTTCCAAGAGAGAGCGGTGGGACTGTGGACAGTTCGAGGGGTGGAGGCGGGGCTGGGGTGGATCCTGGGCGGAGTCTCAAGGGGTCCCCGAAAATTTTGCCAGTATGGGGCCCCGAAATTCCTAGTGGCAGCCCTGTGCGACCCACAAGTCTCTTGGTCTCAGAGATTCCAGGATGACCTGCCAACCGAGAGTCATGATATTCAACAAACAAATCTCTCTTCAGGGTACCAGGCACAAACAACCTCCCATGCGGGCGTGTTAGATGGGGCATTCTCCTGTGCTTTAAGAATCTCATCTTCCAACACGGAGTCCAAAACCGCAATAACAACCCCCTCTTGCAAAATGTTTTCCTCCTCCTCAGTACCCACCATAGGAGAAAAGCTGCGAGACAAAGCATCCGCTTTAACATTTTTAGTACCTGGGATGTAAGTAACGGTAAAATTAAACCGCGAGAAGAACAGTGCCCACCTAGCCTGACGGGCATTCAAGCGTTTGGCAGCATTAAGGTAGATCAGATTTTTATGATCGGTGAAGACTTGAACGGGAAATTCCGCTCCCTCCAAAAAATGACGCCAGTGTTCAAATGCGAGTTTAATTGCCAACAATTCCCGATTACCGATATCATAATTTAGTTCAGACTCAAAATTTCTTTGAAAAAAAAGCACAGGGATGTACTCCATCCGTCTTTTCCTGAGACAACACCGTGCCGACCCCCACAGAAGAAGCATCAACCTCAACCAAAAATGGTTTAGTCACATCAGGCTGCGTAAGGATGGGAGCAGAGCTGAACCTCTCCTTTAGCAACACAAAAGCCTCAATGGCCTCAGTAGTCCACTGAACCGCATCAGCACCTTTCCTGGTGAGATCGGTCAGAGGTTTGGCAATCACAGAAATTTTTTTTATGAATTTTCTATAATAATTGGCGAACCCCAAAAACCTCTGTATTGATTTCACACCAGTAGGTCTAGGCCAATCCTGCACAGCTTGCACTTTCACAGGGTCCATCTCAAAACCTTCACTGGAGACAATGTAGCCCAAAAAACTAAGTCTCTGTACAGCGAACTCACATTTTTCTAGTTTGGCAAAAAGTGAATTATCACTCAGTAACTGTAATACTTCACGCACACTCCTCCAATGAGACTCCAAATCCGGTGAATAAATCAAAATGTCATCCAAATACACAACCACACTTCTGCCGATCAAAGGTCTAAGGATGTCATTAATAAGATTCTGAAAAAATGCCGGAGCACTGGAAAGTCCAAAAGGCATGACCAGATTCTCAAAATGACCCAGTGGAGTGTTAAACGCAGTCTTCCATTCATCCCCTCCTTCATGCGCAACAAATTGTATGCCCCTCGAAGATCAATTTTCGAGAACCACTTGGCCCCCAATAACTGATTAAACAAATCAGGAATCAATGGCAGTGGGTAAGGATTGCGTACAGTAATCTTATTAATCTCATGAAAGTCTAGACAAGGCCGTAAACCGCCGTCCTTTTTTTTAACAAAAAAAATTCCAACCGCCACAGGAGATTTGGAAGGCCTAATGTGACCGGCGGCCAAGCTTGTCTGTATGTATTCCTCCAAAGCCTTTCTCTCAGGAATGGTAAGATTAAATAAAGACTTTTAGGAAGAGTCGCTCCAGGGACAAATTCAATTGCACAATCATATTCTCTATGAGGAGGCAATACCTGCGATTCCTTATCAGAAAAAACTTTCCAAAAATCCTGAATAGGTACAGGTAACTCCCCCTTAACTACAGCAGCAATACGCCCGTTACAACACTTGTCATAACAATTAGGACTCCAGGACTTAATTTCATTGGTAGACCAATCCAGTACCGGATTGCGCAATTTTAACCAGGGTAACCCCAAAATCACCGGTGAGGGCAAATTATTCAATACTACCAAATCCAAATTCTCCTGATGAACACCATTAATAGTAAGAGGAAATTCACAGATATGGTGAGTAACATTTTTCAAAGGAGAGCCATCCACAGACACCACATTAATAGGAGAAGACAGAAGTTTGGGTCTTAATTTTAGTTTTTCCAAAAATTTCCCATCAATCACATTGAGAGTTGAACCACAATCCACAAATACCCGAAACTCCATTAATTCCTCCTCAACAGCAGTGGTATTAGAAAGAAAGACACCTTTATTGTTTAAACAAGCTATGCAGGCGACACTGACCTCATTTTTTTTTCTCTTTATTCATTCGAAGCGCACAGTTCTTAATGAAATGCTCAGATTTACCACAGTAGAAACACAAACCTTGAGCAAATCTACGGTCTTTTTCCCAAAGTGAGGTGCCATTGATCCAATTTCCATCGGCTCTGCAATGTCAGTACATTCCTTCTCCAAACCTGGAGCTGACAAAGCAGACTTACTCTCATTAACCCTTGCACGCAGTCTCCTATCCACCCGTATGGCCAATTGCATAGCCTCTTGCAAGTTACCAGGTATAGGATAAGCAATCAGCAAATCTTTAACCCTTTCACTTAATCCTGCAAGAAATAAACTTTTCAAAGCTGAATCGTTCCAGCCCACCTGGGTGGACCACCTACGGAAGTGAGTACAATATTTTTCCACATTACCCGATCCCTGTCTCAAACGTCTCAACTCTGTCTCAGCTGATGAAACACGATCCGGATCATCATACAACAACCCCAAAGCAGAAAAAAAACATCCACTGATCCAAAGCATGGATCACTAGGCTGCAGAGAAAAGGCCCAGTCCTGAAGTTCTTTGCGCAAAAGTGACATTATAAACCCTATGCACTGTGATTCATCACCAGAGGATCTGGGTCTCAAACGGAAATACAACAAGCAAGCATTTTTAAAAGAAAAAAAATCTTGTTGTTCACCAAAAAATAAATCAGGCAAACGTACCTTTGGCTTCACGAAATGTGCTCCAGAACAACTACTCACGTGTTGCTGGATTTCAGCCACCTAAGAGAGAGACCCTGCAGGCGTTCAGCCAAATCCCGAACCGACACCATGATGAAAACAGAAAATCTTTCCTTTTTTTTTTTTTTATTTCTTGGCTGGACTTACTGTTATGAACTGCTACAAGCACTAAGGAAAGATGGGAACTCTGTCCCTACAATAGGACTGAGCTGGATCCCTACGATGTAACGGGGAACCTGATCCTGCGACCAGACCCGCTAAAGTCCTCAGCTAGTCTGAACGAAGACCTATAGTTGCGAGGGAGGAATCCCTACAAGATCTAGGGACTGGGAGAAAAGGTGGACACCTCCTAATAGAAATTGTAGCAGGGAAAATTAAACAGAAAACAAATTACTACGAGATCCTAAGATTAAGCAAAACTGACAGAGTAAGGCACCTAAGCACCCGGCTAGCTTAAGAGTAGATAATACAATGAAGTCCAGCAAAGCCAGAAGGGCGGAGCCAGACTAAATAGGGAAAAAAGGTCATGTGACCAGCAAACTGAAACAAAATCTAACAAGAGGGTTCTAACACCATGCTTGCACTGTGTCCAGTGCAACAATCTACTCAAGGGTGATAAGTTCAGACACCCGCTCTCCAGCAAGGAATTCACTATTAAGAATTTTTTCACATGTGATTCCTCGTTCGTAATATACATCATTAAATGTCCATGTGGTCTTTTATATGAAGGGGAGACTTCCCAACCCATCTGAGATAGAATCTCAAAACATAAATAGACAATCCGATGCAAAAATCTCCTTCTCCCCATCCCCCATCATTTCATCACCCGTGGACATAACATCTCCCAACTCAAATATCAAGTAATAGAACAGGTGCATTACCTCGTCGGGGTGAAAACAGAATCACTTTATTAAAGAAACGCAAAGCCTTTTGGATACACACCCTGGATACTCTGAGCCCAAAGGTCTCAATAGAGAATATGAACTGTCAGCGTTTATATGATGCATATATATGTTTTTATAATCCTGTTGTGTATTACAGTAATATACATTTGAGTTTTTTGTGCTGTAACAGTACATCTCCTGACAATAACTGAATGACTCACTTATGTCTTATTACTAATTTTGACTTTCTGTTCCGTAGAGTCGCCTTTACTACTGTAATGCATAGAATGGACGTCACCACTACCTATCTGTCTTCACACGTGGACTAAACACGGCCACTCTCAACTATACCCTGGCTCTTTATATTGGGTCGTATCGTGGTCGGGATCGCTGCTGCATCGCTAAATGTAAAACCCCCTTAAGAAATCGCCAAATCTGACCCTATCTCCACAGCAGCTCTCCCTACACTATCTCAATCCGTAGCTGAATGCGGCGAGCAGGGCGGCGTCCAGTCTCTTTTACCCCTGATGATGCTGTGTGGCCAGCCAATCACTGCACGACCAAAACAAAGATGGCTACAGCGTTTCATTGCCTGGCAGAAAATCCCTGCATTGTGATTGGGTCTGTAAAGTCCGCCAAAAAAGCTGGGTGGAGACCAGAGTTCCCACCAAGTAATCCCGGAAATGCTCGGGGCTTGCCGAGTACGCCGAGTACCGTGATACTTGGGCGAGTAACGAGTAGTGGCGAGCGCTTTCACTCATCACTAACGACTACTTAAACCGCTTAAGCTCTGTATAGTAAGTGGGTACAAAACTGAAATCTTGGCTTTGGTGCAGGAAAACCTAGATTCACTTCTGCACATATATTACTTGTTTTTGGCAACGGTAGTAGCAGATTTCAGCCAATCAGTGGGGGTGCAGGATTTTGCACCCCCACCGATCTCATAACTATCAAACAAACCTTTTAAGGGACTATAATCAAGGACACCATAATATTCAACTCTTTTAGGTTTAGCATATGTGCAAGTTAATGTTTTTGTCTCCAAGCCATAGGGACATTTATACACAGATTTGTTGCTACTTGTAAATTGGATGCGTTGGTTAAACAGTTTTCAGAATTACTAACCCTGGGTGTTATATATATGCTCCAAAGACAGTAATTTCTTCCTCAGTAAATGAGAAGCCTACATTTTGTAGTTGCACACTGACCATTATTAACAATGAAACTCTGAGAGTATATAATATCCACATAAAAAGTAATGTATTCAGAGTTTCCACTTACTGTACTGTTTTATTGTACTGTATATTGTACTGTTCAGTTATATTGCCATTGTTTTTTTATGTTTTGCTTTTTCATGTATAATACAATAATAAAACGAATTATGGAGGCCAACACAGCATTATGGGAATTATAGAACTCTAGGAGTATGTTCCTACATATAAAAGGAGCCAAAAGTTCAATACAAAGAAAAACCAAATCTTGCGCTTATACATTTACTTATAAAAGACTTATACCTTTGTTATGTAACAGTGTAACCTAACGTACATTAGAACTGCAAGTAGTCATCAAAGGAATGTATTGAAAAAGAAGAAAAAGGAGAAACAAACCCCCCAAACAAAAGATGATGAGAGTATCAATCTGCAGAGAGTCGAGTTTAAGTTGACTTTCACGCAAATTCGAATTCATGCATTTTGAGATTCGATTTGCAAAAAAAAAACTTTTCTCGGCATCATTTTTCAAACAGCTGAAGCATCAAAGGGCAGGCCAGTGTAATTTTGTGTTGTCTTGATGACTTCCCCATAATGCCCTGCAGCTATGACATCTTACGGATTATCATATTTCTACAGTGGCGGTCAGTACCGGGGCCATCACAGATCAGCAGTGTTCACTGGAGCACAGTTTGTATGGCAGTCGTTTTCCATCTCCAGAGTCACTGGGTAAGTCTCTTCTGTACAATGTAGGCTCTTAAGGTCAGCAGGGTTCACTTTCTCCTGTAGAGTGTAAGCTCTTATGGTCACAGGGTCCTCTCTATTCTGTAGAATGTAAGCTCTTAAGATCATCGGGGTCCTCTCTCTCCTGTAGAGTGTAAACTCTTAAGGTCAGCGGGGTCCTCTCTCTCCTGTAGAGTGTAAGCTCTTAAGGTCAGCGGGGTTCTCTCTCTCCTGTAGAGTGTAAGCTCTTATGGTCACCAGGGTCCTCTCTATTCTGTATAGTGTAAACTCTTATGGTTAGCGGGGTTATCTATCCTCTCCCCAATGTGTATTTTATAAGCAACATTTTTTGGGAAAATTCTGCAAAGTTGGGGAATTCAAAATTACAAAAGATTCACCTATCTCTAAAATCCAAGCATTTGGAATAAAAACAGAAAAAAAACTCTGGCACTATATATTGTAAATCTGGTTCAGGGGATATCCATCCCACATTAGATCCTCATGGAATATATTTTTGACAATATTATACTACTTGTTAGACTAACTGTTATACTGTTCGAATATAAGTATTAAAAAATGACCAAAAATGGGGTAGCATGCAGTCCTTATACTTTAAATGTCCCTTTGAAGTAAAAATGTACTTAAGTCTGTGAATGTAGCTGAATGACGACTTTAGAGATGTGATATTCATTCTCATTCATACTATTTTGCAGATTAAATTTTTTTTTTATTACTGTTTATTCCTTTGTTTGGATAGCAAAATTGACAAAAACATTTTTTTAAGTTCCTCTCAGTACAACTAGGAAGTAGCTAAGGGAGGAACATATAAAAATGATTCACTGGGATATCCTGATGCAAGACTGAGTAGTCAAGGGTAATTCAGGGATTCTCATTTTCAATCAAGTGAGTTTCTATACAGTCTGATGTGGTCAATGATGATTAAGCCGTGTATGACACACCTAGTTGACAAAGAGAATAATATCAACAGTGCTAAGGATCCCATCAGTGTCGGAGTGGAGTGGCATGGACCCCCCAGAAACATTACCTCTGGGGCCCAATGTTCAGCAGCTGCATGCAAATATTACATCACCCTCATTCACAAATTTACCTCTGCTTTCTATATAATAATGAGGTAGTTTGCTGAATGATTGATGATGAGATGCTGCTATTCTTTGTGCATAGTAAAGCAAGCATATTGTGCCAACTACTGCTCATGTTGGAGGGCAAGTGGAGCGCCCCAAGTGTCGTGGGGTACTCGGTACCAGCCGGCGGTTCTTAAAGGGGAAGTTGTTGTGAACGGGTTTGAGATGAGTTCTGAGCAGAGGCTTCCTCTGGTGGTTACAAGCGGTGCTGGTCTGTCCAGTGAAGATTGTGAGGACTGGGAATCAGGTGTTACTGACTGGTCTTATATAAGGGAGTCACCTTCCCATCAGGGTTGCCGGTGATCAATTGTTCTGGTCTGAATCCTTCATTCCTGTTTCCCTTGTAGCCTGCTGTGTTGTGTCTGCATCTCCTGCTAACAGATAAGACATTTTCTTCTTTTTGTTTTTGTGCTATATTTTTGCATTTTTGTCCTGCACTTCTGTGGGGGCCTTCAGGGTCCCCTCCGGGGGCTTTTGCCCTCTCAGTTTAGTTCAGCCACTTATGTATGTACTTTTGCTTTTTTCAGTTTTTTCAGTGGCTGCTGTTTTGATTTTGTTACACCAGAGAACTAATTTAGGTGGTAGAGGACGTGTGATCTCAGGTGTTTTTGAAATTAGTGGTGTTGGTGTTTTTCAGGGTTTTCTTGGATTGCAGTAAGTACCCTTCCTATCCTCTTCTATTTAGTTAGTTTGGGCCCCAGCGTTTGCTCATACTATTTTCTTTCTGTGTCAGTGTTTCATCTTGTCTAACCGCCATTACATGTTTGGGGGCTTTCTATTGTCTTTGGGGTTCTGCTCCGGGGCAGATAGCTTTCCTATATCTATCTTTAGGTGTAGTTAGTTTCGCAGGCTGTGACGAGGCGTCTAGGACCAACGTAGGAACGCTCCACGGCTGCCTCTAGTTGTGGTGATTAGTCAGGGTACTGCAATCTCATAGTTTCCAACTGCTCTGGTGTATTGCCTTTTTTTTACCTGCACTCCTCAGCTACCAAATCATAACAGTATCACCGGCCATAACTGAAAATTGTGTGGTACTCACAGAAGGGAAAAATATTGTGAAAGAAAAAAAAAAAAAAAAAGGTTGTCAGAGTTGTCAGAGATATTTTTCTGTTTGTTGCATTTTTTTTTTTTCCCTCTGTATCTCTGGGTGCTGGGGAGGATCTTTTCTCTCAATGGAGTTTGCACAGTTGTATGGCCGTGTGGATCAGCTTGCCACTGAGGTTCAGAGTATTGCTACCTATCTTGCTAGGTTGCCTGTTGTGGAACCTAGGATTCCCATGCCAGATTTGTTTTTAGGGGATCGAGCTAAGTTTCAGAATTTCAAAAATAATTGTAAATTGTTTTTTGCCTTAAAATCTAAGTCCTCAGGGAACGCAGCGCAGCAGGTTCAAATTATCATCTCTCTCCTGCGCGGTGATCCTCAGGATTGGGCTTTTTCCCTGACACCTGGGGATCCTGTTTTGAGTGATGTTGATGCATTTTTTCAGGCTTTGGGGTTATTGTACGATGAGCCTAATGTCACTGATCAAGCTGAAAAAGCCTTGTTGGCATTAAATCAGGGGCTTGATGACGCTGAGTTATACTGTCAGAGATTCTGTAGGTGGGCAGTCCTGACCAAATGGAATGACGACGCTTTGGCAGCCCTTTTCCGGAAGGGTCTGTCAGATAATGTAAAGGATGTTATGGTGGGATTCCCTGTCCCTCCTGGTCTCAATGATTCTATGTCATTAGCGATTCAAATTGACAGACGTTTGCGTGAGCGGAGAAGTATGCGTGGAATGGTGTTGCCTTGTGAACCAGCTTCTGAACCCATGCAGTGTGATAGAGTGATGTCTGGGGCACAGCGTCATGAGTTTCGAAAGCGCAATGGGTTATGTTTCTACTGGGGTGATGCCTCTCATGCTATTTCAGTCTGCCCTAAGCGGGGAAGACGTTTTGCACGCTCAGTTGTCTTGGGTAGTGTTCAGACTAAGTTTTTATTAACTGTCACTCTGATATGCTCTCTGTCCTCATTTTCTGCTCAGGCTTTCGTTGATTCTGGAGCAGCTATTAACCTGATGGATTATGATTTTGCTAAACGTTGTGGGTTTCCCTTGATACCCCTACAGAAGTCTATTCCCCTACTGGGGATCGATTCTACCCCTTTGGCTGAGAATAAACCCCAGTTTTCTACTCAGGTGATAATGAGGGTTGAACCTGATCACCAGGAGTGCTGCAAATTTTTGGTTCTGTATAATCTGCATGACATTATCGTGATGGGTTTCCCTTGGT
The DNA here is from genome assembly GCA_033576555.1 of Oophaga sylvatica. Taxonomy (NCBI): domain Eukaryota; kingdom Metazoa; phylum Chordata; class Amphibia; order Anura; family Dendrobatidae; genus Oophaga; species Oophaga sylvatica. Next base: position 58,106,383 of record JARQOD010000005.1, read on the forward strand.
TACAGTCTCATAATCCTGTTTTGGATTGGAAATCTGTGTCTGTAACCAGTTGGGGCTGCCAATGTGTTAATACCAACACTCCTGTTTTTTCTGCCTCCCCCCAGGCTCAGGATGTTCCTGACTTTTTGATTGATTTTTCTGATGTGTTTAGCGAAAGTAAATCTGCATCCTTGCCTCCCCATAGGAGCTATGACTGCGCTATTGAATTAGTGCCGGGTAGTAAATTCCCTAAGGGTCGCCTTTTTAACTTGTCTGTACCTGAACATGACGCTATGCGGTCTTATATCAAGGAATCATTGGAGAAGGGTCATATCAGACCATCCTCTTCACCCTTAGGTGCCGGTTTTTTCTTTGTGGCCAAAAAGGATGGTTCATTGAGGCCGTGTATTGATTATCGTCTCTTGAACAATATTACTGTGAAATATCAATACCCGTTACCCTTGATTTCTGACCTGTTTTCCAGGGTGAAAAACGCTACTTGGTTTACCAAGCTTGACCTCAGGGGGGCGTATAACCTTATTCGCATTAAGCACGGGGATGAATGGAAGACGGCATTCAATACCCCTGAAGGGCATTTGAGTACCTGGTGATGCCCTTTGGGCTCACTAATGCTCCTTCCGTCTTCCAGTCTTTCATGAATGACATTTTCAGGGATTTTGTGGACAAATTTCTGATTGTTTATTTGGATGATATCTTGATTTTTTCTAATGACTGGGACTCTCATGTGAAACATGTTCGAACTGTATTCCAGATTTTGAGAGAGAATGCTCTGTATGTGAAGGGATCAAAGTGTCTTTTTGGCGTACAGAGGATCTCATTTCTGGGATTCATTTTGTCCCCATCTGTTATTGAAATGGACCCGGTCAAGGTTCAGGCCATCTGTGATTGGGTCCAACCTACTTCATTAAAGGCTCTTCAGAGATTTTTGGGTTTTGCCAATTTTTATCGTAAATTTATTGGTAATTTCTCGGTTATTGTTAAACCATTAACTGATTTGACCAGAAAGGGTTCTGATGTGGTGAATTGGCCTCCTGAGGCAGTCTCTGCATTTCAGGAACTTAAGCAGAGATTCACTTCTGCTCCTGTTCTACGGCAGCCTGATGTTTCTCTGCCATTTCAGGTGGAGGTTGATGCCTCTGAAATTGGGGCAGGTGCCGTTTTGTCCCAAAAAGATCCAGAGACCTCTAAAAGTAACCCTTGTGCCTTTTTCTCTTGAAAATTTTCTCCTACTGAACGTAATTATGACGTGGGTAATCGGGAGTTATTGGCCATGAAGTGGGCTTTTGAAGAGTGGAGACATTGGCTGGAGGGAGCCAAACATCAGGTGGTGGTCCTTACGGACCATAAGAATCTGGTCTATCTGGAATCTGCCAAGCGACTCAATCCTAGACAGGCCAGGTGGGCCTTGTTTTTCACACGTTTTAATTTTGTGGTTTCCTTTCTTCCTGGCACTAAGAATGTTAAGGCGGATGCCCTCTCGAGGAGCTTCCTTGCGGACTCTCCTGAGTTATCTGATCCTTCTGTTATTTTGAAAGAGGGTGTAGTGCTTTCCGCCATCTCGCCCAATTTGAGACTTGCTCTGGTGGGGTGTCAGGAGGATAGGCCCGAGCGCTGCCCGGTTGGAAAATTGTTTGTCCCGGATCAGTGGAAAAAGAGTGTGATGTCTGAGATTCATTGTTCCGCATTGGCTGGGCATCCCGGAATTTTTGGTACCAGAGACTTGGTTAGTCGGTCCTTTTGGTGGCCTACCTTGTCTCGTGATGTCAGGGAATTTGTGCAGTCCTGCGGGACTTGCTCTCGCTCCAAGCCTTGCTCTCGCTCTAGTGGTTTGTTGATGCCATTGCCTGTGCCCAAGAGACCATGGACCCATATCTCTATGGATTTCATTTCCGACCTTCCTGTTTCTCAGAGAATGACCACCATCTGGGTAATTTGTGATAGGTTTTCCAAAATGATACATCTTGTGCCATTACCTAAGTTGCCTTCCTCCTCTGAATTGGTGCCGTTGTTCCTTCAGCACGTGGTTCGTTTACACGGCATTCCGGAGAACATTGTGTCTGACAGAGGAGTCCAGTTTGTTTCCAGATTTTGGAGGACTTTTTGTTCTAAACTGGGTGTTCAATTGTCTTTCTCCTCGGCATTTCATCCTCAGACCAATGGTCAAACTGAGAGAACAAACCAGACATTGGAGACTTATCTAAGATGCTTTGTGTCTGCTGATCAGGATGACTGGGTCTCTTTTTTGCCTTTGGCTGAGTTTGCTCTTAATAATAGGGCTAGCTCTGCCACTTTGATGTCTCCGTTTTTCTGTAATTCTGGGTTTCATCCTCGATTTTCTTCAGGACAGACGGAGGCTTCTGTGTGTCCAGGTTTTGACTCTGTTGTGGAGCGTATGCAACAGATTTGGGACCAGGTAGTGGAGAGGTTGTCCCTCTCTCAGGAGAAGGCCCAGCGGTTTGCTAACCGGCATAGGACTGATGGTCCTCGGTTTAAAGTAGGGGACTTGGTCTGGTTGTCCTCAAAGAATATTCCTATGAGAGTGGCATCTCCTAAATTTAATCCTAGGTTCATTGGACCTTATAAGATCATGGAGATTATTAATCCTGTTTCTTTTCGTTTGCTTCTTCCAGGGACATTTAAGATCCATAACGTGTTCCACAAGTCCTTGTTGAAGAGGTTTGTTGAGCCAGTGGTTCCTGCTGCTGTGCCTCCTGACCCTGTTTTGGTTGAGGGCAATCTGGAGTATGTGGTTGAGAAAATATTAGATTCTCGTTTTTCTAGACGGAAACTCCAGTATTTGGTTAAATGGAGAGGTTATGGTCAGGAAGACAATTCTTGGGTGTTTGCTTCGGACATCCATGCTAGGAGACTTATCCGTGTGTATCATAGAACTCATCCTGACCGACCTGGTTGCTCAAATGAGGGTTCGGTGACCCCTCCTCAAGGGGGGGGTACTGTTGTGAATGGGTTTGAGATGAGTTCTGAGCAGAGGCTTCCTCTGGTGGTTACAAGCGATGCTGGTCTGTCCAGTGAAGATTGTGAGGATTGGGAATCAGGTGTTAATGACTGGTCTTATATAAGGGAGTCACCTTCCCATCAGGGTTGCCGGTGATCAATTGTTCTGGTCTGAATCCTTCATTCCTGTTTCCCTTGTAGCCTGCTGTGTCGTGTCTGCATCTCCTGCTAACAGATAAGACATTTTCTTCTTTTTGTTTTTGTGCTATATTTTTGCATTTTTGTCCTGCACTTCTGTGGGGCCTTCAGGGTCCCCTCCGGGGGCTTTTGCCCTCTCAGTTTAGTTCAGCCACTTATGTATGTACTTTTGCTTTTTCCAGTTTTTTCAGTGGCTGCTGTTTTGATTTTGTTACACCAGAGATCTAATTTAGGTGGTAGAGGTCGTGTGATCTCAGGTGTTTTTGAAATTAGTGGTGTTGGTGTTTTTCAGGGTTTTCTGGGATTGCAGTAAGTACCCTTCCTATCCTTTTCTATTTAGTTAGTTTGGGCCCCAGCGTTTGCTCATACTATTTTCTTTCTGTGTCAGTGTTTCATCTTGTCTAACCGCCATTACATGTTTGGGGGCTTTCTATTGTCTTTGGGGTTCTGCTCCGGGGCAGATAGCTTTCCTATATCTATCTTTAGGTGTAGTTAGTTTCTCAGGCTGTGACGAGGCGTCTAGGACCAACGTAGGAACGCTCCACGGCTGCCTCTAGTTGTGGTGGTTAGTCAGGGTACTGCAATCTCATAGTTTCCAACTGCTCTGGTGTATTGCCTTTTTTTTACCTGCACTCCTCAGCTACCAAATCATAACAGGAAGTCATGGCAGCAGTGACCCGGTCCGTGGCCCTGGGCGTCCAATAAAAATGATGGAAATGTAAAATTAAAAGTTATGAGGGATAGCGGAAGTTTGTGATGCCACCTGTGGTATTCGGCTAAAAAGGTGTTAGCCGACGCTGCTTAAGAGACTGCTGGGGCTGTTGGTGATGCAGCAGAGTTGTTACAGTTCTCCACGGTAGAGCTAAGCCCCAGGGCATTTAAAGTGTTAAAGATGGTGATGGTGGTTATTGTGGTGCAGGGCAGATGATGCAGTAAATAATTCTGAGGGTGCAGTCTTTTCAATTTTACTCACTGTTGCATATTACAATCCCCAGCTGGGATGCTGTGTCCTCCGGGTAGTTGGTCCAGACAGCTCTCTGGTAGTTTGGGGTGCACTTTGCCAGGACCCCCTTCTTGTGTTCTTTTCTCGGGCCGTCTCCCTGCGCTGGCTCCCATCTCTCCTGCCCTGCACCTCACACACAGTGTCCCAATCCAGTAGCCTCAGATCTTGTCGGGCGATGTGCTTTGGGTCCCCTTGGTCCTATCTGGCTGCCTTGTCAGTGAATGTGTGCGAATGTGGCTGTAGTACATGCAGTTACCACAGCCTCCGATTTGCTAGTTGAGTCCTTAGTTTCTCCACTAGTCTGGGGCCGGTCCCCTACTGCGACCTGGTCCCTCCACCCGACTACGGTTAGCGTGTATTCGGGCTCCACGGGTGGATTCCTCACTTCCCGTGCCTCAAGGACTAGTGTTGAGCGATACTGCTCGATATCTAAAAATATCGTATCGAAATGGTATCGCCGATATCACTAAATATCGTTGATATCCGATTCCGATACCGGAAGTCCCATGTAAGTCTATGGGAACAAAATATCGCAACTAAAAAAAACCTTTATTTCCTTGTAAACACTAAATATACACACATAGAATACATATATATATATATATATATACATGTCATTGTGACATATATATATACATATATGTATAGTTTATACACTTCTACATAGTAAAATATCCTCTGATTCAATTGCCGGGTAAAGCCGGCTTCTGTGAAAAGACAGAAGCACCCGACATGAAATGACACTTGGTGTACATAGGGTTAACCATGTCTTTTCATGTCGTTTGCAATCTGATTTGCACAAACAATTACATCAGTCTATGTGTGCAAAATTTCACACCTGTAGGGGTTAATTAAAGGTGTAAATTCGTTGTAAAAAAAACGGACTTTTTTGCTACGAATTTACACCTTTAATTAACCCCTACAGGTGTGAAATTTTGCACACTTACACTCATGTAATTGTTTGTGCAAATCAGATATCAAACTACATGAAAAGACATGGTTAACTCTATGTAAACCAAGTGTCATTTCATGTCGGGTTCTGCATTTTCACAAAAGCCGGCAATTGAATTAGCGGCTATTATACTATGTAGAAGTGTATGAACTATAAATATATATATATATATGTGTCACAAATTTAATGACATGTATATATATATATGAGGTGTAAAATTGCTGAAAAAAAATGCGTGGGCTCCCGCCCTATTTTCGCAACCAGACAGACAAAGCCAGTGAGTGGGGGCAGATAATAATAGCCCAGAGAGGGACCATTATTTTTGCCCCCCCTGGCTACTAACATCTGCCCCCAGACACCCCAGAAAGGCAAATCTCTAATTAGATTTGCCCTTTCTGGCACTTTGCCCGTCTATTCCCATTGCCCTGTAGCGGTGGCGAATGGGTTAATAAGGGGTTAAAATGACCTTGCAATTGAAAGGTCACTTTAAGCCAGGTTAATAATTGAGAGCTGTCAATTAGACAACTATCAATTATTAATCCTATTGTATGAAAGAAAAATCAAACACACACACTTTAATAAAAAAGAAGTTTAATGAAATAATCACACAGTTTTTGACCATATTTTATTTTCCTGCTAAAACCATTTCCTGTAATAAAAATAAAATAATAAAGCAAAATTATTCTTACCAATCCGATGTACAGTCAGGTCCCACGGTGTAATCCTTCAGAAAGGGTTAATGTTTACTGCAGGGACCGCAGCTAATGCTGCAGCCTCACAGTAAACCACCAAATGAATGAGTTCCTCTCCTGGCTGACAGGAGAGGAAGTGGAAAGCTTAATTGATTGCTTTCCACTTTCACTTCAGGTCAGCCAGGGACACAATCAGTGACGTCAGAGGGAACTGGTTAACAAAAATAGGGGATCCCCTCGAAAAAAATTGGCGTGGGGTCCCCCCTATTTTTGTTAACCAGCCAGATGAAGCAGACCGCTGAGGCCTGGATTTTCAGGCTGTTAAGGAGCCAAGATCCATGGACCTTGCCAGCCTGATAATACCAGGCCACAGCAGTCTGCATATCTTGGCTGATTAACAAAAATAGGGGATCCCCTCGAAAAAAATTGGCGTGGGGTCCCCCCTATTTTTGTTAACCAGCCAGATGAAGCAGACCGCTGAGGCCTGGTTTTTCAGGCTGGTAAGGATCCAATATCCATGGACCTTGCAAGCCTGATAATACCAGGCCACAGCAGTCTGCTTAGCTTGGCTGGTTAACAAAAATAGGGGATCCCCTCGAAAAAAAAACGGCGTAGGGGTCCCCCTATTTTTGTTAACCAGCCAAGTAAAATGCAAACTGCTGCGGCCTGGTATTAAAAGACTGTCAAGGCCCATGGATTTTGGCCCTCAACAGCCTAATAATACCAGGCTACAGCAGCCCCACATTTGGCGCATCAAAAGATGTGCCAATTGTGGCACTTTACCCGGCTCTTCCCACTTGCCCTGTAGCGGTGGCAAGCGGGGTAATAAGGGGTTAATGTCACCGTTGATTGCACGGTGACAATAAGCCCGGTTAATAATGGAGAGGCGTCAATAAGACACCGATCCATTATTAATCCCAAAGTTATTAAATGCATAAAAAAAAGACAAAGCAAGAAAAAAGTATTTTAATGAAATAAAAGAGACAACACAGTTTTCATTTCTTTTATTGTACTCTCATTCCTGCGACGCCATCGATCTCCTGTAAAAAAAGAAAAAAAACAAACCAACAGTATACCACCTGTCCGACGCAGTCCATAGTAACGACAGTCCCATGACGATCCAGCTCTGCTACATCGCAACGACAGGCAGAGCCTGTCATCCCGGCGCAGCACAGCTGATTAACTGCTTCCCCGGCGGTGACGTCATCGGACTGACTGCTTTACGGCCGGGATTACCCAGCAGTCACTGCAGTTATCGCGAGAAACTGCATGTGACCGCCGGGGAGAAGAGGATGGCGGCCATGAAGCAGTCCAGGCCGTGACGCCGGAGATCTTCTGCCAGGTAAGTGCCGCTGACTCCTGACAGACCGACCGACGGACACTGACAGTGACAGACCGACCGACGGACACAGACAGTGACAGTGACAAATCCGATTCCGGTATTCGATATGACGAAAATATCGAAACGAATTATCGAAAGGCCGATAGAGCTAATATCGGCCGATAACCGATATTTGCAGTATCGTATCGCTCAACACTATCAAGGACCCCTTCTTCCTCTCACTGAAGCTTCTATCTCTCTTTCTTTCTTCTCTCTCTCTACTGTCCTCCGGTCTAGGAGCAAGCTCCTCACTTCTCCAGTCCCCAGCACCAACTGACTACTTCTCCAACTGTCACTCCCTTCAGCTCCTCTCAGCTCCTCTTCTGAGCTCCAACTGTCACACTGCCTGTAGTCTCTCAGACCACTCACTAAGCTCCTCCCCTTCTCTACTTTTCTCCACCCACACCTTCTACCTAGTCCCTCCCTGGCCTGTAGAGGTCTGGTGTTGAGTGCTAGTGTGTGGGTACCTGGCAGTGTCCCCTTCTTAACCGAGAGCAGAGTGCCACACCTCTGGCTGAGGTGCAGTACCTCTGTGGTGAATGGGCCCTCAGGGGCACCACACAAGCGGCTCACTCCTGCACAGGAGCTTATGGGGGGATTCACCTATTTCACTGTGGGCCAGTCCGAGCTTGGATCCCATAAATGTGAGAGAAAAGTTGGCTGACCCAGCTGACATAACATTTGGCCAACACTTTTGGCTGACTCCTCTTACTTTTGCATTGGAAGCTGACCAGCCCTGGTGACATCATATCTATAGATATCTGTCAGGTCATTTGCACAGTACAACAGATATCTTTAGGTGTGATGTTAAACGCCATGCTCATCTCCCAATATGATGGCAGGTCATACACATTGGCTTTTTGGCCAATAGTTGTCTGCCTCGACAACTGCAAGCTCTACTGGGCTGAGCATTCATGTGTTCTCACAAGGAAGAAGAGAGTAATAATAATAATAATCTTTATTTATATAGTGCCAACATATTCCACAGCGCTTTACAGTTTAAAAATTCATACACAACAGCCATTACAAGTAACCCCTAGAGATGAGCAACTTTGCCTCCGGGAGGGTCGAGTCGTGTTTCGGACCACCCGACTTTCCAAAAAGTCGAGTCGAACGAAATTGGCCGATTATCGGAAAAAGTCGAAGGTCTGACTAAAACTCGACCCGACCCCAATGCAAGTCAATGGGGAAGAAAAGTTGGCAGGGAGTGGAGGACAGTAAACACACCTACAGTGCCCATTTCAATGCCAACGACATCAATTCTTATTACTTAAGCTTGTCAACCTTAATTTACTTTATAATAATAGTTACTAGTGTTGAGCATTCCGATACTGCAAATATCGGGTATCGGCCGATATTAGCTGTATCGGAATTCCGATTCCGAGTTCCGATATTTTCGTCTTATCGGATACCGGAATCGGGATTGTCACTGTCACTGTCAGTGTCCGTCGGTCGGGTCTGTCAGGAGTCAGCGGCACTTACCTGGCAGAAGATCTCCGGCGGTCACGTCCTGCACTGCTTCATGGCCGCCATCTTCTTTCCCCGGCGGTCACATGCAGTTTCTCGCGATAACTGCAGTGACTGCTGGGTAATCGCGGCCGTAAAGCAGTCAGTCCGATGACGTCACCGCCGGGGAAGCAGGTAATCAGCTGTGCTGCGTTGCAATGACAGGCTCTGCCTGTCATTGCGATGTAGCAGAGCTGGATCGTCGTGGGACTGTCGTTATGGACTGCGTCGGACAGGTGGTATACTGTTGGTTTGTTTTTTTTCTTTTTTTACAGGAGATCGATGGCGTCGCAGGAATGAGAGTACAATAAAAAAAATGAAAACTGTGTTGTCTCTTTTATTTCATTAAAAGACTTTTTTCTTGCTGTGTCTTTTTTTTATACATTTAATAACTTTGGGATTAATAATGGATCGGTGTCTTATTGACGCCTCTCCATTATTAACCGGGCTTATTGTCACCGTGCAATCAACGGTGACATTAACCCCTTATTACCCCGCTTGCCACCGCTACAGGGCAAGTGGGAAGAGCCGGGTAAAGTGCCACAATTGGCACATCTTTTGATGCGCCAAATGTGGGGCTGCTGTAGCCTGGTATTATCAGGCTGTTGAGGGCCAAAATCCATGGGCCTTGACAGTCTTTTAATACCAGGCCGCAGCAGTCTGCATTTTACTTGGCTGGTTAACAAAAATAGGGGGGATCCCCACGCCGTTTTTTTTTCGAGGGGATCCCCTATTTTTGTTAACCAGCCAAGCTAAGCAGACTGCTGTGGCCTGGTATTATCAGGCTTGCAAGGTCCATGGATATTGGATCCTTACCAGCCTGAAAAACCAGGCCTCAGCGGTCTGCTTCATCTGGCTGGTTAACAAAAATAGGGGGGACCCCACGCCATTTTTTTTTCGAAGGGAACCCCTATTTTTGTTAATCAGTTCCCTCTGACGTCACTGATTGTGTCCCTGGCTGACCTGAAGTGAAAGTGGAAAGCAATCAATTAAGCTTTCCACTTAAGGGCCCGTCTCACATAGCGATATCGCTACCGAGATCGCTGCTGAGTCACTAGTTTTGTGACGCAGCAGCGAGCTCACCAGCGATATCGCTGTGTGTGACATTCAGCGACGATCAGCCCCCCTGCCGGGTATCGCTGATCGTCGCTGAAATGTCAGGACCTTTGATCGCTGGTTTCCCGCTGACAGGCACACATCGCTGCGTGTGACAGGCGGGAGACCAGCGATCCGCTGGTAACCAAGGTACACAGCGGGTTTCCAGGCGCGGGGCTGTGCCTAGAAACCCGCTGTGTACCTTGGATACCAGCGCCCTGATGCAGGGAGCTGGTATCCAAGGTACATAGCGGGTTTCCAAGCGCTGCGCGGTGCCTGGAAACCCGCTGTGTACCTTGGTTACCAGCGGATCGCTGGTCTCCCGCCTGTCACACGCAGCGATGCGTGCCTGTCAGAGGGAAACCAGCGATCAAAAAAAGGTCCTGACATTTCTGCGACGATCAGCGATACCCGGCAGGGGGCTGATCGTCGCTGAATGTCACACACAGCGATATCGCTGGTGAGCTCGCTGCTGCGTCACAAAACTTGTGACTCAGCAGCGATCTCGGTAGCGATATCGCTATGTGAGACGGGCCCTTAAGCGATGTTACCCGCAGTGTCGCTGTCCCAGATCGCTGCCTGAGCTGCCTGTTTGGCAGCTCAGCAGCGATCATGTAGCGATACACCAGCGATCCTGACAAGTGCATATCGTTGTCGGGATCGCTGGTGTATCGTTATGTGACACCCAGCCTTTACTCTCCTGTCAGGCAGGAGAGGAACTCATTCATTTGGGGTTTACTGTGAGGCTGCAGCATTAGCTGCGGTCCCTGCAGTAAACATTAACCCTTTCTGAAGGATTACACCGTGGGACCTGACTGTGCATGGGATAGGTAAGAATAATTTTGCTTTTTTATTTTATTTTTATTACAGGAAATGGTTTTTGCAGTAAAATAAAAGATGGTCAAAAACATGTGTCTTTATTTCATTAAAATGATTTTTAATTAAAGTGTGTGTGTTTTATTTTTATTTCATGCAATAGGATTAATAATTGATAGTTGTCTAATTGACAGCTCTCAATTATTAACCTGGCTTAAGGTCACCTTTCAATAGCAAGGTGGCTTTAACCCCATATTAACCCATTCGCCACCGCTACAGGGCAATGGGAATAGACGGGCAAAGTGCCAGAAAGGGCGAATCTAATTATAGATTTGTCTTTCCTGGGGTGTCTGGGGGCAGATGTTAGTAGCCGGGGGGGCAAAAATAATGGTCCCTCTCTGGGCTATTATTATCTGCCCCCACTCACTGGCTTTGTCTGTCTGGTTGCGAAAATAGGGCGGGAGCCCACGCATTTTTTTTTCAGCAATTTTACACCTCATATATATATATACATGTCATTGAATTTGTGACACATATATATATATATTTATATTTGTAGTTCATACACTTCTACATAGTATAATAGCCGCTAATTCAATTGCCGGCTTTTGTGAAAATGCAGAACCCGACATGAAATGACACTTGGTGTACATAGGGTTAACCATGTCTTTTCATGTCCTTTGCTATCTAAGGCCGGAGTCACACTGGCGACAAAATCGGACGACTGCAATGCGATGAAATATCGCATTGCAGTCGGACCTATGTTAATCTATGGAGCAGCTCCCAGTATCAGATTTTTTGTGGTCCGTTTTAAACGTCCGTGTACAATCGCAGCATGCTGCGATTGTCACCGATTGTCGGTCGACAATCGCCAATGCAAGTCTATGGGAGCGATGAAAAATCTGATTACAAACGGACCACACTGTGTGACTTGCGATGAAATCGCATCGGTGTCCTTTAGAAAAGCCGGCAATTCATCCCCGCCTATACTGTAAAATCACACTGACAGCTTTAATAAAGACTAGAAAGAATAGATATATACACATAGAACACATACATATATATATACATGTCATTGTGACATGTATATATACATATATTTATAGTTCCTAGACTTCTACATACTGTAATAGCCGCTAATTCAATTGCCGGGTTTTGTGAAATCACAGAAGCCGACATGAAATGATACATTGTTTCCACACATTTAACCATGTAATTTCATGTATTTTTATATATGTTTGAAACATACAATTACATGAGTGTATTTGTGCAAAATTTCAGACATGTAGGGGTTAATTAAAGGTGTAATTTCGTTGGAAAAAAATGCGTGGGCTCCCGCTGTATTTTCTCCACCAGACAGACAAAGCAAAGCGAGTGGGGGCAGATAATAATAGCCCAGGGAAGGTGCATTTTTTGTGCCCCCCCTGGCTACTAACATCTGCCCCAGACACCCCAGAAAGGGCAAATCTATAATTAGATTCGCCCTTTCTGGCACTTTGCCCGTCTATTCCCATTGCCCTGTAGCGGTGGCGAATGGGTTAATCTCACCTTACTGTCACCTTGCAATTGAAAGGTGACCTTAAGGCAGGTTAATGATTGATAGCTGTCAATTAGACAACTATCAATTATTAATCCTATTGAAGTAAATAAAAAAACACACACACTTTAAGAATAAATAATTTTAATGAAATAAAAACACATTTTTTTGACCATATTTTATTTTACACTAAATCCGTGCGAAGCCATTGATCTCCTAAAATAAAGAAAAAGAAATAAAACAACATTATTCTTACCTATTCCGCCGATCTGTCACGTCCCACGCTGTAATCCTTCACAAAGGGTTAACTAGCTTTGAGCCAAGCAGTGCAAGTAATCCTGCATGCTCAGCTCAAAGCTCATGAATGAATAAGTTCCTCTCCTGGCGACAGGAGAGGATGTGTTTCATGAATGAAGCTTAATTGATTGTGTCCACTTTCCCTTTAGGTCAGGTCACTACAGTTAAATTGGCAAGAAATCAATTAAGCTCCATTCATGAATCTATTCCTCTACTTTCGCTGGGAGAGGAACTTATTCATTCAGGGAATACAGGTCTGAGACAGCATTATTAGCTCTCTGCGACCTGTAACCTGTTAACCCTTTCTGATGGATTACACCGTGGGACCTGACTGTACATCGGATTGGTAAGTATAATTTTGCTTTTTTATTTTATTTTTATTACAGGAAATGGTTTTAGCAGGAAAATAAAATATGGTCAAAAACTGTGTGATTATTTCATTAAACTTATTTTTTATTAAAGTGTGTGTGTTTGATTTTTCTTTCATACAATAGGATTAATAATTGATAGTTGCCTAATTGACAGCTATCAATTATTAACCTGGCTTAAAGTGACCTTTCAATTGCAAGGTCATTTTAACCCCTTATTAACCCATTCGCCACCGCTACAGGGCAATGGGAATAGACGGGCAAAGTGCCAGAAAGGGCGAATCTAATTATAGATTTGCCCTTTCTGGGGTGTCTGGGGGCAGATGTTAGTAGCCAGGGGGGGCACAAAAAAAATGTACCCTCCCTAGGCTATTATTATCTGCCCCCACTCGCTTGCTTTGTCTGTCTGGTGGAGAAAATACAGCGGGAGCCCACGCATTTTTTTTTAACGAATTTACACCTTTAATTAACCCCTACATGTCTGAAATTTAGCACACATACTCATGTAATTGTATGTTTCAAACATATATAAAAATACATGAAATTACATGGTTAAATGTGTGGAAACAATGTATCATTTCATGTCGGCTTCTGTGATTTCACTGAAGCCGGCAATTGAATTAGCGGCTATAACAGTATGTAGAAGTGTAAGAACTATAAATATATGTATATATATATATGTCACAATGACATATATATATATATATATATATATATATATATATGTGCTCTATGTGTATATATCTATTCTTTCTTTTGGCATTTAAATACTATTCTTTTGGATCCATTATATGTCAGTTTTGCAAGCCTGCGAGAAAATCTCGCAAGTCGGATGAAAATCGGATGTTACAAGGTACACACACATGCGATTAAATCGCATCTTTGAAGGAAAATCGGATGCCAGAAGGATGTGTGATGTTTTTATTTTGATCCGATTGTCGACCGTCTAAAACGGACCGATTTTTGTGGTTGTGTGTGACTCCAGCCTAATTTGCACAAACAATTAAATCAGACTATGTGTGCAAAATTTCACACCTGTAGGGGTTAATTAAAGGTGTAAATTCGTAGCAAAAAAGTCCGTTTTTTTTACAACGAATTTACACCTTTAATTAACCCCTACAGGTGTGAAATTTTGCACACATAGTCTGATTTAATTGTTTGTGCAAATCAGATAGCAAACGACATGAAAAGACATGGTTAACCCTATGTACACCAAGTGTCATATCATGTCGGGTGCTTCTGTCTTTTCACTGAAGCCGGCTTTACCCGGCAATTGAATGAGAGGATATTTTACTATGTAGAAGTGTATAAACTATACATATATGTATATATATATATATGTCACAATGACATATATATATATATATATGTATTCTATGTGTGTATATTTAGTGTTTACAAGGAAAGAATGGGTTTTTTTTAGTTGCGATATTTTGTTCCCATAGACTTACATGGGACTTCCGGTATCGGTATCGGGTATCGCCGATATTTTAGTGATATCGGCGATACCATTCCGATTCCGATACTTTAGGATATCGGAAAGTATCGCTCAACTCTAATAGTTACGCATTGAAAACTGGGGTTATTTGGCTAAAGTTGTTCTGGGAGCAGGGCTGGTTCCAGGTTTTTGTGGGCCCCGGGCGAAAGAGTGTCAATGGGCCCCTTTAACACATAACACAATTCATGATGCTCCGATAACGCAGAGAAATATAGGTATAGTCCAATGCCAAATACTTCACTTCTTACATTACATGAGTGATATCTATTGTAAATTCTACAATAGCTCAAAAACCGGACAGTATAGTCCTCCATACAGTATTATGGGCACCACATAGTGCGCCATACAGAATAATGAGCCCCATATATATTGCTCTACACAGAATAATGAGCCCCATATATTGCTCCATACAGAATAATGAGTCCCATATATGATGTTCCATACAGAATAATGGGCCCAATATAATGCTTCATACAGTATAATGAGCCACATATATTGCTCCATACAAAACAATGAGCCCCATATATTGCTCCATACATAATTGTTCCCATATAAGGTTCCATACAGTATATGATGAGCTCCACATAATGCTCCAGTACATGATGGTCCCCTCCCCATATAATGTGCCATACAGTATAGGACGGTCCCCATAGAGTATAATGAGCCCAACATATTGCTCCATACAGTATAATGAGTCACATATAAAGCTCCATACAGTGTAGGATGGGCCCCATATATTGCTCCATACAGAATGGGCTCCATATAATGCTCCATACAGAATAGGCCCCATATGTGCTCCATATGCTACTCCATATATAAAGGGCCCTATATGATGCCCCATAAATAATGAACCCCATATGATGCTCTAGTATATGATGGGCCCCATATATGAAGCTCCAGTGTATGATGAGCCCCATATAATGCTCCAAATATAATGGTCCCCATATATAATGCTCCATATATAATGGGCTCCATGTGATGCTCCATATATAATGTGCCCCATATGATGCACCATATATAATGGGCCCCATATGATGCTCTAGTATATGATGGGCCCCATGGATGATGCTCCAGTGTATAATGGGCTCCGTATATAATGCTCCATATATAATGGGCCCCATATGATGCTTCAGTGTATAATGGGCCCCGTATATGATGCTCCATTGTATGATGGACCTATATAATGCTCCATATATAATGGGCCCCATATGATGCTCCAGTATATGATGGGCCCATGGATGATGCTCCAGTGTATGATGGGCCCCATTTATAACGCTCCAGTGTATGATGTGCCCCAATATAATGCTCCAGTGTATAATGGGCCCTATCTATGATGCTCAAGTGTATGATGGGCCCCATATATAATTCTCCAGTGTATAATGCTCCCCATATATTGCTCCAAACATTTAAAGAAATTAAATACCTCTCCTCGCTGGGCACTGCTCTTCTCTGAACTTCTCAGCGTCGCCATCTTCCAGCTCTCTGCACTGTGACTGTTCAGGCAGAGGACACACAGACGTGACATCATTGCGCTCTCTGACCTGAATGTCACTGTCAGGAAACACGGAGACGTCACAGCGGTGGAGCAGGAAGAGGTAAGTATTGAAAGTGCTGGGGCCCTGAGCAAGCAGGGGGGCACACTCGTGGGCGCCGGCACTGGCACAGGGCCCCTCATAGTACGCCGGAGTGGGCCCCCCCACCTACTCACGACCCCGGCACTTGCCCGGGTGCGCCAGGTGCTGACGCCGGCCCTGGTGGGGGGGTACAGCCCAGTTAGGGAGGTGGAAAAACTAGCATATGTTGAGGTGTAGGCTGGACGTTCAGCAGCTGTGTAACGAATGGAAGCGGAGGCAGAGGTGGTGAAGTTCACATTCGTTTTTATTTTTTAATGTGGAACCTCGAGACCGCGGTCCGGGGGGCTCCGAAGGGGGCGTAACTAGTGAGCCCCGGGTACCCGTAGTAAGGCCCCTCGAACAGGACCAGAATGGAATACCCGGAGGACACAGGTGCTACCTCCAGTTAGACCCCGGACACGTGGCAGCTGTCCCAGAGGGACCAAAAGGGTAACAGGTATTTACAGAGTCCGTGGAGGGTTCTTGACGGAGAAGGGTAGGGTCCTGGTCCAGAACGGATGGTAGCAGGCTGGCTTCAGTGACCTTGTCACGGTCCACGGTACGGATGGCTGATGGCGGAACGGGATGACACTTGCGCCAGTAATAGCCGAGATTGTCCAGGTTAGCCAGATACGGGTTAGCAATGATCTGAGGAGACAAACAGTGTAAGCGAAGCACAGAGACTGCAGACGCAGCGCAGACAGATCAGGAACAGAACCGGATGTAGCAATGATAAAACACGTTGCTCCGGCACTCCCCTAATGGTGGAGTGACCAGATATAGTACTGAGTGTGCAGCCATTGGTTAATTAGCTATTTCAAAAAATGCACGCTGCCCCTTTAAGAGAGACGGTGGGCGCGGCCTCGCGTCCTAAGCAAACTATCTGGAGGCCTGCTAGCAGCGTGCCAGGAAGTGGAGGAGGACACAGGACGCCGAGGAGCAGATGGGACAGAAGACCCCAGCCTGCACGCAGACTGCTGCAGAGGGACAGCCAGAGGAACAGGTGAGTGAGCAGGATGGAGTGCAGAGCCAGCGCGGGGACCGAGTGTAACAGTATCCCCCTCTTTACTCCCCCTCTTTTTCAAGCCTGCGTGAAATCTTTTAAGAAGAAGAGGAGCCTGGATGTTCTCTTTAGGCTCCCAAGACCTCTCCTCAGGACCAAAACCCTTCCAGTCCACCAGGTAATAGATCCTACCTCTTACTTTCTTAGAGGCCAAGATATGTTTTACCTCAAAAACATCATCCTCAGAAACCGGATCTGGAGTGGTACCCGGGTCCTTAAAGAAGGAGCTCAATACTACTGGTTTGAGGAGGGAAACATGAAAGGAGTTAGGTACACGTAGAGAATTAGGCAATTTCAGTTTGTAAGAGACCGGGTTGATTTGCCTCAAGACTTCAAAGGGACCAATGAAACAGGGACCCAATTTGTACGATGGTAACTTCAGACGGATGTACTTGGAGGAGAGCCATACCTTGTCTCCTGGACGAAAGATGGGAGCCTCCAAACGTCTTTTGTCCGCATGCGTTTTCATACGTTGAGAAGCTTTCTCCAAAGCCGACCTGGTCTCTCTCCAAATGTCCGAGAAATTCTTAGACAAGGTATCGACTGCCGGAACATCAGACAATCCCGAGACAGGAAGAGGAATTCCGGGTTGCAGTCCAAACACAATCTGAAAGGAAGACTTTCCAGAAGATTCACTTACTTGGTTGTTGTAGGAGAATTCCGCCCAGGGCAGTAATTCTACCCAGTCATTATGATGAGCGTTGATGAAGTGACGCAGGTATCCAGCCAGGATTTGATTGATCCTCTCCACTTGCTCATTAGACTGGGGATGATATGCATAAGAAAAATCTAGTTCAATTTTTACCATTTTACAGAGTCCTCTCCAGAACTTAGAGGTGAACTGGACGCCCCTGTCGGACACGATGTGGAGAGGAAATCCATGTAGACGGAAGATGTGCTGAATGAAGTGAGCGGCCATTTCTGGAGCAGACGGGAGGCCAGATAGCGGAACGAAGTGGGCCATTTTAGAGAAGCGGTCCACCACAACCCATACCACTGAGCAGCCAGAAGAAATGGGAAGATCCGTGATGAAATCCATCACGATGTGCTGCCAGGGAAAAGACGGAATCGGAAGAGGCAGAAGCCTGACGGCTGGTAGATGTTTAACAGTTTTGTTACGGGCACATGAAGGACAGGCTGCGACGAACTCCTGGATATCCTTGCCCATGGTAGGCCACCAGTAATAACGGGAGATGAGTTGCTGTGTCTTTTTCTGACCAGCATGGCCAGCCAACTTAGAAGAATGACCCCAGCGCAGAACACGACTACGATCAGAAGCGGACACGAAAGTCTTCCCAGGAGGAAGCCGGGCCAGATCAGTGGAGGCAACAGAGACTAACTTAGAAGGTTCAATAATGTGCTGAGGTTCTTCCTCCAGTTCAGGAGGCAAGAAGGCTCTAGAGAGTGCGTCTGCCTTGATGTTCTTGTCAGCTGGACGGAAATGAAGTACAAAACGGGCAAAAAATAATGCTCAACGGGCCTGACGGGGATTCAGTCTTAAAGCAGATTGGAGATAGGCAAGGTTTTTATGGTCGGTGAATATGATTACCTGGTGATGAGCTCCTTCAAGAAGATGTCTCCATTCTTGCAGAGCCAATTTGATGGCCAACAGTTCGCGATCACCGACAGAGTAGTTCCTTTCTGCAGGAGAAAAAACCTTGGAAAAAAACCACACGAGATCATCCGCCCGGTAGACGACTTCTGGGTCAGAACTGCTCCTGCACCTATGGAAGAAGCGTCAACCTCAAGAAAAAATTGCTCACTTGAATTAGGACGATGGAGAACGGGTGCGGAAGCGAAGGCTTTTTTGAGAGAAACAAAGGCCTCTTCTGCCTCGGAGGACCATTCCTTAGAGTTTACACCTTTCCGGGTTAAGGCTGTGATAGGAGCCACTAGGGTGGAAAAGTGTGGAATAAATTGCCGGTAGTAATTGGCGAACCCTAGGAACCTTTGTATGGCTTTTAGCCCAGACGGACGAGGCCAGTTGAGAACTGCAGACAACTTCTCCGGATCCATCTTTAATCCTGTGGAAGATACAATGTACCCAAGGAAAGGCAAAGAAGACTGCTCAAAGAGGCATTTCTCATATTTGGCATATAGCCTGTTCTCTCTCAGTCTTTGTAAGACCAGGCGTACTTGCCTCCGGTGTGACGTCAAGTCAGCAGAGAAAATCAAAATATCGTCCAGGTAAACCACGACACAAGTATAGAGCAAGTCCCTGAAAATGTCATTAACAAATTCCTGAAAGACCGCAGGTGCATTGCTTAGGCCGAATGGCATTACCAGGTATTCATAGTGGCCGTCACGGGTGTTGAAGGCTGTTTTCCATTCGTCCCCCTCTCTGACTCGGATCAGGTTGTAGGCCCCTCTGAGGTCCAATTTGGTGAAGATCTTGGCCCCTCGGAGACGATCAAACAGCTCTGAAATAGGAGCTAATGGATACCTGTTTTTTACCGTGATCTGATTTAGACCACGATAGTCGATGCAGGGCCGCAAGGATCCATCCTTCTTCTTCACAAAGAAGAATCCAGCTCCTGCCGGTGACGATGACTTTCGAATAAATCCTCTAGCCAGATTCTCTTGGATGTAGTCCGACATGGCCTGAGTCTCTGCCTGTGAAAGGGATAAATTCTCCCGCGAGGAGGAGATGCTCCAGGAAGAAGCTCTATCTGACAGTCATGCGACCTGTGTGTCACGCGGTCTTATGATATGTGTACGATGTCAGTAAACTATTCTTAAAAGAACAACACTCTATACAACATATAGATTAGCAACATCAGCATGTAAATAGAAAACTAGATCTGAACTGAAAAAGTAAGTTAATGTGTATGCAAAATGTAAATGCATATTAACACATGACCATTACACAGAAAAACAGGCACAAAAAATACAAATATCCAAAAATGAAATAAAAAATCTTTTTGCAAAAATGCATGAAGGTAGTAATAATAATAAGGGTATTTAGTAAACATAATTTTGATCAAAATAATGTACAAGCCATCCCGCCACGTCAAGGCAACCCTCTGTGGGACAGTCCTACTCTAATATTGAAAACCTTTCCACTTGTCAAGTGACTCAAATGTGAACAAGGGCAGAGGGACTGAACCCACCAGTTGAAGCTCCGGCCAGACAGGATGGATTTTCTCAACTCAGAAAACAGGGCGGTCACACCCTTATATGCACGGAATGCACTATGAACTACATAGAAAACTAGATCTGAACTGAAAAAGTAAGTTAATGTGTATGCAAAATGTAAATGCATATTAACACATGACCATTACACAGAAAAACAGGCACAAAAAATACAAATATCCAAAAATGAAATAAAAAATCTTTTTGCAAAAATGCATGAAGGTAGTAATAATAATAAGGGTATTTAGTAAACATAATTTTGATCAAAATAATGTACAAGCCATCCCGCCACGTCAAGGCAACCCTCTGTGGGACAGTCCTACTCTAATATTGAAAACCTTTCCACTTGTCAAGTGACTCAAATGTGAACAAGGGCAGAGGGACTGAACCCACCAGTTGAAGCTCCGGCCAGACAAGATGGATTTTCTCAACTCAGAAAACAGGGCGGTCACACCCTTATATGCACGGAATGCACTATGAACTACATAGAAAACTAGATCTGAACTGAAAAAGTAAGTTAATGTGTATGCAAAATGTAAATGCATATTAACACATGACCATTACACAGAAAAACAGGCACAAAAAATACAAATATCCAAAAATGAAATAAAAAATCTTTTTGCAAAAATGCATGAAGGTAGTAATAATAATAAGGGTATTTAGTAAACATAATTTTGATCAAAATAATGTACAAGCCATCCCGCCACGTCAAGGCAACCCTCTGTGGGACAGTCCTACTCTAATATTGAAAACCTTTCCACTTGTCAAGTGACTCAAATGTGAACAAGGGCAGAGGGACTGAACCCACCAGTTGAAGCTCCGGCCAGACAGGATGGATTTTCTCAACTCAGAAAACAGGGCGGTCACACCCTTATATGCACAGAATGCACTATGAACTACATAGAAAACTAGATCTGAACTGAAAAAGTAAGTTAATGTGTATGCAAAATGTAAATGCATATTAACACATGACCATTACACAGAAAAACAGGCACAAAAAATACAAATATCCAAAAATGAAATAAAAAATCTTTTTGCAAAAATGCATGAAGGTAGTAATAATAATAAGGGTATTTAGTAAACATAATTTTGATCAAAATAATGTACAAGCCATCCCGCCACGTCAAGGCAACCCTCTGTGGGACAGTCCTACTCTAATATTGAAAACCTTTCCACTTGTCAAGTGACTCAAATGTGAACAAGGGCAGAGGGACTGAACCCACCAGTTGAAGCTCCGGCCAGACAGGATGGATTTTCTCAACTCAGAAAACAGGGCGGTCACACCCTTATATGCACGGAATGCACTATGAACTACATAGAAAACTAGATCTGAACTGAAAAAGTAAGTTAATGTGTATGCAAAATGTAAATGCATATTAACACATGACCATTACACAGAAAAACAGGCACAAAAAATACAAATATCCAAAAATGAAATAAAAAATCTTTTTGCAAAAATGCATGAAGGTAGTAATAATAATAAGGGTATTTAGTAAACATAATTTTGATCAAAATAATGTACAAGCCATCCCGCCACGTCAAGGCAACCCTCTGTGGGACAGTCCTACTCTAATATTGAAAACCTTTCCACTTGTCAAGTGACTCAAATGTGAACAAGGGCAGAGGGACTGAACCCACCAGTTGAAGCTCCGGCCAGACAGGATGGATTTTCTCAACTCAGAAAACAGGGCGGTCACACCCTTATATGCACGGAATGCACTATGAACTACATAGAAAACTAGATCTGAACTGAAAAAGTAAGTTAATGTGTATGCAAAATGTAAATGCATATTAACACATGACCATTACACAGAAAAACAGGCACAAAAAATACAAATATCCAAAAATGAAATAAAAAATCTTTTTGCAAAAATGCATGAAGGTAGTAATAATAATAAGGGTATTTAGTAAACATAATTTTGATCAAAATAATGTACAAGCCATCCCGCCACGTCAAGGCAACCCTCTGTGGGACAGTCCTACTCTAATATTGAAAACCTTTCCACTTGTCAAGTGACTCAAATGTGAACAAGGGCAGAGGGACTGAACCCACCAGTTGAAGCTCCGGCCAGACAGGATGGATTTTCTCAACTCAGAAAACAGGGCGGTCACACCCTTATATGCACAGAATGCACTATGAACTACATAGAAAACTAGATCTGAACTGAAAAAGTAAGTTAATGTGTATGCAAAATGTAAATGCATATTAACACATGACCATTACACAGAAAAACAGGCACAAAAAATACAAATATCCAAAAATGAAATAAAAAATCTTTTTGCAAAAATGCATGAAGGTAGTAATAATAATAAGGGTATTTAGTAAACATAATTTTGATCAAAATAATGTACAAGCCATCCCGCCACGTCAAGGCAACCCTCTGTGGGACAGTCCTACTCTAATATTGAAAACCTTTCCACTTGTCAAGTGACTCAAATGTGAACAAGGGCAGAGGGACTGAACCCACCAGTTGAAGCTCCGGCCAGACAGGATGGATTTTCTCAACTCAGAAAACAGGGCGGTCACACCCTTATATGCACGAATGCACTATGAACTACATAGAAAACTAGATCTGAACTGAAAAAGTAAGTTAATGTGTATGCAAAATGTAAATGCATATTAACACATGACCATTACACAGAAAAACAGGCACAAAAAATACAAATATCCAAAAATGAAATAAAAAATCTTTTTGCAAAAATGCATGAAGGTAGTAATAATAATAAGGGTATTTAGTAAACATAATTTGATCAAAATAATGTACAAGCCATCCGCCACGTCAAGGCAACCCTCTGTGGGACAGTCCTACTCTAATATTGAAAACCTTTCCACTTGTCAAGTGACTCAAATGTGAACAAGGGCAGAGGGACTGAACCCACCAGTTGAAGCTCCGGCCAGACAGGATGGATTTTCTCAACTCAGAAAACAGGGCGGTCACACCCTTATATGCACGGAATGCACTATGAACTACATAGAAAACTAGATCTGAACTGAAAAAGTAAGTTAATGTGTATGCAAAATGTAAATGCATATTAACACATGACCATTACACAGAAAAACAGGCACAAAAAATACAAATATCCAAAAATGAAATAAAAATCTTTTTGCAAAAATGCATGAAGGTAGTAATAATAATAAGGGTATTTAGTAAACATAATTTTGATCAAAATAATGTACAAGCCATCCCGCCACGTCAAGGCAACCCTCTGTGGGACAGTCCTACTCTAATATTGAAAACCTTTCCACTTGTCAAGTGACTCAAATGTGAACAAGGGCAGAGGGACTGAACCCACCAGTTGAAGCTCCGGCCAGACAGGATGGATTTTCTCAACTCAGAAAACAGGGCGGTCACACCCTTATATGCACGGAATGCACTATGAACTACATAGAAAACTAGATCTGAACTGAAAAAGTAAGTTAATGTGTATGCAAAATGTAAATGCATATTAACACATGACCATTACACAGAAAAACAGGCACAAAAAATACAAATATCCAAAAATGAAATAAAAAATCTTTTTGCAAAAATGCATGAAGGTAGTAATAATAATAAGGGTATTTAGTAAACATAATTTTGATCAAAATAATGTACAAGCCATCCCGCCACGTCAAGGCAACCCTCTGTGGGACAGTCCTACTCTAATATTGAAAACCTTTCCACTTGTCAAGTGACTCAAATGTGAACAAGGGCAGAGGGACTGAACCCACCAGTTGAAGCTCCGGCCAGACAGGATGGATTTTCTCAACTCAGAAAACAGGGCGGTCACACCCTTATATGCACGGAATGCACTATGAACTACATAGAAAACTAGATCTGAACTGAAAAAGTAAGTTAATGTGTATGCAAAATGTAAATGCATATTAACACATGACCATTACACAGAAAAACAGGCACAAAAAATACAAATATCCAAAAATGAAATAAAAAATCTTTTTGCAAAAATGCATGAAGGTAGTAATAATAATAAGGGTATTTAGTAAACATAATTTTGATCAAAATAATGTACAAGCCATCCCGCCACGTCAAGGCAACCCTCTGTGGGACAGTCCTACTCTAATATTGAAAACCTTTCCACTTGTCAAGTGACTCAAATGTGAACAAGGGCAGAGGGACTGAACCCACCAGTTGAAGCTCCGGCCAGACAGGATGGATTTTCTCAACTCAGAAAACAGGGCGGTCACACCCTTATATGCACGGAATGCACTATGAACTACATAGAAAACTAGATCTGAACTGAAAAAGTAAGTTAATGTGTATGCAAAATGTAAATGCATATTAACACATGACCATTACACAGAAAAACAGGCACAAAAAATACAAATATCCAAAAATGAAATAAAAAATCTTTTTGCAAAAATGCATGATACACTGTAACAGGGAAGAGGAGGACCGGGGGTCTAACCTGACCCTAAACTGGGGTCCTAACTAATCCCTCACCTTGGAGGTACTGATAATGGTTCAGAGGTCCAAGTCTCCAGCCTAACCCTGTCTCCTATCAGTCCCTGAACCCTGTAATCAGTCCTAAGAAGGATTCTGATTACCACCAAAGGGATATGGGCTGATCTCTGCTAAATACACAGATTAGACATATAAGACAGACTGGAGAAAACACAGACTTGCATACACACTCAAACACAGAAGGAACATAAATGATCTGGGATATTAAACTCTAAGCAAGATGAGCTTAAAACAACTAAGGAGCTCTTTAACTTAAGTCTATACAGATACAATCCTATCTGTGGTCTGCATGAAGAATTTCACTGGCAACTCCCAACACAGACAACCAGAGATTTAAAGGAAACCAATCAACAAATAATTAATTGCAGCCGGGAGAAAACTGCACCCAGTCCCAGAACTGAGCACAGACAGAATTAACTCCCTAACTGCCAAACACAAAGAAACAGCAACTCAGCTGTGAGAAGTCAGAATGTGCAACCGCGACGATCTTCGTGGCGATGCACACATGACAGTACCCCCCCTTCTACGAGGGGCCTCCGGACCCTCAGGGCCAGGTTTGCCCGGGTGAGTTCTGTGGAAGGTCTGCACCAAACGATCTGCGTTAATGTCAGACGCAGGAACCCACGTCCTCTCCTCTGGACCATACCCCTTCCAATGCACCAAGTACTGAAGGGACCGGCGATTCAGACGTGAGTCAATGATCTTTAACACTTGAAACTCCAAGTTACCATTGACCACCACTGGAGGAAGAGGTAGAGGTGATGGTATGACTGGTGCCACGTACCTCTTAAGTTATGACTTGTGGAACACATTATGAATTTTAAACGTAGGAGGGAGGTCCAGACGAAATGCCACAGGATTAATTATGGAACTGATCCTGTACGGCCCGATGAATCTGGGCCCAGCTTCCAGGAGGGAACTTTAAGTTTTATATTCCTGGTAGACAACCATACCAGATCGTTCACATTAAGATCTGGACCAGAAACTCTCCTCCTATCAGCCATACGTTTATAACGGTTCCCCATAGCACTCAGATTATTCAATACACCTCTCCACACTGAAGCAAGTGACGACGAGAAACGCTCCTCCTCAGGAACCCCAGAAGGGCCCCCCCCATTGAATGTACAAAACTGGGGATGAAAACCATATGCCCCAAAAAACGGGGACTTACCAGTGGACTCGCTCCGCCTGTTGTTAAGAGCGAACTCTGCCAGAGGCAAGAAAGAAGACCAGTCCTCCTGGTTCTCTGAGACAAAACACCGAAGATAAGTCTCTAGGCTTTGATTCAGACGCTCTGTCTGACCATTGGTCTGCGGATGAAAAGCCGAGGAAAATGACAATTGCATCCCCCGACGTAAACAAAATGCCCTCCAAAACTTGGACACAAACTGAGACCCCCTATCTGACACCACATCAGAAGGCAACCCATGAAGTCTCACAATCTCCCCAATGAACACCTGCGCCAGAGTTTTAGCATTAGGGAGGGCAGGAAGAGCAATGAAATGTGCCATCTTACTGAACCTGTCAACAACCACCAGTATGACAGTCTTCCCTGACGACTGAGGAAGGTCCGTGATGAAGTCCATAGACAAATGAGTCCATGGACGCTCCGGAAGTTTCAAGGGTAAGAGGGTCCCAGACGGACGGGTATGAGGGGTCTTAGAGCGAGCACAAACCCCACAGGACGCGACAAAAGTTAAAACATCTTTATTAACGTTAGGCCACCAAAACCGGCGAGAAAGGAGATCTAAAGTAGCCTTACTCCCTGGATGTCCTGCTAAAGCAGAATTATGATGTGCCTCAATAACCTTTTGTCTCAACTGATTTGGGACAAACAGTCTCCCTGGAGGTCCTGCAGGGGCGTCCCCCTGAGCCTCTAACACCTCCTCCTCAAGCTCAGAACATACAGCCGACACTACCACCCCCTCCTGAAGGATAGGAATCGGGTCATCCATTTTCCCGGCCCCTGGAAACTGCGAGACAAGGCATCCGCCTTAACATTCTTAGATCCAGGGCGATAAGTGACAACAAAATTAAACCTGGTAAAAAACAACGACCATCGAGCTTGTCTGGAATTCAGACGCTTAGCAGATTCCAAATACAGCAGGTTCTTGTGATCAGTAATGACGGTGACCGGGTGGACTGCCCCCTCCAAAAAGTGACGCCATTCTTCAAAAGCCAACTTAATGGCCAAAAGTTCCCTATTGCCGATATCATAATTCCTTTCGGCGGACGACAATTTTTTAGAAAAGAAAGCGCACAGATGCCATTTACCAGGGACGGACCCTGGGACAATATTGCACCCACCCCTACGTCAGACGCGTCCACCTCCACAACGAACGGCTGTGATGCATCTGGTTGGATGAGAACGGGTGCCGAAGCAAAACATTTTTTCAAAGAGGAAAAAGCTTGGCAAGCTTTGTCCGACCATTTAGAAAAATCCGTCCCTTTTCTTGTCATGTCAGTGAGAGGTTTGACAACAGATGAGAAATTACAAATAAATTTCCGGTAGTAGTTAGCAAACCCCAGAAAACGCTGCAGAGCCTTAAGATCCTCTGGCTGATCCCATTCAAGCACTGCTCTCACCTTTTCAGGGTCCATACGGAAACCGGAGGCTGACACCAAGAAACCCAAAAACTGAAGTTCCTGTACGGCGAATACACACTTTTCCAGTTTGGCGTATAGTTTATTGTCTCGCAAGATCTGCAACACCTGTCTCACATGCTCCTGGTGAGACACAAGATCTGGTGAGTAAATTAAAATGTCATCCAAATATACGACCACAAACAGCCCCACCAGATGACGAAAAATGTCATTAACAAAATGTTGGAATACTGCTGGTGCAGTAGTCAGACCAAAAGGCATGACAAGGTTCTCATAATGTCCCTCCGGCGTGTTAAACGCCGTTTTCCACTCATCCCCCTCTTTTATCCTAATCAGATTATACGCCCCCCTGAGATCCAATTTAGAGAACCATTTGGCGCCAACAATTTGATTGAAGAGATCAGGAATCAGAGGGAGTGGATACGGATCTCGAACAGTAATCCGATTAAGTTTGCGGAAATCCAAGCAAGGGCGTAGGCCTCCATCTTTTTTCTTCACAAAGAAGAACCCCGCGGCCACTGGGGAAGATGAAGGTCTAATATGCCCTTTGGCCAGACTTTCCGAAATATAATCTTTCATAGCCTGCCTCTCAGGACCAGAAAGGTTATATAACCTAGCTTTAGGTAACTTAGCATCAGGAAGTAAATTAATAGAGCAGTCATACACGCGATGAGGAGGCAACTCCTGACACCCCTCCTCAGAGAACACATCCCCAAAGTCCTCCAAAAAAGGAGGCAAAGTACTAGGCACGACCGCACTGATGACTGTGTTCATGCAGTTACTTTTGCAAAACTCCCCCCATTGGCTTATATCTCTGGACTGCCAATTAATCACAGGGTTATGTTTAACCAACCAAGGAAGTCCCAACACAATAGGAGTAGGTAGACCCTCCAACACATAACAAGATAATAGTTCCCTATGTATTGCCCCTACCCGAAGGTCAATGTTATGAACCTCATGAACAAAGCTACCTTGGCCGAGAGGCCTGGCGTCAATGGAGAATATAGGGATCGGTTTGACCAATACACTCAGATGCATACCTTGAGCCTGAGCAAACTGAGCGTCAACCAGATTAGCCCCGGACCCACTATCAAGAAGAACAGAAAATCTCTCCACTCTCGTACCAACCACCACCTCCACTGGTACAAGGAACTGAGAAGAACTAGCGGACGAAATACATACTCCCAGGTTGTCGTCCACCACACAACCTGGGATTAACAGTTTTCCGGCGACTTTTTGCTCAACAAGGCACGGGATGGACATCCCCCAACAAAATGTCCCTCTTTCCCGCAGAAGAAACACCTTCTAGTCCTGCGGCGTACCGCCAATCCCCTCCTACGAAATGATGTCCCTCCCAACTGCATAGGCTCCTCCGAACAGACAAGGGAACCTCAACATAAGGGACTTTAGTAGTAGGTGGAGTAACAACAGGGGGCGGAGTTACCTCGCACCTCTCCCGGAGCCGTCTATCAGTACGGATAGCTAGGGCCATAGCAGCCTCCAGTGATGGAGGAGAATCATACTGAGCCAAAACGTCCTTTAATTTGTCAGAAAGCCCATGACAAAACTGGCTCCTAAGAGCTGGGTCATTCCACTGAGTATCTGTGGCCCATCTACGGAACTCAGAAGCAAATTCCTCCGCCGGACGATCTCCCTGCTGTATCTTACGTAATTTTGTCTCAGCAAGAGAGACCCGATCTGGGTCATCATATACCAAACCCAGGGCAGTAAAAAATCGATCTACTGACTGTAGAGCCGGGGATCCCGGAGGAAGGGAGAAGGCCCAGGATTGAGGGTCCCCTTGTAGGAGCGAGATAACAATTCCCACTCTCTGCTCTTCACTCCCTGATGATCGAGGCCGAAGCCGAAAATACAATTTACATGCTTCCCTGAAGGTAAAAAATTTGTCTCGCCCACCAGTGAACCTGTCCGGGAGAGCTACTTTAGGTTCAAATCTGGTTTGCTCCGAGGGAGACAAAACTTTGGACTTAATGTCCGTCAGCTCCATGGATAATCCCTGCAACTGCAGAGCCAGCTGGGCTACTGGATCCATGGCAACTGGGAATAATTTTATGGGCCAGTGAAAATGTCACGCGGTCTTATGATATGTGTACGATGTCAGTAAACTATTCTTAAAAGAACAACACTCTATACAACATATAGATTAGCAACATCAGCATGTAAATATAGAATAGATTTACCTGACACGATATCCGTTGAACTCAGGGTTAATCTTGAGGACTTGATACACTGTAACAGGGAAGAGGAGGACCAGGGGTCTAACCTGACCCTAAACTGGGGTCCTAACTAATCCCTCACCTTGGAGGTACTGATAATGGTTCAGAGGTCCAAGTCTCCAGCCTAACCCTGTCTCCTATCAGTCCCTGAACCCTGTAATCAGTCCTAAGAAGGATTCTGATTACCACCAAAGGGATATGGGCTGATCTCTGCTAAATACACAGATTAGACATATAAGACAGACTGGAGAAAACACAGACTTGCATACACACTCAAACACAGAAGGAACATAAATGATCTGGGATATTAAACTCTAAGCAAGGTGAGCTTAAAACAACTAAGGAGCTCTTTAACTTAAGTCTATACAGATACAATCCTATCTGTGGTCTGCATGAAGAATTTCACTGGCAACTCCCAACACAGACAACCAGAGATTTAAAGGAAACCAATCAACAAATAATTAATTGCAGCCGGGAGAAAACTGCACCCAGTCCCAGAACTGAGCACAGACAGAATTAACTCCCTAACTGCCAAACACAAAGAAACAGCAACTCAGCTGTGAGAAGTCAGAATGTGCAACCGCGACGATCTTCGTGGCGATGCACACATGACACTGTGTGGAGGTAGTCTCTCAGCCTCTTTTTTTCCCAAAGACGTCAGAGAAGGACCAATAGGCGGAAGGCAACCCTGGCAGGGTATCAAGCTGGACTGGAGGCGAAACAGGTTGAATCCGGGTTAAGCAACGATTCATGCAGGTATCTCCCCAACGCAGAACTTCTCCAGTTTTCCAATTAAGGACTGGTTCATGCATCTGGAGCCAAGGTAAACCTAAAAGCATGGGATGTGATAAACCGGGATATACATAAAATCGCATTCGTTCAGTATGCATTAGACCTACCCGGAGTTCCACCAACTCGGTTTGAAACTGGACGGGCTCGGTGAGCGGTTTGCCATCCACGGCGGACACCTGTAACGGATCAGGAAGACGCTGGACTGGTAAGCGGTAATGATCCACAACCGCCTGCTGGATGAAGTTCCCTGCAGCTCCAGAATCCAGTAGACAATGTTCGGAGAATTTTATTGCTCCATAGGACACGGAGACTGAGATGTGTAAAGAGGGAGAGGACTGTTCTCTACCTAGGTTGGCCCCTCCTACCGGACCTAGGCACTGGAGTTTCCCGACTTTTTAGGACAGAAATGGATCAAATGTTCAGAACTACCGCAATAGTAACAACTTCCCTCCTTGCGACGTGCCTCCCGGCGGCGGGTGGCCAAACTTACATGGTCCACCTCCATGGCCTCGGAGGAGGAAGGCGAGGTACCTGTTTTGTACAAAGTAGAGTCCAGGTGATAGGACCTTTTGTCCCGCTTGATCTCCATGAAACGCTCCTGAAAACGCAGGTCAATTCGGGTTGCCAAGGATATTAGCTCTTCCAAGAGGGTAGGTCTGTCCCGTCCCGCCAGCTCATCCTTGATTCCTCCGGATAGGCCTTCCCAGAAATTAGCAACCAGGGCCTCATTGTTCCACGATAATTCAGATGAGAGGGTGCGGAATTTAACAGCATACTGAGCTACTGTGAGAGTACCTTGGTGCAGGCGGAGCAGAGCTGAGGCAGTCGAAGTGGTGCGACCAGGTTCATCGAAAGTCCTGCGAAAAGCCTCTAGGAAAGATTGAAGATCGTTAACCAGCGGATCCCCTCTCTCCCATAGCGGGTTTAGCCAGGCGAGGGCCTCTCCTCCCAGGTGTGACATGATGAAGCCCACCTTGGCTCGGTCAGAAGCAAACATATGCCCCAAGATTTCGAAGTGTAGAGTGCACTGATTGAGAAAACCCCGACACTGAGTAGGGTCACCCTGGAAACGGGTAGGAGCCGCCAGACGGGACCTTGACTTGCCATGGGAACTGGTACCTGATTATTGATAGAAGAGTCAGGTGCAGACGAGGACCCCAAGGAATCCATGCGGGTAGACAAGCTGCGTAGATAAGTCGTGATCTTGTCCTGTTGAACTCCCAAACGGGTCACCTCCTGGCACAGATCCGTGGTTGGAGATCTCTGGGATCCAGCGGGTTCCATGGCCGCAGCAATCTGTAACGAATGGAAGCGGAGGCAGAGGTGGTGAAGTTCACATTCGTTTTTATTTTTTAATGTGGAACCTCGAGACCGCGGTCCGGGGGGCTCCGAAGGGGGCGTAACTAGTGAGCCCCGGGTACCCGTAGTAAGGCCCCTCGAACAGGACCAGAATGGAATACCCGGAGGACACAGGTGCTACCTCCAGTTAGACCCCGGACACGTGGCAGCTGTCCCAGAGGGACCAAAAGGGTAACAGGTATTTACAGAGTCCGTGGAGGGTTCTTGACGGAGAAGGGTAGGGTCCTGGTCCAGAACAGATGGTAGCAGGCTGGCTTCAGTGACCTTGTCACGGTCCACGGGTACGGATGGCTGATGGCGGAACGGGATGACACTTGCGCCAGTAATAGCCGAGATTGTCCAGGTTAGCCAGATACGGGTTAGCAATGATCTGAGGAGACAAACAGTGTAAGCGAAGCACAGAGACTGCAGACGCAGCGCAGACAGATCAGGAACAGAACCGGATGTAGCAATGATAAAACACGTTGCTCCGGCACTCCCCTAATGGTGGAGTGACCAGATATAGTACTGAGTGTGCAGCCATTGGTTAATTAGCTATTTCAAAAAATGCACGCTGCCCCTTTAAGAGAGACGGTGGGCGCGGCCTCGCGTCCTAAGCAAACTATCTGGAGGCCTGCTAGCAGCGTGCCAGGAAGTGGAGGAGGACACAGGACGCCGAGGAGCAGATGGGACAGAAGACCTCAGCCTGCACGCAGACTGCTGCAGAGGGACAGCCAGAGGAACAGGTGAGTGAGCAGGACGGAGTGCAGAGCCAGCGCGGGGACCGAGTGTAACAAGCTGCAAATAGAGGAATTGGAGAAGGAGGAGGAAGAGGAGGACAAAGCGAGCCATTTTGCTGGCAACCTATGTGTCATCAGGGGAAGGTCTTACAAAATCCTTTGAAACCCAGGCATGGTTCATTTTAATGAAGGTGAGATCACCTACATTTTGGGTCGTCAGCCGGGTCCTTCTTTCTGTCAGGATTGATCCAGCAGCACTGAAGACTCTTTCTGATAGCACACTACCAGCAGGGCAAGCGAGCTCCTGTAAGGCATATTGTGCCAATTCAGGCCAGGTGTCCAGTTTACAGGCCCAGTAGTCAAAGGGGAATGAACTGTGAGGGAGAACATCGATAGGGGAGAAAAGGTAATTTTGAGCCATAGTTGACAACTGCTGTCTCCTGTCTGTTGCAATCGATTCAGCATTACCAGTCGTGTAAGCGGTACTCGAGAAATCAGTCCACAACATGGTCATGAAACCCCTGTCTCCAATGCCACTTTGGCTGTGTGCACCACGAACACCTCTTCCATTTGGCCCAGTACGGCTCGTGGTAGAACCTGCACCGCTGCTGTGTGCTGGGAATGCCTCTAACAAACGGTTTACCAGAGTTGCTTATTTGGTCGCCAATATTAGCTCTAGGTTTTCCTGTGGCATGATGTTCTGTAATTTCCCTTTATAGCATGGATCTAGGATGCTGGCCAACCAGTAGTCGTCATCCTTCATAATTCTGGCAATGCGGTGGTCCCTTTTCAGGATCCGCAAGACATAATCACACATGTGGGCCAATGTTCCAGGTGTCAATGATGCACTGCCAGCGGTGGGTGGAGGAGCACTTTCTGCCAAATCCACATCCCTCCACTCACGCACAAACCCTGTAACTGACCTTGGCAAGCCAACATTTTCTCTTGCCCTCTGAGAAGCATCCTCCTCCCCAAAATAATTATCCCCCTCATCCTCCTCCTCCACTTCCTCTTCTTCCTCCACTTCGTCCACGACAGTTCCCTTAGCAGACAATGGCTGACTGTCATCAAAGCGTCCCTCCTCCTCCTCTTCCTCCTCCGCTACAGACGCCTGATCCTTAATGTGCCTCAAAGTTTGCATGAGCAGACGCATAAGTGGGATGCTCATGCTTATGATGGCGTCGTCTGCGCTTACCAGCCATGTGCATTCCTCAAAACACTGAAGGACTTTACAGAGGTCTTTCAGCTTTGACCACTGCACACCCGACAAATCCATGTCTGCCCTTAAAATTCCTGCTCGTGTATCCTCCCACAATAGCATTACAGCCTGTCTCTGTTCACACAGCCTCTCAACCATGTGCATGGTGGAGTTCCACCTTGTTGCAACGTCTATGATTACGCGGTGCTTGGGGAGATGGAGCGATCGCTGCAGCCTCTGCATACGACTGGAGTCTACGGGCGAGCGACAGATGTGCGTCTTCGCACCTTATGGTAACTCCGGATAATTATTTATGAAGCACTGCACCACCAGGTTCAAGGTGTGAGCCAGGCAAGGTATGTGTCTGAGTTTTGCCAGGGCTATGGCCGCCACAAAATTATGGCCGTTATCACTGACTACCTTGCCTGGCTCAAGATATAGACTGCCCAGCCAGTAGTCGCCAGTACATCCGCGGTGTGTCTATTGTCGCCCAAATAAATCATCTTTAAAACAGCCTGCTGATGCTTACCACTAGCTGTTCAATAGTGTGACACCTCGTGTGCAACATTGGCAGTTGCGGATGGAGTCCTCGTGCGACTGCGCTCTGGCGACAAGCTTTCGCTTCTGGAGGAGGAGGGTCGAATGCCTACAGCCAACTGTTGCCTATACCGTGGGCTAGGCAGCACTGTCCCAACGCCGCTGTTCCCTGTGGACCCTGCATCCTCCACATTAACCCAGTGCGCAGTGATGGACACGTAACGGCCATGGCCATGCCTACTGGCCCATGCATCTGTTGTGAGGTGCACCTTTCCACTCACTGATTGTTTGAGTGCTCGTACAATGCGGTCTTTCACATGCAGGTGGAGGGCAGGGATGGCTTTTCTAGAAAAGAAGTGCCGACTGGGTAGGTCATAGCGTTGGACAGCGTAGGCCATGAGCTCTCGGAACCCTGCGCTTTTAACCAAATGGAAGGGCATCATCTCTAATGCGATCAGTTTGGCAATGTAGGCGTTCAAAGTCAGTGTACCCAGATGACAGGATGAGTACTTTCTTGTCCTACTCAGAGTGTCTGCTAGGGTGAGCTGGATATGGGAGAACTAGCGGTGGACATGGCGAACTGAGAGGGGGTTGGTGATGGTGATGGTGGTGGTGATGGCCTAGATTCACTCTTTCATTGGAAAAACATTGTGATTCCATGACTGCTTTGGCCTTGCGACGACACCTCAACATTTCTTGCTGGTGGTGTGCTAACCGGTGGGCTTACAGTGGGGGAAGCGATGTAGCGTTGCTGGCTACCTTCAGTCTGGGCAGGTGCACGTGTGCTACCTGAGGTTTTGTAGTCCATCCACGCTTGTGTGGAGCCCAGCTGCGTCTGGATTCATATCTCCCAGAAGGGTGCACAGAAGGAATTCACCACTAGAGGTCTCAATATACATTCACACACCATCATCCATCCCCAAGACCACCAGAGGTAGATCCGATAGTGATACAAAAGGAGGGTGAAGACAGGAAAGGGAGCACAGTCAGTCAGTCTGAAGGCTGCAGTTTGCAGTAAGGTGAAGTTCAGTCAGATTAGAGAGACCTCAGAGCAGTTCAGTTCAGCAAAGTGGAGGCTAGTAAAGTGGAACTGAATCCATCCCAGTCTAGTCAGAGCTGAAATAAGCGAGTAGTCTGCAGACAGAGCAGACGAGTGGAGTTTGCAGCAAGGGACTCCAGAGCTCAAGTTGAGAGCCAGGAGCGTGCTGACGCTCAGAGAGCGGCGAAGAGGCGGCCCACCAACTGCCCGTGTGTGTAATCATGTGAGGGCCCGGGTAGGCCGAAGGCGAGTGGAAAGAGAAGTGAATGAGGCAGAGGAGCCTTCATAGCTCACCTCAACAAGTATTTACTGGACTCCGGGGTCCGAGCCTATAGGGATCTCCACGACCCATTAGAACACCAGAGTTCCTGGAGGACTACAAATCCCAGGAGTACCACAGAGCTGATACGTAGCAGGATCAGGAGGACGGAGTCCGGCAGGATCCGCCATCAGAGACCCTGTCCTTTCAGAGAAGGTCCAATCACAAGGTCAGTCAGGTACAAGACGGAGACTAAGTTAGGCCCAGCTACAGGCCAGGACTTCATTGCAGAAAGGCAAGGAACAGGAGGCCACACACCTACTCAGTGGGGAAATCTGAATGTGCACCCTTCACCCTACAGTGCTCCGGGATGTGCCTGCAACATCTTCAGTAAAGGTACCAAAGTGACTTGTGTGTGTCCTATTTCTGACCTCTAACTGCCGGGTTCCCCTCTGTCCTGCTTCCCCATATAACTATCTGCCCTGAAGGACTCAGCCTCACCTGTGGGAGGCTTAACACCTATAGCTGCACAACACCAACCCTTCAGTGGATCTGCACTGCAGCGCTGGTCACCCTGACCAGGTACCACAGGTGGCGTCACGAATCCCCATACCAACATTCAATTCCCCTGTAAATATCCCACATTAAAGGGTGAGCGCCAGAGCCACGGACTGAGCTGTGTTGCCGTGACATCCCCCATAGAAGTCTATAGGCTCAGATCCGAGTTCCCATTGCTCTGGGGGCGACTCACTTGCAAGTGCATAGTGTTTAAATGTCTAAGCATGCAACTGGTATTCAAGTTTCGGAGATTTTTCCCTCGGCTGAGGTCCTTCCGCACTTCTGACAGATAACCTTTGCCTCATCAAAAGGATTTTGGTCAAAAAGTGCCACATTGTACTCTTCCTACTATGGGATAAATTTTCAGGGCTTGCACGGTGTGCTAATTTGACTGTCTGGCCAAGCTGTCCTGCAACTCTTTTTGTTTTTTTAACTCAATTTTAGACTGCTACGGGTCTGCCAGATAACCGCAGCTGCGATGTCGATGCCTGATGCAGATCCTCCTCCTCTTCTGAGCTATTGCCAGCGGCACCCTCTTCCCCCAATGGATGCCAATCCAGGTCAACAACTGGGTCATCCATCACCTCCTCTTCAATTTCATCTGCACCTTCCTCTGTGTCACCGTGTAAGGTGGTATAGTTTGCGGGAAGGGGCACCTGAGTTTCATCAGGGTCAGAATCTGGCTCAGTAGACTGCGAGGGCAATGCAGTGCTCTGGGTGAATGTACCAGCAGAATCATATAGCAGTGGCTGTGCATCAGTGCACTCCATGTCATATTCATCTTTGACTGGGGAATTCAGGATTTCACTTGATAACCCAGGCATGGTATGTGAAAAGAGCTCCATGGAGTAATCTGAAGTGGCCTGCTGCATCCTTCACTTTTGGTGGGGGTGAAGGACACAAGGAAAGGTGTTGTTCCCGACCAGGAGCCTGCACTGACGACTCACTGCTTGCATTTTTTGAAACTTCAGAAGAGGTGGCGATGGAGGTGGATTCTGTTTCGGCAATGTAAGCCAAACCTGTTCCTGATGCTCCGGCTTTAAAAGAGGTTTACCTACTCCCAGAAAAAGGAGCCTTCCAGGCCTTCTGGAGCCAGACGATGATGCAGGCTCAACACCTCCTGCCTTAGATGCTATTGTGCTTTTGGCACTACCAGCAGATGCACACCACCACCATCAGTACCAGCTCGCCCTCCCCGCCCTCGCCCGTGGCTTTTTCCACCATACTTCCTCATGTTTGGGAAAATGTACCAAAAATACCAGCAGATATATGGTACTGTATAAGAAGCGTACAGCTGTATACAGTGTAGGAGAAAATTTAAATCTCCGTATATATTTCCGGAGTCACACACAGACGCTCACTCAGTATGGATTTGACCAGAATACAAAAGGCAGAAAAATGGTACTGTATCAGAAGATACCAGCTGTATACGTTGAAGGGGAAAATTTAAATCTCCGTATATGTTTTCGGAGTCACACACAGACGCTCACTCAGTATGGATTTGACCAGAATACAAAAAGCAGAAAAACGGTACTGTATCAGAAGCGTACAGCTGTATACAGTATAGGGGAAAATTGAAATCGCCGTATATATTTTCGAAGTCACACACAGACGCTCTCTCAGTATGGATTTGACCGTAATACAAAAGGCAGAAAAACGGTACTGTATCAGAAGATAACAGCTGTATACGTTGAAGGGGAAAATTAAAATCTCCGTATATATTTCCGGAGTCACACACAGATAGTAATCATGTATTTGTCCGTGATACCAGCCGGTACACGGTAGTGTGTGAGAAGCGTACAGCTCTGTACGGTGTGGGAAAAAAAGAACGCTCGGTAACTGTGCAGAAAAAAAGAATAAAAGTATTAGTGCTATGTAAAAAGCAGTCTGCACAGCAGTGTACACACAGCAATACAGCTATCAGGCAGCCTAATAACCAGCGCTGCGTCAGCAACCTCTCCCTGGGTTAAGATCGGCAGAAGTAAAATGGCGGTCGGCGGTCAGGGCTTTTATAGACACTATGACACTTACCAAAGCAAGCCAATCACTGCAATGCTCTTCTCTAAGATGGTGGTGGATGCTGCCCATGTCATCTCATTGTCCACAGTGTACGTCCTTGCTCATTGGCTGAAAAAAGGCGTCTGCAAGCATTATGGGAAAACCGACTTTGGCGCTCATTTTGCCGAACGCATGGCCGACTTCACGCTACTTCACTTTGGCAAAAGTCGGCAACTTATGATTCTGACTGACTGTAATGTATGTGGTACAGTTCATATAGCGTCTTGTGCTTGGGTGCGATGAAAATACTTGAGACACAGGTTGATAAAGAAAGTCTTGTATTGCTTCATACAAATTGGCAAAAATAAACACACAGGTTGCAAACACAGAAGCAGGAGACACAGCAGGCCAGAGTAATCTAAGCTCAGCAATAACTCTCCACAACAGATTCAGATCTTCTTCTCTGTTACCGCAAGTCCATGCAAACGTGAGGCTCTCAAGAGCAGAGTTCAGAGTCCACAAGTGCTTCAGAGTTCCTCAGTAGGAATGGCTGGAGTACAAGGTCCAAGGCTTCAGGAGTCAGAACACAGGTTCACTGCAGGCTAGATTCTGAAGCACTGATTGCTCAGCTGTGGCTGTTTAAGAAGCAAACGGAGAGAATCAGGGCGGGAACATGCAAGCTGGAAAACTCCATTTTGACTGAGGGCAAGATAGCTGCAGCAAAACAGAAAGCAAAATGGCCGACGAACAAACTGAGTTTCAGAAACAGATACACAGAACCTTACATTACTCCCCCCTTAGGGACAACCTCCGGATGACCTCAGACCAGGCTTGTGTGGGTACCTCTGATGAAACTGACGGAGCAAGCGAGGAGCATTAACGTTATTGACTGGCTCCCATGAGTTGTCCTCCACTGGGTAGCCCTGCCATTTAATCAGATATTGTAACTGATTTCTATACAACCTGGAATCTAAAATCCTTTCCACCACAAATTCCTCCTGACCATCGACTAGCACTGGGTCAGGGCAAGGAGAAGAACGTCCAGGAAACGTATTGGGTGTCGCAGCCTTTAGTAGGGATACATGAAAGACAGGGTGGATTCTCATAGTTCTGGGCAATTGAAGACGACAAGCAACGGCACTTATAATTTTACTGATTTTATAGGGTCCAATGTACTTATGTCCCAACTTAGACGATGGAATCCTTAACTTAAGATTTCTGGTTGACAGCCAGACCAGGTCTCCTACCTTAAAAGCTGGTGCAGGTTTACGAAATTTATCTGCTGCCTTCTTGTACCTTTCCTGAGCCGATTCCAGATTCTCCTTTAGAAGATCCATATTCTTCTGTAAAGTCGTGACTCTTTCAGCCACTGCTGGCAAAGGCGTCTCTATGGGAAATCGTGGTAGATAGGATGCTAACCTAGATTAGAGTAAAAAGGAGACTGTTTAGTGGAGGCACTCTGAGAGTTGTTGTAAGAGAACTCAGCCAATGGAAGTAGATCCACCCAATCATCCTGTAGGTGGCAGATAAAGCAGCGGAGATACTGCTCCAGGGTTTGATTGGTTTGTTCGGTTTGTCCATTAGTCTGGGGATGAAAAGCAGAAGAAAGGTTTACTTTAATGTCCAATGCTGCACAGAAATTTTGCCAAAACCTAGAAGTGAATTGCACCCCTCGATCCGAAATAACCTCATCCGGTACTCCATGTAAGCGAAACACATCTTTAATCATCAAATCTGATGTCTGTTTTGCAGTGGGTAAGCCGACACAAGGGATAAAATGAGCTGCCTTTGTTAGACGGTCAACCACCACTAGAATAGTGTTCTTCCCTTGAGAGGTTGGTAATTCCACAATGAAGTCCATAGAAATGGATCCCCACGGGCGGGACGGGGTGGGAAGAGGCTGTAACAGACCAGTTGGTGAAGAGCGAGGTGTTTTGCATCTTGCACAAACCTCACACGAAGTGACATAGTCCAAAACATCCTTCCTACAAGTGGGCCACCAAAAGAAACGAGAAAGAAATTCCTGTGTCTTTAGAATTCCTCTATGCCTGGCTATTTTGGAATCGTGAATGAGTTGCAATACTCTCAATCTGACTGTTTCAGGTATATACAGACGTTGTCCCAGAATCCACACACCATTCTTAAAGACAAGACTTACGTCCCTTGGGGGTTGAGCCAAAAAAGAATCCGCATGGTATGCTTCCTTGATGTCTTTAATTAGGTCTTGATGATGAATCACTCCTAGGAATCTAGAGTCAGGAAGAATAGTCTTAGGAGGAGTAATTGGACGTGTCTCTGCTGAGTAAATCCTAGAGAGTGCATCAGCCTTTCCATTGCGCGATCCTGGTCTATAAGAAATAATAAAATTAAATTGGTTTAAGAAAAGATTCCAGCGAGCCTGGCGAGGAGTCAGGCACTTAGCCGACCTGATAAACTCAAGATTACGATGGTCTGTCAGAACGACTATTTGCTGTGCAGCTCCTTGAAGAAGGTGTCTCCATTCTTTGAAGGCGGCAATAATGGCCAACAACTCTCTATTGCCCACATCGTAGTTCTTCTCAGCCGAAGACAACTGCTGGGAAAAGAAGGCACAGGGATGCAAGACATTCTTCTCACCTGTTCTCTGAGAGAGTATAGCTCCCACGGCACAGTCTGAAGCATCCACCTCTATTATGAAGGCAAGCTCTGGGTTGGGATGTACTAGGATAGGTGCAGTGGTAAATTTATCTTTTAGACGGGAAAATGCTTCCTGGGCTTGGGGAGTCCAGGAGAACTTAGACTCTTTCCGGGTAAGTTGGGTGATAGGTGACACTACCTCAGAGAAATTTCTAATGAAACGTCTATAGAAGTTTGCAAACCCGATGAAGCGCTGTACCTCCTTCACATTTCTAGGACTTGGCCAATCATTGATGGCTTGGGTTTTACTTCCATCCATACTAATTCCTTGTGTAGACAGTACATACCCCAGAAATTGAATTTCGGTCTTATGGAATTCACACTTTTCAAGCTTGATGTAAAGATGATTTTGTCTTAGACGTTCCAAGACCATTCTCACATGTCCATGATGTTCCTCTGTGGAGTTAGAAAAAATTAAAATATCATCCAAATAAATTACCACAAATGTATCCAGGAGATCCCTGAAGATGTCATTCACCAAGTGTTGGAAAGTGGCTGGGGCGGTACTCAGACCAAAAGGCATAACTAGATATTCAAAGTGTCCATAGCGTGACCTGAATGCAGTCTTCCATTCATCCCCAGGTCTAATACGGACTAAGTTATAGGCCCCACGAAGATCTAGTTTAGAAAAAATTTTGGCATGTCGCACTCTCTCCAATAACTCAGGGATTAAAGGCAATGGATAACGGTTTCTAATAGTAACCTTATTGAGTTCCCTATAGTCTACGCATGGTCTCAGGGATCCATCTTTCTTCTTTACAAAGAATATGGGTGCCCCTGCAGGAGATGAAGAGGGCGTATGAAGCCCTTGGCTAGATTTTCGTCTATGTACTCTTTTAAAGCCTTCAGCTCGGGCCCCGCCAGGGGGTAGATCTTACCAAAAGGTATCTCTGCTCCAGGCAATAATTCAATTGGACAATCATATGGACGGTGAGGAGGAAGCTGGTCAGCGTTCTTCTTGTCACATAAATCCACATAGTCCTGGTATACAGCTGGTAGTTCAGGGACTGACATGGTTCCTTTAGGAACAGAGCAAGCTGAAATTTTTGGACTCATCTGTTTCTCTGGAAAGTGTAATTCCTTGGTCTCCCAGTTAATGGTAGGATTCTGAGCCTGCAGCCATGGTAGCCCTAGAATAATGGGAAAGTGAGGAGAAGAGATAAGCATAAAGGACAGTTTCTCTTGATGATCTTTACCCATAAGAACCTTTAAAGGCTCTGTTTCCTGATCCACTGGTCCAGAGGTCAGCAGGGAGCCATCCACAGTTTCCATCTGTACTGGAGTAGCCTTCTTCACTGAACGTATTCCCTGTTTCAGAGCAAAGGAGACATCCATAAAATTTCCACTTGCACCTGAGTCGATCATAGCAGAGCTAGACACCCAGGCTGAGTCAACCCAGAGTTTGATGGAAAGAAAACAGTGAGAATTGTTTTTTTTACAACTCAGCTGGGACACCGCTGAGGAAACTTGAAAGATGGCAGCATTTACACAGTCAACGTCCTCAGAGGTAACGGAGTTTAAGTCCGAGAAATCAAGATCTGTTGCTGCAGATCTCTCTGGAGCCTGAGGCTCGGACCTGACAGATCCCTCTCGCAACACTCACAATGAATGAGTGCTGCAGTAGTCTTGCGAGAACGGCTGGGGCAGTTAATAATAAAGTGCCCTGACTTACCACAATAAAAACATAGATTCTCCTTAAAACGATGTTCCTTGCGTGCATCACTAACCCGTCGTAGTAAAGAGTCTACCTGCATGGGTTCAGGTTCAGGTTCCCGTGTAATCCTATTCAAAGGTTCCTTAGCTGGAGAGGAAGGTAGGAAAAGGTTAGTACGATTGCTTTCGAACCATCTCTCTTGCCTGCGTTCAGTTAAACGAGTATCAATACGGATGCAGTAGTTAATAAAGTCACCTAACGCAGTGGGAGGGTCGGCACGAGCAAGTTCATCCTTAATCAGTGGGGATAACCCCTTTCGAAAAATAGATTTTTTGACGGAATTGTCCCAGGTGGTATCAAGGGCCCATCTCCTGAAATCCAAGGCATATTCAGCTACCGAGTGCTTACCTTGGCGCAAAGCTAACATGGCTGCTTCAGCTGTTGCACCTCGATTGGGGTCATCAAACACCTGCCCCATGGCTGAAATAAAATCATCAAGGTGATTCAAACAATCATCCTCAGTCTCAATCAGAGGGTTTGCCCACATCAAAGCCTTGTTGGTAAGCAACATAATTATAGTAAGCACCTTAGATCGTTCAGTAGGAAATTGTGAAGCATGTGCAGAAAAAAAAAGATTGCATTGATTAACAAATCCCCTGAATTTTTCACGTTCACCACCAAAACGAAAAGGGGGCAACTTGGGAATCCCAGAACTCGGGGCCACGGCAGGAGCCTGGACTCGCCCCTCCAGAACCTCAATCCTGGCTCGCAAATCCTGGGTAGTCTGTCCAACCACTTGCAAATTGTGATTATTTAGGTCCTGAAGATTTGTAAAACGGGTCTTTATATTCTGCAAATCTGCAAGGATATTATCAGTCACTCCGCAAAGTTCCTTTATGCGGGCCTCCATTTTCCAGATCTTTTAAGACAGGATACTGGAAGAAGAGGAGAAAAAAAAAAAAAACAATAGTGTTCACCTGTGGCAACACTGAAGAAAGAAAAAACTTTAAGGGAACTGCTCACCTGGAATGGTTGTGAGAAGTCACAACCACTGTCATCACAGAAAGCTTTCAACCAGACATCTGATATCCAGAGTTTCAGCAGACAAAAAGAGAAGAGAAAAAAAAAAAAACAATAGTGTTTACCTGTGATAACACTGCAGAAAAAAAAACTTAAGGGAATTGCTCACCTGGAATGGTTGTGAGAAGTCACAACCACTGTCATCACAGAAAGTACAACCGGACATCCGATATCCACAGTACAGCAGACAAGCCTTTCCAGACCCAGCAGACACTAATGTTTGGCTTCAGAATCTTGTAATGTATGTGCTACAGTTCATATAGCGTCTTGTGCTTGGGTGCGATGAAAATACTTGAGACACAGGTTGATAAAGAAAGTCTTGTATTGCTTCATACAAATTGGCAAAAATAAACACACAGGTTGCAAACACAGAAGCAGGAGACACAGCAGGCCAGAGTAATCTAAGCTCAGCAATAACTCTCCACAACAGATTCAGATCTTCTTCTCTGTTACCGCAAGTCCATGCAAACGTGAGGCTCTCAAGAGCAGAGTTCAGAGTCCACAAGTGCTTCAGAGTTCCTCAGTAGGAATGGCTGGAGTACAAGGTCCAAGGCTTCAGGAGTCAGAACACAGGTTCACTGCAGGCTAGATTCTGAAGCACTGATTGCTCAGCTGTGGCTGTTTAAGAAGCAAACGGAGAGAATCAGGGCGGGAACATGCAAGCTGGAAAACTCCATTTTGACTGAGGGCAAGATAGCTGCAGCAAAACAGAAAGCAAAATGGCCGACGAACAAACTGAGTTTCAGAAACAGATACACAGAACCTTACACTGACCTGTTTCGCTCAACTCTAGTAACCACGTTAAAGATAATGCGATAATTAAAGCAAAATATGATGACCCTGCTGTCACACAGCGTGGGAAACACCAGCTTTTGCACTGTGTATGTTCGGCTATATCCGGTGATTAAATCGGCGAATATTGCAAATTTGGCGATCGTGATCTGAACCGAATATTGAAATATTGGCTCACCTCTAACGGATGCCAAACCAGAACTGTCCACATATCTACAAACTAGTGTTAACATCTGCAGCAGCAGCAGCATGCACAGAAGCCTCACTAAAGATATCAAAGATTAAGTGAGATCAATGCAGCACACTAAAAACTACAACATCGTCTAGACTTTACAGTCTGCGATTGGGGTGCAGAAGTCCATGGAGAGCCATGACTTGTTCATCTTCATGAAAGTTAGGTGGTCTACAGTTTTAGGGGACAGCCGGCTGTGCTTATCCATCAGGACACCACCAGCAGTGCTGAAGACACGTTCTGAGAGAACGATGTTTGCCGGGCATGATAAAACCCCAAAGGCATGTGAGGCGAGCTCAGGACACTCATCCATTTTGAAAACCAAAATGTGAAATGGTCCCAACTCTCCATGATGGTATTGATATTCAGTTCTAGGTACTCCTGCACCATCCTCTCCATTTGTCCACTACGTGACAGACTTGGACTCTGTTGTGCTGGTGCATGAGTTGGTCTAAAAAATGTGTCAAAGGACTTACAGAAATTGCTTCTGCCACTTACACTACTGCTGTTGCTAATGTTTTGGCGTTGACGAATTGACGTACCGATGTCTAGGGCTGCGATGCCCACTGTGTGCCTTACTGTCTTGGGCAAAACCTCTCTTAAGGTTGTGTAAAAGCGTGTTTCGAT
The DNA here is from genome assembly GCA_033576555.1 of Oophaga sylvatica. Taxonomy (NCBI): domain Eukaryota; kingdom Metazoa; phylum Chordata; class Amphibia; order Anura; family Dendrobatidae; genus Oophaga; species Oophaga sylvatica. The sequence goes on from JARQOD010000005.1 coordinate 58,151,310, forward strand.
ACTCCAACATTCGTGGGTCCCTTTTGAGGTCGGGAAGCATCTGGCAAAATTTCCTCTTATAATGTGGATCTAAGAGAGTGGCAACACAGTAGTCAGCACTATTTTGAATCATAACTATACGGGGATCACATTGCAGATAGTTCAGTAAGAAGGCACTCATATGTCGGGTTCTTCCATGAGGTCTAAGCCCATGCTGTGTTAGTAGCTGGGTAACACTGATGCTTGTTTGATCCATCCCCTACCACCAACCAATAACAATGGAGAGGAGATGATTATCTTGTTCATCTTCTGACAGTTGCTCGCCCATCACCTCTTCATCCTTCATTTGTTCCTCTCCTCTTGTACCTTCACTTACAGTTTGCCTGGTATCACTAGCCCCCCTCAATCACAGTAATCCACCCTCCCTTGGCACCCGCTTGTGTGACGACCGTCTGGAACTTTGAGACAATGTTATCCTTTCCACATCCTCCTCTGCTTCCTCCTTTTCCTCTGGTACTACCACCTCCTCCTGCAGGCTATTCAAAATCTGCTTGAGCATGTAGATGACCGGAATAGTAATGCTAATGATGGCATCGTCAGCGCTAACCATCTTAGTAGCCATTTAAAAACTGTGCAGAATGGTGCAGAGCTCCTTAATCTGTGCTCACTCCATAAACGTGATATGCGCCACATTTGTACTGTGTTGGCCCAGGCTATACGACATGACATACTGCATCAGGACTTGTTGCTGGTGCCACAGTCTCTGCAACATATGTGGAATGGAAATCCACCGTGTCGGCACCTCACATATCAACCAGTTATCTGGAATGGAGAAAGACCTCTGTATCGGTACAAGTCGATAACCTGAGGGGTGCATATGGTGGGAGTGAGCACACGGCTTCCGTTCTTTCTGCAGCAGCTCACCCAGGTCAGGATAGTGGCAGAGAAATCACTGTACCACCAGGTTGAGGACGTGAGTCAAGCAAGGCACATGATTCGCTGAGGTTGGGGATGCAGGTGGAGGCCCTAGAGGAGATGGAGGAGGCAGAAGCAGTGGAGGAAGTGAGAAATACAGATGTTTGTCCTGCAAGCTTTGGGGATTCCAAGACTTATGGAGCAGCCCCTTCCCCGCCTGCCCCCACAGCCACCAGAGTCACCCAATGCACAGTCAGCAAGATGTAATGCCCTTGGCCATGCTTACTCGCCCAAGTGTCTGTGGTGAAATGCAGACATAGATTTAGTCAAGGAATGGGTGATGTCTGCGAAAATCTGGTGTTGTGAAGGCACAACTTTTTTAGAAAAGTAAAGGCGACTGGGCAACAGCTACAGGGGGACTGTGACGGCCATCAGCTTTAGGAAATTGTCTGTATCTACCAGAGGAAAGGCAGCATTTCCTTGGCCAACAGATTGGAGATGGTGGAGTTCAATCTCTTAGCTTTGTTATGTGTAGGAGAAAAAAATATTTTACATGATCACAACTGCAGGACCGTGGGCTGGTTGCAGTGCTGAGAGAGGGCAGAGTACAGTGAACTGGACAAACTGCTGGACCATGAGTGAGGTTCAGGTGGAGATGTAATGGTGGATTGATAAAGTTGTGATGTGCTCCTTCTTTGAGGTTGGTCAAAAACAGCAGGCATGTACAGCTGATGGCGTGCTCTTACTCAGCCTGACTGGAGTGGGTAAAGACAATATGGGTATGACAATAGTTGGTACGGTAAGAGAGGTGGAAGAAGAAGCAGCAGATGCAGTTCATGGGGTGGCTGATAGTTGTTGAGGTCTACTGGTCCGCATTTTAGCACAGTGGGATTGCCAGAGTAACACATGTTGATTGCTCATGTGAAGGTTCATGCATGTAGTAGTCAAATTATTGCACTTTTTACCTCTACTCAGTTTTTTTTGCAAAGTTGGCAGATAACGTGAGTTGGCTCGTCCCTTGCGGTATAAAGAAAGGCCCAAGCTAGGCATCCCTTGCCGCCCCTGTGAGCTGCAGACCTGCAAATGCTGGTGGCCAGAGCAACAGTTGAGGCTGAGGATGCAGTGCTCATCGTGGCTGCATAACTCCATGTCTGTGCCGTACGGCACAATGTAACCTCCTCATCTTCCTTCTCATTCTCCTCCTTAGATAACTTACTAAGCTGTGTGCCTCTGTGTTCATACCAAGTGGGATCTACAACCCCATCATCATGCTCTGTGTTATCACATTCCTCGCCCTGAGAGTCACCCTTATCTGTTTCCTGCCCTGACAGCACAGTACAGTCCACGTGAGCCTCAGATATCACCTCCCCCTCTAGGGTTAACGTCTGGTGACGAGGGTCAGAATGCTGCTCGGACCCTACTTTGTTCTGCCCCGGATCCAAGCTAAAAAATATTTTGGGCATCAGTGCAAAAGATTTCCTCCTCTTGACTGAATTCACACCTGCAACTAGGCGCTATCATCCCTGATGTTCTGAGTGAACACAGAAGCCACCATGTGCCTCCTGAGGAACTTTCATCATGGGAGGGAAATGTGTCGAGGCAGATTATTATTAAGCTATGTTCACTTTAGCTTTGATTTATATTTGCTGATCCTTGTTTGAGGACAAGTGCATTATTACGATACTTGGTGATAGGAGTTGACATGACTCCCGTGGTGAGACAGTTTATCTAATTTTTGTCCATGTAGGGGTTAAAATGGCATAGAGATCTCAAAGAGCAATACATTTCCATTTCTGGTATATTGGATCCATGCTAGCCATCAAACTTTACTGAAAAATTACTGACAATCATAGAGGATTTGACTCCTACAAGGAACATATTTACCCTATATTGAACTTTGTTTTCTCTTGTTACTGCAATATTGTAAACATCTGGGTGTTCAGTTAATTAATAGCAGTCCAAGGAAAAACTTTAATCTACATCCCCTTTACCTCCTTTTTCTCCTGACTGTATTTATTATTGGAATTGGGAGTTAATTAGGGTCATTAAGGGAGAGCCGCCGTGGAACGGGGGCACCAGTACAAATCAGGGTGAAAAAGCCCCGTTGGTAGGTAGAAAAATATTTAGAATTGAGAGTCCTCAGTGGTTGATACCTTTTAATGGCTAACTGAAAAGATGGTAACAAATTGCAAGCTTTTGAGACTACTCAGGTCTCTTCATCAGGCAAAGACTAATACAACATCTGAAGAATCACATATTTATACACAACACAGCACAGAAACAATGCAATAGATGAGACAAGTGACGTGAAGCAGAACTGTCATTATGGGAGAGGGATGAACAGTTGTGGCAATAAATATTGGACTAGTTCATAGATAAGGAGTGTGAAAGTTTTATTGCCCTCTGATTGGGGTCTGGTAATGTTTTGTGATGTTCTCACAGGGTCTTTGAAGCAAATTCCTTAATTGATGTACAACATCATAAATCCATGTGATATGTTCATTCCAGCATTGAGAGTGTCAAAGGTCACCATCAATTTGTATTCGCAAACTCTCCTGCGTCTCTGAGATGTGAAATTACCTTTCAGTACAAGTAATTTCATGTCCAACATGCTATGACCGGGGATGCAAAAGTGTTTGGCCACAGGTAAATCCATTCTTTTTTCTCTTATTGTGTGGCGATGAGAATTCATCCTTGTTCTAAGTTTTTGCCCTGTCTCCCCCACATACCGACCCCCAGTTGGACATTTTGTACAAATAATTAGGTACACCACATTAGATGTGATGCAGCTGAAAGTACCTGGGATCTTGTAGTCCTGATGTGAGTTGGGGATCTTTATCTTGTCCGTGGTCATTATAAATGGACAGGTTATGCATTTCTTCTTGTTGCAAGGAAAGGTTCCTGCAGCTGCTGGAGAGGATAGGGGACTTCTGACAATGATGCTTCTTAGATTTGGGGGCTGCCTAAAACACAGTAGTGGAGGGTCTGGAAATATGGATTGTAATCGGGCATCTTTTTGTAGTAAAGGTTGTAGTTTCTGTGCAGCTCCCCTTAGCATCTCCAGATTTGGATTGTAGGTGACCATCAGAGGCACCCGTTGGTAGGTAGGGATTTTGTCTAAATAGGGATTTACAGTCCCCTTTCCCTACCGCCATTACCACAAATTTAAAGTTTGAGTTTCTCCGTATACTGCTTGCACCCCCACTAATTAGTGGTTGGTGTTTATCTTATTTATCCCTGGACTAATTTAGTGCGTAATTAGAGTATCTTTATTATTGGCTACCTTAATTTTTTGCCCCTACGTATAGGGTGTAATAGGGATATTAGGGTTAGTCATTATGGGGCAGGGGCGCCAATTGCGCATCAAGAGGGTGCCAACCTCCGCAGCTAGGAAGGGGTCGGATGATAGGGCTCAATAGGGCCTTTTAGACCCACTCCATTTTGAATACCGCACGCACTTTTTTGTGTTTTTTTGATTTTTTGTTTTTTGATCGGCAAAATAATCATTGGCAGCCTAGTTTTTGAGTTTTTCCATTTGTTTTTTTCTATGGTACTGTTTTTAAACTATTGAATAAAGTGTATTTTACTAATTAGTTTTTTCTTTCATGAGTCCTTTTTCCCAGCAATCTGTCTATCCGATCCACATTATGTCAAACCCGAGAACCTGGCAGACAACACACTGTTCATCATTCATGGTCTCGGCAGCAGATTACACTGTTTATCCAACTAATTATACAGTCCCCTACCACCAACATCTGTCTGGCCTTTGTTGCACTCCTATTTCCCTCCTTCCTGCAGCAGTCGTTTTCCTGATTGCTAGGAGCAACATTCTGCTGTAGTGATTCCAGTCCTGGGCCAGAGGACAGAAATGCGTGCAGAGTACACATAGTAGTCCTCAGACTGAGATGGGTGCAAAGTACTCACATATGCTTTTTGGAATAGTACTCCCACAAAGACGAATGCAAACTACACAAACTTTTTGGCAAAGTCCTTAGACAAGACGTGTGGAGAGTACTCATGTAGGCTTCTTGGCACAGTACTCCCACAAAGAGGAGTGCAGAGTACACAAACAGGCTTTTTGGCAAAGTACTCCCACTGAGACACCTGTTATGTTTCGGTAGCTGAGGAGTGCAGGTAAAAAAGGCAATACACCAGAGCAGTTGGAATCTATGAGATTGCAGTACCCTGACTAACCACCACAACTAGAGACAGCCGTGGAGCGTTCCTACGATGGTCCTAGACGCCTCGTCACAGCCTGAGAAACTAACTACACCTAAAGATAGAAAGAGGAAAGCTATCTGCCCCGGAGCAGATCCCCAAAGAACATAGAAAGCCCCCAAACATGTAATGGCGGTTAGACAAGATGAAATACTGACACAGACAGAAAATAGTATGAGCAAACGTTGGGGCCCAAACTACCTAAATAGAAAAGGATAGGAAGGGCACTTACTGCAATCCCAAAAAACCCTGAAAAGCACCAACTCTACTAATTTCAAAAACACCTGAGATCACACGACCTCTACCACCTAAATTAGTTCTCTGGTGTAACAAAATCAAAACAGCAGCCACTGAAAAAACTGGAAAAAGCAAATGTACAAACATCAGTGGCTGAACTAAACTGAGAGGGCAAAAGCCCCCGGAGGGGACCCTGAAGGCCCCCACAGAAGTGCAGGACAAAATGCAAAAATCAAGCACAAAAACAAAAAGAAGAAAATGTCTTATCTGTTAGCAGGAGATGCAGACACGACACAGCAGGCTACAAAGGAAACAGGAATCAAGGATTGAGACCAGAACAATTGATCACCGGCAACCCTGATGGGAAGGCGACTCCCTTATATAAGACCAGTCAGTAACACCTGATTCCCAATCCTCACAATCTTCACTGGACAGTCCAGTACCGCTTGTAACCACCAGAGGGAGCCTCTGCTCAGAACTCATTTCAAGTCCATTCACAACAGACACCTACAAAGTACACAAACAGGTTTTTTGGCACAGTAGTCCCACAGACACGTGTGCAGAGTACACACACAGGTTTTTTGTCACAGTACTCCCACAGAGACGCATGCAGAGTACACACAAAGGCTTTTTGTCAGAGTATTCAGACACAGGCACATGCACAGGCTTTTTGGTACAGTGCTCCCAGAGACATGTGCAGAGAACACACACAGGATTTTTGGCAGAGTACTCCAACCGAGACGCATGCAGGGTATACACAGAAGATTTTTGGTACAGTACTCACACAGGGTAGATAGTACACACTCAGACTTTTCGGAACAGTACTCCCACGGAGACATGTCCAGAGTACACACACAGAGGCTTTTTTGCAGAATGCACACATAGAACCTAACACTATCCCTTACTCAAGCTGCGTCCTGTCCCTAGGTACTCCATGGTGCCACTCGTGATCCGGCATTTAAACATGTCGGGTCACATGGTGCGACGACCAATCACAGCGATGAAAAAA